>CM037091.1:44045838-44645838 GCA_020916435.1 Oxytropis ochrocephala
CTTCAATTTGGAGTGACATTACCTTTGTTGAGCCAACACGGCACTATTAGAATCCGGCTCTAACATCCCTTTCTTCAACTGTAGCACCCCTATCATTTTGAATTTTGTACTCATTAGAGGCCATATGCTCCACTAAGCGCATCTTGCTTCCTCTGCAGTTTAGTACCCAAAGATCCTCCGGTGAGGCATCTAACATCATCCTTGTTTGAGGGTCGCAAACCATGATAGAAAGTTTGCAATCGAAGAAAATCATCAATACCATGCCCGTGACATCTTTTTAATATGATTTGAACCTTTCCCAAGCATCATATAGCGACTCACCATCTCCTTGCTCAAAATTTGATATTTCAAATTTCGTTTCTTGATGAACTTAGAAATTGGAAAGAATCTTTCTAAGTACTTGCTCTCTAGATCACACCCCAATTGTTATGATTCTGCTTGGGATAGTGTTTTGCCAATCTTTAGCTCTACCGGTCAAAGAATATGGAAAGAGCGCTAACTTTTTCGGTGAAATCGTCAGAGTCACCCCGCGAGATTTGTGGACCCACAAATTTCATAGGAATTGAAATAAGTGTTGATTTGGATCTTGAAAGATCGGACCTGCAGAAGAATTGTTACGATTTCAAAGCGGTGAGGATCGAAGACTTGATCTCAAATGCTACAACGGCCCCGCAGGTTGGAAGATGTAAGCTTGGGCGCCTTGGTTCTGTTCCCAAAGTCGCCAAGAGTGCGAGCGGTGGTGGATTTTCTCCCATGATTCTGATCACGATTTGTTGCATGAAGATTCTCGGTTGTTGCTCTTTTGCTTCCTTAACCTTGCTTCCTTTCTATTAGCTCTAGCGGTTTTCTCAATTTCGGATCGAAAAGTAGATCTTTAGGATCAACCAACTCTGCGCATGCACTTGAGAAAACAACAACTTGGACAAGTGTCAAAGCAAGCCATTTTGATATAGATACAATAAATAAAAAAATGAAATAAAACTAAAGTAAATGTAAATATGCAGGTTCGAATTAGCGCGTTGCCTTGAATTAATTAGTAAGTTAATTTACGATCCGACAGAACAGCGCCAAAAACTTGTTAGGATATTGGCAAGTGTACCAAATCGTGCAAGTAATAAAACCAGGTAAATCTACCGGAATATCGTCCTCAAGAATCGAACTAAATTACTAAAGGCGTTAACAACTACTAATAGGAACCAAGTTTAAAGGGGGTTTTGGGTTGATAATTGTTGAGCTATCAAGCTCGAATGAAAAACAATTAAATATTTTTGGGTTTTTATTACGAGAAACGGAGGCGTTTGGGAAAATATGATGAGAGGCGCTAGGGATGAATGTCCTTTTCGATTTCACACTATTGTCCAACTGATTTATTTTCAAAAGATAATCTCTCTCTTTCATTTGCTATCGAATCCACAATTCTAACCAAGCCTAATCCCTTAGGTGCATAGCCCTTTGTTGTTTCATAAAGCCCTAATTCCTTAGGCACATCTACTAACAACAAGCAATAACAACGAGGATTCGCAACATACATCAATTCATAGATTATTCTAAGCTACAAATTGAAGGAATTGAAATTCAAACATTCTAACAATAAAATTTCCATTTGATCATTGAATAAAGATAAGTTCTACAATTTTCCAATCATAGAAATGTTAAGCACTGAAATTCAATTCACAAATTAAGAGAGAAAACATTAAAAACATTAACATAAATCAGCAACAATAGTTGTACATCAAAATTCATCCATCCACTAACATTGGGGTTTAGTTACACATGATAAAAAGAGAAAAAGGAAAATTACAAGTTAATGATGAAGAAGAATGCATGAGAAGCCTCAATCCTTGTTCCCAAGTCTTGATTCTTCAATAGCCTCTCGAAGCTCAATGAGTTCTCACGGTCTCCTAGGGTTCCAATTCGTCCAAAACAGTTGAGAAGATCCGCCAAAACGCAGCTTTTGTGTGTTTTATCGTGTTTTCAGCGGTGGCGCCTCACTTTGGCGCCTCAGTGACACTTAAGCGCCCAGCGATTGGAGGGCGCTACAGCAACTCGCGCCTCACTGCGCCTCATGCGAGAGTGAGGCGAGAATGGGAGGAGCTGTTGTTTCTGCACTCCTTTGGCGCTCCTGTTTGGCGCCTCGCGCGCCTCGGCGCCCGCTCAGCGCCAACTCAGCGCAAGCTCATTCCTTGGCACTTTCCGTCCGTTTGCTTGCATTTCTTTGTTCTTCCTTTCACCTAGTCTTGGGGCACAAAAACACCACAAAAACCAAGCGTAAACAACTGCAAAGCAAATCAATTTCAACTAGCACAATTTACTCTTTTCGTGTTGCATTTTCCTACATTCATTAAAAACTTCACATAAAATCCTCTTTTTCATACTAAAAACCATCATGTGATGGGATTCATCACTCAACAACTCATAACAGATAATGGCACCCAATTTGCGGACAAGAAATTCGAGGAGAAATGTTGGTCGCTTGCAGAGTGAAACAGCGTTTCACTCTTCGATCAACTACCTCGAAGCGAGCGCCAGCGAAGCGGCCAACAGGTCATCTTGCGTGGGGTGAAAAGAAGACTTGATGAAGCAAAGGAAATTGGGCGAAGAACTTCAGTCCGATCCTGCGGGCGTATAGGACGACCCCATTCATCGGCCAGGGAGTCCCTTTACAAACTCGTCTACGGAATGGACGCCGTGATTCCCATAGAGATGACGAGCGGCCGAGGTGGAGAAACGACTAACCCTCCATCCGAGGTCGACAGCGATGGCCGTGCGATACGAGAAGAGTTGGACTTAGTTGAAGAGTTGTGTACCCAAGCATCCCACCGGAAATAGTGATAAAAAAGGTCGTCATTTGCTAGGTACAACGCTCGCGTGCAAAAAAGAGATTTCTCCATAGGACAGTTAGTCCTTAGGCGTGCAGATGTTGGTAACAAGAATGCTCGTCAAGGAAAGCTCGCCCCCAATTGGGAAGGCCCGTATCGAGTCATCAACAAGACCGGCCATGGGCGTCATTGAACTAGAGACCATGGAAGGGCGATCATCCCAGGACATGGAGCGTTGATAAACTAAAGCGAGACTACGTTTAGTACATCATCTTGTAATCGATCAACAATTAAATGAATAAATGTCAGGCGGGCGCTCTTTTTCCCCACTGGGGTTTTTTACAGAGGCTCGTTCTTTAAATTGTTGTACTTTAATTGCATGCAATACTGAATGACCGGCCGCTCACCTGCGCGTAGCAACAGAGCAGAAGAAGCGGCCACCGAGTTGGTCCAAAGTGAGAGCCATCGAATGGCCCAGGGTTAAGTCATAACCTAATCAATCGTGAGGTCGAGCGCCTACATAGAGGCCACCGAGTTGGTCAAAGCGAGAGCCATCGAATGGCCCAAGGGTTAAGTCATAACCCAATCGATCGTGAAGTGATAACTCATATTTATATGAGTTATTTATGCTCTTATTACTTAACTTAATTCAAGTTCTTAAGTAATATTGTTGTTAATTAAGTAAATATATGTTGTTTAGTGTAAAAGAGGGTTAGGAACTGATTATATGACAAATTGGCACTTTTGGTGCTTTCTTGTTATTTTTAATGTGTTTGTTCGATTTTGACATTAGAAGCGCTATAGCGGCAGACGCTATAGCGTTGGATTCTGCGGTGATGAGAGAGAAAGCGAAAAGTTCTGCGCAGCTTTCCAAAGCGTGTCGATCATCAGAAGCGATGCGAGCAGTTCCTGCATCAGCCACCCACCTTTTTCTTTATAGGACACTTGTCTATTTTGTAATGGTAGTTGGTAATAGTTGGTGGGATGGCTTTTCACCTTTTTTGAGAGATATTTTCTTTATATTGAAGTCTTAAAACTTCATCTTCAAGCTTGGTTTTCTTTGGTTCGAGTAAGAGAGGAGAGTTAGAAATAACTCTTAAACTCCATTTTCGTCCAAGCTCCATTTTCACAATAAAGAGTAGATTTTCTAAAGGATCTTTGCGAGAGCTATTTATAGCGTCAAGCGCTATAAGCGACTGCACGGAGGTCATCATCATTTGGAGTGTTTTCTACCTCTTGGTGATTTCGGTTTTATGGCTTTAGGTAACACTTTTATGTTGTATTTCTTGTGTTGTTGCTCATCATGAGCTAATTCTCTTGTAGTTGGATGCTTAAAGCTTTGTAATGAACCTTTAGTATCGCGTATATAATATTTCACGCGTTTTTGCGTTTCAATCTTTGTGTGTTACTTCTTTCAAACTTGTTTTAGAAATGATCGGCTAAAATAGGTATATTCATGGGGCACGGACATGGTCCATGATTCGAACTCAAAGATTGATATGAGCGAAAGGTTGTTTAAAGACATTTAACCAATGTTTGCTAAATCTAGACATAGAAAGGCAATAGTTCATAGGGCAAAAGTTGTGGGTTCTTTATTATCTGAGGGTGAACTTATTTAGAACCTAGACATAGGCATCTTGTAATGAAACCACTGGCGTTAGTATCTGAAAAGAACAAAATCATTTGCAACAGTAGCTTGACGCTATAAGCGTGAGACGCTATAGCGCCTTATACGGGAAATTACTTAGCAAAGAGCATTCCAACTACTCTCACTCTAAATTTCTACTTATAATCTATCTTATTTGCTTTTGTACCTTTATGTTGATAACATTAATGATTTGACAACTTGTTATTGTTATTTATGTACTCACTAGCTAAATTACTAATTTAAATATAGAAGTAAACTCAACAACTCGTAGGAAGCGATCTTTACTTATCATTATATTACTTGTTGCGATTGTGTACACTTGCACATCACCTTTTCGCACAACAGTAGGCCGCCGAGCGCCCTACATAGAGGGCCACCGAGTTGGTCCAAAGCGAGAGCCATCGAATGGCCCAAGGGTTAAGTCATAACCCAACCGATCGTAGGCCGAGCGCCCACATACAGAGTGCCGTCGAACGCCCAAAATTGAGTCATCGAATGACCTAAGAGTCAAGTAATGACCAAAAACGAGCTTAGACCGCCGAGCGGCCTAAGGTGGTTGTTTCTGAGAAGCGACCCAACACGAGAGCCTTCGAAAAGAGCCAAAACATTCGTAACTTAGAAAAAGTGCAAACGAATAAGCAAATTTAATCCAAGCAAACGAAACAAGTTAAAAATTCATTACAAAACGAGGACGCCTTGGCCAAGTCGAGCGCCTTAAATATTCAACCGCTCAAGGCGCGGAACTAAAGTAGCAGAATTACAAGTATTACACCGCCGCAGCGGGCAAAAAGAAAGAGTTGATCATTTCTTTGAACGGCCAAAGATCACCCACCGCTTGCGTAATCATCTTCCCATCATCATCCATCCTCGCAGCAAGACGATCTCTTCGCCTTCGACCACATGCTCGAGCTACACCTCGTCATATTGGATGCCTCGAGCGGCGAGCAATTTCATTTGGGCCACAACACTGTCGAATTGGTATAGGGCCGCTCCCTTTGCCATAGAAGCTACCTCGCGACCTTGTCTCGATGGCGGCCCGCTTGAGCTCCTCGGCGAGCGACCTCGGCTTTTTTAGTGGTCTTCACCAATTCAAAGAAGCTCTTTATTCTTGGCCCTCAACTTGGCCTTATCTTCCATCTCCAACATTTTCTTTTAGCGGAACCTCTCCATCTGGCCGCCTTGGCCTTCATCATGGATTGGCTCGGGTTCTCGAGGATCGTCTTCCAAATCAATCACTTCGCCATGAAGACTTCCCAGACAAATCGAGTGACGCCGACCATCTCTAAATCACCTTCGATGTCGACGGTTGGTCGCTTCCAGACGATCTCGATTCGGCCCGCTTCGCGCCTCTTGCGCGAAGGTCGCGCCATCTTATACGCAAGACTTTGCGAGGGGCACCAGATATCCGGGTAGATCGCTTTGTTCGCCAGATCCACCTACGAAAGCGGAAAATGCGTCAGTCAACCGAGCGAGCCGCTCGAGAAAAAGAAGCGACGTGGCCGCCCTCGGCCGGACGCCTCCCTTTCACGAGGCGTGAAACTAACTAAAGCGAAGAAGCAAAAATAAAGCAAGAAAATCATCAACTAAAGTTAATAAAGAGAATAGAAAGGAGCGGCTTACACGGAGAAAAGAACCGAGAAGGAAGAAGCGACGATCAACTCTAGCGCAAAGAGACTCTCGTGTCGCTGCGGATAGCTCGATCGGCAGTAGAAGCGTGGTTTCAAGTGTGGAAATCGTGGTGACCGAATGCCGTATTTATAGCAGGGCCGACCAAGCGAAGCGACGCGAAGTGACTGCTCGCGTTCCCCCCATCCGCTGCATGGGTAATCTCAAAAGGTGTCTCGAGACGCGCAAGGTCACCTCATTCATTGCGCATTAATGGCGTGGTCGGCTCAAACGCCACGCTAGCGATCGACGACACGCAAGCGCAGTGGCAATGACCGCCCATTACTAGTAAAGACTCCTCGATATGCCGACTCCACCGGGCATCGATTCAAGCCTCACCCGCACTAAAGCGACCTAGGCTTGGGGGGCAACTGTTCCGGGGTGTATCATAAATAACATGAGGTGCAATTAGAAACAGGCCAGCCGCCCAGTCCAACGAAACAGCCCAAGCCCGTGGCTTGGAGCGCAATTCTCGCGATCGGCGGATTTATCGCGAACGCCGTGTCGCTCCAACAAGATAAATACGCCACTCGCATGTGGCTTCGTGCACGCTTTTTCCTACCTAGTGATACCTCGCCGCTAGCACAACTCCGGCAAGAGCGCCGAGTGTCTTTGCAGTACCACCCGAGGTGCTCTCAAGACCGGTCCTCATTCCTCGACAACGACCGGACGAAGGAGCGGCATTTAACAACATCTGCACTCGGTGATCCGTGCACGATCACCATCCAAGCTAAGTGGAATATAAAAGTCCCAGAGATCAAACATCGTGTCCACCAACTCCTTTAGGATCAACAAATTTACAAAGCTCATTTGGTTCACTCAACATTCTCTCGTAGATATCCATTAATTGGACAACCACAGTAGGTCATCTTCCGTAACAATCATATAAAAATATAATGTATAGAAACAAAATACAATATATACAATATAACTAGTTCGGGATTACTATAATATCAAACAACACATCGCAAGAATGCATAGTCAATCCCTATGGGTTAGACTACATGCCAATGCACATGAAGATTCCGAATCTCACGAGAAAAGTTGCACACAAATGTAAAGTCGACACACGAGAAAAAATAATAATCGCACAAATTAAATAATAACCACACACAGCGAAACATAATGTTCAACTATCGTACGACTACTTAATACAAGGTCTTCTACACAGTCGCCCAGATTAAGCATCGAAGTTTGCATGAATATGCATCACAACAAAGTTAGTAGCATATAAACAAGACACTCTCACTTAAGTAATGCAGACAGAAACACATCTGCTCTAAACACCCCTACTAATTGATAGTCATCATCTTATTTCTCATTCTTCTCATCACTCATCTCTTTTGAAAATAAACCATATAATACTCTTTGGATTCTGAAATGTTTTTGTTTGAAAAGAAATCTCTACCGATTTGCAAAATAAATTCAATTGTTCGTGACTACCCTTGCTCATTAGTTTTTAAACGTAATTATTTATTTACTTTTCAAAAAGCTCAAGAGTTCGATCTATCAACTAAAGTTTATGATCATGATACCAACCCTACATGAAACTGAAATAGCTTACATAAAACAATTAGCAATAATCAATTTTAACACATAAGTTAATAGAGGCACAACCAATACAAATTTTGCTTAGAATTAAAGTCAATTGTCAAAGTAATAGCACATAAACACTTAGAACACATAAAGGCCCAACATCAAACAATATCCAAATATCAAAGATAATGTAGGAAGTGATGCCCTTACAGTACAAGTACGAATGTAAAATTGTCCGCTCATGGCGGTGGGTACACTAACACAACTACGCACACAATGATATGATTGATATACTTAGTTTGGTGATTTAGGTGTTTGGAGGTTACAATGCTTCAAGAGAAATAAACGGTACACAAGGGGTATGTGGTCGAAGGTTTCAAAGGAAAGGGTGTTGGCTTCTCTATGAAAAAGCTTGGTTCTTCACACCATGAGGAATGAGTTCCCACATCATGCTTTTATAGCCAACCTCCACCTCCTAATAAGCATGAGGTGTCAATTAAGCTTCTACGTTGCAAGACATTAAGAGTGGTCATCAAATTGGCCCTAAGGTGTCTAATTATCATGAATCCAACTAAAAAGGTGAAGAAGGAGGAGATGCCACATTTACCATTTGGTGTCAAAATATTATGAGGCCAAATGATGACTCATCTAAGTACCTATGTATTAAAGTTTTATGAAGCCAACAAGCAAGTGAGGAATGATAATTTGCCACCTATGCTTTTAGGTGTCAACATATTATGAGTCTAAATGGTGTGTCACCTAAATGTCTACATGTGATCTCATTATAAAGTGTCCACAACATTATAATGGTAAGGATGAGGTGTGCAATAGATACTAAGACATGTGGAGATAACGTGACACATATCCTAATATAAGTTTCTCTACTAAAGAATGCAACATGGTTCTAAACTCTCGTGCTTGATATTCGATCAGCCACTTAACTGAGAAAATTGCTTTCTTATTTTGGAAAAAGGTGACTCAATAAATCGACTTGAACCAACCTGTTTATCATATTGGTTTGATTTGAATTTTGATTAAAACTTGTAAAAATCGAACAACCCAAGCGGATAATTGTTTTTGGTCTTTAGGTCTTTGACTCCGTTCTGGTATCTATGGGAAAGGGGGTCCTTATTAATCCGAAGTTTGACCGGGAGGTAAGTAAAGTCTCACTACAATTTATTCCATTGTCGGGGATCAATCTAGAAATTAACTTAGTGTCTCTCTTACTATGGAGTGTGTTAACCACTTGCACCTATTGATGGATAACAAATCGACCTATTAGACCATAATTACTTCCATGTGATGAGGCAGACTTAGAAGAAAAAGTTGTGTATGGTGGGGCTATGTAGTGTAAAAATGTTTGGGCGCAAAACAAAAAAGTAACTGGCTAGGGATGATACTAAATACATTATTGAAGATCATGGCAACAACTTCAAGAACCCTGTCTTGGACCACTTCATGGAGAAAATCAGTCGTCAGAAGTGAAATGGAAAAAAGCCTGCACTACTGACTTATAAACTTAATATTGGAAGGTGGTTTGTTAAGTGATATGATTTTGAAAAACCTCATTTGCGGTGAACGGGCGACATCTACGATACTTCAAAAATGTCAAGAATACCCCGCGCTTTTTAAAAAAATTAAATTAAATTTTTCGGAATTACCTCAAAATAAGGTAATTCGGTTCAAAAAATTAAACTTTCGGAATTACCTATAAAAAGGTAATCCGGTTCATAAAATAAAATTTCGAATTACCTCTAAAAAGGTAATTCGAAATTTGTATTTTTTTAAAGTTTATATATTAAATTAATATTTAAACGCGCTTTATTTTGGAAATATGATACTTAACGGATTACGATTTAAATAAGAAGACGCCAAAATATATAAAATGACCAACATAAAAAAAAATATAATGTACAAATACAACTACTATGGGTCCAAAATGTTTAACAATGACTGAAAATAAGCACGTGAAGTGGGTGAACGGGCGACATCTAAGGCATCCCGGTCAATGCAGCTGCTCTCTGCACCCTCTCCTCATATGTCTCTGGGACAACAGGCTCCTGATGATATGGTGGATCCCGAGCCGCTCGCCGTGGCTCGCACCGAGTAAGACGCACTCGTTACCCGATCGTACTCAAGGAAGGTAATCGGATCGCACTCGCCGTGGTAGCCCGCCACTCTACTAGCTCGCCAAAAGTTCGCACCGAACCGATACATCAACAACCCTCGCATGATCCTCGTCCGCAGAGGAACATTACCCGAAATGGGTGGAAGAGGATCCTCTCAGACTCGCCGGAATCGCCAACGCACTGCTCGGCATGTGTAGAACAAAGATCATCGCCTCAAAGCAACCGGCCTCTCAGAAATCAGATATGTTCGACAAAGGAACATATTGTCTGTGGTCATCATAAGGGGGTGAGGATGACATCCCCACCGCAGAGCATCTATCCGCGCCCCTAAAGTCCACCAACTTTACTTTATCAGCCTTTGTGTTCCCACCGTGGCACGTGGTCGACACGTCTCTAGCTAACACTTTCCGACCAACGACGGTGGGAAAGTGCTCAGAGATCCGAATCAAATAGTTAAATTAAAAATAATCGCTTATTAATATATGAGTAATTTAATTAAAAGTTTTAAATTAAAAATAAATAAATGATTACCGAGCAAGTGTCGCGCGATCCGCCGAACCGCTTGGTCGATAAAAGACCGGCACACCGGGTGTAGAGGTAACTAAGAGCGGCTATACCCCAAGACCACCGCCACACCGTCAAGATCCCAAGCGTATACATCCACCTCACCGCACTAATGTGTGACTCTTTGTCACCCGTAATGGTGGTGCCTAACAGAAAAGCATGTAGCACCGCAATCCACCAGATGTCTCTGGGATTGGAGGAAGATCCTTGAAGTGCTTATATTGGGTCATTTTGTTATAGAGAAGGTAAACCATAAGCAATTAATGTTTTTCTTTATTACGTAACTTGTTTTCTAGAAGTTACTATGATGAAAACATGAAGATCTTTCAGATTTGTGCCTTTCATCAATATATTGGAATCTTGCTCCTACAAAGTTTTTTGGGAGTTGTTTTGAAGGATAAAGTGTTGTTATAATCTTTGATTGGAAATCAATGAATGAGATTGTAACAAAATACATGCAGTGCATAACAAAATTATGAAGTAGTTGAAATCGTAACCATTTATTTTGTCAATTAACGGTCATAAATCTACACTTTAACCTCTAAAGTGCACCCTTCACTTCATAATCATAGACATCAAAAATGTAATATTCTATTGTTTGATTTGCTATGTGTCTCCACTGTCATGATATGTAAGGCTACATAAATGAAATTACCTATTATTCAGCTTTTTATGAATTTTATTTTATTTGAAGTCATTAGATGTTATTCTAAATGTTCAAGATCTTTCTAAGTTGGCGTGTATACTTTATTCTTGTTGAAAAGCAATATAACACTTGTGCTACCTTATCTCGCTTTCGGACTTTCTGTGTACCTATAAAAAATTTGGTGAGGTACATTGGCTATTGACCTTACTTTCTTTGGCGAGATAATTTGTAGTAAAATACTAGGTAAAATACTTCTAATTGGTTTGATTCATTTGTGTTTGTTTATTTTGAAATTTTGCATCCTGTCTATGTAGGTCTTGTGTTGCTTATTAGGCTTCACGGCTCACCTAGCTCTCAAAAGCAACTTGGTGTTGAAAATAGAGGCTCATATATGTCTTTTGTATATGCTGTTGTTCCAACTCCTCTTTGTCCCTAATCTGATCTTATCCTCTATTCTAATGGCTTCCTCCTCTTTGTTCCTTTAATAACGCTTTTTTTTTTTTTTTTTTAATTCATCTCAGTTTTCTTTCTATTTTTTGATTTTCTATGTACTCTTTTAAGCTGATTGATAATAAGCACACAAATTTCTTCTCAAATAAAGACAAACATACATACATACATATTTGCTGCTAACAAGAAAACCCAGTATTGCTACAAAAATGTTGAACCCCTATAATAAATTTGTTTGAGGCTTACTTAAAAGGACTGGTTTTTTGAATGTTTCTTTATCTGTGATGAATTTTTCAAGTGCTCCTCTCCTTTTCTTGGTACGTAGACCTCCTTTTGTAATAACTCGGTGGATGCCTTAGAACTTGGATGTAGTAAATACCGATATGGGGTTTGCTTAAATTGCTCGCTTTGGTTGTGGACGTATGTTTTTCGACTTAGAACTTGGATGTAGCAATACCGATATGGTGGATGACTTAGAACTTAGATGTAGCAATACCGATATGTTGGTACTCTTTGATTTGTTTTCCCAAAAGTCATTTCCACAAAACTCATTTCAATTGATTTTCTTCTATGTTTTTATTTTCTTCTATGTTTTCGTGTAGTCACACGATCATTTGATTTCTTAGTTGGTCCGGAAGTTAGATATTTTTGGTGTAGGATGGAAGAACGAAAACATAAAAGGGTCTTATGCGATGAAGAGGTGAAAGAAGCTGAGAAAAAATGAAGAAGGAAAGAATGAACATCATATGAAGGTTATTTCTGACTTCAAATTTTCAGTACTCAAATCTGCATCTATCTCCTCTCATGTTTGTCAATCTCTCTGTTTCTTCAACTCCACAAAAGCATGAATGCAATTCTCTCCCACTAGAGAAATCGTTTCACCGACTCAAATCTTTATTCTTTAACAACAACAACAATATAGGCTTTTTCACAATTTCCACTATATAGGCTTTGCAAGGAAGTCTTTTCCAGTCTATATACATGGGCAAAATGTAGTGTAGTGAGTACAAGCGAGTCTTTATGTCCAATCCCTATTGATGGGTAAATCCACATCTATTTGGTGCTTTTTTAAAATGTTTTTCCTTTTCCTTTCTTATCCTATATGTTCATCTAACAATATTATTTAATTTATTCTTTTGTCAGTGGGGTAAGTGCATCATGTTTGATTATTCCTTTCTCTACACTCTTGCTGAATGATAGATTTGTTGTTCTGAATTTGTGTGGAGACTTGAATAGGGTTGTGTGACTTTCTTGCTCATAAGAAACGTTATAGATTTCTTGCTGATATAAAATGTATAGTGGACAACTATATTACTTTATCTATGTACTTTACATGGAAACTTTTGTCATGAATACACCCAGACCTTTAAACTTAAGAGCATTTGATACAATATTAATGATATTTACACTGAAAATACTTATGCTAATGAAACCAGCTGGATAATTTAGAATTTGCATTTAAAATGAAATGCACCTTATTGAATCACTCAAGATGTATCCTTCTTTATTATGTTAATGCCAATCTAATTCTATAGGACTATATATTGATACAACACTGCACTTCATAGGGATGTGTTCTCGCATTTATCTCATTAATTCTTTATGCAATTTGTGGCTTCTCTAATGTATTTCTCACTCTTTTTTTATAGAGTTTTCAAGCAGCTTCATGAGTGAGATGAACTTTTAGTCTGCTTTTCTTTTCTTTTTTTTGCTTTCTTTTTGGGGATGTTATATCATACGTTGTTACTTTGCTCATAGAATAAGATTCATTTTTGTGAAGTTTCTCGTTTTCACAAATTGTGTTCTCTACTAAACTCAGGGAAGTGTAATGATTTTGGTTAGTGAATCAGCCATGTTGTTTTCACCCATTTTGAAATCTTGCATCTTAGAGATGTACGTTAATTGTATAAAATTTAAAAGTGAAATGCTTCTGGGTTAATTATTTTTCTTTGCATCAAAGACAATGAATAAGGTGTTGAAAAATTAAGGGATACGTATCACAAGTCTAAATTCTTAGTCGTAACCTTTTCTTTGTGGTTCTATTTATCTGCCTAGCTTTTATTTAATTTATAAAATATGCATATAGTAACATGATAATCTACATATATGACAGAACACAAATAGACAATGCATGGTCTCTAATCCTTCCTAGCTATGAATTTCAATTCATTTGACAATTGTATATTCTAAGTTTTCGAGGTGGAGACAACAAAGCTCCAACAAGAAGTGCGGGAAGTGGAAGGTGGATTCTTGCCAACTCTCATTATATCCTGTGGATGCAAAGGAGGGAAGTTGCGTATCATAATGACGCTGGGCGCCAAGGTGAATGCAAGATTGGATGTAGGGAGAAACCGATTATGAGATCATTATATCAGGTGGTGGTACGCTGAAAAAGAAAATGTATAAGTTGGCATCACAGAAGCTGTTGTAGCTTTGAAATGAAAAAAAGCTTGAAAATCCACCAAGTACCCTAGAGTCAATCTAGCACTTATGTAGAAACAAAATTGTAATAAATATATTGATGGAAAGTTTTTTTTTTCTAGAAACAATCTTCTATTCTTTTTATTTATGTTACATATAAACAAACTTAAATAGAATGTGTTTTAATATAGTTGTCACTCCTCCATACAATTTTTTAGTTTCCCATTTTACATATCATATACATATTTACAACAATTCATACTTATCATTTGTGAATTCTACGTACAATCAAATAAACAATTCGTTATGATACAACCTGTGCATCACACGTGAGCGTGTGGATAGTACATTCAATCCGGAATGGATACATCTAAAAGCCTACCTACTTTACAAGTAATCCACCCGTTATGAATATATTTAACTGTGTTTTCATTATACTTTAGAGCATCAATCTCCCCATGAAATAAAACATTATTCCTTGCCAACTGCACATATCACGTCACACAAAGCCACAAGAGCTTTTGGACACGCCTAAACTTCATCCCACCAAGGACTATTGATGACTCTTCGTCTTATTTATATGTCTTGCGTATTTTTATGTCTCCCCCTTATAAAATTTTGATGTTTTTTCGGAACTACGTCTGTAGGCCTGTTATTCACCTCCCCGTGCATAGCACGGGCGTGTGTCCTAGTATATATTATATAGATATCACCTCATCTCGCAGCGATGAGGTTTGTTAGCTATTTTATTTTTATATATATATATATATATATATATATATATATATATATATATATATATATATATATATATATATATATATATATATATATATATATATATATATATATATGAAGTAATTATAATCGATGACCTGTAATAATTAAATGTCTGTAAATAAAGTGATCATGGTTTAGGATGATAAGTAAGACTAAATGATATGAAGTTTTGAATTTCTCGATCGATATTTTAATATTTTCTATGTTGTTGTTGAATTGGAACTGTAAAGTCATTAAATGACTTGACGTTCCTGACTGTGATGATTGTTGTTGATGAGTTGTTAAAGCCTAAGGGTTAATCTCCTTAGAGGAGGAATGCTTGTTGTAATTGGGTAGTTATATTATGACCGATGAACCTTAGGGTAGCTAACCTTATTGGATAGTTGATATAGTTTATGCTGAAATTATATAATTAGATGACTCACAGGTTGAAACTAAAGATGCACTAATAGTTTAGTCTGCCTCTAGTTAACAAACAAGGTTAGAATGGAGAACAAAAAGCTGAATTGATGATATTGAGACCCCCTAAGCATTCAATTGGTTAAATTTAGATTAAGAATGACTTATAATGATTTATAGGCATAAACGAGGATGATAGTCAATTGGGTTGATGTTGTTAGTGAATTAGAGCTATTTCTTTGTGTATCAGATATTAAAAAAATTACCGAAGAGACCGTTGGAGCCTGATAGTTGACTAAAACTAAACTATTAATGAATTAGGACTACTTTAGGTGTTTGAATGATGCTTGATCCTCCTTAAGCTAGTTTCAGGTAACCTTGACCAATGGAGGATGATCGAGCCAATGAGAATTTGCGGGGACTTGGGTAATACTCTTGACCAGAGATGATTATAGAACAAATGCCCCTAGTTGTTGATGATAACGCAAGACTTAGGAGTTCTTAGGAAAATTGATGATGATGATGTTTAAGGAACCTTGTCGCAGTATGGGGCAAGGGACTCGTCACAGTATGGGCGGGTCGTACCTTAGTAATTTAAGTTGTAGGAGGAGCCTTGTCGCAAAGATGGGCGCGACTCATCGCAGTATGGGCGATTCGTACCTCAATAGTTGTTGTCATTGTCGTCGTTAGTAAGGGCATTATTGGGCAAGGTATCCCGGTCCTAATAGTCCTCTTTTGGGTGTTCTTCAGGGCATTATCTGAAAGGTATCCCGCTCGAGTGTCTCGATCCCGTTGTTCTTGTAGGGCATTATCGGGCATGGTATCCCGCTCGCAAGGTATCCCGGCCCTCGAGTCATTGTGTCGTTGTTCTTCGAGGACGTTATCGGGCAAGGTATCCCGCTCGCAAGGTATCCCGGGCCCTTTCGATGTTGTTCCCTATAGGCGTTATCGGGCAAGGTATCCCGTTCAGGCAAGGTATCCTGGTCCTATAGTAGTTGTTGTTGTTGTTGTCGTTGATGATGATTGAAAGACAGTATCTGGCAAGGTATTCTGATCCTGTTGTTGTTTCTTGCAGTCTTAGGACCATACGTGAAGTCGCGACACTAGTATTAGCTGAAGATTAGTAAAGGATTAATTATGCTTGCGTGTTATGAAAATTGTAACCATTACTGTTGATTGTTTTCTTGTTATGTGATAGTCGTTGCCATTTTAGTTTTGGTCCTATGTTCCTTATATGGTTTGGGTGCTCTTTCTCACCTGTGCACCATATTTTAGATTGAGTTTCAGGTGCCGTTGGAGTGGCCTTCTAGGACCGTACAGCAGAGAGATTTGATTATGTGTGCTGATGTCACTCCAGTTTTAGTTTATTGGGTGAAAGACTAATTGCTCTGATCATGTGACATCGGGATTTGGGTTGTATCTTCGATATTATATTTGAAATCAATATTATTATTGTATTGGAAGAAATGCTCAAATGTTTTAGTTTTTAATATTCTTATAATCGTTTATATGTGATTTAAAGAGTTAGATGACATCTTTTACTTGCGAAAGCCATTTCAGAAAAGGAATTGCAAAATTTAGTTTTAAAAACAAATTTAATCATTTTTCGTACTTTTTCACTTATAAATACTTTCGGGGTCAAGGGTGTCACAGGCAGCATCTCTTTCAGTTTCAGCACCTGAGATAGAAAATAAGGGTTAAGCGGACGGTCAAGATCCCAATTTACGAGGGAAATACGAGACTTACGTGCTTGATTGGTTCTGAGCTTCTTCAACACCTTGTTGGCCGACTTGCACAGGTCGCCACATACGTCCAGAGGATCCTTCTTGAAGAGCTCATAGTCATCCTCGCCAAGTCTCACACCTCAAAGACGGAGACTCGCCCGCCTCTCTTCTTCCCGCCTCGGCCGCTTATTTGGGGTTTGCCCGTCTTCCTTGGGATCCCCCACTAGCGTTCTTGTTGGGACGAGGAGTACCCAGCCTTTGGACAACTTCGGTGGCAGGAGCTTTCTTTTGCCCGCTGGAAGTGACGAGTTTCTCGAGGTTAAGCCAGTCCGAGCCCGACATTTTCAAAACTCGACCTGCAAGAAACAGAGATATTATACGGCCGGCCAAAATAAGGGAAATGAACAAAAAAATGAAATTAGACCGACCGAGCTCGGACAGTAATTTCTCCCCCTTGTGTAGACAAAAGGTCCGGCAGGGGATGTCTCCTTCAGGATTTTGCGGCAGCAGGCTAGACATGGCCAAGGTTTCTCTATCTTCATCATCCGGCTCGACACGGGCGAAGGTGTACTCACTCGGCTTTTGTGCAAAGTGAGTCGCCCGCCAATAGAGGAAAGAAAGGCACCCCGCTTCGCCGTCCGAAAAACCTCTACAATGTTAGCAGTGGCCTGGACATCGGGAATGACCCAAAAGTATTGGTTCTTCCATCCGCCCGGCAGAGAATCAGAATAGGCCTTAAAGAACTTCCGAGGGAACGACTTCTGGTTCTTAAAGGACACCTGCTCTTGCGTGCATGCACTCGATTCGAACAAAGTGAGGAAAAGCTGGGTCGACACCCTTCGGCCCAGCCGGTTGCAAAGGTGTTCGAAGGTCTTCATAAAACCCCACCCGTTAGGGTGCAGTTGAGATGGAGCGACCCCCAGATGACTTAGGACGTCCCGCTGCAGCGATGTGAAGGGGGGAACGATTTCCATTTTCTCGAAAACAACCCGGTGCATGGTGAACTTTACGTTGGTAGCAACGGTCGCGATGTTCTCGTCGTCTTGTATGCCATTCACCTTCCATCCGGCTTTGTGAAGAGGGCTCGCAGATCTCCAAAGAATGATGGTCCGCCAATGAAACTTTTGAAAGCCCTCATCTTAAGAGATACCCAAGAAATGTCTGTCGGGTCGCTGACAGCGGCTAGCTCGGCGTTGTTCTCCACCTGATCGTCGGCCGCTACTACCTCGCCACCACTTATTCGCCATGGGCGCCGCTTCATCGATCGCTCCGATTGCGTCTTTCGCGAACGGGCATGACCTTGCAAGCGGTCGCGATCCAAGTCGATCACCTCATCGCGAAGGTTCCTAAGATCGATTTGGGCGACATCGCCATGTCCTCATCTCCTCTATGTCGACTAATGCTACTTCCTCGCCCTCTCGAACATAAGATGGGGCGGTGGGGGGGCACCAGGATTCGGTTGAGGTGGAGAGCGAAATGTTGTTGCTCGTGGTCTGAGCCGGAAGAGTCGCTCAAACACTAGAATGGTTGGACGAAGAAGCGCTCAAGAACGCCGGTCAGATCGAAGATTTGAGAAGGCCCGGACGATTCTCGACCGACCGCTCCACTTTCCTCGCGCGAGGTCGCGCCATTTGACGCGCAAGATTTTGTGTCGGAGCACCAACAATTCGGGTGGTTTGCTTCGTCCTTGCCAGGTCCGCCTATGAAAGGAGAACTCGTCAGGTCGACCGAGCCAGCACGCTCGAGAAAAGGGGGCGACGTGGTCGTCCTCCGACCGGACGCCTTCCCTTTCATGAGGCGTGGGAATTGAATTTAAACAAATGTAAAGCAGGAAAGCTTGGAAGAGCGGTATACCTGAAAATGCAGCAACTAGAGAAGGGAGAACGAACGGACAGCTTTCGCACAACAGCACTTCGGATCGTTAGCAGAGAGATCGGTCGGCAGCAGAGGTTCGATTCTAGGAGTGTGGAAATCGAGCTGACAGAGTGCTCTATTTATAGAGGGGCCCAACGTGCGTATTGGGCCATATTTGAAACGACGAGACCCTACACTGGCTTACACGATCGCCGCATTCCTCCTAACTGCTATATGGGGAACCCCAAAAGATATCTTGGGAAATGCGAAGGTCACCTCATTTATTACGCATTAAATTGTACTAACGAAGGTCAAACGCCGCACACGAACGGCCGATCCAGCGGCGGCAGCGATGATCGGGGGAAACGGTTCGTTTCAACTCGCCCGCAGAAGTTTACCCAGGCTTGCGGGGCAATCGAGCAGGGAGTGGGCTAGCAAGCCCAATGGAATAGTACACCACTTAATTGGGCCAAAGAACCCAACCCATCTAAGCGCACTCCAACTCGCCCAAATGCATGACTTGAGCGCAAGTCTCGCGCCGCCTAATAATGCGCAACGGCCGTGGCGCCGGGTGTATAAGCACGCGCCGACCAACATCGTGCACGTAATCGCACTTGTGAATCCTGCCCGATAGCACGCCTCTGACTTGAGTGTCGGAGTGTCTTTGCAGGTACCACCCGAGGGCATTCAAGACCGATCCAGAACTCTCTTCAGCGACCAGCCAGAAGAACAGCAGCGGCGACTCAATCTCTATTGGTCAGGAACGATCAAAAATCGTGGCTAAGTTTGTTTGCCACGGTAATTCGGCCTGTTAGCTGCGGTTTTAACCGTGGCTAATCACCGAGTTTTTTGTAGTGAGATCAGAGAGGAGGCATGCTCACACGAAGTGAAAATGGGGTCCAAGCCGCCAGAGACTCTTCATCGGTCTCGATGGACCATTAAGCTCTAAGATCGAGGAGGAGGCATGCTCGCGAAGGCCAAAGGGGTCGAAGTCGCCGTGGACTTCTTCTCGCCTCTCGATGGAGCGCCAGGCTCGGAGATCGAGAACAGGATAGCTCGCGCGGCTTAAATTGTTGGAGCCGCTGTGGGCTTTCTCCGTCATTGAGTAAGCATTCATTTGAGACGTGTGATTCTCCAATCTCTTCTTATTAAAAATAGTAGTCTACATTGATATTTCTACAAGCATTTTCA
This sequence comes from Oxytropis ochrocephala, assembly GCA_020916435.1. Taxonomy (NCBI): domain Eukaryota; kingdom Viridiplantae; phylum Streptophyta; class Magnoliopsida; order Fabales; family Fabaceae; genus Oxytropis; species Oxytropis ochrocephala. The sequence goes on from CM037091.1 coordinate 44,065,665, forward strand.
CTCACTTGTTCTTCTGCTCTCGCCGAGATTCTGCTCCTTCCTACTCTTTCTTTCCGGCTCCTTGGGCTAGCTCCTTTTCATTTCAGCGTTTCGACTTGAGCAATGTGTAGTGGCACCTTTGGCTCCTCGAGATCGGCCGCTATGGTAAGCACCTTGTCCTTGTCGAAGAAAAACCTCATCTGAGGTGCACAGTGGAGGCTACGGCTCCCGCTTTTCTAGAGTTGACTACTGATAATGCACTAATAGGGATATGCACATGGTAACACCAGAATCGGATCTTTATGGTCTTGGATAGTTTCTCCTCCCCATTAGTAACCAAAGAAACTCAAGGTGGTCGAGAGATTTTGTTCTCGACGTTAAAGCCAATCAAATTGGATCCCTCATATGCAGAGAGGTCGGCCTCTGAGATCTCCAACTTTGGGAGTAGCTCTTTGAATAGGATGTCCGTCGAGCTCCCTTGATCAACCAAAATTCTTTTAACATCGACCTCAGCCACCACGACCGAGATGATTTAGGGGATGTACTTATTTGATTTCACATTCAAGAGATCGCGTCGGTGAACGCCATGGGGCGCTTGTGGATATTAGTGAGATCGAGTTCGATTGTCACCGAGGCTCATAATTTCTTGCCACCGTGCTTCATCGAACACCTCGCTTCCCCGCTCTACAAAGTGCCGCCCATGATTACTAGAACAACAGGGTGAGGGCTTTGTGACCTGAGCCTCGCTCGCCGAAGTCGCTTTGTCCCCGTCGGGTCTTGGCCACCTCGCTCACCACCGCTTTAGCCTTCCGTGGTGAGCGTCGAGGGGAATGGGATCTCTTCTTCTCTTCTGGTTTTAATTATTGCTTCAGTTTACCTCATTGGATCAAATCTTCTATATCATCCTCAAAACTCCCTATAGGCCCTGTCGCGGGCCAATAGTACGCTTTTTGTTTGTGTTGTCACGCCAGGATCGGAGTCGGCCATTTTACGCAAATCTTGCGCATTTAGACGTAATCCGGTGCCTCGGAGAGTTCAGCTCAGAATATTCTGCAAACCTTCCTCGGAACTCCTTAGAGCTCAAACCATGATCTTTATTATGCTTGTCGTCCTTGGAGTCTTTTCCCTTGTCTGAGGTCGTGCCAGAGCCGGGATCACCAACAGCAGATGTCTCTACGTAGTCGATGTAGCGTTGGGCCCTTCTCAGGAAGTCGTCGAGTGTCTTAGGTTTTCAGAGGCCGACGTTGACGTGGAATAGGACCCCTTCCCGAGGCCGCGTGCCTCGTGAACATCATTTCGACGTCGTCGGCCGGTGATGGACTTCATCCGCTTCTTTGTTATAGCGCCAATGTAATCTCTCAATATCTCTTTCTCCCCTTCCGACTTGGGTTTGGTGAGGGATCCATCGAACGCGCCGAGAAACGATTTGGTGAACCATCTCTCACGAGGAGATTGAAGTGGGGAAGATCCCGATGCGTAATTTAATGCGCTATTGGTCGTGAGTGGGGAAAAGCTTGCATCTAACCTTGTCCGATGTGTCACGATATTCCAACATCAAATCAAATGTATCAATGTGCGCTCATCTAAGTCACCTTTGCCATCATACATGTTGAGTTGAGGCGGTTTCTCCAAGGACTTTAATTCTAAGTGGTTATCTCTGGTAAATGGGCTAGGCCGAGATCTGCCTCCTTTCTCTGTCTTTTTGTGTTTTTGTGCCCCCTTCTTATGGGGGTGAACTTCTCAGAGGATGAAGAATCGTAAGAAGAGTTATCACCGTGACAAGGAGAGTCGAACTAAGTGAGACGAAGGAGGAGTTGGTGGTTTTCCCGCATGCTATTCCCGACGATCGGGAGTGAGAGGATTGAGGTTTTCTAAGTTTCACCATTTTTTTCAATCAGAAAAACCACCAACTCCTCCTTCATCTCCGCCTAGTTCTGAACATTTTCAATCAGGAAAGCCCCTGCAAAAAAAAAAAAATCTTTAAAATGACCCTTGCAAATATTAAACATTTACATTTAAGCCCCTCTGTTAATTTTCCATCCAAAAAAATGAGGTGGCTAACAGAGATGACATCAGCATTGATGTCAGTGCCACGTGTCAACATTTAATTGGGTCTCACTGCCACATGACACTCACCTGCCACATCATCACACTATGTCACCATTGCCATGTGGCATTTACATGTGCCACGTCAGCAACCAATGGATGGTTGCCACGTGGCACTCAATAGTAGTGTGGGGCACATGCTTACTAAAAAAATTAAACTTTTAGTGAATGTGGGATTTGAACCCATGACATCCTAGTAACACATCCACCTTCTTTAGGCGTGTTCGCGGTGCGGTTTGGTTTGGTTTGAGAGACAAAAGTGAACCGAACCACAAAGTAAAATTACATGCGGTTTGGTTTGGTTTGGTTGGCTTCCTAAAATAAAACCAAACCAAACCAATGCGGTTTGGATTGGTTCGGTTGGTTCGGTTTTTTCCAAGACAAAAATAATTTAAAACGGAGTTAAAATTAACTAACATAAAAAAGGATAACATAAATCTTTAAGAAAAAATCTACTCAAATATATGTAGTATATAAATCACTCTCTTTTAATTTTTTTCAAATAGCTAAGACAATGTTTAAAAGAACTTGAATTAAAGTAAGCGAGAGTTGGGTTGCAGTTGCATTTGAGTTAGTAAGTTAGTAAGGAAGGTTGTAATTCAACAATCCTTAGTGTTACTTGCGGTTTGGTTCAGTTTCATAAATCAATACCGCGAACCAAACCGAACCGCGCGGTGCAATGAAAAAAAGAACCAAACAAAACCAAAAAAAAAAAAGGCCACCAACACTGTTATCATCATCTGGAAAAGAACAGAAAGAAAACGAAAATTGGTTTCATCATCATTATCCCTTCAAATCTTCAACAACAACAACCCCTAATTTCATCTTCAACAACAACAACAATTCAATTGAAAACTCCTAATTTCATCTTCAACAACAACAACAACAATTCAATTGAAAACCCTTAATTTCATCTTCAACAACAACAGCGATTTAACGAATGAAAATTTTGATTGGAAACGAAAATAAGATTTAACCCCAGATCTGGAAACGAAATTGGAATCGAAGATCTGGATTAGGAGGTTTCTGGATTTCATTTATGGTGGTGGTGTTGAGGAAGATGAAGATGAGATCTAGTTTTTTTTTGTTTTTTAAATTGAATCATGTATTATATATCAGTTGCTGGATTAATTAACACAAGGAGCCCCCACTACTTTGAGGTCATGGGGTCAACTCCCATGCAGGCAAAAATGTTTAATTATTTTAGTAAGCATAATCCCCACACTACTATGTGAGCGCCACGTGGCAACCATCCATTGGTTGCTGATGTGGCATGTGTCATTACCACATGGCAATGGTGAAATATGGTGATGATGTGGCAGGTGAGTGCCACATGGCATTGAGGCCCAATTAAATGTTGACACGCGACATCGGATGTCGATCTTGCCGATCGTGACATCCGGGCCGAGGAGGCGGGGAGTGATCGCCGATGCCCAAAAAGGTGGCATGGCAAAGAGCGCTCTGGCGCTTTCAAAGCGGCGGGCGCGTGAATGAACCGAATACGCACGGAATGAGAGGATCCCGAGGTCGCGGCGGTATGAGATCTGCATACTTGAAGGAAGGCTTAAAAGAATTGATTTGAACTACCTATACCAACAAGGTGCATCTTCTTTTAGGGAGCTCATCCCATAAGAACTCCATAGTTAAGCGTGCTTGGCTTGGAGTAGTAGAGTGGATGGGTGACCTTCTCGAAGTTTCTGAAAGCATGCAAGTGAGGACAAAAAACACTTGAAAAGACTCGTGTTGGTTCGTGGGGAAGTCGGCAGCCCGAAGCGACCGGGATGTTACAAATGGTATCGAGCAAAGCACCTCTCTCCTAAGACGGTGTGGTTCGAGGACGCAACCAAGCTTAAGTCGGTGGGCATGTGACATCCGGCCGAGGAGGCGGGAGTGATCGTCGATGCCCAAAAAGGTGGCATGGCAAAGAGCGGCTCTGGCAACTTCAAAGCGAACGGCGCGTGAATGAACCGAATACGCACCTGAATGAGAGGATCCCGAGGTTGTGCGGTATGGATCTGCATAAGTTGAAGGAAGGCTTAAAAGAATTGATTTGAACTACCTATACCAACAAGGTGCATATTCTTTCGGGAGCTCATCCCATAAGAACTCCATAGTTAAGCGTGCTTGGGCTGGAGTAGTAGTAGTGGGATGGGTGACCTTCTGGGAAGTTTCTGAAAGCATGCAAGTGAGGACAAAACATGCCAAAAGACTCGTGTTGGTTCGTGGGGGAAGTCGCCAGATTCGAAGCGATGCAGGATGTTACATCGACGCCATCAAAGTTAGCCACCTCATCTTTTTTTGGATGGAAAGTTAATGTAAGGACTTAATCAGTAAATGTTTAATATTTGCAAGGGTCATTTTAAAGTTTTTTTTTTTTTTTACAGGGCTTAATTGGATTCTCGACCGTATTTGTAGGGCCAAACATATATTTAAGCCTTAAATATATTATGTTATATTATTTTGGAATGTATTCAACAAAAAATATATAGTTTTTACTTCTAATGTTTTTTGAAAAAATATTGAAAATTTCCAAAAAATAAGTCCAATTATATAAAACCAAAATTTTTATATTTACATTTGCTTTTTAAGAACATATTCATTGATAATTTTGACACCTACAATAAATTGTGTAAAAGTCAATCGTTGAGGATTTAATTCGATAAAAAGGAAAATAAACAAAAAAAAATATAGGGGGCTAGACCAAAGATCCATAAGCATAGACAAAACTATAATCGAAAGCAAATAAAACAATTCTATAAAGGTATTTAAAAGAATCACTATAATAACTCTCATCCCAACCTGCGGTTGGCATCAAAGTCATTAACAATTATTGCAAACACACTAAAAATAGGATGCAAAAGGAAAAACCAATCCATCAAAAGGAAGAAAACTAATCTCAAGAAAGAAAATAGCAAAACCTATAGCTAGGCAAACGTAACATATTCATGAAAAAATCCTCGAATGACGCTTAGAATAAGTTCCGCCAAAGAAAATCACATAAATTAGTTTCATGACCTGCAAGCTTATCAGCACAAGCATTACCCTCTCTATAAATGTGAGTACAAATGAAGTTCATTTGTCTAGTCAAGTATAAACAATTATTCCATCTATTTCTAAGTTTCCAAAGAACTACTTTGCAACTTTGAAAGCAAAAACCACTACTTGATAATCACATTCTAACCACAAAAACTTCCAACGTTATGAAATGCAATCTCTATCTCCAAGGGGTGATGTCGTATTTATAGACGCAGGGTCAAGCACTGAGTCGTTTGATAGAGCGGGATCAATCCCAGCTGTTGATCTCGGCTCCACCTTCATAGTGGATACCTGAGCCGAATCCAACGCTGGATTGGGCCTCTCTTTGTGTGGATTGGGCTTGGACCAGCCTGGAACAACAGCTAAAGTCACATTTGAAATAATTAAATTGATAGCCAAGTGTAAGAGGGTCACATGATTATCAAATCTAGCATGATTCCTGCATTACCAAATTGTGCAAAAAATGTTAACAATCGCGCAGAGACAATATAACCAAGTAGTACTATGTAACTAATCACTAACTTGTAAACGGATAAGTTTGTAACAAAACACGTGTTTGGTACTAGTTCAAGAAAAAACAGTGCCAAACACTTGTTTTGTTACGAATTTTTATGTTATAAGTTAGCGATTTGACCTCAATCAAACTCTATAACGTTTCATTTTTCTCTCGTTTTAACACTTATTATTATATTTAATTAAATTTCTCGCGTGTCTTCCATTAAATGCAAATTATCTCACTTTTAATCAATAATTAAAAATGTCCAATTTTGTTTATTTGTATGTATAAGTAAGTTCAACCGCTAATTTTATCAAATATTTTAAATTTAATATGCTATCTTGTTTGCGATTACTATCTTTTTCTTAACATAGCCTAACACGTTGAAGGTGAACTTATAGCGAAGAATTGATAGCGGGAAGCTAGCCAATTAAAATTTCTTTGAATAAAAAGATAGAGTATTGTACTCTAGCCTTACACAAACTAGATGGTCCCCTTCTCAATAGTTTTAAACACAGATAAAATTGAAAAAGGAGATGGTCCCTTCTTTTTTCTCTCATTTCCCCATCCTTAATTCTCTCTTTCTTCATAATTTTTGTGTCTCATTAAAAGAAACAAAAGCCTCCCATGTCTCCCAATTTCCGTCTTGTTTAAAGCACAGAGAGTAGCACTTGAACGAATCTCATGTGAATGAGAGTACACGTGACAGAAGCCCAGCAAAATTGGAATTTTCCATCCGAATTTGTTGCAACTGTTGTTTGGTAGTGATGATTTAAATTTAAAGCTTGATTTCAGTGAAAGAAAAAATATTGAAAGAAAAAAAACATCAGAAGGTGACTCAGCATGTTCCCACATAGTGAGGGTACTATTTTTCATTTGGTGCAAAGACAGAGATCTGGCTATCTGATTGGCTCTGTGCGGTGTTGGCCCTATTTACTGTATACGTGGTTTTATGTCAACACACACTGTCCACACACAAAATAATGACTTTTACATGGGAGATATGATTTTGTTGACCCACAAATTCCACAATGAAATTCAACACCAAAAGTAAAGCAGTTTAATTATAGATTGTTATTTAATTTTTCTCCAATTTGTGCAGGTGTACTGGTAGAGTGCCGGAGGTGTGAATATCACTCAACCCACTTTTGTTAGGCCCAGGTCCACTTCACTCTCTTCTCTTCTCAAACAAAAACACAAGTGGGTTCTGCAAGCACTCCAAGACCCGATTCTTTAGTAAATAAGCGGATCTGCACCGTAAAAATGTATAGAAACAAAATACAATATAACTAGTTCAATTACAATAATATCCAACAACACACAGTAAAAATGCATAATCAATCCCTATGGGTTAGACTACATGTCAACGCACATAAAGATTCTGTAATCTCACGAGAAAAACTGCACATAGCGAAAGTCGACACACAACCGAAATAATTAATAACAGCACACAGAGAAGACTGACACACAGTTGAAAAAATAACCACACACAGCGAAACATAATGTTCAACTATCGTTCAACTACTTAACCCAGGGTCTTCCACATAGTCGCCCAGATTAAGCATCGATACTTGCATGAATATGCATCACCACAAAGTTAGTCACATATAAACAGTACACTCTCACTTAAGTGCCCGAGACAGAAACATTTGTTCTAAACCCCCTACTAATTTATAGTCATCATCTTATTTCTCATTCTTCTCATCACTCATCCTAAGGTGCTTTTGAAAATAAATCATATAAAACTCTTTGGATTTTGAAATGTTTTTGTTTCAAAAGAAATCTCTATTAGTTTTCAAAATTAATTCAATTGTTCGTCACTACCCTACCCTTGTTCATTATTTTTTAAAACGTAATTACTTATTTACTTTTCAAAAAGTTCAAGAGCTCACTCTATCAATTGAAGTTTATGATCATGATCTCAACCCTACATGAATCTTAAATAGCTTACATAAAATAATTTCAATAATCAACTTTAACGCATAAGTTAATAGAGACACAACCAATACAAATTTTGCATAGAATTAAAGGTAATTGTCAAAGTAATAACACATAAACGCTTAGAGCACATAAAAGTCACAACATCAAACAATGAACAAATATTAAAGATGATGTAGGAAGAGATTCCCTTTAAAGACAAGTATGAATGTAACAATTGCTCTATTCGTGGCGGTAGGTACACTAATACAACTACGCACACAATGATATTATCGGTATACTAATTATTTAGTTGTTTGGAGGCTACGACACTTCAAGAGAAATAAAAGGTACACAAGGGGTAAGTGGTTGAAGGGTTCAAAGGGAAAGGGTGTTGGCTTCTCTATGAAAAAGCTTGGTTCTTCACAGCATGAGGAATGAGTTCCCCACATCATGCTTTTATAGCCAACCTCCACCTCGTAATCAATCACGAAGTGTGAATTAAGCTTCTAGGTGGCAAGATATTAAGAGTGGTCATCAAATTGGCCATTAGGTGTCTAATTATCATGAATCCAACCAAAAAGGTGAAGAAGAAGGAGATGCCACATATACCATTTGGTGTCAAAATATTATGAAGCTAAATGATGACTCATCTATGTACCTATGTGTCAAAGTTTTATGAAGCGAACAATCAAGTGAGGAAAGATAATTTGCCACCTTTGCTTTTAGCTGTAAACATATTATTATAAGTCTAAAGGGTGAGCCACCTAAATGTCTACATGTCTCATTCTAAGGTTTTCACAACATTAAATGGTAAGGGGTGTGCAATAGATACTAAGACACGTGGAGATATGATAATGTGACACATATCCTAATCTAGGTTTCTCTACTAAAGAATGCAATCTGGTCCTAAACTCTCGAACTCGACTTTCGATCAGTCACTTAACCGATTCATCATGCAAAAGCGATTTACTGACTAAAGTGGATTCTTCCGTCAAATAAATCTATTCGAGTTATAATCCTTTGAAACCCTAACGCAATGAATTTAATTTTATCTTGGCCAAAATCATATCGTATTATTTAAATGATACGTTTCAAAATAGTACTAGAGAGTAGTATATACTGTAGCAAAATAGTGGGTCTTATATTACCACCCCCTTAAAAAAAGAAGCTTCGTCCTCGAAGATAAGAGCTAGGCAAAGAGTTCTGGATGTTTCTCTCTCATCTTGTCTTCGCGCTCCCAAGTTGTCGCTCGTTGCTTGATTCCTGATTACCTTGACATACCGAATCTCCCTGCCTCTCAACCGCTTGACACGTTTGTCGCCGATTCTCATGGGAGTTACCTAAAAACCTTCAATCGAATTTCATCAAAGCGTGATAACATGGATGGAGTTGGAATATATCGACGCTTATTGTGAGACATGAAAAACATCATGAATGTTGGACAGAAAGGAGGTAAGGCTATTTGATAAGCGAGTGACCCTACACGATGAATAATCCGGGAGGGTCTAATGGATTTAGGAGTAACTTTTCTGGACTTGATCGCTCGACCAACTCCAGTGGTAGGAGTGACACGAAGGAATACATGTTCTCCTTCCTCGAACTCTAGCGATGCTCCGCGACCGATCCGCATAACCCTTTTGTCGACTTTGGGCCACCTTCATCCTTTCTCTAATCGCCTTCACCTTCTCGTGAGTGTGTTGTTCCATCTTTGGACCCACGATCATGCTTTCACCATCATGATAGCATCTTAGAGGCGTTTGATACTTGCGTCCATAAAGTGCTTCATACGGCGCCATCCCTATACTCGCATGATAGCTATTGTTGTACGTAAATTCTACTAATGATAGTAGATCATCCGAACTTCCACGCTTGTCTAAGACACAAGCTCGTAATAGGTCTTCCAAAGATTGAATTGTTCACTCAATTTATACATCCAGATGCTGGGTGGTATGATGAACTCACTTTAGTCTTGTCCCTAATGATTCGTGTAATGTTCCCCAAAACTACAATGTGAACTTGGTGTCTATCTCAAACAATGCTCGAAGGAACTCCATGGAGTTGTACAACTCGTAAATATAGATCTCTACAAGCTTTTGAACATTATACGTCGTCCGCATCTTGGTAAGAATTGAGAAAAATTGCAACATCGAAGTCCATAGAGATGTTGTCCCACTTCCATTCAGGTACATCGAGCGATTGCAACATTTGTATCTTTGCTTTTTGACAAGTCAAACACGATGCCACATATTGTGCGACACCGCTTCTTCATACTAGGTCGCCAAAACGCGTTGTCTTAGATCTTGATACATATTTGTCTCTCCTTGATGAATACTCAACTTGCCCCGATGTGCTTCATCCAAAATCATCTTCTTAACTTCTACCACATCCGTACACATATACGATCATTGCACCAAAAATACCAATGGTCCAACTTTGAACTCGTGTGTTTCCTTGCACGATCATCTAACGCTTTTTCTTGTAACAACTGGTCACCTAACTGATGCCTTGTGATATCTTCCATCAATCCACTCGAAATTGAAATTATCGAAAATCTTAACTCTCTGGGAGACAACTCTACGTTCAAATGTAGATCACGAAACTTCTCTAACAACTCTAATTCTTTGACCATCAAGGACGAGACCGGTATGCTCTTTTGACTTAACGAATCAACTATAATGTTTGCCTTGCCCGAATGATATTGCAATGTTAAATCATAATCCTTGATGAACTCCATCCATCTTCTCTGCCTAATGTTGAGTTCTTTCTAGTCAAACAAGTATTTAAGGATTTTGTGATCGCTGAACACTGTAAATGTGCAGCCATATAAATAGTGTCTCCAGATCTTCAATGCAAAAACTATAGCAGCCAACTCAAGGTCGTGTGTCAGATAATCCTTTAATGTGTCTTCAATTGGCAAGAAGCATAAGCTACTACCTTCGAAAATATCCTCAGCTTTTAGCAAGGCTATCCTTAAGGTATGTATACCACCCTCGTTTTGTATACTAGAAAATTAACACCCACTGTGGGTTCCGCAGTAAAAACTCATTTTCTGATGGCTTCGCAAGCGAATGTTCAAACCAGAATACGAGCAGTTACGTTGAAGAGCCAAACAAAGAAATGTGCCATATGCAAGACTCCATCAACAACAGAACTTCAAGGAGAAGCGAAAAAACAAGAAACAACTCCTCCGGATGCAAGCCATGGATGCTCGCAAACTCCAAGAAAAAATAAGGGCTCTGTGAAATGGCTCCCAAGCCCCCATGGGAGCGAGATCTACTTAAGGAACTTTTAGTCATTCTCAAAAGAAATCCAGGTTGTGGTGGCCCCCAACATTTTAGGGAGTCAGTTATAACAACCTTTGACGGTTCTAGTCACCGTCATGACCACGCCGCTTCCTTCCAAACTTCATTAGTCGTGGCGATGATGCCGCCAGCTGCCAGATGCTTGTCGGAACGCAAAAAGACGTAACACTGCATTAGTTCATCAATTACCCCCAAGGTCCATCTCCAATTATGGAGACCTAACCAGCAAACTTACAACCCAGTTATCATCCAATAAAGGAAAGAACATCGTGTTTCTCTCGACTGCTTTGACCTTCATCAGGGCCAAAGTGAGCCACTCAAGACTTTATTGTCTTGTTTTAATAAAATGATCAGATAGGTTGACGAGTTGGAGGAGAAATTCTATGTCGGTGCTTTCCTTAAGAGTTTGTGCACGGAATATTCAAAGATGGCCTTAATCATCCAAAACCAATGACAATGGATGAAATCGTGATATGTTCCAAAAAACACATTGATGCATAGGAAGCAACATCATCAAAGATGGAAAGGGATATAGAGGACGACTGCAACCGTGGGCAAAAGGGGGACAAGGTGACCCTAAATCAAGCAAACTTCCTAGGGGACGAGGGGTCTTGGATCAATACCCGGACCAATGTTTCACCCTGCTAAACACCGACCATCGCGATTCTAATGCATTTAATTAATTGGATCGAACATGATTTCCCATCCATTGGTGCATTCTACACAGATGTGGTGGGATAGACAAGCATATTGCAAAAGGGTGGATTGAAAAAGTATGTCCAAAAAGAAGGAACGAATGCCAAGTCGGTGAATGATGGGCAGGAAAATCGAGCTCCAGCTAGGAAGCCACAAAGTCGATCCACATCAAGGCGTGACGTTGTTAGGGACACTGCACAAAGCAAAAGTGACAACCAGCAATATGAGAGACGATTAGAGGAAGCTTGAACATAATAGCTAGAGGCTTCGCTGAGGGAGGAGCGTCGAACTCAACAAGAAAGTGATACATTGGAACGGTCCTATCCTTGGAAATAATGGAAGCTAGAGAAAAAAAAAAGCATTCATGCCGACAATCACATTTACAGATAAGGATGCGGAGGGGATCATTCCCCACTAGGATGACCCCATCGTCGTCTCGCTACCCACGACAAGATATTAGGTCAGTTTGGTTCTAGTTGATGGTGGCTTCGTTGGCTATCCACAGATTGTCTCAAAACTTTGAATGAAAGACTAATCTCCATTCCTACTTTAGGATCAAATTTTGTACTGGCCAACACCAAGTTTATCCACTGCGGTAATCGAACGCCAAACTATGAAGCACCGTACAGACACGGACACAGACACATAGACAACAGTTTTAATTTGACAAATAGAAGTAATTGAAGGGTCGCTGTCTGACATGATATGTGTCAAACACTAGACACGTCTTCAACTGAAAAGGTCAGTGCTATAGAGACACGGGAGTACCAGATCGACCCTCCATGTCTCAAGATATATTAAGTCATTGGACTAATGATGTTGGTTTAGTAGTTCATAACTTTATTATTTTGTAATATGAAATTGGATGACCATTTCTACAGCAATCCAATATGAATTAAGTTAATTCGTTTTTATTAAAAATAACAAAAAGAGGATTATGTTCAAACTATGTTCTGGTTAAATTGTTTCAACCTGATCAAGTGCTATCATAAACTGTTTAATTAAAAAATGGAAAAAGTATCCAGCTTGAGAAATAATAATCATCTAGAGAATGTAAGTCATTTGCATCTGGAAAAATCTTATCCAAACATTAATCTTTTTAAATTTTACTAGCTTATAAATGCTGAACAAGCCTAACAATCACTCCTAGTAATTTCCTCCCATCACCAAACAAACTTCAAAAAGGAACATACTATGTCCTCGTAGCAGCAGCATATCACTTAACAAACCAACCACCTTATTCAGTTTATAAGTCAGTAGTGCAGGCTTTTTCCATTTCACTTCTGACGACTGATTTACTCCATGAAGTGGTGCAAGTTGTTGCCATGATCTTCAATAATGTATTTACCATCATCCCTAGCCAGGCACATTTTTGTTATGCGCCAAAACATTTTTACACTACATAGCCCCACCTTACACAACTTTTTCTTCCAAGTCTGCATCATCACATGGAAGTAATTATGGTCTAATTAATAGGTCGATTTGTTATCCATCAATAGGTGCAAGCCGTTAACGCATTCTATATTAAGGGACTTACCAAGCTAACTTTCAGATTCGATCCCCAAAATGAAATAAATGAAGTCAAGTTTTTACTTACCTGGCCGACTCCAAACAAATTAGGGCCCATTTCCCATAAGTACCGTGTATAAGTCAAAGACCATTAGACCAAAAAAAAAATGATTTGTTGTAACAACTAACAAATCATTAGATATTCCGAATATGTCTCGAAGCATATCCAAAAAATCACGTTGGCGAAGCTTAATAGTCCAAACCAAAAATAAAGTCATGTCCCATAAATGACTTTCTAGTCAAAAAAATTGTCTCATAATATATGATTTTCTAGAATCCCAATAAAGCATTAATGTTTCTTTTTTCAGTCATATCATTCATTATTCTACTAATTTATATTTTCGATGTCACTAATGAAGGCTAATTTGATAAACTAACTTACAATTCCTCTTTTCCATATAAAATTAACTATTTTTCTTAATTTATGTGAAATGATCCAAAACGACGTATAATATGCGACGAATGGAGTACTTTCAATTTGTTGACATATTACAAATGAAGATTGTCTTGTCTTGAAAATTGTGAAAATGCAATGGTTTATCCGGTGGACTATAACAAGATTTGTATTAGCTTCCAAATTCAAGAATCCGATCCTCTAACATTGAAGTGTCTAACTTTCTATACCTTTAGGAAAAAATGAGTTAAAATGAGGAATAATGTACTCCCTCCGTTTCTATATATAAGAAAATTACGGTTAGACACGCATTTTAAGAAAAGCTAGAAAATGTAATAGTATTTCTAAATTGCCCCTATTTATTCTTGCATTGATAAAAGTAAAAATAATGTAATAAAAAGTTTCTTGCATTGGTAAATGTGAAAGTTGTGTAATCAATAGGGGTAAAGTTGAGATGTTAAGTGAAAAAGTTTTAACTTGCTTATATTTAGTAACAAGAAAAGTGGGTATATTTACTTATAAATGAAAATAGAGGGAGCAGTTATTTAAGATGGAGAGAGAAAGATGAGAGAGAAATCAAAATAAGAGAGAGAAAAGTAAATAAAGTTAGAGGTTTCAATGGTAGAAGATCTATGCCTCCAAATTCAAGTCCTCATCTAGTTTGCTTGGATGAGATAAATGAAACTCCTTTTGTAAATCTTAAAAATAAAAAATAAAAAACACTCAATGGTTTTCGGTGTCTAAGACTGGGACGCCGTTTCTTCATCTTTAAATTTTTGTTCCTATAAAAAAAAGTCAATAAATACAGAAGAAAATGATAGAAATGAAAAAGAAGGAAAAAAAATAAAGTGACATGATGAGAGCATCTATAATGTTGAAAAAGAATGGCAGAAAATGTGAGAGGAACATGGCAAATTTACCCAGTTTAGGTAGTACTGCATCTGCAAGGAAAAGCAAGTAAGCAACCCTGAGCTCCTCCCACGCGTACATCACATGTCAGTGGTAGCGTCTCACGAGACTTGATCACAGTAGCAATACATGCAGAAACAGATTCGGTTGGGTGGGTCTAAAGCTTCTTATAGACCTAAAAATCATTCAAATGTGTGTTGATTGACCTAAATTTAGTGCTACATAAGACATAACCTTGAAAAAGCTACTTATAAGATGTGAGAGGAACATGGCAAAAAATGTGAGAGGAACAAAACAATCCACAATGTCGACAAGAATGGATTGTACGTTAGCTTAACATTGTGTTTGGATTGAGTATTTTTTGGGACAATGTAATTTTTAGGTGTAATTAAAATTAAAATATTTTACTTATAATTTTAAAGTACAAAATAATTATATTACTCTCAAAAATACTCAATCCAAATATAAGTTAAAAATAGTTTATTGAATAAGTTTGTAGTCGGTGTTTGATAATTATTGAGTATGCTTGTACTAACGTTTTCTTTGGTCAAATTGTACTAATGTTTGAGTGGATTTGGATTCTCTCCTACTACATTCTCTCAATCACTCTCTACATTTTCTATCTCTCTCTTAAAATAATATATTTAAGAGAGGAAAAAAACAAGAGAGAAGATAAGTATTTATGAGAGAGATAGAGAGTGTAGAGAATGATTGAGAGAGTGTAGAAGGAGAGGATCCAAATCCCGTTTGAATTTGTAACTTTTGATTCTGTTTGGTAAAGGTTAGCACATAGTTTACAACTTTTGATAAACTGGTTTACAAGGAACGTTATATCAAATAGATAGTTGATAACGGATAAATTAGCAGATTCTTTTTTTAGAAGGGGATCAATATTCACTCCCTCCTCTCTCTAGGACTTGAAAGTTAGCTGATTAACTTAAACTGTTGGACAAAATTAGCGTTGAACTAAATAATAAATATAAAAGTTGTTTAAGAATATTTATATTAATATTTTAAATTTGAGAGAATTTTCATTTAATTGAAGTTAAACATGAAAATTTATTAGAGTAGCAAGGTTAAATACGAGAAAAAGTGAATGTTATGAGCTATAAGCTCAAACACTAATTCAAGAAGCTGTAGTCAAACTTTAGATTCAGCCGAGGAACGACTAAAAGCTTGAACCATTGATTCTTTTTTCTTCAAACGATTACACTGAGGAAGGAACTTTGTTCCTCGCATGATTCCTAACTACTCTAAAGAGTGTTAGGCTAGGCGAGAGGGACATGTAGAATTATCTAATGACTAACATAAAAGAATAAAAAGCAAATAAAGAAAGTAAAAGACATGAAAAAAAATGGTGCAGATTGCTCACGAGACGTGTAGAATTACCTCCAAAGTGTCCACCATATGCTGCAGCATGGCATTACTGCAATACTTTCTGCTATTCTTCATCAACCATACATCTTCTAAACAATTGGTCAGGGCACTTCTTGTAGAGGAAGGGTTCATCCCAGTAATATTGCTTGACACTATGGAAGAACCTCTTCTTTTGTTGGTAGTTCATATCACAGGGAACCACCTTGCTAACCAGAAAATTGACAATATCAGCATACCACGGTACTGCAGCACTTACAGCCAGTAAGTGCTCATTAGGAAAGTGTTCTTTGATTTCACCAAATGTACCTACACTTTCATTTTCCAATCTCGACAAATGGTTAGCAACTTGGTTCTCCACCCCCTTTTTATCCTTAATTTCAAGATCAAATTCTTGAAGGAGGAGAACCCATCTTATTAGCCTAGGTTTTGCATCTTTCTTAGCAATCAAATACTTAATGGCAGAGTGGTCAGTGTAAATAATTACTTTTGTGCCAACTAAGTATAATCTAAATTTATCAAATGCAAAAACCACAGCTGTCATACCCCAATTTTGTCCGGCTTAGGTCAAAACCCTAATTTTCCACAAAAAATAAATAAATTGAAGAGTGAAGAGCCTTATGCACTGCATTTTGGGTCCTAGAAGTCATTCCAAGGTTCTTGAAATCATTTTTAGGGTTGGAATGCACTTTTGGGCAAATTAGGGTTTTAGGGTCAAAAAGTGTATTTTGGTCATTTCACAGCAAAAACGGTTTTTCATCACAAATCACTGGACAATTGTCAGGGGATTATTTGAGGAAAAATGTGCTTAATTATAATTTTTATGCGCATGAATGTTAATTATTTGCATAAAAATTCAAATTAAAGGAAAGGGTAAAATGGGAATTTCCTTCAAGGTGAGGTGTCAAATCAATTTTGAGAATGGTGATATCATGGAATTTTTGGGCCCAATGATTGATTCCTAGGATGAAGCCCAAAATGAAAGATTTTTATGGAATAATCAAAAATAATAATAATCAAAAAAGGAAGAGATAATGTTGTGCACATGGGGGACAAATAGTACAATTGCCAACTTGCAAAAGTTGGCAAATTCTCACCCTCTCTCTCTTGCTAAAACCGTCAGCCCTCTCCCCATTCCCTCTCCATTTTGTGTTTTCTCTCCACCCTCAATCCATGTGATAAGTGATCTCAACCCTCCATTCAAAATCAAAGTTCAATCCTAGAGCACCTCTCAAGAACAATGACCAAAATGACCCCTTTGCTTGGTGCCCAAGTTCAATTATTTATTTCTATTTTATTTTCAGCTGAATATTAATTCCCTTCTATTGCTTGATTACCATTTTAACCCTAGCCCTTCACCAATTCTATAAATACCCTCTCATTTCCACACATCACATCTTTCTTTTTTTGCTCATTCTCTCCTACACTAAACCTAGCACCCAACTCTCTCCTCTCCTTCCCTCTCCTTGGCCGAACACCCCCTCTCCTACCCCTCCATCCATCTTTTTGTTTTCCTTCACCCAAACACTATCATTTCACCTAAAATCCATTCCTCTTTCACATACTACCTCCATTCCTCACTAAGACTAAAGAATCATCATCACTTGGGTATCTTCTTCATTTGTGTTCTTGCTCTCCTTTTCTTCATAATCTAGCTTGGTCTAAGGTATACTCTAAAAACCATAGCATTATCTCCAACATTTTTGCATCAAAAAACACACTTTTTCTTTCCTTCATTTCGCATACTCTCATAAAAATGTGATTTGCTAGTTGTTGTTGGTGAGAGGAGCCTTAAACACTGTGGACAAGCACTTAGGGAGGCTTGGGTGTTTAAGGTGCCTCTCACCCTTGAATAAATTGATTCATGTTGTTTTGTGTTGATTTTATATCTTGTTGAGAAATAAAATTGTTGTTTCATTTGTTATTTAGTTCGCATATCATGTTAGAATTGGCTTTAATGAGATTTTGTTGTTCTTTGTTTGATGATGTTTAATCTTGTTGTTAGTATTTCATTTTAGTGTTAAATGTTATTTTAGTTGTTGATGATAGGCAAGTTGATTCTCACTAGTGCCTAGTGCACTTTTCTCAAAGTGAGAGGATTGCTCTATGTGATTCAACCTAGTTTTGTGTTTATTTAAATCTTGTTTTAGTTTGCTTATTGTTAGTTGTTGATGATAGGCAAGTTGATTCTCACTAGTGCCTAGTGCACTTTTCTCAAAGTGAGAGGATTTCTCTATGTGATTCAACTTAGTTTTTGTGTTTATTTAAATCTTGTTTTAGTTTACTTATTGTTAGTTGTTGATGATAGGCAAGTTGATTCTCACTTATGCCTTGGGCACCTTGATTAAAGTGAGAAGATTGCTCTATGTGATTCAACTTGGTTTTAGTGTTTACTTACTTGCTCTTGTATTCTAGTTTTATTATTGTCCATTGTTGATGATAAATCATATGATCCCCACTTATGCCTAGCTAAGTGCATCATGTTTTAAGTGGTGAAGATGATTTTAGATGATTCAACCTTCCCCTTTTAATTTCTTAGTGAATAACAAATGATATTGTATGTTTAGGGTTTAGGGTTCGTGAGGTATTGCAAAGGATAGGCTTACCTTAACCTTGATGCAATTCCTCTTTGTTCATGTTATTAAGAAATCATTGCTCACATGTCATTAGTTTAATTAAGATCATTCTATGCCTATGATCAATTGTTTACTTGTTTTTTATGCTACTTAAATTGTCTTGATTTAATTGTGTGCCACTCCCTCCATGTGTATTACCTCCTAATGAAGACGTAAGCCTACTTGCTTGTTGTAGCATAGAGTCATTAGGGTAAATGCACTCCTCCTCGCACACACGCATTTGTTTTGAGAAATTCACCTTGCATCCTTGACAATTGATCTTTGATTGTATCGGCATGTTTAGTCTTAGTTGATGTGTGACATATGCATGATTACTTGATTATTGAATGCGTTTGAAGTTTGTAACCAATCATTGATAATAACTTCACCCTTTTCCCCAAAATCTTTCAAACTCTTTTCTAATTAATGCAAGTTATTAGTGACTATCACCCAAAGCCTTAGCTTGTTTGATTGTCATGAACGCTATCAAGAGTTATTAGTAATGATCACTCAAAGCCTTTGCTTGCTTGATCATTATGAAAGCTCTTCCTTTCTCCAAAACCCTTTCAAAACATTTTCATCTTCAAATTAGAACTACATCGCTTTGATTCCTATTTGGGATACGTAGGAGCGAGCCACGTTCTCGTCAAGCGCAACAAATAAAAATCCTTTTCGTAACCATAAACATTAGCATTTTTCATAACAAAAATGAATCATTTTTAAACCCATTGTTGCTAGTGGCTAATCAGAACCTTTGTTCGTCTAGCCATTGGTAGCAATGTCTTTTTCCAAAGAACAATAAGCGATGGTCACCCATAACTTTGGTTAGTTTGATCATTCGTGCCAATTAATCTCTTTCGAAAACCATTTTCAAAAGATCAAATAAAAAATGAGTCGCTACTAACTGTCAATCAGAACCTTTGTTCGTCTGACTAGTGGCGGTAACTCCCATTTTTCAAGAGTACTTAGCGGTGATTACCCATAACCTTTGTTAGTTTAATCATTCGCTGAATACTCGTCCTATTTCGAAAACTCACTAAAAAGATAAAAAACAAAAACCTTTTCATGACAACCAAGAACTACGTAGCTTTGAATTCTCCATCGCATCAGGAGATACGTAGGAGCGAGAGGCCAACTCTCGTCAAGCGCCAAAAATAAAAATTTTCATTAAGTTTTCCCATTCATCTTCAAACAAGAAATAAATAGGCAAATCTAGGTATTTTTCATACCAAACGTTAAAACCACGCATTTAGTTAGAGGTTCCCTTTCGGTAGAAAGGACGTGTGCGGTGCTAGTACCTTCCTCACACGTAATCGACCCCCGAACATATATCTCTAGTTTTCAAAAGACCATCGGCCTTGTTCAAAAGACATTTTTTCAATGTTTTGGTGTTAAATTAAAATATTGGTGGCGGCTTCAAAATTTTTCCACGTTGTACATTGAAAAACCCAAACCAGATTTTTCGGGGTGCAACAACAGCTAACAACTCTTTTTCAGTAGTAGTGTAATTCAATTGAGCATCTACAAGTGTTTTGCTAGCATAATAAATAGAATGAAAGACTTTTCCATACCTTTGGCCAAGGACAGCTCCTTTGGCATAATCACTAGCATTACACATGAGCTCAAAAGGTTTGCTCCAGTCTGGAGTCACGATCTCAGGTGGAGTAACCAAGGCATTCTGCAATTTCTGAAATGCTGCAGAACATGCCTCGTCAAAGAAAAATGGAGTGTCATGCTGCAACAATTGACACAAAGGCTTAGAAATTTTGGAGAAGTCCTTGATGAATCATCTATAGAACCCAGCATGCCCAAGGAAACTTTTAACACCTTTCACACTGGTTGGATGATGCATCTTCTCAATAACTTCCACCTTAGCTTTATCAACCTCAATTCCCTTCTTAGAAATCTTGTGACCAAACACAACACCCTCTTGGACCATGAAATGACATTTTTCCCAATTCAACACTTCACATCTATCCAAAATTCTCTCTAATTATCAAGGCATAATTGGAATGTCTCCCCAAAGACAGAGAAATCATCCATAAATACCTCCATAGCTTTTTCAATAAACTCAGAGAAAACGGACATCATACACCTTTGAAATGTTGCTGGTGCATTGCATAGCCCAAATGGCATTCTCCTAAAAGCAAAAGTACCATAGGGACAAGTGAAAGTAGTCTTTTGCAGATCTTCAGGCACTATGGCTATTTGATTATAGCCAGAGAAGCCATCCAAAAAACAATAGAACTCCTTGCCAGCAAGTCTATCAAGCATTTGATCAATAAAGGGCAGAGGTAAATGATCTTTTCTTGTTGCCTTGTTGAGCTTCCTATAATCCATGCAAATCATCAAACCACTTTGAACATTTTTATGCATAAAGATTGTTTGTCAAAAACTTCCAAGTTAATACTCAACTCAATTTCTTGTTTTCCCAAAATTCAATTTCCTTTTTAAAAGAATGAGTTAGTATCTTAGAAAGCACAATTTTTCAGATAACATTATGCATTAGTGTAAAGAGAATATTTCTTATGAAAGAGCCATTTTTCAAGAACACGTGCATATCAATATCCAATTTTTTATTTTAAATGATGTACAGAGATATTAATGCATCATGAACTTTAGTTCATATGAAAGTCATTTTAATCATGTAAGAAATAAGTACAAGACTTGTTGCTTTGTAACAAGAGATAAATGTGGGATTAGCCAATAAGTTTTACCAAGTTTCTGAAAAAGAAGGATGATACATATGAATGATATTTTTCCGTAAGCTTGATTAGTTTGGGGCATATAACCTTTGTTGCATAAATCACATATTTCTAGCCCTTACACATTCATGATGTTTTCTTGGCATATGAATAAAACATGTAAAGGCCAGCCAATGAGTAAGATAATAGACAATTAAAATATCATGTAAAATTCTAATGCTCTTACCTCACTAACTATCATGTTGTCATGAAACTCACCACATTTTTGCAACCTCATGGATCTTGGCAAGCATTGTAATGATCATTTTTAGTAGAGTGCGAGCTTTCCAAGATTTTAAGTTCATTGGTTCTAACTTTGTCACATGACTCAGTCCATGTGGCTCCATCATGAATTTTTAATTTGTAAACAGAACTTCATTCAGTCTGTCATGAAGGTTACCTTGACATCTCTTGTACAGTGGCTGCATCTTGGCAAGCATTATAATGATCATTTTTAGTAGAGTGCGAGCTTTCCAAAATTTCTGTCATTCATTCACAACTCTGAGCATAGTTCTTCAAGACAAGTTGTTGCGCCCGAAAAAGTCCCTGAGGGGATCTTTCTTCGTTTACAACTTTTTAAAACAATGAAGTCGCCACCAATATTTTTTATAAGGAAAATATTGAAGAAAACCTTTTTGGAAAGCGAATGGCCTTTTAGAAACCGGAAAATTTGGGTTCGGGGGTCGATTAGGCATGAGGAAGGTATTAGCACCCCACACCTCCTTTCTACCGAAAGGGAACCTTTAATTAAACGTGTGGTTTTAAGTGTTGATTTGGAAAATACTTAAATTCGCCTCTTTATTGAAAAGGGAATGAGAAGACTTAATGAAAATTTTTATTTTTGGCGCTTGACGAGAGTTAGCCTCTCGCTCCTACGTATCTCCCGGTGCGATGGAGAATTCAAAGCTACGTAGTTCTTGTTTGTCCTGAAAAAGGTTTTTGTTTTTTAATATTTTTAGAGTTTTTCGCAAAAGGGGTTGAGCGTTCACGGTGACCAAACAACAACGGTTTAGAGTGGTCACGCTACTAACTCTTTTGAAAACGAAATTATCATTAACAACCAAACGGCAACGGCGCGAGTGATGATTAATGATAATCGGTTTTTATTTTGATCATTGAAAAAGGTTTTCGCAATTGAAGGGGAGCGTTCGTGAAGACCAAACAACAATAGTTTAGAGTGGCCGCACTACTAACTCCCATGGGAATGAAATCATCACCCACAATCAAATGGCAACGGCACGAGTGATCATCAATGACAATTAGTTTTGATTTTGATGTTTTCAAGATTTGTTTTTGAAAATTGTTTCGTTGGTTTGATTTGGGGAGAATGTTTTGATAACTTGAAAAAAAAGAGTTCATAATTGGATTGAGCGTTCGCGATGACCAAACAACAACGGTTTAGAGTGGTCATACTACTAACTCTTTTGAAAATGAAATTATCATTAATAACCAAACGGCAACGGCGCGGGTGATCTTTAATAATAATTGGTTTTGTTTTAGGTTTTTTGATACAAAGAGGTTTTTGAAATGGAAATTGTCACTAACAAGTAACAACTCATGCAAGTTACAAATGCATACTCACAAACATCCAAGAACAAGCATGAATGCATCTGGAGGTCAAAGACCTGTGCCATGCAGGAATAAATGTATCTGGAGGATAGTTCAAAATCGAACACGTGCCAAAGTGCAAAGAAAAATATATGCATCTCGGAGGTCAAAGACCTGTGCCAAAGTGCATTTGCATTTGGAGGTCAGTGAGGAAGGTAATATGAGCTAGAAAAAGAAAAGCATTATCAGTGCAGCTGCATCAATGTAAACTGCACTGAAGAAAAAGCAAAATGCAGAAAAAAATCAATGCACAAATCACTTCAAATCATTTGTGATTCAAATCAAATTCTAAAATGCAATTGTGTGTGTGTGGAATGGGATGAGAATTGTTACTAACGAATAACAATCTCTTGTGATAGCATATGTTCTTGTAATGAAGGCTATTACTAACGAGTAATCCTTCATTATATGCTTGTGGAAATCTTATAATGAGAGTCACCACTAACGAGTAGCAATCTCATGTAAGAAGCAAAGTATTGGACGAGAGAATGCACACAATCAACTTGAGAACATGACAGGCATCATAAAAAATTTAATGCAATGTGACTAGAGGTATAGAATGATCTAGGTTGCATGAATAAGTAAGCAAGAAATCAAATGCATGATCAGAGGCAGTTTTATTTAGGTGAGTTTTCGCAATAGGAGTGAGGGTTCGCGATGACCAAACGACAATAGTTTAGAGTGGTCATATTACTAACTCTTTTGAAAATGAAATTATCGTTAAAAACCAAACGGCAACGGCGCGAGCGATCATTAATGATAATCGGTTTTGCTTTTGATTCGAGTGTTCGCGACGACCAAACAACAACGGTTTAGAGTGGCGCACTACTAACTCTTTTGAAAATGAAATCATCATTATCACCAAGCGGCAAGCGGCGCGCGAGTGATCAATAATGACAATTGGTTTTGTTTAGGTTGGAATGTTCGTGAAGACCAAACAACAACGGTCTGGAGTGGTCCCACTAATGACCCATTTGAAAACTAAAGTTATTACTAACGATCAAACAAGTAAAACCCAGAGGACCATTAGCAAGAAATTATATTTTTGACGAGAGTTTGGTTATTCAAAAGGAGTTGTTTGAAGGGGTATACTAGCAAAAGTGAGAGTTGTAATTAGTTGCAGGGGTTGTATCATTAAATAGGAGATGTAAAAAAATACAAGCCCAGTTCGCATTTGAAATTTGGAGTTCTTTGATAACTCTATTTTATATAGAGTATTTCATATGTTTAAACTTAGTATTTGCTCTCTTTCAAGTAATAATAAAGAGTTTATATAGTATTTTATGTGATATATGATAACTTGAGTGATTTGAATGGTTATAGTTATTATTAGGCCATTTTGGATATATTGTGGTATGTTTGATGTTTTTGTTCAAAGTGCGGTCTCAATGCTAATCGCATCAATGCTCCGTGACCGATCCTCGCATCAAAAGCGCACTACTTGGTGAATAAGCGATCTGTTTCATATGCATCCACCTTGCAATTGATGACCTCCGCTTGGTTCTCGATACCATCCAACCTTGTATAGTAGGCGCTACCATTCACACATAGCTATAGGCATAGCTTTGAAGAGTCACCAACATAGGGACACATGTTCACACATCAATGAACCGCCCTATGTGATTAGTCAAAAATTTCAACATGGATAAACTTCTGGAAAGCAACTACAGCTATGATCCACTCAAGATGACTTCAACATGAAGGAAGGAAGCACCTCACTTGAAGGCTATAAAAGGACCTCACATCTTCATTTGGAAATATATCACAATCCATAAGTTAGATCAAAATTTCAATATACATACTGCATCATACACTTATAAGTAAATTACTTGATGAAGACATTCCAACTAGCTTTTCTCTTTTACACTATCAACATTTTTTTACTTTGCTTTCTTTCTAACTTAGTTGTGATCATCAAACAAAATCCAAAATTATTTTGTTACTTAGTGACTTTACACTTTATTACTTTATATTTATTTTAAAAGTGAGTTTTTCAATCTCTGTGGGTTCGATCTTTTTACTACTTGTTTTTGGACAGTGTATACTTGCACACAAGTGTATGTGATTTCCATGCACCAAGTTTTTGGCGCCGTTGCCGGGGATTGAAGTAAATTCTTTTTAAAATTCTGATATTTAGTAATTTAGTGTTGTATATAAATTCTGGTCTTTAAAGTTTCTGTCATACAAAAGTACATGGTACTTAGTATATGTACAGAACCAGAAACAAAACACCAGAATATAGTTTAGATCCAGAAATAGAAAGAAAATTTAGGAGATTGCTAAGACTCGAGAAAGCAGAATCAACAAGCTTGCAACATGTCATTGGTGAAGAACAAAGCTCAAGGCCACACTCGGTGAGAGGAGTTACGGTTTACTGAGATGCTTTGAAGAAGAAGTTCATAGAGAAAATCTCATCCACATGGATCACATAGTATGATTAATGATAGAGATAGACCTATGAGGATTATGCTCGACTTGATCATCAAAACATGCAAACTAGTATAAATAGACCTCATATTGATGCCATGCATTTTGAATTTAAACCTATGATGTTTCAAATGCTTGGACTTTTGGTCAATTTGGAGGATCTCCTCATGAAGATCCTCATTTGCATTTAAGGCAATTTCTAGAAGTATGTAGTAATTTTATTTTACCCGGTGTTAGTGAAAATGCATTTAGATTAAGGTTATTTCCATATTCTTTGAAAGATAGAGCTAAGGCTTGGCTAAATTCTTTAGAGCCTAACTCTATTCATTCATGGAATGAAATGGCTGAAAAATTTTTAGGAAAATATTTCCCACCTATCAAAAATGCCAGTTAAGAAATGATATTACATCTTTTAGACAAAAAGAGTTTGAGTCTTTATTTGAAGCATGGGAAAGATGGAAGGAACTTTTGAGAAAATGTCCTCATCATGGTTTACTCTGTTATTATTCAAATGGAAACATTTTATAATGGTTTAGAACCTCAAACAGAATAATGCTTGATGCATCATACGGTGGAGTGTTATTAAATCTGGTCATACAATGAAGCATGTGAATTAATTGATAGAATAGCGACTAATAGCTCTAGTAATCGAGAGGGTAAGTGCCCAAAAGAAACCATCGGGGTACATGAAATCAATGATATATCCGCCTCTATCCGCTCAAGTAGCCACTCTAGCTAATTTGATGAAAAACTTCACTTACGGCAATGCTATCTGCATCTAATGCTGGTGCATCACCGTGAAAGCACTCACTTATAAAGAAGAGAACAAGTACCTCCGGGCACACCTAGTTGTGTGTACTTGTGGAGGAGGTCACTTGTATGAGGAGTGTTCTAGCAACCCTATCTCTCGTAAAATATGTAGGTTATAATAGGAATAACAACCCTTATTCCAACACTTATAATCCTGGTTGGAAAGATCACCCAAATTTTAGATTGAGCAACAATAGTGCACCTGCACCTAGAACTGTTCCAACTACACCAACCAACCCACCAGATTCCCACTCAAAATAACCAAAGAAACTCTCAACCTACCACCGAGAATTCTCTAGAATCCATGCTTAAAGCATTCATAGGTGAATCTAGAATCGCTAGACAAACCCAAGATGCTTCCATTAAGAACTTAGAGAATCAAGTTGGTCAATTAGCCATGCTCTGTATCAAAGGCCACAAGGTGCCTTACCTTCAAATACAGAAGCTACACCTTCCCAAACCAAAGGAAAAGAGCAGGTTAAGGCTATTTCATTAAGAAGTGGTAAGGATCTTGTAGAGTTAACTGAGAAGGAAAGTGTAGAAAAGGGAGAAAAAACCAAAAATCAAAAAGAAACCAATGCAGAAGCATCTAGTGCTCCTGCATCACAAGAAGTTCAAAGTCCACTACCTAAGTTAGTACTGAATACCCTCCTCCTCCTTACCCTCAAAGTGAAAAAAAGCACATGAGGAGAAGCAGTTTGGTAAATTTTTAGAGGTACTAAAACAATTACACATCAATGTTCCCTTAGTAGAAGCACTCCAACAAATGCCAAACTATGCAAAATTCATGAAGGATGTGCTTACTAAGAGAAGAAGATTAGGTGAGTTTGAAACAGTTGCCATGACAGAAGATTGTAGTTTGCTTATGCAAAATAAGATTCCTAGGAAATTAAAGGATCCGGTAGTTTTACAATTCCATTTTCTATAGGAAAATCCTATACTTAGTAAAGCTTTATGTGATTTAGGTGCAAGCATCAACTTGATGCCTAAATCTATTTTTGACCAGTTAGAAATAGGAAATGCAAAACCAACCATTGTGACACTTCAATTAGCTGATAGATCAATAGTCTATCCTGAAGGTATCATAGAAGACATCCTAGTTAAGGTAGACAAATTTGTATTCCCTGTAGATTTTGTTATCCTTGACTTTGATGCAGATAAGGAAGTGCCTATTATCCTAGGTAGACCATTTCTAGCAACTGGTAAAACCATAATTGATGTGCAGAAAGGTGAACTCACTATGAGAGTGAATGATCAAGAGATAAAATTCAATGTAATGAATGCTAGGAAGTATCCTGCAGAGGATACAGAAGAGTGTTCATCCTTATTCTCTCTAGATCAATTGGTAGAAAAACAATTTTACAAGCAGTATGATCACTTAGCCAATGCAGATGCATTAGATGCAGCTGCATTGCTAGATGATGAAATACTAGAAAAGGAAAATCTGCCAATAGAAAACTCTTGTAAGGAAATATGGGCTAGGACTTATGAACCACTCAATCTTGAGGATCCAATTCGAAGAACTTACCCTCAATAGAACAACCTCCTAAGTTAGAATTGAAGATATCGCTGAACACCTTAAGTATGCCTTCTTAGGAACAGATGAGACTTTACTGTTATCATTGCTTACGATTTAACATCAAAACAGAGAGTGATCTCATTAGTACTCTCAAGAAGCATACCAAAGCTATAGGTTGGCAAATGGCGGATATCAAAGGAATTAGTCCTTCTATATGCATGCATAGAGTTATTTTGGAAGAAAATTCCAAAACAAAGACATAGAGAGTCAAAGAAGACTAAATCCTATTATGAAAGAGGTTGTGAAAAAGGAAATTATTAAGTGGCTAGATCTTTGGAATCATATACCCCATATCAGACAGTGCTTGGGTAAGCCCTGTCCAATGTGTACCAAAGAAAGGGGGTGTGACAATAATAGCCAATGAAAAGAATGAGTTGATACCAACTAGAATCATCACGAGGTGGAGAATGCGTATGGATTCTGAGAAAACTCAACAAAGCTACCAAAAGGATCACTTTCCTTTACCATTCATAGACCAAATGTTAGATAGATTAGCGGGGAAAGAATTTTATTGTTTCCTAGATGGCTATTCAAAGCTATAATCAAATAGCCATTGAGCCTAAGGATCAACACAAAACCACCTTTACATGCCCTTATGGAACCTTTGCTTTTAGAAGGATGTCATTTGGCTTATGTAATGCACCTGCTACATTCCAAAGATGCATGATGTCTATATTCTCAGATTTCATTGAGCAATCAATGGAAGTATTCATGGATGATTTCTCTATCTTTGGAGAAACATTTCAAGTTTGCTTAACAAACTTGGAACAAATTCTCAAGAGATGTGAAGAAACAAATTTAGTCTTAAAATGGGAAAAGTGCCATTTCATGGTACAAGAAGGCATTGTGTTAGGACATAGAATTTCAAAGAAAGGTCTAGAGGTAGACAAAGCTAAAGTTGATGTCATTGAGAATCTACCACCACCAAATACAGTTAAAGGTATCAGGAGCTTCTTAGGCCATGCTTTGGTTTTTATAGAAGGTTTATCAAAGATTTTTCAAAATCTCAAAACCATTATGTATGCTTACGCAACATGATGTAGAATTCAACTTTGATGAATCTTGTATAGAAGCTTTTGACAAGCTTAGAAAGGCATTGGTGACAAGCACCAATTATAGTAACTCAGTTGGAGCGGGCCATTTGAATTAATGTGTGATGCTAGTGACTTGCGCAGTAGGAGCGATCCTAGGGCAAAGGTATGATAAGGTCTTTCATTCCATTTATTATGCTAGCAAGACATTAATTGAAGCTCAAGTGAACTACACGATCCACGAAAAGGAATTATTAGTTGTGGTGTTTGCATTTGAAAAATTTAGATCTTACTTAGTTGGCACTAAAATTATTGTCTATACCGATCACTCGCCATTAAGTATCTAATTTCAAAAAAGATGCAAAACCAAGGTGATAAGGTGGATTTTACTCCTACAAGAATTTGATTTAGAAATTAGAGACAAAAAGGAGTATAAAACCAAGTAGTTGCAGACCATTTATCAAGGATTGAAGGAGAATCACTTGGTACACAAGAAGAAGAAATCAAGGAAAGCTTTCGGATGAAAAACTATTGGCAATTACTGATCAATGTAAAACATGAAAGCGCATTTGCTATAAGCAATGCAGAGCATCAAATGCACCGCACCATGGTTTGTCGATATTGTAAATTTCCTTGCAAGCAAAGTAGTACGAGTGAGTATGACATATCAACAAAGGAAAAAATTCTTCCACATGGTTAAACAATACTATTGGGATGATCCATTCCTTTACAAGATGTGCCCCGATCAATTAATGAGGAAATGCATACGAAGAGGAGCAACAAGCAAAAGCTTTACGCATTGCCATTTCGCACCTTATGGAGGACACTTTGGAAGCACTAGAACAAAGACTAAGGTATTATGATCTGGTTATTTTTGGCCTACTTTATTTAAAGATGCTTATTTTATGGTCAAACATCGTGATAAATGTCAAAGAGCAGAAACATTTACGATAAGCATGAAATGCCTAGAACAAATATTTTAGAAATTGAGTTATTTGATGTTTGGGGCATGGATTTCATGGGACCTTTTCCACCCTCTTTTGGCAATTTATATATCTTAGTAGCTGTTGATTATGTATCCAAATGGGTAGAAGCGAAGAGCATTACCTAATAATGATGCTAAATCGGTGAGTAAGTTTCTTCAAAGAAATATATTCACTAGATTTGGAACTCCTAGAGCTATCATTAATGATGAAGGTTCACACTTTTGCAATAAGATCATAGAAAACCTTCTAGCTAAGTATGGAGTTAAGCATAAGATAGCTACTGACCTACCATCCTCAAACTAGTGAATGAAGCTGAATTATCCAATAGGAAATTAAGAGAATGCTAGAAAAATGGTTAGTCCAAATAGGAAAGATTGGTCTTTACATTTGGATGATGCTTTATGGGCATATAGAACAGCATTCAAAACACCCTTAGGAATGTCCCCTTACAAATTAGTCTATGGAAAAGCATGCCATTTACTGTAGAATTGGAAAACAAATCTTATTGGGCTATCAAGAAGCTCAATTTCAATTTGAACAAGGCGGGTAAAAGAGAATGATAGAGCTTGATGAGCTAGAAGAAATTAGGCAAACCTCTTATGAGAATGCTGAAATCTACAAAGCTAAGACTAAGAAATGGCATGACAATAAAATTCATGAAGAGAATTGAAAGAAGGAGGACTAGTTTCGCTATATAACTCTAGGTTGAAGCTATTTCTGGAAAACATAGATCAAGGTGGTCGGGACCATATAAGTTGATAAAGGTTTATCCACATGGAGCGAAGAGACTTATTTGATAAATCCTCAAATACTGTCTTCAAGGTGAATGGTCGAGAGTTAAAATGTACTATGGTGAACATGTGGTGAGAGACAAAACCACCACCTATTTGAAAAATCTCTAAGTGAAAAGAGGTAGTCAGTGACAAGACTCTTAAAACAAGCGCTTAATGGGAGGCAACCCATTGTTTTTAATTATTTTTGTGCAATTTTATGTTTTTAGTTGTTTTGCGAAATGCGAGAAACTAATGCAATGTTGCATCAAATGCACTGCATTGAGGAAAAACGTGCCCTGCATCGTAAATTTAAAAACTTGAAGAAATTGGTTAAGTGTGAATCATAAGGCTTGGGAAGGTTAAAGGAAGGTTAAGCAAGATTAAAGACACATTGGTAGCCAAAGCAAGACACTTGGCATGATGCATGCCACGACGCAATGCTAACGGCTACCTAATAAATCCACTAACTTCCCTCTTCCTAAAACATAAAGCCTTTTTTGTTATTACTGCATTACCCCTTCATTCGCAAAATCTCACAAATTTCTCTCATCTGAAACACAAACCACTCTTCACATTTTCATCTCCAATTTTTTCTCAATCACACAAGCAATCAAAAACCTATAAAATCAAAGCAATTACAATGGTGAAAAAGCAATCAAGACAGAAATCATCGTGCAAGCGGGCCAAAAATCTCCGTAAAGAAAAGAAGGTCATGCATGCATCATCATCATCAATCAAGAAAGGCAAAGCCAAGGAATCAATAAACAGAAATGATGACAATGTTCATCTCGGAACATGCATCTATTGCGAGAGAGGTATGATTTGAAGAAGGCTAGCCCATCATTCATGTCAACAGTGGCCAATCTCAATTGGGACCACTTCGTGCTACCAAGAGGAGGCTACATTGAAGACATAGTGAGAGAGTTCTATCTTTGGAATCACACCACAAGAAAGGAGCAGAACATTCCTACACTTCCATGGTGAGAGGTAAACTTGTACACTTTCATGCCAAGAAATTGAATGAACATTATATTTCAAGTATAATGGGAATGAATTTGAAAATAAAGTGGCCAAGTCCTTTAAGAAAGAAATGGAAGAATTGAGGAATAGGATTGCTAAACCAGGGGTTGTATGGGAAAATTTACACCTAATGAGATTAAGCTTAGAAGCAATTATTTGATAAATGCATTAGGTAATTGGCATTTGTTCATAGCCACTTCAATTCTGCCTACATCACATACATATGCTATGACCAAAGAGAGATTGATCTTGCTTGATACAATTCTCTCCGAGGGAAATGTAGACATAGGTAGATTGATTGCAAGGGAAATTCTTTCATGCTCAACAAAATCAAAGGGATTTATGTTTTTCCTTTGTCTTATAACTGAATTATGCATGAAAGAAGGTGTCCCTATAGCTGCTAATGAACAAAGGAAATTTCCCCCTAGTAATTTGAGTGCTGAAGTAAAGGAGAAGTTGAGAAATGTGAGAGGCCCTGCACTGTAACACCCCCTTCTACCATAACTACTATTTGCATTATTTTGAAAAATTAAACAAAACACCTTTCAAAACTCCAAAACATTTAATTAAAATAAAACTCCCAAAACGTAGGATACATAGCACCAAAATAATATCCGGGAATAAAACATTACAGCCGTGGAAAAATAACAACTTAAATAATAGTTCAAAAGTAACAGACATAACAAATAAACATCCCCCCGGTGCTACGTATCGAGCGACTCGACCATACTAGATGAAGGATCTCTAGTCACCTTCCGTCATCGTCACTGCGCAGTTGCCGGCATACGAGGCAACACGACGCTTGAGAGGTGAGTCTCAATGCATAGATAATAATAAATAAAGCGAGGAACACGAGAGAAACAGCACACGAGAGAACAACAAATTTAAATACACTATTAAGACGATTACACCAAAAGCGATTACACTAACTACAGTCACACTGTAACGAGCTTGATTACACCATTTGCAATCACACCGTAAATGCACAGTTACACCAGAACATGTATGCGATGTATGAAATGCAACCCAAAACTCCACTGGGCATATGCATGTGGATCCATCACCAAAATTTGCCTTGTGGGCATTCACCAAACACCAAAATACTTTAGAGGCCGAGGCCTATTCACCAAAATGCATATGATTTATGCGACGCCATGACTATGCACCAAAAAACACCAAATCACCAAAAGAAAGCAATAATATACTCACCAATAGCCTTGTGGGCTCACCAACACCAAAGAAAGGTCATAGACCCCAACTCACCATTATTTAATCACCAATAATACACCACACCACAAATAGTACTTCTTTAGGGACTAAAAGATCACCAATAATTATTTTCACGCCAAATGACTAAAGTCAACACCCGGGACTAAACCCACACCTAGGGACTAGTTTGACACCAAAAGAACCATTTTAACACCTAAGGA
This sequence comes from Oxytropis ochrocephala, assembly GCA_020916435.1. Lineage (NCBI taxonomy): Eukaryota > Viridiplantae > Streptophyta > Magnoliopsida > Fabales > Fabaceae > Oxytropis > Oxytropis ochrocephala. Next base: position 44,098,469 of record CM037091.1, read on the forward strand.
CTAAATTGACACTTCGGGGACCAATCCGACACCTAGGGCTATTTTGAACCCACACCTAGACATGGCGCCAAGTTGCGCCTTGGGCTGCCAAGATTGGCGCCCATCCCGTAGACCCACGCACACTAGTGGTAAGGTTACTCACTCTCACTCTTTTTCTTCTCTGTTTCCTTTCTACTTTTTTTTTTCTATTCTTAAAAGTTGGAGGGAACAATGTTTGGGTGGCTGGTGTGTGTTTGAAAAGCTTGATTTTTGATAAGTTTTCAGTGTCCCTGTTTTTGTTTTTGTGTCTCTGTATTTATGCTTGTTGTTCCTTTCCTTTCTCAGTTTAGTGTTTTTTCCTCCTTATGCTTCTCTTTTCTTTTTTCCCTGGCGTTGATGTTTGAAGGCTGAATTTATAGTTCAAAGTTTGCACAGAGTATTGCACAGTCAAGTCACTTTCTTATGCATCTTTGTTTTGTGTTTGTTCAATGTATTTCATCCTTTGGTGTATAAAGCACTCTGAGCATAGTTTTTCTTCTCCCAAGTTTCTGCCTCACTCACAATTTTGTGACGTTTTGACTTATTCTGCTCCTTTTTCTGTTTGTGTATGACTGTTCAGAGCAGGTTGTATCAACAAAGGTTTGCCTCCCCTTTTGGAGCTTTGTGTGGGGTGTGAAGTTTGGCTCCTCCTTCTTGTTGCTATATCAGATTTGTCTTGTTCCCTTTGTCAATATTGCTGCTGCTTATTGTTTTGGGAAGATGTCATAAGGATGATAAAAGAGCTTGTAGAGTCTAACTGAAAGGAGAAGATGATGCGCTACCTCTCCTTGTTTATTGTATTTCATTTAATTGTTTTTACTTTTGTAAATCTAAATTCTGATTTTATACCATTTTATTTTTTAAATCTGAGTTTTTCTTGCAATCAAATAAAAAAAGAGTAAGTTCTACTAATAACAACATAAACGATGTGAAATCGTTAACGACTACAAAAAGACACGCGCAATTAATTTGATTCTCGTATGACAAACGATATATTTTTGAAAATAGGGAAATATCGATTAGAATCGAATGTTCAAAAAATACATTTTTATTTGATTTTTATTTGCATTAAATTTTAAAAAAAATAAAAAAAAAATTAGAATTTGATTTGAATCACAAATTTTAGAATTTGATTCAAACCAAAGTTCATTTGTCCTGAAAAAAAAAAGCCAATTTTAGAATTGTGTGTGTGTAGTTCAAAGTTTGCCAATTAATCAAATCATTTATAAAGCATGTGATATGTTTCTAAAAAATTTATGCGAGAAAGTGCATTTTAGAATTTGATTTGAATCACAAATGATTTGATTAATTGGCTTGAATTGGTATGCTTGTTCTTGGATGTTTGTGAGTATGCATTTGTAACTTGCATGAGTTGTTACTTGTTAGTGACAATTTCCATTTCAAAAACCTCTTTGTATCAAAAAACCTAAAACAAAACCAATTATTATTAATGATCACCCGCGCCGTTGCCGTTTGGTTATTAATGATAATTTCATTTTCAAAAGAGTTAGTAGTATGACCACTCTAAACCGTTGTTGTTTGGTCATCGCGAACGCTCAATCCAATTATGAACTCTTTTTTTCAAGTTATCAAAACATTCTCCCCAAATCAAACCAACGAAACAATTTTCAAAAACAAATCTTGAAAACATCAAAATCAAACCTAATTGTCATTGATGATCACTCGTGCCGTTGCCGTTTGATTGTGGGTGATGATTTCATTCCCGTGGGAGTTAGTAGTGCGGCCACTCTAAACTATTGTTGTTTGGTCTTCACGAACGCTCCCCTTCAATTGCGAAAACCTTTTTCAATGATCAAAATAAAAACCGATTATCATTAATCATCACTCGCGCTGTTGCCGTTTGGTTGTTAATGATAATTTCATTTACAAAAGAGTTAGTAGCGTGACCACTCTAAACCGTTGTTGTTTGGTCACCGTGAACGCTCAACCCCTTTTGCGAAAAACTCTAAAAAGATTAAAAAAACAAAAACCTTTTTCAGGACAAACAAGAACTACGTAGCTTTGAATTCTCCATCGCACCGGGAGATACGTAGGAGCGAGAGGCTAACTCTCGTCAAGCGCCAAAAATAAAAATTTTCATTAAGTCTTCTCATTCCCTTTTCAATAAAGAGGCGAATTTAAGTATTTTCCAAATCAACACTTAAAACCACACGTTTAATTAAAGGTTCCCTTTCGGTAGAAAGGAGGTGTGGGGTGCTAATACCTTCCCCATGCCTAATCGACCCCCGAACCCAAATTTTCCGGTTTCTAAAAGGCCATTCGCTTTCCAAAAAGGTTTTCTTCAATATTTTCCTTATAAAAAATATTGGTGGCGACTTCATTGTTTTAAAAAGTTGTAAACGAAGAAAGATCCCCTCAGGGACTTTTTCGGGCGCAACAGCTTGTCTTGAAGAACTATGCTCAGAGTTGTGAATGAATGACAGAAATTTTGGAAGCCAAAGAGAAAAGATTTTCTTGAAAGCACAATATGTTAAGCTTCACCAAATTTCAAAAACTTCACTGGTTTTCATTCTCAAACATTTTTCTTATGTTTGCCAATATAATGCAAGATTTTAGATTCTTTCAAAACACAACTCTCAACCACTTTTTATCATAATAGGTTGTTTTAGAAAAACCCAAAAAGAAAAAGGATTTAAATTCCCCATTCCTTTTAGTACATTATGTAAGGATCAATGAAACAACAAAATATAAGTTGGAAGAATTTATACAAGTGGGCTGTTATTCACTATAGGTTTTCTCCACATTTACTTTTTGACTAGCATGCAACAAATACCTACAAGTACTTTATCAATATGTAAAGCATGTGGTTCATCACTTTAGAACAAGCAAGACAACATATCATTTTAACTTTCACATTTCTCTTTTAAATTGTCAAAGATGGGTATTGTGAGATTTTTGAAAAGTAGCTTATAAAACAGTACCTTGTGGCATTTTTGTTTTGCTTTTGAGAGTAAAAAAGGATTTATGATGGCTTTTCAAATTAGTAGCTAAAAACCCTTTTATCTTTCCTATGTTTTGCTATTTAGAGAAAACTCATCTCTAATAGCTTTTCATTCTAGTGGCTTATAGAATATTCAAAGAAAAATTAAAACAAGCTTAGTTGTTGATCATGGCATATTCATTTTCCATCTATCCCACCTTGTAAACTTCTTCATCATCAATATTGTTTTCTGCATATCACAAATCTCTTTGTAATTCAACCTTCTGAGACATGTTCTTTATCTCCAATGTTGGTCATCACTTCTTCCAAAATCTTTATCTCTTCTCACGGTTAAGTGTGTTCAACCCTAAGAGTCTGTGCTCTGATACCAATTGAAGTGGCATATAGAGTCACAAGAAGGGGGGTTGAATTGTGACCCTTTTAAAAATTATATTCTGCAACTTAGAAAATGTCCTCTCAAGTTGATACTTGGAGATGAGATAGTTAGCTTAAAACAATTTCACAAGACATACTCTTCTTGAGTAGGTACCATGCATTGAACCTTCTTTTTGTTTAAGTAGGTTCCACACGATGAACCTTCTCTAATTAAGTAAGTTCAATTCATAATGAGTCTTGTGTTGTTTTTATGCATAGAAACATTTTTGTACATCATATGAATTTTATCCTTTTGTTGAACATGGTAATTTAGTGTTTGATAACTTGAGGAACATATTACCAAGAAATATATATGTGAAGGATAAATTCTTTAATGTAGAGAAGCTTATGAGGATGAAATCATTTCAGATTGAAGCTTCTATAAATGCTTTTAAAACAAATTATATGATTTATGCATAAAATACTTGAGTAGGTTAGTAACAATAGATGATCAATATAAAATACTAACTACTCAATGAAGAATGTTAGTAACAATAGATAATCAATATAGGATACTAACTTCTTAATGATGAGAGATAGTCATGAATAATAGCTAGTAAGAGATATGTTGGTTTTAACTTTGAGATTAAATCATAGATTATAAGTTCTTAGTTAAAAACCATTTTCAGAAGGTTGAATAAATTAACCTTCTCTTAGTTTGAACAATGGTGAATATGTTATAGCATGTTAGAAGATAGTAAGGAAAGCTAGTAAATAACACAGTAGGTTATAGAGGTTCACCCAAACCTGGCTACTCCTCTCCCCACGCCCACGTGAGTATTTCCACTATTTTCCAAATAGCTATTACACTTGCTTTTGATCAACACACAAAAAGACTTCACCACCACTAGTTTTGATCACACACAACAGCCTAGTGTACTCTTACACACTGACCATGCCTAAATTGTTTCCACTCTCTTAGAAACTCTCCACTAGTTTCCTAAGGATCACCTTATCAAGTATAATCACCACCAACACTCACCCATTCTAGGTAGCTTAATAGAACAACACACACATTGTAGTTTCTCATCAACACTCACCTACTCATTAGGTAGCTTGATAGAACACTACACATGTTGTATTTTCTCATTAACACTCACCTACCCTAGGTAGTTTGGTGAGATGTTTACAAGATAATGTTTACAATAAGGGTTTTGGGATGTTTAAGAGCTTGAGAATAGATTACACAAAGTGTATACAATGATGCTCATCAAGCTAACACACACTCACTAAAAGAATCCCAGAAATTTTACATTTGAAGCTTTGAGTGTGGGATGATAAGGTTGGATGTTCTTTGAGAAGCTTGAATGATGAGAGGTTCCAACCCAATCTCATGCCTTGAATCTTCAAATTCCAGCATTTAAATAGCCATGGGGACTAAATATAGTTGTTACAAATTATATTTGAGTTGAAGAGAGTCGTTGGAAAGTTGTTGTATGCTTGTAGATAGGATATGATGACTTTGTGCTTTAGTTGTAGCCTATCAACCTTCTTAAGCAACCTTTGGTGCTTTAGCTGTCATAAAAAGCCTTCTATGTCAGTCATAGTACTCCTCTAGTAGTCTACTCAACAGTTATGCTTCAGTTTGTAACCGTTGGACATCTTGGAATTGAATTAAAGTAACTTTCTTAAGCTTCCTTGCATGAACAAACACCTAAAATGTGCCATATGAATAATCATGCATTACTTTCTTTTATATTCAAATTTCCAGCACATTTTATGACTTGGAATCTTCATTTGATTCACCTGAAGATCATTCAAGAAGAGTTAATTTGTTTGGGATAATTTTGATATGGTTTCCAGCAACCTTGTGAACATTGTTTCTTCCTTCACTTTAACCTTCTCAACATTGAACTTATACTTCCAAGGTGTTTTGTTAGTCAAACTTCTTTTGACTTCAGTCAAACTTTCTGTTGACTTTTGGTCAACCTTCTGTTGACTTTCGATCAACCTTCTGTTTGACTTTCAGTCAACCTTCTGTTAGATTGGTCAAACCTTCTTTTGACTTAATTTAACCTTCTCATAAGTTAACCTTCTCAAGGCTTTTCTACCTTTATAATATACCAATATTTTAGACCATGGTAGAGCCTTAGTTTGCTAAGTCTTGGCTTGGTTAAACCTTCTCAAATGATTATTCCTCAAATAAATGAACTTTGATGCTCCTAGGAAGAATCATTTATTACCTTCTCTTTTTCTAATACCTTCTCTTGACTTTGTCAAACCTTCTGTTGACTTAGTCAAACTTTATCAATTGATTATTCCTCAAACAAATAAACTTTGATGCTCCTAGGAAGAATCATTGATTACCTTTTCTTCAGTTCATCAATGAGGATGATTGTTCTTTAGTTGTTGAAGTTTCCTAGATAGAGTAGGTTGCTTGTTTAATTGAACCTTCTTATCTTTGAACCTTCTTCAACTATTTTAACCTTCTTTAACTGTTGAACCTTCTCATAAGTGGACCTTCTTATGTTTATTTCTACCCTTGACTTCTTGCATGTTTTGGTCATGCTCTTTGATATGCTTCTTGATAAAGCTTAAGTATTCTGAATAGTGTTCTACTAAAATAATACATCACCAATAAAAGTCTAAAGCATCAAATCACTTTTATTGCGTAGTCTAAAGCATCAAATAATAAAATAAAAGACGACTACGCCCCTCCCCTGGTGCTACATATCAGAGCTGAGACACGACTACTAGTAGGCAGGCATAAGGATGCCCTCACTCGCGAGTACCTGCAGCGTTGCCACATAAGAGCAACATTCCAAGCAGAATGGGTGAGTCTTTCATACAAATAATAATAGTTAGGATAGGCATTATATATCGGCAAGGCAACAAACACTATAATCAGCTCACCACATTATCAACACATCATCCCTAAGTTCATTAACATATGTATGAGTGTATGCATGTATGCAACATGCATGAGGATCCTTCATCACCACTATTTGCCTTGAGGCACTCATCGCTGGGGACCGAGTCCCACGTCGCTTGGGCCGAAGCCTACACATCGCTTTATGCATATGCATCATGAGGCTCTATGTCAATGCACCACAAATATATTAGGCTCACCATTTCTTTTAATTATTTATTCACCTCCATCTCACCAACAAATTAGCCTTGAGGGCTCTCATCACTTTTTGGACCGAAGTCCCACTTCGCTTTCACACTCCGCTTAATTACAACTTAATTTATACTCTTACGTTAATATTTTAGTTCACAATCACTTCACAACCCAAGAGTTGCACCAACTAACACCCTAGGGACCATAAGACACCTAGGAACCACACTAGGCGCCACTTGGCGCCACGGGGCAGCCACTTTGGCGCCCCACCACAACACTCCCACACACCCTCATGCACTACCGGCCCAACCGCGCAAGACACAGACACGCAGGGCAGCCACATTTGGCACCCTGCTCAGACACACACGCCCAGAAGTCAGACACGGGCGCACCAGGGCTGCCCATTTGGCGCCTCGTGGCTCGCATTAACGCGCACACGCAGCTTGCATACAGCAACCTGGCGCCATTTGCCCTGCAATTTGGCGCCCCTTCACCGCACACACTAAACCGAAAAACACAAAGACGTCTAAGCCAAACCCAGGCGCATCAGGGCTGCCCATTTGGCGCCCTGTGCCCTGCAACACGCATTCCACACTCACACACACTGTCATGGGCGCCAGATTGCTAGGCAATTGGCGCCTAGGCCGTAGCCAACCCCTCTCACTTGCTTAATTCCTTCAACACTTCAACAACACCAATTGCCCAACGGTTTTTATAATTAATCTACACCATACTACCAACAATCATCAGCCATCTCTTTGATTACTCTACAACTAGCATATTCACACACTTCACTCTATTGGGGAGTTCTCACAACCAATTTATATGCACAGTTTCAATCACACACCACTTCCAATCATCAGCAACATATAACATTTCAATAGGCATCAAACACAACAACAAGAAGCAGTTTCACTGATTACAATCAATCATCCAACACCTAGACCACATACAACACAAATCCTAAAGAGTATTATATGCATAGAAAGAGTCCCCATACCTTGCAAAATTGAAGAATTCAATCCTCACCAAAATTGCCGAACGTGACAAGCTTCTCCTTCTCTCCTCCTTCGCAAAAGCGTGGCTTCAACTTCAGGGAAAAGGGGAAAAAACAAAGAACGATGGAGGTGAGGAATTGAAGGTCACGCAGCGTGAAAAGGAAAGAAGAGAAAGGATTGAGGATCATTACCTAGAGACGAATTTGAGAAGAAGCTCTCTTTCTCCTCCAATTCACGTCGCAGCCGCTCTCTTCTCACTCACACTTGGTTCTCTATCTTTCACAAAGAAAGAGGAATTGGAATCATAAACTTGGAAATAGAAGGGAGAAGAATGGAGAAGGAAGGATTCAAGGTTACCTTTGAAGCTTGAGAAGAAGAAATCCTCCTCTCCTCCTTTCCCTTGCGTCGTAGTTCCTCTCTCTCTCTCCTCTCTCTCGTCGTTTTTCTTTCTTGCTTTCTGGTGATGATGATCGATCCAAATTGGAGACCCATTTAGGTCTTGCATAGTGATTGGGCCAACTAGTGGGTTGGGCCCTAATCACACCACCCTTTAATTCAATACACCTCCGAAATAAAACCACTCCAATTTATTTATTCTAATTCAAGTAAATATTGTAACCTCAAATAACTTAATTAAATAATTAATTAAATTATTTTGGGGTGTTACAACTCTCCCCCACTTATTAAATTTCGTCCTCGAAATTACCTGAATCAAACAAACTCGGGTAAGCTTCTTTCATCTTACTTTCCAATTCCCACGTCGCTCTCGCCAACGGCTCCCAACCAAACTACTTTTACTAGCTTGATCTCCTTCCCCGCAACACCTTCACTTCACGGTCTTCAATTCTAACTGGCATAGTTTCTACAGTGAGGTTCTCCCTCACTTCCACATTATCCATCTGAATTACGTGCGACGGATCGGGGACATACTTCCGCAATTGAGATACATGGAATACATCATGCAGATTAGACAGGCTAGGTGGCAAGGCCACCCGATAGGCAACTTTCCCAACTCTTTCCGAAATCTGGTATGGGCCAATGAAACGAGGGGTTAACTTCTTAGACTTCAGGGCACGACCCACACCTGTCACCGGAGTGACTCTCAAGAATACATGATCACCAGCTTGAAACTCTAGATCTTTTCTTCTCTTATCATGATAGCTCTTCTGCCTACTCTGCGAGGCTTTCATCTTCTCTCGAATCATCTTGACCTTCTCTGTGGTCTCCCGTACGATCTCGGGGCCTAACACCACACTCTCTCCCGATTCATACCAACACAAGGGTGTCCTACACCTCCTACCATACAATGCCTCGAAGGCGCCATCCCGATACTCGCATGAAAAGCTCAGTATTATAGGTGAATTCAATCAATGGCAAATGAGAATCCCAAGAACCTCCTTGCTCAAGAACGCATGCTCTCAACAAATCCTCTAATGGTGAATAGTCCTCTCCGTCGCCCATCATGCGGGGGTGATAAAGCGGAACTCGGTCTCAATTTAGAACCTAAGGCCTCCCGCAAGCTCCTCCAAAATTCGAAGTAAACCTAGGATCCCGATCGGACCACGATACTCACGGGAACACCATGCGAACTTCACAATTGTCTTAACATAAATATATCGCCAACTTGAATGGATAAGTCATGTTTATCGGCAAAAAGTGAGCAGACTTTGTCAACCTATCAACAATCACCCATATAGCATCAAATCCCTTTACTGTACTCGGCAATCCAGTTACAAAATCCATAGAGATACTATCCCACTTCCACTCTGGTACATCCAATGGCTGCATCAACCCCGCCGGCTTCTGATGCTCTACCTTAGATTTCTGACACGTCAAACAAGCATACACAAATTGGGCTACATCACGCTTCATGCCAGGCCACCAAAACAGTTTCTTCAAATCCTGATACATCTTTGTGGCTCCCGGATGAATACTCAATTTACTTCGATGACCCTCTTCCAGAATTGATTTCCTAATCTCTTCATCATCAGGGATACAAATCCTCCCTCGGTATCTCAACACGTCTTGTGCATCTATCTCATAATCCTTACTCTCGGAATGATCAATCCCCACTGCCAATTCCACTAGTTTAATATCTCGCTTTTGAGCCTCCCGAATAACGTCTAGAAATTCATTATGGATCTTCAACATTCCGGTAGTACACTTTTAGGCGGCGCATTGCACCAAACTCAAATCCCGAAACTGCTCAATCAATTCGAGCTCTTTCACCATCAACGCTGACACATGAAGGGACTTCCTACTCAAGGCATCAGCTACAACATTAGCCTTCCATGGATGGTAATTCAAGCTAAAGTCATAGTCTTTCAATAATTCTAACCACCTCCTTTGTCTCATATTCAATTCTTTCTGATCAAACAAATACTGCAACCCCTTATGGTCACTGAACACTTCAAACTTAGAACCATACAAATAGTGCCTCCATATCTTCAAGGCAAACACAATCGCCGCAAGCTCCAAATCGTGAGTAGGGTAGTTCTTCTCATGAATCCTCAACTGTCTGGACGCATAGGCTACTACCTTACCCTCTTGCATTAGCACACCTCCCAAACCCATCTTAGAAGCATCGCAGTATACTACAAACGGTTGATCTGGAACCGGCAATACCAAGATAGGGGACGTCGTCAACCTCCTCTTCAACTCATTGAAGCTCTCTTCACACCGGACATCCCACACAAAAGCTTTTCCTTGCACGTCAATTGAGTCAACGGAAGGGCGGCACAGAAACCTCTATAAACCTCCCGTAGTAACCACCAACCCCAAGAAACTCCCGATCTCGATCCACCGACTTTGGGCTCTCCCACCGCAACACAAAGATCCACCTTGGCGGGTCTACCGCTATACCATCACAGGAAATTACATGGCCGAGAAAACTCACCTTGCTCAACCGAATTCGTGACTTTGACAATTTCGCATAAAGCTTCTTTTCTTTCAACACCTCTAGCACCATCCTCAAGTGTTCTGCGTGCTCTTCTTCCGTCTTGGAATGTACTGAATGTCGTCTATAAATACCACCACAAAAGCGATCCAAGTGACTATGGAAGGTACGGTTCATATACTCCATAAACACTCCGGTGCGTTAGTAACAACCGAACGGCATCACGGTATATTCATAGTGCCCATATCTAGTTCTCGAAAGTCATCTTACGAACGTCATCATCTCTCACCTTGATTTGGTGATATCCCGGAGCCTCAAGTCGATTTTTCTTTGAACACTTTAGCACCCACCAACCGATCCATCAGTCGTCAATCCTCGGGAGCGGATACTTGTTCTTGATTGTCACCTTGTTCAACTCGTCTATAGTCTACGCAAAGTCTCATACTCCCATCCTTCTTCTTCACTAACAACACAGTGCTCCCAAGGCGACACACTAGGCCTTATGAACTTCTTCTCAAGTAACTCTTCTAGTTGTTTCTTCAATTCAGATAATTCAGACGCCGACATCCAGTACGGTGCCATAGACACAGGCCTCGTACACTTGCACAAGATCAATAGTGAATTCAACCTCCTCTCAGCGGAACACTCGGAATCTCATCGGGAATACCTCGGGAACTCGCACACTACCTTCAACCCTTCAATGATATCTTGACTCTCAACAGATAGAGAGCGCCATCAAGGCAAATAGATGAACTTCCTCCTTCATTAATCTACGCAATCGACCAAAGAGAGCAAAGCAGATTCTTCCTCCTCGGGCGAGGGACCACTTGGTGGCGCGGGGGCCTCCACGTGTGCCGCACTCGTCAAACACGGTCGGGCTACTTTCCATGGTACTCTCAGGGTCTCACATCCCTTTCTCTTCCCCGAGCATTATCGCGACTTGCGAGATGAGCCCGATGTCGGCGTGGTGCGTGTCTTTTATGTTAATTGCATGATAATGTTTCTTAATATTCTATTTATTTAAGTAATAATGTTATGTTATTTGGTTGTGTGATGCTACAGAGTGATTGATTTGGTTGATGACATTGATGGGGCCATCGATGATCATGTCCGGAGCGGTCAGGACCATGTTTCAGCATAAGATCAAGAGGTTGCTCAACCCCTTCCGTGGGTTTAGGAGGAGGTTTGGGAATGTGTATGATGAGAGGAGGGAGGCAACACCCGATAGGATATGTCTTAGGAGGATATTTGTTTACTTTTTTTGTATAATTTAACAACTTTGTTTCATTTGGTTTTTAATTTGAAATTCCTTTTACGTTGGCGCAAATTTATTGTCATTACGGTAACAATTACGGTAAAATAAAAAAGTTGAGCAGATTTAATATTGGATAAGAAACAGAAATTAAAAACACAAATTGCAAAAATACAAGGATAGGAAATTTAAAACGAAGCGAGCAGGAAAACAAAATACAATCTAATTCTACGGTGGATTTCTTAGGCGAGATCATTCTCGTGTTTCAACGAACAATTCGAGATAAGGTTCAATGAAACCTTGGAATTCTTCATGTTTCTCAAACATTTGTGAACGTCTTCGTCATTCTTGATAGGCTTAAGGCACTTCCGAATACGATTACGTGGGTTCCAAACACGCGGCGTAGGGGATTCACATTCGATTTTTAAATTTCTTTGAACACCATCTAGTTTCACATTTTTATCGCTTTTTCTTTCAATTCTGCGAATGTGATGTTGTTCTTAAGCATGAAAGTTTTAGTTCTTGATTCACGACTATGAATCAGCGGACTGAATGGTCGTCCGAAGACTGTTAGTCATCTCATACTCAACTTTACGAGAGTGCGTAAGTATGGGTTGTTGTGGTGCGGGTGGTGGTGGTTGAAGAAGATGCATGACCTCTTCTCGCAGATTCGTATTGTGTCCACGCACAACTCTAAGATCTCGCCGCCCCATCCGGGCGTTAGCTAGATGTTCCATCATTGCGCGGACGCGTCGTCGTCATTCGGATCTCCATGATCGAATCTTTGGGCGGTACCATCATCTCTACAATTGAACTTTTTGAAACGTATACGCTCCACGTCTTTACGCCACGCTCCTGCGGACGAATCTTCCTCTCACCTTTTCCTTCGGCCAGGCGAAGGTGATGTCCTTACTCATCCCGCGAAGACATGGTTAGGACAACGAAACACAGCACCATGTTCGCGGTGGTGGTGATCCCATTATGGTGAAGAGGTTGTTAGGAATTTGTCGTTGAGTAATCGAGTTGAGCACAATTGCCATTCCATTTCAATTTGGGTTCAAAGAAGGAGAGAAGGTTTTGGTGAAGAAGCGGTGGGTTGGGAAGAAGCGATTAGGGTTTGGTGAAGAAGGTCCGAGGATGTGAACCCCTTTTATAATAGGTGTGGTGAAATGTCGGTAGTTGATTTCATTTTTAGATCACAAATCGAGCCGTTTAAATTCTATCCGTTCGACACAATTTCCAAAGCGGATTGACATCCACTCCTTTATCGACACATTTGGTGATTGTAAACCGCTGATTAAAACCGGTGGAATCTCGAGGCGCCCAATATACGCTATCTTTGCAGAATTGCTCGCAACATTTGTTCGATCAACAGCATTCGACCATGTTCGCATGACCACCATCGAACCTGTTCGTATGACCCTATTCGAACAGTTGAAAAAACACCCAAGGGGTGTCTGTCCATATTTAACACACTCGAACGGCCTCGTTCGAACCTTTTCGAAGCCCCGTGTTCGAACAGGTGAAAATTTCTGAAAAAAAAATAGGTCTTTTGGTCTTTTCACACCCTTATGGGATGTGTTTAGAGTAGGAGGGGGTGTGGGAAAAGCAACAGCCTTATTTTCTTGAAATGAAATCACAGTCACTTTGACAAAAAAAAAAAAACTAACCACCACATGTTTCCTTTTAAATATCCCACTAAAATTGTTCTTAAACAAACATTATTGAGCTGAGAAAAACCGACAGACTCATAATTTAGCTGCGCAGAGAGGCTCCTCTGATCCGCTAGTGTCTTGTCACTTCTTTCATCTCTCATACTTTTCCTTCAATGCAATATTACCTCTTTCTCTTTCTCTTACGTGTTGTCTTGGGGGCACTCACTCAACTCAGCCATTCCTTTCTTTCTCTTTCTTATTCACTCTCTGAACAAAGAGAATAGGAACCTTTACAGCTTTTTTTACTCATAAGAGTACTTTAAAAACCCTCCATTGGACTACAACAAACAACCACACTCTATCTCTCTTTCCTCTTTTACACCAACAAAAAAAGAAAATAAACACTTCTCTTACAAATTCTCCTTCTTTCCATTCCACTTCTGTTATAAGTTCCAAACTTCCAAACCCATCATCATTCGTCAACCCAGCTATTTTTACACTTACATTTACAGCCTACCTTCCTTATTTAGAAACAGTTATCTATATCTATTTTTATACATTATTTTTATTTTTATTTATTTTAGAGAGTAATAAGAGAGAGATGGATTTTGGAGGGAACATGTTCTGTCTTAACAACAGAGACCAAAACAGTTACAACGGTAACGGTAACAGTAACGGTAACGGTTTTGTTTGGGGGAGTAGTACATGGGAAACAGCCACATCTTCAAACACTTCCGCCGTTACCGTCAACGGTCATGATTCCGGTTTAGCCAACGCGCTAATGTTTCTACCTCAAGAGAGTTCTGTTAACGATAACGGTGCGGAACAGTATCGTCGGAGATTCCCGGCGGCGTACGGTGGGGATGGGACGCACGTGCATCCGGATCCTCATCTCACGTGTTTGAAGTTAGGGAAGAGGCACTATTTTGAGGATGCGAGTGGTGGTGGTGGTGGTGCAAGTGGGTTGATGGTGGCGGATAAGAGGGGAAAGGGGTATTGTGGTGGAAGTGGAGGGAAGTCGGTGGCGGCGGCGATGACGGTGCCGAGGTGTCAAGTGGAGGGGTGCCACGTGGCATTATTGAATGCGAAGGAGTACCATAGGAGGCATAAAGTTTGTGAAATGCATTCAAAGGCACCAAAAGTTGTGGTGCTGGGGATTGAGCAGAGATTCTGTCAGCAGTGTAGCAGGTCAGTGTGTTGTAGCAGTAACTCTATCATTATCTCAATTAATAAAAATAAAAGTATTAATAATAATAATAATAATAAAATTTTCTGTATTTTTTTTTTGAAGCATAATATTTTTTTTCCTTCAAAAAAAATAATATTTTCTGTATTATCTTCATGTTTTAACACAAATGTCTTTAGCTAGGTTTACTATGTTGGGGGAAAAATAGATTTTAAATTAATTAAATTTGTAAAATTGAACTTAAATAAAAGTAAATTGAAAGTAATGTTTTTGTGTGGAGTAATGTGATTTAAGTTAGATGAAAGTATTAAGATTTAAGTTAGATGAATTTATTTATTTAAAAATGAGTTAGCATAATATTAGTTTAAGTTACCATCATTTTTAAAATCCAAATCAATTTTTAAACGATAAGATAACTATAAAACATTCCAAAAACAATTTTATTACTCCATATTGATTATGTCAAAAGTGAATTTAACCATGCAATTAGCATTTGGTTGGAGTTTAGGTAGTCACCAACCTCTTAAATATTCATCATTAAAAAACAGTTAAAATTTAGAAACTGAAAAATATGAAATTGGTGAAGTAGAGTAGTAGACACAAACTTTATTTGTTTTTCCGTTTTTAGTTTAATAATATTTGTTTTTCTGTTTTTAGTGTTTTACTTTCACCTTTTATTACACAAATGTCCCTTTATTTTTTTATTTTCTATTTTATAGAAAAAAGTGATAGTTAAAAAATAATTTTCACTTTTTTGTATATAAATATTTTAAAATAGAAAGTAAGGGGAAAATTGGTGCTATTTTTTGGTATGCATGGTACAATCAAAATGAGTTTATGTCAAATTTGTGAAATTAAATTTTTTTTTCGAGCAGGTGAAAGTAAGTTTATGTGTAAGTATTTTCTATCTCAATAAATATATCTACTCTACTATATATAACAATAATAATAATAATAAAAAAATGCAATTTATCTCCACCAAAATTACTATGTTGCCCCTCCTTCATTAGTTATATTACAAGGATTAAAAAGTCATTTTAGCACTAAATGGCAAAAGCAAAAGTGACTTGCAAAAAAAAAAGCATCGTGTGTCAGTTTTATCGTAAGAAAAATTATCAATAAAATAGTTACTTCTAATAAAAATTTCAAATTTATATTTTCAAAAAAATTAAGTTATTAATTTAATATTATACTCAATAATTAAATAATCTAAAATTTACTATTTACCCACAAAGAATTGTAAGAAAAAAAACCGCTATCAAAAATTACAAAATAATTTTTTATAATAAAATTAGTATTAAATCATATAGAAAAAATATGAGTAAACACGTGATAACGGGAGCAACAAAGAGAGCCTCACAATTTAGCCCATGCATATATCAAGGAGGCCAAAATTTTTTGTTGCTTTAAATGGAAATATTTATCTTTTTTTTAAAATACCTTTAATTATTTATTATTTCACTCTACATATTTCTCTCTTAGCAATTAATAGTTAAGTATTTTTGACAAAATAATAGTTAATGCTATATTGGACTTTAAAATTGCCAAGTAAAATAAAAAAAATTAAAATGATATATATTAAGTTCCATGTGGTGTGAGAGTTAGATGATTAATGTGGTGGTAGGGGGTTGTATTTGTAGGTTTCATGTGGTGTCAGAATTTGATGATTCAAAGAGAAGTTGTAGGAGAAGACTAGCAGGTCACAATGAGAGAAGAAGAAAGAACTCCCATGATTCTGTTGCTAGAAATTCTTCACAAGGTAATTTATTTATGAACTTACTGCAAAACTTACAATGAATTTTTATCATCATATTGGATGCAATTGTGTCTTCTCTTCAATATTTCATCTAATCTGCTTTAAAATTTGAATGAAGTCTTATAATAATATTGGATTTATTGAAATTAAATAATGGTTAGTATGTTATTGCTTTTTTGTCACTAAGTAATCACTATTAAAAAATAATAATTCTCACCTAATTAAATCGTTGCATCATGTTTAATGTCTGCATATTACTAGGTCTAGAATAGATTCCAAATAAAGATAGTAGGTGTACTGGTTCTAATAACTGGTAGGCTTGTACTAATTAAGGATCATAGCCAGAAACACATTTTTGTATTAATTATTTTGATTGATTCTTCTTCTCTATGGTATAGTACTTATCTCTCAGCTTGCAGTAAGTAACAACACTTGGTCCTAAATATAAAGCAGTGTAGTAGTACAGTAGTAGTTACCGGTGGAAAGTAGAATATACCAAAGTAAAAGTGAATTGGATAATAAGGGTTATTCGTCCTTTTCCCCTTCAGTTAAATACACAAGTACTGATACAAGGGGTTGAAATTTCAACCTAATCCCTGTTCATTCCCTACCACGCATTACAAGCATATATAACACCTCACTGATCTCAGCAATAAAGTTGAACAATCATGGAAATCAAATAATCTTTTGTTAATATATGATACACTTGGAATATTTAATTAAAAACTTCATGTAATTCATTGGGTTTATTAAATTTGATAATAATATTTCAAGGCAAACATGACAAAGGTCTTCTTTATACCATGTACTATATAACTACGTTTTTTGTAAGGTTACATTTGCAATCGTATTATTGTGAAAACTAATCACAACAAAAAATCCTTCTTGATAGACAATTTTTTTTGACGCAAAGACAATTTGTTAATGGTTGTTGGTTTTCCATACTTTGTGATCAGGAGGGTGTGCTCTCTCTCTTCTGTCATCTAGGAGTGATTCATGGCTTTCTCCTGCTGATCTCTCCGTAAGATGCAGTGCTGCATTGCTTAATTGATAGCGGAAAACCGCGCCGCCATCATGGCTAGGCAGTTTGTTTCTGAAAGAGACTGGCATTTGCACCACCATGCAGTTGAAGAATACAAAGAGATCCAATCTGAGTCCAATTATTTCCCTCAACAGATGTTTCCCCAGACACATTAGTAATTTGTCCTATGTTGCTTTCTGCTTAGCCTAATGGTTAGGGAAATAATAAGAGTTCCTAAATTAGGAAGGACTCTCTTTTCTAAATTTTAAAACTATTTGATTTACTAAGAACGCTTTTCAAGAGACGGGATGCTAGCTTGATTAATTGGGTTAATAGATTGTATGATTGTATTTGCATTTCTAGCTGTTGCCATGTATTTGCAATGTTGTTTAATGTTGAATTCCATCACTTGAAAATTGTTACGAATAAATAATTGTTATGAATCCATGAGCTTTAATCTGCATTAGAAATTTATTGGTTGTGGTAACAAAAGCACACGACATTGCTGTGTAATTCATATGTTGTCGGTATGTTACTTGCTCAGAGTGAAAGCTTTTGCTTGTTTGATATACTTGTTTAGAGTGATTTACTTGGATCTAAGACCATACAGCCCTACACTGGCTTGGTTAATTAAATGGTTTGTTGTTCACTAATTCAATATGGGTTGTTTTTTTCCCACCCCCACCCAATCCCCGTAAACCCTCACCCAATTTTAAATCCCCAAAATGTCTTTTGAAAATTAATTTTTTTTAAAAAAAATAAATAAATCGTATATATCGCTGAAAAGTGCGTATATCGATGACTATTTTATGCCCAATCGTATATACGTCTTTCAAAGGGTATATATGATGGGTTTTTATTTTTTTAATAATTTGTTTTAATTTTTATTACTAAAAGGCTACTAAAAATTCGTTAAATAGTCAAAACTACTCCAAAAAATTATAAAAACACCACTAAAAATCTAACAAAACCAAAACAAGGCTATACAAAATTTTTTAGATTTTTTGGAGACTATGAAAAATTTAAAAAAATCGTAAAAAATAGTAAACGATGGAATTTTGGATTTTGAGGCCATAGTCCCATAAGAAGTCCCTACCAGCCCAAGCTCGTCGCTTGGAGCGCAATCTGCGGGGACCAGCCGAATTTTTCGCAACGGTCGGGACATCCCAATGGTACAAATACCACCCTCACCTACAGTATCAGGTACGTTTTTCCTACCTCGTGATACCTTGCCCGAGTGTGCAGTGACTTGAGCGTCGGAGTGTCATTGTAGGTACCACCCGCGTGCCGCCAAGACCGGTCCTCTCAACCCTTCAGCGACCGGTCAGCAACAAGCGACATCAACACTTCATTGGTCAATGTACGATCAAATTTGAATTCTTATAATTATCATTTTGTTACTGGATTGCCGTATATTTAAATGAGGTTCCATGTAGGATGTTCATTTATTATTATTCCCATGAAATGCTCTGGTTAAGCCACATAAGATTTTTGGTTTTGAGGAGCATTCTGTTTTGTATTGTTAATAAATAGATGAGAAAACATACATAAAAATTTATAAAACAAAAATTGGGGGTGATTCTAGGGTGAAAGAGGAAATTAAATCTTTCACCGGTGAACCACTAAAATTGACCGTTGGATGTAGTTTAAAAATTCATCGATGGTTGAGATTTAATATTGGTTGATTCAATCTTAACCATTCATAGCATTTTAAACAATATCCAACGGTCAATTTTAGTGATTCACCGGTGAAAGATTTAATTTACTCTTTCACCCTAGAATCACCCAAAAATTGGTAACTTAAAAAAAAAGTTTTTTTTATAAGTTCTTAAAAAAAATGTATTGTTCTCTATAAAAAGTTGGTGTTACTATTATTTTTGTTGACGGAAAAATCGGTATTATTTTGCCTCAAAAAGAGAACAATTAATTTTATTTATTTATAGAATTGTTGATTTAATGAGGATGAAGCTGACTATGAAACCTAGAAGAATGTCTCATTAAACCTATGTTATCCTATGCGTTTTCTTTTACAGACGTTATATTCATGCGTCACCTATTTTTTTTGACCAAAATCATGCGTTACATTTTTTTAAGCAAAATTCATGCGTTACATATTAGATATATGAGAATTTGATTATTGTTACCTTTAAGTAATTGCCAGCATAATATCATTAACGTTTCTTTTTGGTTTCTTTTTTTACAAAGTTTTTTTTTTATTTAATTAATTCCAAATTAACAAATCCAGCATTATTAATGGAAGCTTGGAGAGTGACATGGATTGAAAAATTCAGTTAGGCCGAAAAAATAGTCATGCTTATGTGGAGGGGCTAAGAGGTTGACACCTAGACAAATGTAATGCGAAACATAACTGTAATGCGAAACATAAGTGCAGTTATGATCCTCGACCTACCCTCCATTAAAGCTCAAATCGATTTGGGAACAACATTTGGGTTAAAACTCTTAGCAAAAAAAAAAGATACTCCCTCTTGCAAATCTAAAGTAAGAAAAAGGGGAATTTTGGACAGAACAAGTGGATCACGTTCTACTCCATAGTTACCCCCTCTGAGTCTTAATAAACTCGAGGTAAAATTAAACCTCTGAGTCTTAATAAACTTGAGGATAATTGAGTTAAAACTCTTAGCAAAAAAGAGATACTCCCTCTTGCTAATCTAAAGTAAGAAAAAGGGGACTTTTGGATAGAACAAGTGGATCACGTTCTACTCCATAGTTGCCCCCTGAGTCTTAATAAACTCGAGGTAAAATTAAACCTCTGAGTCTTAATAAACTTGAGGATCATTGGGTTAAACTCTTAGCAAAAAAGAGATACTCCCTATTACTGCATCTTAAGTAAGAAAAAGGGAACTTGTGGACAAAACAAGTGGATCATGTTTCACTCCACAGTTACCCCCTCTGAGCTTAATAAACTCGAGTTAAAATTAAACCTCTGAGTCTTAATAAACTCGGCCAAAATTCTTTTAATCCACCCCACGGTTACCCACTCTGAGTCTTAATAAACTCAAGATAAAATTAAACTTCCGAATCTTTATAAACTCGACCAAAACTCCTTTTATTATTGAGCGCGGTGATAACACGGACACTCGGCCAAAATTCTTTTTGCACACACATCGCAACTAAAAAGCAAAATGCAAAGGCTTGAAGGGGTTAAAACGCCTCTATTAAAGGGATACTCCCATTTACAACTTTAAAAGCAAATAAAACATAATCAATGGACACCAAACCTCGGCCAAGGTTGACCAAGCTCGCCTCGGTTAGGGATAGTTCACCCATCGATTATCTCCTCCAATTCATTTTAAACTAGAGATCTCGGCCTCATCATCATAAAAGGTCAAACCAGCATAGGGACATTTGGAGCGTGAGATCGTGAACTTACTATTTCTAAAGTAAGTAAAAATCAACCATTGGATAAAACTATCAAACACGCATTAAGTCCATGGTTCTCTCCCTAAATCATAAGTCGAAATCCGGTTATTCCTAAACTAAGCATGTCACCGACTTGGGGATAAAATGAAATACTTGCCCAAGAAAGTGTACACCTCAAAAATTACCTGACCCTAAAAACAACTCGGTCAAAGCATATGTAAGACCAAGTGTACCTTTACTATGCCACGCTTGGGGGGCTCATTATGCATTAAAATTGAAATGCACTCATTGAAAATTGCTTACAAACAGATCACTTTAAATCACACATATCTTAATGCTCCCGTGTTTGAAGGAGGTTAATTATTCAAATAAAAGTTTGAGATCCAAGACTTTAGCAAATGCAATGACTTGACAAGGAAAAAATCAAGAAATTTACTAAAGGTCAAATCTCAAAGAGATGCCCCTTCTCGGCCCATGTCGAGTAAAAGACTATTAAAGATCAAATCTCATTGAGATTCACCTCCTCGTCTCAAGTTGAGTAACACACTATCTCGAAGTCAAATTCCCCTAGGACAAACCAAACCTAAACAAAAAGGAAAGTCACCAGGTCGGCAACCATTATAAAAAAGATGTCAAACCTCCATGAGGTGAGCCAAGAGCCAAACCTCCAAGAGGTGAGCCACAAGACAAACCATCAAAAGGTGAGCCAAGAGCCAAACCTCCATGAGGTGAGCTAGGAGCCAAAACTCAACAAGGTGAGCCAAGAGTCAATCCTACATGAGGTGATCCATGCGCCAAACCTTCCCAAAGGCAAACCACCACCGAGGTCAAGTCCCCTTGGGATGAACTGAGTATATTTAAGCAAAGGAAGGGACGCATAATGAAGTCAAGGACCGAAGAGATCCACACAAGACCATCTTTCATGAGATAAATGAAACCGGGTTAAACACAAACATAGTGCATCCATTTAAGGGCCATTGATGATAATAAAATCGTGCCTTGAGGGGCTCGTACCACAACTCGTCGAACGAGCATAAAGAATACCTTATTATTGACCTCATACCTCAAGAGCCACCCATGCAACCACTTTTTAAATGCAAAAAGAAAAACCACCAGATCCACAACGACTACAAAAGATTAAGAAGCCTAAAGCCGACCTAGAGCCAATAAAGCCGAGCTAGGGAGCTCAACCACGACATCGACCAAACACATAAGGTGAAGTTCTTTAGACACTTCGGGCATGTTGACCTCATACCTAGAGGGATGCACAACAGGCAATACCTAGTCGTCACTCACCTAATTCAAGGTCGCAAATCAACAAAAAGCGCGCCAGTCAGTTCAAAAGCTCGTCGTGAAGATAAAGATTAATTCAAATATGGAAGTCAACTCAGAGAACAAAACATTCAGGCTAAATTACTGGTCCACACAGGTTAAAGCAAGTTACTGGTGAGCCAACTAAGTCTAACTCGCCCACACCAGAGGGAGCTAAAACAATCGTGCTAAAAAAGAACTTGAAAACAAATTATACACTTGAGACCATATCAAGAATAACCGGGCAAACTAATCAATTTGTATTTATTTAAAGTTTGACTTCAATAACCGGGCAAACAAATTATACACATATCTCTCCTTATCAGTATTTAATTATTTAAATATGAGCATCTAGTTTCTTATGGATTCATCAACTCCGCCGAGTTCGTCATCAACTCGGCCAAAGACCTTCCGTAACCGCAATGATAACAATGACATTCGGTTAGAGGGTAATTTACTAATCAATTTGTATTTATTTAAAGTTTGACTTCAATGATTTGGCTGCTACCTGGGTTCATGATTTTAACAATATGACAAAGTCAAATTGAATATCAATGTATATGCATGTGCACTGGATAAGTCGAACGGACTACTGCTCTTCTTCTCATATGATTGCAGGTGCACTTCAAGATGCAAAAACAAATAAAGTTCAACGGAGACTCCAAAAGAACTCGACAACAATCAAGAACTTTAAGCGCTTCACCCCTACAGAGCACGCGCTTGTGGGGCTGTGGATCGTCATGGACTTTTGGGCTCGGCACACCGCAAGGCGGACCATCTTCCAACTTTACATGAAGACCTCGCCCCAATACAAGAAGAGGTCCGATTAAGCCCATCAGGAGAGAAGATAAAGAAACCACCCTCAATAACCGCTGAGGGGTGACTCAGACTCTATATATATAATGCTTAGAGTATAGATAAAAGGGGAGACATATTCTTCTACACGAATGACATGTAAACTTGACACGCCGAGATAGACAAAAAGCTATCCGGCCTCCATTGTTATAATCCGAGTTCATCAATGAAATTCTCTCCAAGAACCTTGGCGCCACCGTAGGGCGCGGTAAAACTTTCCGGCCACCATACTCATCTCCGACGCAGACGTTTTTTATCGAAGTTCAATCCCACGAGAAGTGTACGATTGACGGTTGTCACCATGAACAAACCGTCAAATTCATTACCAAATCGCTCAATTACACAATACTTCTCAAAACGGCCAAATTTATCCCCAACTTGTCGCTGCAGATCCTTCTCCCATGTCCTCAAATTCAGAGGTCAAAGAAGATTTCTCAAATGGAAGACGCTGAAATGAAGCAAGGCGATGTAAAATGATTTCCTGAATACCATTGATATATGAAAAACCCAAATATTGTTTACTCTCCATTGGTTGTATGCAACACCACACCATAGTTGTTGTAGACACCATTCTGAATTATTCGGCAATGGTTAAAATCCTTATTGGATTCCATAGTTTGTGAATTGTTTTATTATCATTTATTTAATTGTTATATGTCCTTTTGCGCTCGAGGGGGAAGTCAAATCTTGACAAATTCTTCCGCCCTTCATGCATTCTTGCTGAATGTTGATTCCTGATAAATTACTTTTGAGTTTAAAAAAAATGGTATCTTGTTTTGATGAACCAGTTCCTCTGCGGATGACTTTTTTGGGATAATAACCCAAACATTTATTTTTCTTGCCTTGTGATAACTCTATTTTATATAGAGTTATTCATCTCTTTTAACTTAGGTTATTGTTTATTTTTAAGTACATTAATATATAAATATAGCTTATTTATTAAGAAACAACATTTTAAGGATTCAAATGTATTAGGACAATAATTTAGGCAAAATGCACATATCTTGTTAGGTTTGATGTTTTTGTTCAGTGCATCTACTACAGGAGTGGAAATACTACCAACACTAGGAGTGAAAACACTGCCTACACCAAGAGTGGAAACACTGCCTACACCTGCTAAAAACCAGCAGTTTGTACCAAAACATCCAAGGACCAATTTGATGTTTCCACACTTGATTTGTGACGGCATGCCTAGTCACCTGGAGCAGAGCCACTTGCAGAAGTCAGCGATAAACATAAAAATCAAGTTGCAAGACTCACTTATCTAAAGACATGTGGCACTTCTCCATTGGACCTCCCCATGTGTTTTACATGCAAGAGGCGACAAAACCTGAGCTACTTGCTTCATTGGTTGTCTGAAATTAATCTTGGTTGGTCCCCTCAGTTGATCTTTCGCGCCAAAGGAAACCCCTCAAGGGAGGAAAGCTTTCGTGCCTATAAATAAAGGCCATATCTTCACTTGCAAATCATCCTTCATCCTTCAGTTGTATTTCTTCATTTATTTCTTAAAGGATCACTTAGTTTAGTTTATTTTTAGTTTAGTTTTAGTTTTTCTTTACGTTTTCAAGAGAAGGAAGGTAAGGAGGTGCTTGACAACCACTCCTTTCACTTCTACTTGAAGGAACTTGTGTAAGGAACTCATCTTGTACTTGACTTGGGAAACTCATGCAAAAGATCTTTTATTCGTGTAATCTCTATCCTTTTAAGTTCTTTTGCCATATTACTCATTTGATTATGCTCTTTGCAGATTCTTTCTATTATATTATGAGTAACATGAGCTAAATTCCCTTAAGTTGAGATGTTATAACCTTGTGATGAACTTCTAAGTATGTTATTATGGTTTGTGTAGTGTATGCATTTTAATTCTTGTGTAATACTTCTTTCAAAACTTATTCGAATTGATCACTTTAGAATAGGTAAACTTGTGGCAGCGAACATGGGCTACATTTATGAACTCAAGAGTTAATAGGAATGAGTGTTTGTAACAACAACTTGTTAAACTAGCTTTAATAAGAATTGCTTGTTAAAACCATGTTAAGTCCTAGACATAGGATAACATAGTTCCTAGGGTGATACAGTGGGAGCTTAAGAGGCAGGAGTGAACCTATTTAGCATGCCTAGACATAGGAAGCTTGTAATTAAACTCTGAAGAAAGTGCTGAAAGGCACACACTCATGCAGCTACATTCAGCGTTCCTACACTACATACGCCACTAAAACACTTAGAAGTGATTTACTTGGTGAAAACATCTCAACTACTTTATCTAACTGATTCCATACACTCTTTATTGTTTATATTGTTTTTACTTACTTGAAACACCCCAACCAAAATTGTGCATAGTGTAAACACACTAAGTGTACACTCTGAACTATACAAAAATTTACATTACATATATAATCCCTGTGGGTTCGACCTTTCTTATCATTATATTACTTGTGTGACTATGTATACTTGCATATTTTTCACCACACCACCTTGCAATTGTCGTGCATTGATCACGTGGAGTAGACCATTTTTATTGATTGATAAACTAACATTCCTACTTTAACATTTGATTTTATAAACTTTGATATGTAAATCTGCTTTTTGACTGATTTAGTAGCAAATTATAATCAATGTTACTATCGGTATTGATGGAGGAGTTCATTTCATATTTATGTGGTAGTATTTTAAGAACTACTCATCCCTTTATTTCATTTCATTTCAGTTTTACGCAACTGCTTCTTTACAAATAACCTCCGGTTTGTAAACGAACTTTGCTGAAGAATGTTGTATGTTAATGTAAAACTTTCAGTTGTTTAATTACTAATGATGAGCATTAAGTTTTTACTAATAATCTTTCAACTACTTTACCTTTCATTTGCGACGAAACAATTTGTTAAGTCGGACATTTTCCATTCACTCGATACAATCGAATATTCATGCTTAAACATTGATTTCTCCAAAGTACATTAATTGATCGGTTGAAAAATTGTTTTCGACTCTTGATTTGTTCTATTACTATTTGGCCGCGGTGATAACACAGACACTCGGCCAACATTCTCTTCCACAGACATCATATCATCAATAAATAAAACTAGACAAATACTCTTTTATCTCACAGGGAGTTTTTAACGAGACTTGTCAGTTGAAAAGTTGTTTCTCTACTATTTACATTTTGCTTCTACCAAACCTCGGTCAATGACGGTTTAAACCACCTCGGCCAGGCCCACGTTAAGCAATTTGATCAAATTCCCACTCAAACAAATGATCGGAGATCCTCGACCTACCCTCCATTAAAGGTCAAACCGATTTGGGAACAACATTTGGGTTAAAACCTTAGCAAAAAAAAAAAAAGAGATACTCCTCTTGCTAATCTAAAAAGTAAGAAAAGGGGTATTTTGGATGAGAACAAGTGGATCACATTCTACTCCATAGTTACCCCCTCTGAGTCTTAATAAACTCGAGGTAAAATTAAATCTCTGAGTCTTAATAAACTTGAGGATCATTGGGTTAAAACTCTTAGCAAAAAAGAGATACTCCATCTTGTAATCTAAAGAAAGAAAAAGGGGACTTTTGGACAGAACAAGTGGATCACGTTCTACTCCATAGTTACCCCCTGAGTCTTAATAAACTCGAGGTAAAATTAAACCTCTGAGTCTTAATAAACTTGAGGATCATTGGGTTAAACTCTTAGCAAAAAAGACATACTGATCCCTCTTACGGCATCTTAAGTAAGAAAAAGGGAACTTATGGACAAAACAAGTGGATCATGTTTCACTCCACAGTTACCCCCTCCGAGTCTTAATAAACTCGAGGTAAAATTAAACCTCTGAGTTTTAATAAACTCGGCCAAAATTCTTTTACTATTGCCGCAGTGATAACACAGACACTCGGCCAAAATTCTTTTGATCCACCCCACAGTTACCCCCTCTGAGTCTTAATAAACTCAAGGTAAAATTAAACTTCCGAGTCTTTATAAACTCGGCCAAAACTCCTTTTATTATTGAGCCGCAGTGATAACACAGACACTCGGCCAAAATTCTTTTCTGCACGCATACTGCAATTAAAAAGCAAAATGCAGTGCTTCAAGGGGTTAAAACGCCTCTATTAAAGGGATACTCCCATTTACAACTTTAAAAGCAAATAAAACATAATCAATGGACACCAAACCTCGGCCAAGGTTGACCAAGCTCACCTTGGTTAGGGACAGTTCACCCCTCGATTATCTCCTCCAATTCATTTTAAACTAGAGATCTCAGCCTCATCATCATAAAAGGTCAAACCAGCATAGGGACATTTGGAGGCAGTAGATTGTAACTTACTATTTCTAATAAAGGTTTGAGGGAGGTTAATTATTCAAATAAATGTTTGAGATCCAAGACCTGAGTAAATGCAATGACATGACAAGGAAGCAAATGCAATGACTTGACAAGGAAAAAATCAAGCAATTTACTAAAGGTCAAATCTCAAAGAGATGCCCCTTCTCGGCCCATGTCGAGTAAAAGACTATTAAAGATCAAATCTCAATGAGATTCACCTCCTCGTCCCAAGTTGAGTAACACTATCTCGAAGTCAAATTCCCCTGGGACAAAATAAACCTAAACAAAAAGGAAAGTCACCAGGTCGGCAACCATTATAAAAACGATGTCAAACCTCCAAGAGGTGAGCCACAAGACAAACCATCGAGAGGTGAGCCAAGAGACAAACCTCCATGAGGAGAGCTAGGAGCCAAAACTCCACAAGGTGAGCCAATAGTCAATCCTACATGAGGTGATCCATGCGCCAAACCTTCCCAAAGGCAAACCACTACCGAGGTCAAGTCCCCAGGGGATGAACTGAGTATATTTAAGCAAAGGAAGGGACGCATAATGCGATCAAGGATGAAGAGATCCACACAAGATCATCTTTCATGATATAAATGAAACCGAGTTAAACACAAACATAGTGCATCCATTTAAGGGCCATTGATGATAATAAAATCGTGCCTTGAGGGGCTCGTACCACAACTCGTCGAACGAGCATAAAGAATACCTTATTGACCTCATACCTCAAGAGTCACCCATACAACCACTTTTTAAATGCAAAAAGAAAAACCACCAGATCCATAACGACTACAAAAGATTAAGAAGCCTAAAGTCGACCTATAGCCAATATAGCCGAGCTAGGGAGCTCAACCACGACATCGACCAAACACATAAGGTGAAGTTCTTTAGACACTTTGGGCATGATAACCTCATACCTAGAGGGATGCACAACAGGCAATACCTAGTCCGCACTCACCTAATTCAAGGTCGCAAATCAACAAAAAGTGCGCCAGTCAGTTCAAAAGCTCGTCGTGAAGACAAAGATTAATTCAAATATGGAAGTCAACTCAAAGAACAAAACATTCAGGCTAAATTACTGGTCCACACAGGTTAAAGCAAGTTACTGGTGAGCCAACTAAGTCTAACTCGCCCACACCAGAGGGAGCTGAAACAATTGTGCTAAAAAAGAACTTGAAAACAAATTATACACTTGAGACCATATCAAGAATAACCGAGCAAACTAACACCATGTTTTATCTCTCCTTACCAGTATTTAATTAATTAAATATGAGCATCTAGTTTCTTATGGATTCATCAACTCCGCCGAGTTCGTCATCAACTCGGCCAAAGACCTTCCGTAATGCAATGATAACAATGACATTCGGTTAGAGGGTAATTTACTCATCAATTTTTATTAATTTAAAGTTTGACTTCAATGATTTGGCTACTACCTGGGTTCATGATTTTAACGATATGACAAAGTCAAATTGAATATCAATGTATATGCATGTGCACTGGATAAGTCGAACGGACTACTGCTCTTCTTCTCATATGATTGCAGGTGCACTTCAAGATGCAAAAACAAATAAAGTTCAGCGGAGACTCCAAAAGAACTCGACAACAATCAAGAACTTTAAGTGCGTCACCCCTACAGATCTCGCGCTTGGGGGGCTGTGGACCGTCATGGACTTTTGGGCTCGACACACCGCAAGGCGGACCATCTTCCAACTTTACATGAAGACCTCGGCCCAATACAAGAAGAGGTCCGATTAAGCCCATCAGGAGAGAAGATAAAGAAATCACCATCGAGAATCACGAGGGTGACTCGAACTCTATATATAGAATTCTTAGAGTCTGAGATAAAAGGGAGACATATTCTTCTACACGAATGACATGTAAACTTGACACGCCGAGATAGACAAAAATCTATCCGGCCTCCATTGTTATAATCCGATTTCATCAATGCAATTCTCTCCAAGAACAATATCAATAACCCATGACAATCCTAAAGCCAAAAACAATAAACCCATAAAAAAATTCTAAGTTGCTTGAAAAACCATAATATCCAACCTTCATTTTTATGCCTTGTTGCTAACCAGACTTTTCATGTGTTCATGGTAACAAAAACAATTCATGTGTTTGATAAATAATAGAAGAACACTTTCTGCTAGTTTTAACCTTTAAAGAGAACTAACACAAATACAACATACAAAATTGTAGCTTGAATTGTATATCAACCTTATAATCAAACATTACATGGCTTTCTTTTACAGTTAGGCACCAACAAAAGCTCTAATTTCAACTCTCAGGTACACTAAAACCCTATATATATGACCATGATTATATGTCTATGGATATAACATTTTATCAGCAGAAATACATAAAAAAGATTCAAAGCATTTCTATCACATTGAACATACCTCTGAACTTTGAAGAAGCTACAGCAGTAAGAAGTACATTCAGCACTTGATTGGCCTCGCTCTGCTTTCTCTGGCTGGCCTCTTTGGTGATATATATCTGGAGCAAAAGCATAGTTAATGAGACTATCAGTGTTATCATAATGAGATGAACTGGAGGATCATTTACAGCATTTGATCAGTGAACTCGACTCGACTGAAAATAAAAGAATCAAATGCGGATTAAAACCAGGAACATGATCTAGGGTTGCAAGTGAGAGGGAAACCTGTGAACGGGATCTTGCTAGGGTTGAACTACGCTAAAACCTAATCAGAAACAGTAGATTTCCTTGGAATAGCAACAACCTAAACACACATAACCAGATTTACAGAAATCAGTGAATGCACATAATGTAATAAGGAAGTAATAAAATATGCACTCACCACATCTTTTGCATGCGATGGAAAAAATTATCTTTGCCTCCAGTTCTGTAAGAGCAATGATACAGCATAGAAGATTGATCAAATTCTATTAAGTAATGTTGAATAATGTCACAATACAATATGCACGAATAAAAAAGAAATGAAGAAAGCACGACTCAATTTCTATCACATTTGAGAACTTACATCATCATCGAAGAACTTACTATATATAGTCAATTTCTATCACATTTGTTATACTGATAAGTTTCAGTACAGTTGTAGCATACCTGGGAAATGTTTTGGAATGAAAAGCGTTAATACAACAGAAACTAGAGCAATCCATTTTCCAATCTTCCCCCTGCGTAGCTATGATAATGCAGAGAATTTTAATATTAGAACAAATGAGAAGAACTATGGAGACGTAGTAAAGCAAACCTCTTCCCCTCATTATATGTGATAGATACAGACATAAAAGAAGTCAAAATGGTCTTAATGGAAAAGCTCAAATATAGATGGAAATGATGGCATACTATGACAGGAAGCATAGATATACCTCACGGGTGGGTACCAGGAGTAATCCCTGTGAGCAGAAACTAACAGATCATCAGTCAAAAAATTACTGACGAACTACAATGTGTAAACTGAAAAGTAGAAAATATAGTAGCAAAAGAATATTAAAGAGAAGCAGACTATCTATCATTAACATTATGTCACCTTCAATTGACCAGTGGTATACAGAGGTTTGTGTCATTGGGCCCAACATTTTGGGGCTAGTCCTAATTATTAACAGCCTGCAACTTTATACTATTGAAAAACCTTTCTACAAAAACATTCAGAGACACAATTTGATTAAGAAGATTAGAGTAAATCCTCATTTCAGATCTCATCATGCAATCAGAAAATGAAGTAATTAGTTCAACAATTATACATCCTAAGACTAAGAGGATGGTCCAGAATCCAGATTATAGCATATACAAATAGCTCAACAATTACAAATGTTTCATGTTTCCTTTATCATTCTCAACTGGCAATTGCAGAGTCATAGAGATTGGGTTACAAAGGCACACGGTGGCCAACGAAAATAGTACAATTATACTGTTAGAGTAAATCAACAAAAAGCAAATATAACATTTCTAATTCACAGTTGTTGATGAAAAAGAAGAATGCCCAATCCCTAACTTGTTGTAGAGAAATTGCAGAGAATCTGTAACCTAAAACACAAGGGAGTCCCACCCGGAGTCGTGCTCTGGCTGGCGGAAGACCTCAAAGAGTTTAAAAAACACACTGAGGCTCCAGGGTTGGCCAAGGAATTCCATCGCGAGCTCGAAGGTTAAACCCCCAGCTATTTGGGGTCAGCTGCATCGGCGCCAACCTCAAATAATGAAGAATCTTCTTCAGAAATTCACTAAAGGGAATCTAAATTACCATCCTCTCCAGCACAACAGTATAGATGAAGAAGCCCAGCTCCAGAGACGGTACACACACAGGCTCGAACTCGGGCGCCTCCTCTAACCTCGATCGACAATATAGCGCCAGAAGTCTGACACCTTGACTCCAGGCTTGAACTTGGGGTTGATCCTGTGGATCTAGGGCTGTTCAAAATAACTATTAAACTGAACTGAACTGCTGAACTGAACCGAATTGAACTATTAAGAACTGAACTATTACTAATAGTTCTGAACTGAACTACATTTATTCAATGCAATTCACTAACCGAACTATTAAGCCCAATTCAGTTAGTGAACTGCGAACTACTAGGAGAACTACTCTCTCACTATGAGTCTATGACTCACGCGGTCACGCCTCTCTCAGACTCTCACGACTCACGTCACGCTGTTTCATCTTCTACTCTCTCACTGAAGCACCACAGAGGTTTCGAACTGGTTTTTCTCTCTACGATTCATATACTCTCTCTGCGATTCTTCATTGTAGCTTCAGTGAAATGGTTTTTCTGCGATTTCTCTTCTACTCTCTACGAATCATATAATCCCTCGATTAGGGTTTTGAATCATACAACCGTAAGAATCAAGAAGCGAAGTTCGAAGCCGAAGAATCAAGAAGCAAGTTCGAACCCTAATCATATATCGATTAGGTAAAATTTCTTGATCCTCTCTTCGCTTTTGGGTTTTATCCATTTTAAAGCGCTAATGGGTATCAAGTTCAAACCCTAATCATGATTTGTGTGATTTTTATCCAAGTTTATGTAATCCCGGACATAAATCACACAAATCATGATTTGGTGTTGATAAAGTATAGATCGATGTATATGTGATTTGGGTTTTTCATGATTCATGATTTGGTGTTGATAAAGTATAGATCGATGTATATGTGATTTGGGTTTTTCATGATTCATGATTTCTTTGCATAGTATATGCTATCCAAGTTTATGGTGATTTTGTGTATTATTAGTATGTTCGACACTTGGCTTAATTGTAAATTTATGGTGATTTTCTTTGCATGCCCGCATAGTATTATTGTGGTCCTAAACTTGGATACATTGATTATTCATTCGGGTTTTACATGCTTAATGCCTCAATTCGATTACTTACTTGGTTTGGTTTTCCTACATTTGCATTTCTTTGGGTTGATTCTTGTTTTTATTGAAACAGATTTGGCATTTATAATTCAAAAAATTTTTAATTAATCATTTCGAATTCTTGTTCATATAGTCTCAATGGGTATATTGTCTTCAATTTACATTTGGTGATTTGGCAAAACTGAAATTCAATTAAGATAGTGGATTAGTGGTTGCTTAGATGTAAATTTGATGTCTGTCAAATTTTTACTTGCATTGCATGTCTATTGAGCTATGAGTATGATCATGTCATATGCAGCAAAGCACAAAAATGGAGGGGACTCTGTTTTCACTCCTGCATTGGAAGGCATTAAGCATGTAAAATCTGAACCTTGATTTGGGTTGCAATGTGTATATTGGTTTAGAATTAATAATGATTTCTGGAACAGATTCATTGTATAAGATTCTTGTCTTAATTTATGATATTGTAGGAGAAATTCATGTCGCCGCATACGATTTTATTCTAGACTTTACATTCTTAGGAAAATCTTTGAAGAGTAGGAGGTACAAACCACACCAAACTACCACGGAAATGCATTACCTCCTCTTCCTAACACTTGTAAGCGTAAAAACTCGGTCCGATGTGTGGAACCATTTTAGTAAAGAAACTGAAATGTACGGCAAATGTCTTTATTGCGATGTCTTAATTAAGTGTTTGAGTGGGACATCTGCAATGAAGACCCATTTGTCTAGATGCAAGGAGTACCCTCCAAATAGATCAAACAAAAGACAAAGGCAAGCCCCTCCAAATCCTACAGAAGGACAAGTAGCATCTTCGCCAAGCTATTCGAAATTTGACCAAGCAAAGATGCCGACTTGACTTGCAAAGACAATTGTGAGTGCGGAGCTCCCATTTCGTTTTGTGGAGAATGAAGATTTTTGAAGTTATTGAACCTATTGCAGCCCCGTTTTGACATCCCATCACGATCTATAGTCAGACGTGATATTTGGGCGCTCTACATTGAAGAGAAGGATAAGTTGAAAGCAATTTTCTCAAAACATTGTGGGAGGGTTTGCCTCACAACCGGATACATGGACTTCACTCAAAATCTTACTTATATGAGTTTGACTGCTCATTATGTTGATTGTGAATGGAAGCTTAACAAGAAAATTATAAACTTCTGTCAAATTACGGGGCATTCGGGAGAGGACATTGCAGGGTACATTGAAGGGTTTCTGAATGAGTGGGATTTAAAACGAGTTTTAACCATAACCGATTGATAATGCTTACGCAAATGACGCCAGGGTTAAAATACTTGAAGAGCGAGAATGGAGTCACGGGACAACCTTGTCCTAGAGGGAAATTATATCCATATGCGCTTATTTGTTGCGCACATCTTGAACACCGGTTGTCAAGGAGGATTAAAAGAGATTGATAGATCCATTATGAGAATTGATTTCTTTGTTAAATTTGTCAAGGTTACTCTCGCAAGAGAAAAAATTCATGCAATGTGCAGAGCATGAGAGGATTACGAGAAAAAGTGCTCTTATACTCGATGTTGATACAAGGTGGAACTCAACATTCTTCATGCTACGGTCGGCCATAAAGTATCAAAGTGCCTTTACCTTGTTTCAATTGAGAGATAAGGCATTTAAAAATGATATGGAAAAGAAAAACAAGGGCCTACTTGTAACAGAGGATTGGGATCATGCTAAAGCTGTGGTGCCTTTTCTGGAAATGTTTATGCTTTCTACTAAAAGTATGTCTGGAACGTCTTATGTCACTAGCAATCTCTACATGAAAGAGGTTTTGCAGAAATATGCTCTCAAGACCGTCGTATTAACCTTGATGACTGAGTACTTCATTGTAGCTTATTTACTATACCGGGCTAATATAAGGTTTGAATCAATTGTCAATTTACATATGCAGATTTACAGATTTATTTCCCTCCCTCCTTGATGAATTGTGTAAATTAAAGTTGGACTCTGCCTTTGTGTTACCCCCTCCCTCCTTCTCTGATTGAATTACAAGGGATATATTTGATTGAATCTGGAAGCACTGCTTTTTACTTTACAGTTCTTGTTATTAGTAGTGTAATATTCAGATTTTTCCATTTTCATTCTATTCCATTTGCTTATCCATGGCTTTTTCTTTATCTAAAGTGTGTGAAATTGAAGTAGTTTTGTTTTTCTATTTTAGGAAATTTTGCTGCTGAAAGAATTGTAGATTGGGAAAACTGGTTTTGTTGATAGAGAGCATGGCTCCGATGGTTGAGACATCAAAAAACAGGTCAGGCACAAAAATGGCTTCATTTATCTTATAGCGAGTTCAAGACAAATGAAAAGCCTTGTTCTTTACTGGCTTTATATTAGTTAATAGTGATAATAGTGATATATTACTATCTGATAATTTGTTCCTAAATCGTTTTTGTTAATTTGCAGTACTAAACTGGCTTTGTTCCATTTTTACTTTGGGAGAAAACTTTAAGAAATGGTTTGATAGATCTGATTTATTTAATTGATGCAAGTTTTAGAATATCTATTCTTACACTTGATTTTGTCTTTCTCAGTCTCAGAAATGGTGTTAGTTTACGATGGGGGAGAGGGTTACAAAGCAACAAGATACGTGTTTCACTTACAGGTTGATAATTTAGTTATTCAATTTCATATTAGATCACTGATTCACTGTTATTCAACTTTATCAGCATCCCAAACAGCTTCTTGCAAATTAGTAACAACTTTCAAAGGACAAAAAGGAGTATCAATCATATTCACTGCTCTTCCTGCTCTTCTCCATATTCTTATTTGTACTTTGTCTCTAAATTGACCATAATTTTCTTGTAAAAGTGATGTGAATACACTCCCCCAGCTGAGAGGAATTTGTTTGAATATGATTGATACTCCTTTTTGTCCTTTGAAAGTTGTTACTAATTTCATTTTGCGAGATCACGATTCATCGTTAATTATCAATAATGTTGCGGATGTAATTATCAATGATGTATGGTGAAGTGAGCTAGCATATGACAAAAGATATTGCAATCGAGAGAGAGATAAGCAGTTTATTTTGATTTTAAATGATATAATAGTTCTAGACTTAGTTTATTTTGGTTTTATAAACTGTACTTTTTTTGATTCGGTAATAGTTCGGATTTATTTTAATGATTCGGATTTATTTTGGTTTTATAAAGCGTAATTTTAATGATTCGGTAATAGTTCGGTAATAGTTCGGATTTATTTTGGTTTTATAAAGCGTAATTTTAACAGATTCGGTAATAGTTCGGTAATAGTTCGGATTTATTTTGGTTGCAAACCGAATCATTAGTGTAAAAGTTCGATTCGATATTAATAGTTGATTCGGTAAAAGTTCAAATTAATAGTGCGATTGGTAAAAATTGTTAAAAGTTCACTAACGATTGATTCGGTTAAAATCGTGGAACCGAATCTGTTAGTGTAGTTTAGTTCGATTCGTAGAAGCTGTTAGTGCGATTCGGTTGATTCTCGAATCGTTTCCAATAGTTCGATTCGGTTGATTGATTCGCTTCTCTTCGAATCGAACCATGAATGCACTCTATGTGGATCTCATTCGACACCCACTATGTAGGGGTGCTCAGCAAGCACTTCTTCCTCTGCTTCGGGGGCAGGGCAAGTCCTAGATGCGGCCTCGGCTGCCTCAGCAGAAGCTTGCTTAGTAGGAAGGTTGGCAGCCGAACTAGTAGCCTCGGCCATGCAAATAGACCTCACTGAAGAGGAAGAAAAAGAGGAGAACAAAGTCGAAGTCCCCTCCCCAGGCTGGCATCGAGGTACCATCGGTGGATTTCTTTAGAATAGGTTTCCTTGGGGACGGAAGCTTTGTCTCTCCTCGGTCCTAATATTAACCATCCACACCGCAAAGGGAGGGTGCCAACGTCATAATTCGAACTAAAGACACATGTTTGACTCCGACCTAATCAAGGCCAGAGCGGACCACTCTCCTCCAAAGGCGGCAAGGCGAAGGCGACGCCAATCTACGGCGGAGACGGCGTCAATCACATTTGCCCCAGGCGGATAGAATTAAAAACTGGAAATTACTTTAGAAAAACAAAAAAAAAAACTAACCTCGACTTGAAGAATGGATTCGGAGGATGAACAATGACTTCGGGAAGAACACGGACCCAGAAATCTGCGGCGGAGGACTTTGAAGATTAGCGTCATCGCGGCGGTGAGCTTTGAAGAATGGCGTCGGATCACCAGAGTTCAAAATTGAGAGAAATCGCTAGAGTTAGAGAGCGCAAAGTGTCCAAATGGCTCCTGATAACTCTATTTTATATAGAGTTATTCATATGTTTAAACTTAGTAAATTGCTCTCTTTCAAGCAAAGATAAGGAGTTTATATAGTATTTTATTACAAGCTAACTTGAGTGTTTGATATGGTTATAGTTGTTAATAGGCCATTTTGGATATATTGTGGTATGTTTGATAAGTTTGTTCAGTGCAGTCTACCTGCATCAATGCTCTTGCATTATTCCTACACTACAAATGCTATCAAGATCGATTTACACAATGCTCTGCATAGCATAGCATCATTGCTGCTCGAGAGATTGAAGCCATCCACTTGCACATCCACTTGCATTGATGACCTCATGTTTGGTCTCCTAAAGCAAGAGCACTTTATATTTCGGCGCCTACAATTTTCACATAGCTTTGAGGACTCATCTACATAAGGACACATGCTCATATCTCATTGGACCTCCCTACACACTTGAATGAAAGCCTCAACTTGTGAAGCAACTTCTGAAAAGTAACCATGGTTACACTTCTTGTTTACTTCATCTACAAGTAAAGAAGCACCTCTCATGAAGACTATAAAAGGACCTGACTTCTTCACTTGGAGATATAACACAATCCATAAGTTAGATCAAAATTTCAATAGTCATAGTTGGTTTCTATTTTGTAAGAAGGAAAGGAAAGAATTGACAAATCCTCCTTACTTCATTTTAGTAGTTTTTACTAAGTGTTGAGTAGTGATGCACACTAGTGCAGAAAAGGCTTTTTGTATTGGTTGTTTGTACTTTTAGTATCGGTTATCTGTCGATACTAATTCGACCGATACTAAATGTATGACATTTAGTATCGGTTAAATAACCGATACTAAATGTGACTTTTAGTATCGGATTTTCAAAAACCGATACTAAATGACGCTTTTTTGGTGATTTTTATGTCTTGAAAACGCATACATTTAGTATCGGTTATTTAAATAATCGATACTAAATGTCACTTTTTAGTATCGGTTATTTAAATAACCGATACTAAATGTCTTTTCAACATTGTGTTCTTTGTCTAAAAATTGACATTTAGTATCGGTTATTTAAATAACCGATACTAAAAGTGACATTTAGTATCGGTGATTTAAATAACCGATACTAATAGTCTTTTCAACATTGTGTTTGTTGTCTAAAAAATGACATTTAGTATCGGTCATTTAAATAACCGATACTAAAAGTGACATTTAGTATCGGTGATTTAAATAACCGATACTAATAGTCTTTTCAACATTGTGTTTCTTTGTCTAAAAATGACATTTAGTATCGGTCATTTAAATAACCGATACTAAAAGTGACATTTAGTATCGGTTAATTTAAATAAGCGATACTAAATGTCATATTTTTGGTGTTTTTTAGGTGACTTTTAGCAACTCTAGTTATTCTTAAAGCAACTTAAACATGATTCTCGTAAAGTATCAAGGTATTGGAAACACCCTAAATGATTTCATTGCATAGTGGAAATTTTATACAATATGTGTCAAATAGTTGTTTGTTTCCTAACAAAAAGTATAACAAATGCCAACTGAACTAATTGTTACAAACAGAAATAAGGCAAAACTAACAAACAAAAGTCCTACAAATTGCCTTATAACAACAAAGCTTCGATCGTGAATAGAGGCCCAAAACTATAATCCTACTAACAAATTTCTCCCATAATGCTATCAAGAAATTGGCTTACTACTCTCCAAACCTTTCCTATTCAAAGCTCGCTCACAGACTTTGGAATGCCTCAATCTTCAATGGCTTTAAGAGAAGAATAAACACCTTAGCAAGCTCATCCTCAACAAATGTCTGCACAATCTAAGTAACCATAGTGGACATCGCCTAAAGCATTAAAGTTTAATTTACTTGTTAATGGGGAAAATTAGAACCTTAATTATCTCTTGAGAAAAAACTTGATATAAAGATAGAAAAAGAAACAAAAGTGTGATTTAAGAGAAGAATAAACACCTTAGCAAGCTCATCCTCAACGACCCTCGCGATATCATTCTTCCTGTTCAAAGACGTAATCGAGCTCCGATTTGCACACCTGGCTCGATGATGAATAAGTGCAAAATATAAGCAATTTTTAAACAAATGATTCATGAAAAATAACCATGAATTAATCAAAAGAATTATTCCGCAAAAGCGATAATAGCGATGAATGGTATGTAATGAAGAACATAAAAATGACTCTACATACATACCGTCAAAAACATATGATTTGAATCTGCTTCCTTGTGTTAGTGAGCCTATAGAAGGCATCCAACGCTTTATCAATGATAAAGACGGTATTGTATAGAAGCAACAACGTTGACGAACACATTGTCCTAACAAGGTAATACTGATCCGGACTATTAACAAACAAATTTCATAATAAATAACAAAGGAATAGCTTATACATAAACACTTAAATAATAAACGCTTATGCTATAAGTACTTAATTAAGATATTTATCCAAACAAGACCTATGAACAAAAACAGTTTCAAGATTTTAAGCAAAATAACAATTGAACGTAAAACTTTCTTATCACACAAGTTATTATTTCAGTCGAGGCGAGGCAATAATCTAAATAATAAACATCATGAAACATAGTAGACAGAGGAAAGGAAGAAGCAAAAGACCTTTGTTTTCGTTTCGCACTTCACGTCGAGTTGTTGCACACGGCGAGAGGAGGCGCAAAGAATCTTGTAACCGAGATACCAAGGCAAACAATGGCATCCGGTTCAAGAACATCAACAAATTTCCCAAAATGTTCCTTGATAGCAACATTTGACTGCTCCACTTGATAACAACCTAGTCTTTGACCCATAATTTCGCAATGAGAATATCACCAATTCAAAAACAAAATCACTAAAACTAAGCAATATTATATATATGAATCTAAAACTACAAAAGTTTGTACAATTGAGTTTATAAAAAGCTTATTTTGTAACCCTAACAAAACCCAGATTTTCAAAATACAAAATCAAGTTGAAATTTCACAAATCATACACCAAACAGTATACAAAGCTAACAGTATACAAATTCATGTTGAAATTTCTCAATTTGATATTCTAATACTGATTTCTCTCGAGAATTATGAAGAACAAAGTATCCGTAAAGAGAAAAACAAAACCCTTAATCTTAGAAACAGAACAACAAGAATTACAAATCGGTTCTTCAACAGATTCACAAAACCATAAAATTCATCAAATATAATCAAACAAATAAGCAATTTTGAGTTTAAACCAGAAATCAAACGCAATCAACACAAAAATTAACACACAATTCAAGAAGAAAAAAATGATTTTTGTTTTCTCAACAACCAAACAAGATAAAAAGAAGAATAAAAAAGAAGAGAAATTTACCTTGTGTAGAGATACTCAAAGATTGAAACTTTTTTCTTAAACACAGTACAGTGATGCAAATTGATAAGTATACTAATACTTAGTACTTAAAAAAAGTATAACAACCCGATTGTAACATAAACTGTTGAAAATTCTTTAGCAAGGCAAGCTTTGCTAAAAGCAAGCATAAATGGCTCACAAACCAGATTCTGAGACGGGTTTCTGTAGGTAAGGACATCAACAAAAGCATAATAACTATCATATGGAATCATTAACCAGAAAGACAAAGTTACTTTATACAGTGTCTTTAATTTCAAGAGTGGAACATGACATCTTCACATTTTCATGAAACTAGACAGCATGCAAGAGTAAATTAATGACCTTGGTACTGAAATCTACACTTTTTTATACTAGCTCTATAATAAGTCTATTTACAACGAAGATGCAGATGCAGGTAATCAGATTCAAAAAGAGATATATCATTTCAGAGGATTTGTTAACAACTGATTAAAATATCAACGAAGCGTCGACCTAGAAATTAATATGCATAATCATGAATCATAAAATTGCATAAATACCTGCCCAAAAAGAATTTCATTCAATTCACTCATGGAAGGGGTTCTCTCAACAGCATTAACCTAAAATCAGATCCAGAAAAAAAAATAAAGATGTAAAAAGCTTAACAGATGATAGTAGTAATACTAATACTAATACTAATACTAATACTAATACTAATGATATAAAAAGGATAAGAATAGGATCATATGAGTAGAGAGATAAAAAGTCCATCCGAGGTGCAGTATAGTTTTCCTGATGTTTCATAAAATTTGAAGTCTCATAAGAAAGATAAAGACCATTAAAAAGTATTTCAAAATTTTGGAGAGACAACTAAATTTATATTATGCATAAACATCAAATTTGAAAACTTACAGCAACAAACTCCTCCAGAAGTGTACCATTCAGTCTATTTAGTGCTGATTCTGAAGCTAAAAGAGGATTAGCCAAGGCACCAGAGAAACCAGCAGAATGAATTGCTTCCAAAAGCAAGTCTTGAGGGTTTTTGGAAGCTTCACCAATCTCAGCCTTCACTCTCAAAAGCTGCATATAATTGTGGTATTAATAAAAGCAGAAAATTCAAATGGTCAAGAGTCTCGAGACATATGTCGATTGATATACAACACTACTTATGTAAACCTTGAATATGATTGCTCACTTTTTTTCTACAGACGAAGTAGCAAGACCACCCATAACTAACACACAAAGTGGATATCCCAAGTTCGAACCCGACTAACCAAGGAAGATGTCCAGCCTAACAACGGCGACTTTACCAGTTGTGCTAGGCCTTACAAACATATGATTGCTCACTCTGAAACACATCCTAATAAACTAACATCGACAGCAACTTTTACTATTCTAAAAAGCGGTTAAAGTTGAAATGTAAAAATCCTATGAGAATATAGAGGTCCTAAGTTAATTACCTTACTACACTACAGTCAACTTATAAGCTATTTATAATTTATGAATCCGACCACACAGTAGAGAAGACATGGCAGAAAATGCTGACTGAGTAAAT
This sequence comes from Oxytropis ochrocephala, assembly GCA_020916435.1. NCBI lineage: Eukaryota > Viridiplantae > Streptophyta > Magnoliopsida > Fabales > Fabaceae > Oxytropis > Oxytropis ochrocephala. The sequence continues at coordinate 44,140,038 of CM037091.1, forward strand.
TTCATCTTGACTGAAACAACTGAATAGCATTTTTAAAAAGAAAAACGTAGCACGCTGGTCTCATTTACAAGTATTAACAACTTAAACACACTGCTGAACTTTATTTTCAAAAATAACCAGCATAGCAGGGCACTAGTTTTGTTTATAATTATATTATTAGCACATATGAAGACATCTAGACATCTAGTTTCTTTCAAGGACTCCTATAGCTCACTACCACCAGTACTGCTTTCTGATTATGTTGATGCTGACTTACACCAAGGACTATAAGAATTGCTTATTTATGCATCACTTTTGATAGTTTCTGATTTCTATCCTCGCATTATTGTCTTATTGGTGTGATGACTATTAATTAGACAATTTTTTCCTGAAGAGAGTAGTTTTTCCTAATGCCTTGGCATTTGGGGGGTTTGGCACTTCAAGCTGACTTATACTTTCAAGTTCCAACAACACTGCTTTGAGCTTTGAACGCAGAAAACAATCAGTAAAAGTATTCTACAAGTCCTCATTAGGATTCAGGGAATGTACCTGCTCATTGACCTCCCAATCAAGAAACGCAGGGTTCCTCACACAATCAACGAGCAGCTCCACCATTTCTGGAACATAGGTCTTCAAAGCATCAAAAGTGTAGCCCATCTGCTCTCTAGAAGCCGAAGCCTGCACGTTGCCACCAATTGCCTCTACCTCACGAACCACTCGAAAGTAACTCCTGTTTGTAGTGGTCTTGAAGGCCATTCGTTCAAGCAAGTGTGTAGCCCCAAAAGTTAATGGTGTCTCATAGATTGAACCAGAATTTACATATAAACCTATCGAGGCAGCAGGACTCTGAAGAACAAGAAAAACATAATCAATATGTTTAAATCCTACAATTTTCACAAACACAAAAAAATCAAAGATCAAATAATACATAGCAAAATCCAACAATTCATCCATACCGCTGATGTCTCAGAGGCCACTTTGACTCCATTTGAAGAATCGTAAATACAAATCTGCAAGAATCGAAATATACACAGTTTAGGGTTTCCCATTGATTCATGAATCGAAAAACACATTTTGGTATCGGAATCGTAAATACACGATTTAGGGTTTCAAGAATCGAGAAATACATAGGGTTTCAAGAATCGTAAATCAAACAAATCGCAAATAGAAACACGTTTAGGGTTTCAAATCGAGAGAAGAATACATACCGAGAAAACGACGAAGAGAAGAAGGGAAGGGAAGATTCGCGCAAGCTTGCTTAAACGCTCGAAAACTTGAGAAACACAGTTTAGGGTTTCAAATCGAGTGTTTCGTGAGAGATGGTGAGAGAGATCGATCGTGAGTAGAGAACGGAGTGAGAGAGAATCATGAGTGAGAGAATGAGTTCAGAGAGTGAGAGGTTGAGTTCAGAGAGTGAGAGGTTCAGAGAGTGAGAGGTTCAGAGAGTGAGAGAGTGAGAGAACGAGAGTTGACGAGAGAGAGAGAACGACGAAGAAGAGAGAGGAGAAACAAATGAGGAAGAGGGGAAGGGGATGGCGATGGAGATGGTGATGGTGAAGTGAACGAGTGAGAGAACGAGAGAACGAGTGAGAGTGAGAGTTGAGAGTTGAGAGTTGAGAGTGAGAGAACGAGCGAGAGAGAACGAGCGAGAGAGAACGAGAGTTGAGAGTGAGAGAACGAAATTAGAAAGGGGCTTTGGTATCGGTGGACTAAAAACCCGATACTAAATGTGTTAGAGACACCCATTTAGTATCGGTTGTTTAAACAACCGATACTAAATGTAAGCGTGAAAATTGAAAACTTCCATTTAATTTCAAAATTGCCACCGCACCTACATTTAGTATCAGCTGTTTATATAACCGATACTAAATGGTGCTTCCTAAAGCCAATTTTGCACTAGTGGCAACTACATTGCTAGGAGAATTCATGCAAAGAGTTGCAACTCGTGTAATCTCTATCTTGTTGTCTCTCTTTTGTGTTTTCAATTATATAAACATGATCTATTCAGTTTATATATACCTTGCAATGTCTATGTTGAGCTAAATCTCTCTTAGTTGAAATGTTCTAACCATTTAATGAGCTTTTAAGTAAGTTTGATGCATGTATGTAATGTGTGCACTTTAGTTCTTGCTTGATAATACTTTCAACACTTATTTTGAGATTGATAACTTAGAATAAGTAGATTTGTAAAAGCAGACATGGTTTACAATTATGAACTCAAGAACTAATATGGGTGAGTGTTTTACATAAAGGAAACTTTGTGAAAACCATGCTAAGTCCTAGACATATATAGGATAGTATAGTCCATAGGGTGATACTATGGGTACTTTAAAAGACAAAAGTGAACTTATTTAGCAAGCCTAGACATAGGAAGCTTGTAAGGAAGTTCTGTAGAAAGTGACTGAAAGACACATAACTAATGCAACAACATTCAGTGCAACTGCATCACATACTGCATTGAACACTTAAAGGTGAATTACTTGGGGAAGACATTCCAACTAGCTTTTCTCTATTGCATTAAAAATACTTGCACTTTGTTTTATACTAACTTGATTATGATAACACCATCTCCATTATATTTGTTATTTGGTTACCCTACACTAGATTACTTTGTATTGAATTTCAAAAAGAGTTTCTCAATTCCTGTGGGTTCGATCTTTTATACTACTTGTTTAGGACTATGTATACTTGCATATGCTTTTCACCTACCAACTCCCTAACTCTTCCTTTTATAAGACCTTGGGGCCGGGGAGGCAAAACGACGCGGCCCATCAATGCACAGATGTGGGAAGTTGTGCGGTCATTATGACAAGCCGCCTCAGTCCACCCAAGTGTCGCCTCATTTTGACCAAGCGTCACGTCAATCACCTTGGTTCGACACACTAACACGCCAAGATAATTGGTCCGACCGCTTGAAATGACCTCTGGCATCTCAAGCCGAGGCCGACCTCGACTTGAGGGGCAACTGTTCCAGACTAAGCCTAGCCCAATTCTTGTGGGTTCGATCTTTTATACTACTTGTTTAGGACTATGTATACTTACATATGCTTTTCACCTACCAACTCCCTAACTCTTCCTTTTATAAGACTCGGGGTAGGGAGGCAAAACGACGCGTCCCATCAATGCATAGACGTGGGAAGCTCGTGCGGTCATTATGACAAGCCGCCTACCCACCCAAGTGTCGCCTCATTTTGACTAAGCATCACGTCAATCACCTCGGTTCTGACACACTAACACGTTAGCATAATTGGTCTGACTCTGCTTGAAATGACCTCTGGCATCTCAAGCCGAGGCCGACCTTACTAGGCCGACCTCGACTTGAGGGGCAACTGTTCTGAACTAAGCCTAGCCCAATCCATGGAGAAACTTGGCCCAATCCAAAGACCGGTCCTTACCCACCACGCTTCAAAGGCGAGATCCACACCAACGGCCGGGATCGACTCGGCTCATCCAACGGCTCGCCTCCAATCAGTGCACGCTCATTCATTTCTCACCTCAACCACTTATGTTTGTTGACTTAAGCATCGAGTGCTTGTAGGTACTACCACCATGGCGACTACAACCTTTGAGGATCTCACGGTCCTTGGTATTCCGACCTCAAAGCGATCCACCACGAATTAGATTCATCTACCGAGGCCAGTACGAACACAATGTAATTTCAATTACATTAGACAATAATAATAATTTTTAGCATATATATATGTCAATTTTATTTTTCTTTGTTATCCGTGAACCGAATTTATAAATTCTTAGATAAAAATGAAAATTCACAGATAAAAATAAAAAATAAAAATAAAAAAATAAAATAGACATATACACGTGTACCACATGTGATTCCGACAATATGTTTTTCCATTTTGATTTTAGTTGTCACTTCTCAAACACCAATTTCTTTCTCGTTCGCAGCACTCCTGATCCACACACTCACAACTCACAAGTAAGCAACAAACATAGTTTTAAGTTTTAACGCCATGGAACTCAATCATCACATCACACCATACATGCATGCTCATGGCCCTCCTCATTTCAAACCCTTTCATCTCTCAAAACCCTAACACCAAAGCAACAAACACACGGTTTGCAAGTATTGATAGCGCACACGATGAAATTGGTTCACCGGGTATTACCTTGAATGTTGTATATCACGAGGTGTTCAAGAATGTAAAATGATTTATGATATTTATGTCAATTCAATATATTATGGGTTGATAAAAAAAATGTAGACCGGCTTTGTCTAAATTTTTAATTGTATTCACAAAATACCGAATAGATATTTATAGGCATATACTAATGAACATCACAATAACGCTGAGTAGGCCCGTGCAGAGCACGAGTGTGTGTCCTAGTATGTATATATATATATATATATATATATATATATATATATATATATATATATATATATATATATATATATATATATATATAATAGTTGAAGTGATTTCAATTACTTTAGATTATAACAATATTAAACGTATATATTTCAATTTTATTTTTCTTTTTCATCTTTTCTTTTTGACCAAATTTACGTTTACATCACGTGAACTGTATTTATAAATTTTAAGATAAAAAATGAAAATTCACAGATAAAAAAATTAAGGCTTAAATATGTTTGAGGCCCCTGCAAATATAGCGTGTTTTGGTTTAAGTCCCTGCAAATTTTTTTTTAATAAAAAACCCTTGCAAAACACACTGTTTTGATATAAGCACTTTTGTTAACCCAAAGTTACAAAAACACTGAGTTGTCATTAATTTATTTTTTCTAATTTATTTTTAATGTTGACTTGTAATGCCAAGTCATTATTTTTAATTTTAATTTATTTTTATTCTTTATCTCTCTCAATCTTCTTCATCTTCAACCTCCCATCTTCAACCTTCATCACCACCTCCATTCCCTTCCTTTCACTCTTCTTCATCTCTTCACCACCATATAACCAGAAATGTTGGAATTCGTAGCATAAAACCAAGTGAAAAAATTTGGGGATTTTAGAATTAGGGTTCTATTGTATTTCACATAAACAAATTTGGGAGTTTCAATAATTGGGAAACATGGAGATGTGAAATTTGGGGGTTTTGCACATGTGAAATTAGGAGCATAACATGTCATAAAAAAGTGGTGTGGTGGTTGTGGTATGGGTGAGAGAGGGAAGATAATGGTTGTGGTGTGGGTGAGAGAGGGAAGATAGTGGTTGTGGTGGTGGTGAGAGAGAGAAGAGAGTGGTTGTGGTGGTGTGGTGGTTGTCGGCAAAGGGCTGCCGGAGATTGGGGTGGTTGGTCATGGAGATGGGGAAGGGAGATGAGATAGGTGAAGTTAACATTTGACTAACAAAAGGGCTTATATCAAAACAGTTGATTTTGCAAGGACCTTTTACTAATTTTTTTTTTTGCAGGGATCTAAACCAAAACACACTATATTTGCAGGGGTCTAAAACATATTTAAGCCAAAAATATAATAAAATAGACATATATACACGTGCACCGCATGTGATTCTTACAATATCTTTTTATTTTTTTTATTTTATTTTTATTTATTTTTAGATAGACAATTGTTAGTGGAGTGGGGGAAATGTTAGCTTCCGAGATTTTGAAACCAAAATCTCCTTCCTGCACTCATTTGGTGTACTCCTTCGGATTTTAGTTCTCACCTCTCAACCGCCGATTTCTTCTGCGTCACTTACTCCACACACTCTCTCAAGTAAACAACAAACACAGTTTTAAGTTTTAACGCCATGGAACTCGATCATCACATCACACCATACATGCATGCTCATGGCCCTCCTCCTTTCAAACCCTTTCATCACTCAAAACCCTAACAAAAAATTGCCCAACCACTACTATTCTCACCCGAAGTTCACCTGCTCCTCCGTCACAGCCCAATCCCAATCCGCCAAAGAGCATCTCCTCGCCCTAATCTCCGACCAAGACCGCGGCATCAGAACTCAGAACGACTCGCCAAGCGAAAATCGATTGTGGAAGCGATTGACGCGATGGCCGCGCTTGGTGCTGGTTCTGTCACTACCGGTGAGTCCCTCTCTGGCACGTGGCGGTTGCTATGGACAACTGAGAAGGAACAGCTCTTCATTGTTGAGAAGGCTCCGTTGTTTGGTACTCAAGCTGGTGATGTATTGCAGGTTATAGACGTTCGTGAAAGGAAACTAAATAATGTTATCACGTTTCCTCCTGATGGAGTTTTCTTTGTTCGATCAAACATTGAGATTTCATCGCCGCAGAGAGTGAATTTCAGGTACATAATAATTGGAAATTATATAATCGCTCTTTGGTTTAATTATTCCATGTTAATTAATTTTGATTTTGGCTTTCTGTTCATTCAACAATTACTTGTTTTGTGTTTTACCACTGGATGTGCATTAGGGAGAATTTGACTTTGGTTAAACTCTATTAGTTTTCATTCAAATTATTAAAATTAATTTTTTTATTGTTATTTTTTTGTCGCACTAGTTTGCAAATGTGATTTTGATATCATGCTCACTTGCTTATCCATGTTGTTCAAGGAGTTTGATTGTTATAAAAAGTACCAGGGAAGAGGTTTCAATTTTGTAATGTATTGAGGAAAGTGAGAGATTGCTGGAAGCCTAGAATTTTTTTGTAATGAGTTAGTATGCGTATGGATTCTTGGATGGGATTTGTTGTCCCTGTTACTTTTTATCCAAATTTTAGTGTTTTAGCCCCCACAGTACTCAAGTTTAAATTTTTTAGGGATATATGAAACAATATAGATAGCAGAGTTGATCTTTGACAGGGTATTAGAGCGCTATAATCTTTTGTGACCTTTATTTGCAATTAAGAATTTAAGACCTTTTTCCATTTAGACTAATGTGTCACACTCTCCCCTTTTTCTCTATTCTGCAACTGTGAGAGTTGGATCTTCCCTTGCCTGAACAAAATTTACTGTCACTGCCATCAACTTTGGTGGGTGCAGATTTTCTAAGGCCTGAAATTATGTCGCCATTGGAGCTCCAATTTGTTGCCACATGTCTCTAGCTCAATCTGACCATCCTTGCTCCTTTGCATATATGAGGATGCATCCAATGACGTCTCTACCAATTTATTGTCACATTTGTCGGCGTGTCAAACCTAGCCTCATCACACCATCTCAATTTAGGACCAAGCCTTTATGGACTCTGTTCACTATCCCAATGTTGCTGTTACGCTCCACCCGGTTTTGCATTAGTTTGTATGCAGTGTTCAATACTAAAGTCAGGTGTGCTCTTCCTTCATTCGGTTTGAGAATTTGAACAAACTTCTACTTTCACCGTCTGCAATTGACGAACTGCTCTTGGAGAGGTGCTATCGTAGGGACTAGGGTATTATGGCGTGCCTAAGTCCCACATCGAGTAGTACGAGATACTCGATGGATTGCTTAAGTGACTTCGTTCTTCCCCTTAATAGCTACTACCTCCGTCCCATATTGTTTAGGTCCATGCTTCTTACAACCCCCCTCTACTCACTAGACACCCCTTTTTGGGGTGAAAAGACAAAACGTCCTTAATGAAAATTGGTTTTTATTTTTTTTAAACATTAAATACACGGTTCGGCATGACGCTGATCGACTCCAAGTCGACTGGCAAAGATCGAACTCGTAATTTTACTCAGACACCCCAAATTGACCAAATTAACAGGTTCGACCAAGCGAGGGTCGAACCCGGCCGAACATGTGAGGGTCGAACGGTGCTGTTGTTGGTTTTTTAAAATATTTGTTAACCGAAACTACTCCGAAACTAACTTTTAACAAAAACCAAATATAGATAGATAAGTGCAATCAGTACAGGTACAATCCGTGCAAAAGAAAAAGTAAAGAATACATAGAATTCAATCCAAGGCAATAACAAAATACAACTACTTTCGCTGCCTCTTCCTCGGCTGGGAGACATCCCTAGCATGGGAGACACAGCTAAAGCTCCTAAGCCCCCTCTTGAATGGCTTTGTAATTGCCTTAAACCTCTCCACAATCTTCCAGCCACGGGTACCATGTGGAATCCCAGCACTTTCCAGCACGCGCTCCATCTCATCATACAGGGCAAGGGTCTCAGGCATGGCCTATAAGGCAGTAAAAAAATACTTTAATCAGAAAAGAAAGTTAAATAAAAAATGCTTAAAAAACATTGTAAGACTAAACTAAATCATCGTACCTCTCTAAACTCTGCAGCAAGCAAGGGGTAGTTGTCTGGTGACAAGTATGGGTGGGATACACTCCTAAACCAGGCAAAGTACTCTGGGACTATGGATGGCATCCCAGACACTACTCTCTCACCTTCAGGAATAAGGTGCATATTGAATTCCATCCACGCGGCTTCAGCTTGATCCTTAGTGACTACCGCCCGTCCAGTGGGCTTAGGGTCCTCTGGGATGCTCTGTATCCATCCAACTGTCTAACCACCCGATCGGGGTTATATGCCACCATAGCCACACCATGACGCAGATGCCCTTTAAAATAGGTTGTCCCATCCATAGCTCTGTGATATGGGTTCGCAAATGGCATTCATGTCACCTCCTCCGACCTGAGATGATCTAGAGCTGCCCTGAAACCTACCAATGTCCCATCAGCCCTCTTGCACTCCCACCTAGAGGTGGCAAAATGGGCCGGGCCGTGCTAGCCCGAAAAAACATAGGGCTTGGGCCGAAATAGATGAGCCCAATTTTGTATCCGGGCTTTTTAGCCCAGCCCGAAAAAACCCGAGCCCATACTGGGCTAGCCCGACCGGGCTATGGATAGCCCGCAAGCCTGCAATTTTTTAAAAAATAGGGTTATTTTCATAGTGCATTGCAACTAATTAAAGTCCAAAATTAATAATAACCCAAATACAAGTGTTAATGTGTTACAACACAGACTTTTAGTCTGTAATCAAGTTATCTTAGGAGTTACAGAAACATGAATTTCACATTTTTGTTCTTGTTGTGTTGCCCAACCATGACCACGTCAATCTTCATTTTCTCTTTTAATTTTAATCAAATTTGATTAATATGATCCAATAATATTGACCATCGTCTCGTTTCTTTTAAAGACTTAACGAGGGATTTTGTAGGATAGTATTGGTTTTAAAAAAACATTTTATAGTTGCATCAACAGGGGATAATTTAATTCTTAAAAAAATTATTCTATTTTTAATAAATCATTTTTTTTCAATTAACGTTGCGTACATTGCGGGCTAGCCCAAAAAGCCCGCAGCCCGCAGCCTGCATAGGTCCGGACTTGGGCCGTAAATGTTGAGCTCGAATTTTCACCCGGGCTTTTTGGCCCAGCCCATAGAAGCCCGAGCCCGATATGGGTCGGGTAGCCTGTTTTGCCAGCTATACGCCCACCTCTTAGCCCTGGCTCCTCTTCAGTGTACCCCCTCTCTCAATCACTTCGTACCAAATATCTGCCCCTGGAAATGTTCAAAAATCCAGGCCTGTGATAAACAAGCGAGTTAGGGATCGAACAACAAATAATAAACATAAGCTTATACCAACTGAAATAAAAATTGAAATAAACTCAAGTATCTGCAGGAGAGTGGAAAATCCAGCAATCTGATTTGTCTTAGGGGATGAGGCATCCGTCAACTGCTGGTATAGATTAGCCAATGCCATAGCTTCCCAACAGTAGTTACCAGCCTGCTCTATATCTCTGACCATGTAAAGCAATGCAACCTTCACCTTGATAAACAAGTAGCAACGGGCTGCATCCTCCCACCTCTCCGCCACAATGGCATCATTGTAGACTTTCCTCAACCGGGTCACCTTCACACTACATCCTCTCTCAGGTACCTGAGCAAATGCCTCATCATATGAACACCCCAGGCATTGAACCAAACAATCTTGCGCCTCCATCTTGCTAGGCTCTACCATGTCATAAAATTGCCTGGTGACGGGGATATGGAGGAGCTGTGAGACATCATCTAGGGTGATGGTCATCTCACCAACTGGAAGGTGTTTGTCTCACCTTGCCATCGCTCCACGAAAGCAGTACTGAGGAAGTGGTTGATGGTAGCAAACCCCACATCATGAAGGGGCAACAGGTTTGTCTGAGCAACGTAAGGAACAATCCTTAGATGCATATCAAATTCCTTAATAGAATGATTATGAAGTTTCTGCTTATGCCCCTATGTAGGACGCTCCTACATTTTTCATTATAAAACAAACATACTTAGTAATTGTAAATGCAACTTATTTTTAAAAACATAAATTGTTAAGTAATTGTAAACTTACCCGCCCTCCCCATATGTTCCTAGCAATGTGGGAACCATAAGCATATAAGACCCTATGATCATCTGGTCCTCCCGGATAAGGGAAAGTCGATGATCTGTCAGCAGGAGCAGCAGTTGGCTCTGGCTCAGCCTCGTCAGTATCAGCATGAAGATCAACATGAGAAGATGAGGAAGGCCTATCAGTGGATGGGCGAGGTTGAGAAGCGGATGGCACATGCAATCGAGTAGCATCATCAATATTTATATAATCAGCAGCAGGACCATCATAATCCACTGGTGTGTCCGGTCTAGGGTCAACCTCAACATCGTTCCCGCGTCCACGTCCACGTCCAATCCCAAGAGTTTTTTCTTTTTCTTTGTGCACGGAGGCAGTCGGACAGATCCTGTCATCCTCGGTCAGCGTCTCTCCACGTCTTCGTCCACGTTCCTCGGGCTGCTCCTGACCAGTAGTGTCACCTCCTCTTGTGTTAGCCATACTGTAAAGAATCAATTGAATTGTTAAAAATCACTCAAAATTAGTTAAAATCAGCATCCAACAATAATCAGGGGGTTCGACCCTGCGAGATGCGAACCGAAACGGAGCAAGCTTGATATCAAACCACCCTTAACAAGGTTGATCCACGCTTGATCGAACTACCCCTAAACAGTTGCATAATTAGGGGGTTCGGCTCACGCTTGCTCGCACCAGATCGACCGCTGCAAGGCCGAACCACTGAAAACAGCCAAAAAAAAAAACGCGAAGAAGAAGATGAAGAAGCGTACCTAGAAGTGGATGGAAGGAAATGTTGTTGATTGTTGCTGGAAAACGAACGAAATGATGGATTGAAGTTGAAGGGGTGTGGGTTCGGTTGTAGGGTAGTTTTTAGGGAGAATGAGAATGTGATGGGGTGTGTGAGGGTGAGAGGGAATAGATAGGGGAAAAATCTGATTTTAAATTAGGGGTATTTTGGGAATATTACGTGGTTTGGGGTGTCTAGTGAGTAGGGGGGTTCTAAGAAGCATGAGCCATTGTTTATTGTTCAAGGTTTTGACATGTCCCTTAAGAAAAATGATTTACGGTTTAAACATTATAAGAAGTTTAATATAAAATACTATTTTACCCTTTATCTCTCCTCTTAAACAAATGTTGGTTCATGTGTTGAATGTAACAAATTCTCATAATAAAGAAGGGGATAAGTCAAAAAATATTCAATACTTTATTGAAATTGTAAAACAATAATTAAATTGGGACAAATTTATTTCCTTAAGACAACAAACAATATGGGCAGGAGGGTTCTTCAAGTACTTCGGTACATTATCACAATGCACATCTCATTGGCAGCTCAACATACCGAGTTGCCTTTCCAAGCATGTTTTTTTGAGTCTAATTTCGTCTTATGCTTCTTTTTTTAGATATAGCTCTTTTGTAATTTGAGGAATATTTTAGTATCTAGAAAATTTGTCATAACATTTTGTGATTATAGATTACTTTTAGTATATTAATTTATTTATCTATTTAGATTTCTTTCCTAATTTCATTATCTTTCCTGGTTTGTTTTCTTATTTTATTAGTGGGTGTGGGCTTTTGCATAATACTGCACTAGTACATGACCTAATTATTAATATATAAGATCACTCAGTATTTTCTATCATGTTATTACATTTCGTGTCAATCTAATATGCTACTCCATGTCTCTTATATGAAAAGCACCTCACGTTTAATTGTGTAGAATTTAATGGACTAGCTAGTTACTGAATCAAAAATTATTTTGTAGTGTTTATAGAATACCTATACTACCTGTGAAGACCATTATTGTTTGTTTCAGATTTACTAGTGCAGTACTACGAACGAAGAACTGGGAAGTACCATTGCCGCCATTTGGACAGGGTTGGTAAGTACTTCGAATTTACAATCTAGTTGAAATCATATTGGCAAGAAGTATTGTTGTTAGATGATTTGCATTATTAAATTAAACATGTGAAATACAGATTACCATTACTGCCTCTTAGGTTATTTGCACAATTAGTTTCCTACTTTTAAGCATCACATTCTATTTGTATTTTTTTGTTGTACAGATTATTAATATACATTTGTAGGCAATTTTGCTTGCTGTTGTTTTCTTACTAGTTACTAGCTTTATTAAGTGATAACCCTTTCACTACTTAACTTTGTCGTTTTATTTGTATGATCTGTCTTGTTTTATCACTTTTGGTGATTTTTTATGGTAAAAAATGCATGATTTCTAAGGGGATCTTTCACGTTTTATTTATATAATTCTGTTGCATCTTGTTATTTCAGGTTTGATACTGTATACCTAGATGATGACCTTCGAGTTGCAAAGGATATCAGGGGAGACTATTTAGTTGTTGACCGAGCTACCTATAGCTGGAAGGAATGAGTGGAACTGGAATCCTCACGATCACTGTTTGCTCATCATCAATATTGAAAATTTCTAACTCAACTGCATGTGTGGTTTCAATTCGTCTGTGTGCTTTATTAATCAATATCTGCCATTGTCTTGCATCTTTGCTGGTTAAGCTAATTTAAATTGATTAATATCATGATGTTCATTTTCCATTTAAAGTTTCTGACATTCCTACAGTACAAGGGTGAGCTAGGGGTAGGGGTGATTTTAGAAAAAAACGGGGGGGTGTATGTGAAAAAACCTGGGGTGTATGTATCATTGGCCATGGTGATCTACTTCCTTGGAGTTTCGACCTACTGACTCAAACTTGGCCCGAACAAAAATCTGTGCACCCATGACACGCTCATTTGCTAATTGCTACTTACATAAATCTTTATTTCCTTGAATTAGAAAATACAAAGTTTTATCCGTAAGGCTTAGTTCAACTGACAAATGTTGAAATTGTTAGGCTGAATATCATGTCTCGAATTCGAACCCCAAACCTCACAGTTGTAACTTGTATGTGTGAGTTTCTATTGGTAATGATCACTCAGTCTATGTAACAAAAAACAATTACAAAGCTTTGTTTAAATTAAGTTTATGTCCAACGTAGAGTGTTGTAATAACTATATTGAATGAATGAAATCTGGGTGGAATATCTCAGCTTAATAAGTATCCATATGATGGAATATAGTTAAACGATGTGTTTGGTCTTGCGGCAGGTTTCATAAAATCATGGCAACTTACCACGTGGACGTAGATGCTACCTATTGGTGCTTCTATTTTGCCGCAATTTTCCACGGTCAAATCCATGATAAACATGTGTTAGGTGTTTCAACCGTGTATGCAAACAATCACTTAGTCTAGAGACCAAAGAGCTATTAACAAGGCTTTTCTTGAAGGCTTCAACCACAACCAAGGTTGTCAAAATCGAGTCAAAATCGAGAGTTCATGTAAACTCGTTTTGCCTAGGTGAACTCGACTCGTACAAGTTTACCTAATATTAAAAGTAATATATATGTGACATATATATTTTAGATAATATTAATTCAACAATAGTTCAAAATTTCAAATATACAACAAAACAAAATAACATATCACCATAATAAAATATTATAGACTTGTATCAAACTACATAAATTATCACAATAAATCTTAAATTCATAAGTTCCTAAATATTTGTGATGAGTAGAATCGATTAAACTGAGACTCGTTTACCTGAATTTACGAGTTGACTCGTAATTTCAGGCGAGTGAAATCGCTAGAAAATCGAGTTTACCTAGAAATGAGTCCACAAGCGAGTTAACTCGAATTAAGAGGAAAAAAACGAGACTCGTATGATTCCAAGAGTTAAAACTAGAGTTTAACAACCTTGACCACAACAACTAACAACTTCTGTCTAAAGAATTTAAGTTTCTAAAAGTGGGTGAATTCTAAGGTGCAACATTTGATAGGTGCTACATTATGTGTCAGTTGTCATTTATAGTGTCAACCATTTGATCTGTTAATTTCACAAAATCCTATCGTAGACCTTTTCCACGCGATCCAAATCTTGATCCCTCCCCTTTCTCTTCATCCTCCCTTTCGTTCTGTACTCTCACCAAAGAAACATGCACCTTGACATTGTCTTGATCTCGTAGTTATTCGCATCTTCGCCAAAGTGTGATGTCAATTTCATTTTTCTTCAAGTCCCTCCAAGTCTTCTACAACGTTTTTTTCCCAGAAGCCTGAAGAGCCTCGACCTAATTTTGGTTTCCCGTGTCCCTAATTTTTTGCTATTGTTGCAAGAGTTGGTTGCCAGTTCCATGAGTGCCTAAAAGCAAGAGAACGGTCTAAGATTTGATTGATATATTAGAATGAAAGAAACTCGAAGTAAACGAAATTAGGTGAAAGACGCATTGTTTGGTTAAATATTTAGATGTTTATAAACTACCTTTAATCTTGATTCTATAGCAATGTGAGACTTTTTAATGTACTAGAACACTAGCACTCGAGTCAAGGCCAACGAAATAAAGTATTGTGGGCCTTTGCCTGGTGTGCCAATAGTCCAACCTCAAGTTTCAACATTATTTTTCGTGGTTTTGTTTGTTTTGGCCCATATGTGAGCTTCGTCATTTTGTCCTTAGGTAAAAGGTGCCTCAATGTATTAAAGATATGGGTGTTTCTAAACTCCCGTTGACCTTGATTCCCAAACTTTTCTATGTACCACAATAGATGATATATCTGGTACAAACTATTTTGGTATTATATCCGGTACAATCTTTGTTTCTTTTTTTGACAAACAAACATCAACTTAAATCAATTCATTTAAATAAGGTATTGATAACTCTATTTTATATAGAGTATTTCATATGTTTAAACTTAGTATTTGCTCTCTTTCAAGTAATAATAAAGAGTTTATATAGTATTTTATGTGATATATGATATCTTGAGTGATTTGAATGGATATAGTTATTATTAGGCCATTTTGGATATATTGTGGTATGTTTGATGTTTTTGTTCAGTGCAGTCTCAATGTTGTCTGCATCAATGCTCCTGCACTGATCCTGCATCAAAACTGCACTACTTGGTGAATAAGCAGCCTGTTTCATATGCATCCACATGCAATGTGATGACCTCCTACCTGCTTCCCTAATGCCATCCAAACTTGTATAGTAGGCGCCTACCATTCACACATAGCTATAGGCTTAGCTTTGAAGAGTCATCAACATAGGGACACTTGTTCTAACACCATGGAACCGCCCTATATGATTAAGTCAAAGATTTCAACATGGATAAACCTCTGGAAAGCAACTACAGCTATGATCCACTCAAGATGACTTCAACATGAAGAAAGGAAGCACCTCACTTGAAGGCTATAAAAGGACCTCACATCTTCATTTGGAAATATATCACAATCCATAAGTTAGATCAAAATTTCAATATACATAGTTAGTTTTTATATTTTTAGAGGAAGAGGAAGGAATTCATAAATCCTCCTTAACTCATTTTCATAGTGTTTGTATAGTGCTAAGGAGTAATGCTAGTGCATTGCTAGAAGACTTCATACAAAGGTTTTCAACATTTGTAACTTTACTCTTGTTGTTTCTCTTTTGTGATTTCTATATATATAAACATGGTCTATTCGGTTTATATATATCTTGCAATGTCTCTTGTTAGCTAAACCTTTCTTAGTTGGAATGTTCTAATCATTTAATGAGCTTTTAAGTAAGTATGTTGCATGTATGTATGTTTGTACTTTAGTTCTTGCTTGATAATCTTTTCAAAACTTATTTTGAACTTGATCACTTAGAATAAGTAGATTTGTAAATGACCGGACATGGCTTACAATTAAGAACTCAAGAACTAATATGGGTGAGTGTTTTACATAAAGAAAACTTTGTGAAAACCATGCTAAGTCCTAGACATAGGATAGTATAGTCCATAGGATAATTGTGGGTACTTAAAATACAAGAGTGAATTCACTTAAGCAAAGTGATACTTGTTAGGAGGCAAGATTGGCACTAACACCCCTTTCTTTTCTTGCATAGAACAAGGATCATAAGAGAGTGGTAATGATACTCAAGAAAGTGACCGAAAGGCACATAGCTAATGCAACAAAGATTGGTGCAATTGCATCACATCTTGCATCATACACTTATAAGTAAATTACTTGATGAAGACATTCCAACTAGCTTTTCTCTTTACACTATCAACATTTTTACTTTGCTTTCTTTCTAACTTAGTTGTGATCATCAAACAAAATCCAAAATTATTTTGTTACTTAGTGACTTTACACTTTATTACTTTATATTTGTTTTAAAAGTGAGTTTTTCAATCTCTGTGGGTTCGATCTTTTTACTACTTGTTTTTGGACAAAGTGTATACTTGCACTCAAGTGTATGTGGCATTTCCACACACCAAGTTTTTTGGCGCCGTTTTGGGATTGAAGTAAATTCTTTTTAAAATTCGATATTGAGTAATTTAGTGTTGTATATAAATTCTGTTTTTAGAGTTTCGTCAACAAACGAAGACATGGTACCTAGTATATGTACTGAGTAACTGAAATGTAACTCGAATATAGTTTAGATTTAGAAATAGAAAGAAAATTCAGGAGATTGCTAAGACTCCAAAAACAGAATCAACAAGCTTGCAACATGTCATTCAGTGAAGAACAAAGCTCAAGGCCACACTCGGTGAGAGGAGGCCGGATCACAAAGATGCTCATGAAGAAGAAGTTCATAGAGAAAATCTCATCCACATGGATCACATAGGTATGATTAATGATAGAAATAGACCTATGAGGGATTATGCTCAGTTTGATCATCAAAACATGCAAACTAGCATAAATAGACCTCATATTGATGCCATGCATTTTGAATTTAAGCCTATGATGTTTCAAATGCTTCAAACTATTGGTCAATTTGGAGGATCTCCTCATGAAGATCCTCATTTGCATTTAAGGCAATTTCTAGAAGTATGTAGTAATTTTATTTTACCTGGTGTTAGTGAAAATGCATTTAGATTAAGGTTATTTCCATATTCTTTGAAAGATAGAGCCAAGGCTTGGCTAAATTCTTTAGAGCCTAACTCTATTCATTCATGGAATGAAATGGCTGAAAAATTTTTAGGAAAATATTTCCCACCTATTAAAAATGCCAAAGTTAAGAAATGATATTACATCTTTTAGACAAAAAGAGTTTGAGTCTTTATTTGAAGCATGGGAAAGATGGAAGGAACTTTTGAGAAAATGTCCTCATCATGGTTTACCTGTTATTATTCAAATGGAAACATTTTATAATGGTTTAGAACCTCAAACCAGAATAATGCTTGATGCATCATCCGGTGGAGTGTTATTAAAACTGGTCATACAATGAAGCATGTGAATTAATTGATAGAATAGCGACTAATAGCTCTAGTTGGCCTCTCGAGAGGGTAAGTGCCCAAAAGAAACCATCGTGGGTACATGAAATTAATGATATATCTCGCCTCTATCCGCTCAAGTAGCCACTCTAGCTAATTTGATGAAAAACTCACATACGCAATGCTATCTGCATCTAATGCTGTTTGCATCACCGTAAAGCTTATCGCTGCAAAGAAGAGAACAAGTACCTCCGTGCACACCTAGTTGTGTGTACTTGTGGAGGAGGTCTCTTGTATGAGGAGTGTTCTAGCAACCCTATCTCTGTAAATTATGTAGGTTATAATAGGAATAACAACCCTTATTCCAACACTTATAATCCCGGTTGGAAAGATCACCCAAATTTTAGATGGAGCAACAATAGTGCACTTGCACCTAGAACCGCTCCAACTACACCAACCAACCCACCAGATTCCTACTCAAAATAACCAAAGAAACTCTCAACCTACCACCGATCGATATTCTCTAGAAACCATGCTCAAAGCATTTATAGGTGAATCTAGAAGCGCTAGACAAACCCAAGATGCTTCCATCAAGAACTTAGAGAATCAAGTTGGTCAATTAGCCACACTCTGTATCAAAGGCCACAAGGTGCCTTACCTTCAAACACTGAAGCTACTCCTTCCCAAACCAAAGGAAAAAAGCAGTTAAGGCTATTTCATTGAGAAGTGGTAAGGATTTGGTAGAATTAATCGAAAAGGAAAGTGTAGAAAAGGGAGAAAAACCAAAAATCAAAAGAAACCAATGCGAGAAGCATCTAGTGCTCCTGCATCACAAGAAGTTCAAAGTCCACTACCTAAGTTAGTACCTGAATACCCTCCTCCTCCTTATCCTCAAAGACTGAAAAAAGCAAATGAGGAGAAGCAGTTTGGTAAATTCCTAGAGGTACTAAAACAATTACACATCAATGTTCCCTTAGTAGAAGCCCTCCAACAAATGCCAAATTATGCAAAATTTATGAAGGATGTGCTTACTAAGAGAAGAAGATTAGGTGAGTTTGAAACAGTTGCCATGACAGAAGATTGTAGTTTGCTTATGCAAAATAAGATCCCTAGGAAATTGAAGGATCCAGGTAGTTTTACAATTCCATTTTCTATAGGAAAATCCTATACTGGTAAAGCTTTATGTGATTTAGGTGCAAGCATCAACTTGATGCCTAAATCTATTTTTGACCAGTTAGAAATAGGAAATGCAAAACCAACCACTGTGACACTTCAATTAGCAGATAGATCAATAGCCTATCCTGAAGGTATCATAGAAGACATCTTAGTTAAGGTAGACAAATTTGTATTCCCTGTAGATTTTGTTATCCTTGACTTTGATGCAGATAAGGAAGTGCCTATTATCCTAGGTAGACCATTTCTAGCAACTGGTAAAACCATAATTGATGTGCAGAAAGGTGAACTCACTATGAGAGTGAATGATCAAGAGATAAAATTCAATGTAATGAATGCTATGAAGTATCCCGCAGAGGAAGCAAGAAGAGTGTTCATCCTTATTCTCTCTAGATCAATTGGTAGAAAAACAATTTTACAAGCAAGATGATCATTTAGCCAATGCAGATGCATTAGATGCATTTGCATTGCTAGATGATGAAATACTAGAAAAGGAAAATCGCCAATAGAAAACTCTTGTAAGGAAGTATGGGCTAGGACTTATGAACCACTCAATCTTGAGGATCCAATTCTCAAGAAGAATTTACCCTCAATAGAACAACCTCCTAAGCTAGAATTGAAGATATTGCTGAACACCTTAAGTATGCATTCTTAGGAACAAATGAGACTTTACTCATTATCATTGCTTCGATTTAACATCAAAACAGAGAGTGATCTCATTAGTACTCTCAAAAAGCATACCAAAGCTATAGGTTGGCAAATGGCGGATATCAAAGGAATTAGTCCTTCTATATGCATGCATAGAGTCATTTTGGAAGAAAATTCCAAAAACAAAGATAGAGAGTCAAAGAAGACTAAATCCTATCATGAAAGAGGTTGTGAAAAGGAAATTATTAAGTGGCTAGATCTTTGGAATCATATACCCCATATCGATGATTGCTTGGGTAAGTCCTGTCCAATGTGTACCAAAGAAAGGGGGTGTGACAAGAATAACCAATGAAAAGAATGAGTTGATACCAACTAGAATCACATAGGTGGAGAATCAGATGGATTACGAAAACTCAACAAAGCTACCAAAAAGGATCACTTTCCTTTACCATTCATAGACCAAATGTTAGATAGATTAGCGGGGAAAGAATTTTATTGTTTCCTAGATGGCTATTCGGGCTATAATCAAATAGCCATTGAGCCTAAGGATCAACACAAAACCACCTTTACATGCCCTTATGGAACCTTTGCTTTTAGAAGGATGCCATTTGGCTTATGTAATGCACCGCTACATTCCAAAGATGCATGATGTCTATATTCTCGATTTCATTGAGCAATCAATGGAAGTATTCATGGATGATTTCTCTATCTTTGGAGAAACATTTCAAGTTTGCTTAACAAACTTGGAACAAATTCTCCATAGATGTGAAGAAACAAATTTAGTCTTAAACTGGGAAAAGTGCCATTTTATGGTACAAGAGGGCATTGTGTTAGGACATAGAATCTCAAAGAAAGGTCTAGAAGTAGACAAAGCTAAGGTTGATGTCATTGAAAATTTACCACCACCAAATACGGTTAAAGGTATCGGGAGCTTCTTAGGCCATCTTTGGTTTTTATAGAAGGTTTATCAAAGATTTTTCAAAAATCTCAAAACCATTATGTATGCTTCTCGCAACATGATGTAGAATTCAACTTTGATGAATCTTGTATAGAAGCTTTTGACAAGCTTAGAAAGGCATTGGTGACAAAGACCAATTATAGTAACTCCGCATTGGAGCGCACCATTTGAATTAATGTGTGATGCTAGTGACTTTGCAGAGGAGCATCCTAGGGCAAAGGTATGATAAGGTCTTTCATTCCATATATTATGCTAGCAAGACATTAATTGAAGCTCAAGTGAATTACATGACAGCTGTAAAAGGAATTATTAGTTGTGGTCTTTGCATTTGAAAAATTTAGATCATACTTAGTTGGCACTAAAATTATTGTCTATACCGATCACTCGCCATTAAGTATCTAATTTCAAAGAAGGATGCAAAACCAAGGCTGATAAGGTGGATTTTACTCCTACAAGAATTTGATTTAGAAATTAGAGACAAGAAAGGAGTAGAAAACCAAGTAGCAGACCATTTATCAAGGATTGAAGGAGAATCACTTGGTACACAAGGAGAAGAAATCAAGGAAAGCTTTCGGATGAGAAACTATTGGCAATCACAGTCAATGCAAAACATGAAAGCTGCATTTGCTATAAGCAATGCAGAGCATCAAATGCATCTCGCACCATGGTTTGTCGCCATTGTAAATTTCCTTGCAAGCAAAGTGGTACCAAAGTGAGTATGACATATCAACAAAGGAGAAAATTCTTCCACATGGTTAAACAATACTATTGGGATGATCCATTCCTTTACAAGATGTGCCCCTGATCAATTAATGAGGAAATGCATACCGAAGAGGAGCAACAAGCGATTAGCTTTCGCATTGCCATTCTCGCACCTTATGGAGGACACTTTGGAAGCACTAGAACAAAGAACTAAGGGTATTACTGATCAAGTTATTTTTGGCCTACTTTATTTAAAGATACTTATTCTATGGTCAAACATCGTGATAAATGTCAAAGAGCAGAAATATTTCGATAAGCATGAAATGCCTAGAACAAATATTTTAGAAATAGAATTATTTGATGTTTGGGGCATGGATTTCATGGGACCTTTTCCACCCTCTTTTGGCAATTTATATATCTTAGTATTTGTTGATTATGTGTCCAAATGGGTAGAGGCAGTAGCATTACCTAATAATGATGCTAAATCGGTGAGTAAGTTTCGCAAAGAAATATATTCACTAGATTTGGAACTCCTAGAGCTATCATTAATGATGAAGGTTCACACTTTTGCAATAAGATCATAGAAAACCTTCTAGCTAAGTATGGAGTTAAGCATAAGATAGCTACAAAGATACCATCCTCAAACTAGTGGACAAGGAATTATCCAATAGGAAATAAAGAGAATGCTAGAAAAATGGTAAGTCCAAATAGGAAAGATTGGTCTTTACATTTGGATGATGCTTTATGGGCATATAGAACAAAGATTCAAAACACCCTTAGGAATGTCCCTTACAAATTAGTCTATGGAAAAGCATGCCATTTACCTGTAGAATTGGAAAACAAATCTTATTGGGCTATCAAGAAGCTCAGTTTCAATTTAAACAAGGCAGGTAAAAAGAGAATGATAGAGCTTGATGAGCTAGAAGAAATTAGGCAAACCTCTTATGAGAATGCTTAAATCTACAAAGCTAAGACTAAGAAATGGCATGACAAGAAAATTCACAATAGAGAATTGAAAGAAGGAGGACTAGTTCTGCTATACAACTCTAGGTTGAAGCTATTTCCTGGAAAACTAAGGTCAAGATGGTCAGGGCCATTTAAGTTGATAAAGGTTTATCCACATGGAGCAGTAGACTTATTTGATAAATCCTCAAATACTGTCTTCAAGGTGAATGGTCAGAGAGTTAAAATGTACTATGGTGAACATGTGGTGAGAGACAAAACCACCACCTATTTGCAAAATCTCTAAGTAAAAAGAGGTAGTCAGGCTGACAAGACTCTTAAAACAAGCGCTTAATGGGAGGCAACCCATTGTTTTTAATTATTTTTGTGCAATTTTATGTTTTTAGTTGTTTTGCGTAAATGCAGAAACTAATGCAATTTGCATCAAATGCACCTGCATTGAGGAAAAACGTGCCCTGCATCAGAAAATTATAAACTTGAAGAAAATTGGTTAAGTGTGAATCATAAGGCTTCAGGAAGATCAAAGGAGGTTAAGTAAGATTAATGACACATTGGTAGCCAAAGCAAGACACTTGGCAAGATGCATGCGTAGCACGCAATGCTAACGGCTACCTAATAAATCCACTAACTTCCCTCTTCCTGAAACATAAAGCCTTCATTGTTACCGTTACCCCTTCATTCGCAAACTCTCACAAATTCTCTCATCTGAAACACAAACCACCCTTCCCATTCTCAATCCAATTTTTTCTCAATCACAAAAGCAATCAAAAACCTAGAATTTCAAAGCAATTACAATGGTAAAAAAGCAATCAGCACAGAAATCATCAGGCAAGCAAGCCAGAACTCCCCAAAAAGAGAAGAAAGCCATGCATGCAGGATCATCATCAACAAGGAAAGGCAAAGCCAAGGAATCAACAAAGAAGAAATGATGACAATGTTCATCTCGGAACATGCATCTATTGCCCGAGAGAGGTATGATTTGAAGAAGGCTAGCCCATCATTCATGTCAACAGTGGCCAATCTCAATTGGGACCACTTCGTGCTACCAAGAGGAGGTTACATTGAAGACATAGTAAGAGAGTTCTATGCTGGAATCACACCACAAGAAGGACCAGAACATTCCTACACTTCCATGGTGAGAGGTAAACTTGTACACTTCCATGCCAAGAAATTAAATGAACATTATATGCTGAAATATAATGGGAATGATTTTGAGAATAGAGTGGCCAATGCCTTTAAGAAAGAAATGGAAGAAATAAGGAATAAGATTGCCATACCAGGAAGTAATTTGGGAGAAATTCACACCTAATGAGATTAAGCTTAGAAGTAACTATTTGATAAATGCATTAGGTAATTGGCATTTGTTTATAGCTAATTCAATTCTGCCTACATCACACACATATGCTATGACCAAAGAGAGATTGATCTTGTTAGATACAATTCTCTCTGAGGGACATGTAGACATAGGTAGATTGATTGCTAGGGAAATTCTTGCATGTTCAAATAAGTCAAAGGGATTTCTGTTTTTCCCTTGTCTTATTACTGAATTATGCATGAAAGAAGGAGTCCCTATAGCTGCTAATGAACAAAGAAAATTTCCCCCTGGTAATTTAAGTGCTGAAGTGAAAGAGAAGTTGAGAAATGTAAGAGGCCCTGCACCTGCAATGCAAGAGCATTACATGCGTAAGGTATAGGTGTATGGAAATTTCAGAATGATCAACATGACTGGTTTCAATTGGTTTTTGACAAGATCTTTGATCTTGTGGGCCAAGTGAATGCCCCTGAATTCCCAAGTTGGGTATTAAAATGTGAAGGTGAAGAAGAAGAAGAGAAAGAGGCTGAAGAAGAAGGAAAAGGTAAGGAGAAGGTAGAGGAAACTAGCACCAAGAAAAAGGTGACTAGAAAACAATTCAAGGTACAGAAAAAGGTTGTGGTAGAACCTGTTGTGGAAGAATTATATGATTCTGAATCTGAAGCTGAGGATGAGGAATTAAAAGAAATGGATAAGGAATTAGAAGAAGAAGAGGAGGAAGAGAGTGATGAGGAAATTGATGATGAAGAAGAGGAGCAGGCTAGAGGAGTAATTTTAGAAGAAATTGCTAGGCAAAAATATGCCAAACCCTCAGCATCAACCCAACCAGAAACCCCTATCACTTCACCCGTTACCAAAACACCTATCATCTCACCAAACCAAGAATCTTCCTCAATTCCAAAATCACCATTACCCTCCCTCAATGATCCACCAGTCCTATCACAATCACCACCACAAACAACCCTCCACGACCTCTCCAAGAAATGAACCACGTAAAAACAACTCACACGTAAGAACCAACCCCTATTATGCCAACAGAACAAGCAGTACCTTCTAACCCAAGCAACATTATTTCTAATGTTGTTTCTGCTCTTGAGAAAGAGATTGTGCAGGAAAGAGAAGAAGAAGGACTCAACAAAGATGATCAAGGTGAAGAATCATCTGCAAAGGAGACAAGAACTCAAACTGTTGAGATGCAGAGTGATGCTCTCCTCAGATCACTTGTGCGTCCGCATCACAACAGCAACAATCAGTGCATGATGAAGCCACAATTAAAATGGTTCGGAAGAAATGGCTAAACAGAAGAGGGAAGCATTGCACAACACTCGAGAAATTCTTCAAGCAACTGCGCAGAAGGCGCAGCAAAATTAACACCTAAGAGGAAGAAATCGATGCGATCAAGATCGATGCACTGCATCAATTCCAGAACAAATTCCCGCAACTACACTGGAAGTAGGAGGTGCATCCGCACTGCAGAGAAGAAACACCTAGCAAGCCCAAGGAGAAGAAGCGGAAGGTGAAACACACTCCTCCAAGCGCATAAAGCACTGAATTAGGAGTGGAGCAAAGAAATGAGTATCAATTTACAAGCTTTCACCTACTACTATTAATGCTTGTTTTGTTTTTCTATCTGAACTATTTCCCTGGTTGTACTAATCCCTCTCCCCTATTTTGAACAAATGATTTGTCTTTTCTCGAACAAATTTGTAAAGTGAGGCACCGCAACCCCTTAAGTTTGGGGGATTTGCATGTTATGTTATGTTTTTAAATGTTTTTATCTAATATGTTGTGTGTTTAATTAATATGTTTTAGATAGTAAATATATATGTTTTAAGTAGTTTTTAGTTTGTTTAAATATTAGATGTACTTAACAAAGTAGTATCTAAATATTTTAGTAGAAAAGATCAGTTTTTCAAAAATATGGTGAAAGTTCTATGGATGGAATTTTTATAATGAAAAAGAAGCCTTATTTCTTAGAAAACCAAAATTATTTTTACTTCAACACTTCAAAACTGAGTTTGTGAAAAGAACCTTGCTATTTAAAGATCAACTGATGCAAAGGAATTTTTGGTAAGCTTAGGTCAAAACAAAGCTTTATTAAAAAGAAAGAAGAGCTTAAAGAATTAAGTTTGGGGGTGTTTTATAAAAACAAAGGCTGAATTTCAAAAGTATAAGAGTAAACAATGTAGAAAAAGAAAACAAAAAGTGGACAAGCCATATCCTCGAATCTTTTGAAACTATACTGTGCCTAAGTACATGAATGCATCCGAGGTCAAAGACTGTGCCATGCAGAATAAATGTATCCGGAGGATAGTTCAATAAATCGAACTCGTGCAAAGTGCAAAGAAAAAAATATATGCATCGGAGGTCAAAGACTGTGCCAAAGTGCATTTGCATCCGGAGGTCAGTGAGGAAGGTAATATGAGCTAGAAAAAGAAAAGCATTATCGGTCTGGCAAAAATGCATCAATGTAAATCAGATCAAGAAAAAGCAAAATGCAGAAAAAATCAATGCACAAAAACACTTCAAAGAAGTATTTGCATCTGCTCAAAAGATCCACACAAAAAAATAGAAAAATGCATTGGCTCAAAAGCTTTGAAAGATTCAATCAAGCCCTTTGATTTTAAAAACTCCCAACACTTGAGAAAATTTTGTGAGTCTAAATTCTCTTTTGAAAAATATTTTGGTGTGACTAAAGATGAACCAATCCTTTCAAAGGCTAGGAGGAAATTTTTCACTTAGTCTTGGAACCAATCTCAACTCAAAGTGGGTTCACACACACACAAAAGAGTTTGAATAGCTTTGGTAGTTTTGAAGAAATAAAGGCAAAAGAAAGATTGTTAAGAAATGAAGTTCATAGGGAACTCCTCATGAAAATCCAAAAATCAAGCTGATCTATCTTCTAGAATTTTAGTTTTTATAGTTTGTCTTTGTCATTACTATGACAAGCAATGGTTTAAGTTTGGGGGTGTGATAACTCTATTTTATATAGAGTATTTCATATGTTTAAACTTAGTATTTGCTCTCTTTCAAGTAATAATAAAGAGTTTATATAGTATTTTATGTGATATATGATATCTTGAGTGATTTGAATGGATATAGTTATTATTAGGCCATTTTGGATATATTGTGGTATGTTTGATGTTTTGTTCATCTGGTCTCAATGTTGTCTCGTGATCAATGCTCTCTCAGACCGATCCTCGCATCAAAACTGCACTACTTGGTGAATAAGCAGCCTGTTTCATATGCATCCACATGCAATGTGATGACCTCCTACCTGCTTCCCTGATGCCATCCAAACTTGTATAGTAGGCGCCTACCATTCACACATAGCTATAGGCTTAGCTTTGAAGAGTCATCAACATAGGGACACTTGTTCTAACACCATGGAACCGCCCTATATGATTAAGTCAAAGATTTCAACATGGATAAACCTCTGAAAGCAACTACAGCTATGATCCACTCAAGATGACTTCAACATGAAGAAAGGAAGCACCTCACTTGAAGGCTATAAAAGGACCTCACATCTTCATTTGGAAATATATCACAATCCATAAGTTAGATCAAAATTTCAATATACATAGTTAGTTTTTATATTTTTAGAGGAAGAGGAAGGAATTCATAAATCCTCCTTAACTCATTTTCATAGTGTTTGTATAGTGCTAAGGAGTAATGCTAGTGCATTGCTAGAAGACTTCATACAAAGGTTTTCAACATTTGTAACTTTACTCTTGTTGTTTCTCTTTTGTGATTTCTATATATATAAACATGGTCTATTCGGTTTATATATATCTTGCAATGTCTCTTGTTAGCTAAACCTTTCTTAGTTGGAATGTTCTAATCATTTAATGAGCTTTTAAGTAAGTATGTTGCATGTATGTATGTTTGTACTTTAGTTCTTGCTTGATAATCTTTTCAAAACTTATTTTGAACTTGATCACTTAGAATAAGTAGATTTGTAAATGACCAGACATGGCTTACAATTAAGAACTCAAGAACTAATATGGGTGAGTGTTTTACATAAAGAAAACTTTGTGAAAACCATGCTAAGTCCTAGACATAGGATAGTATAGTCCATAGGATAATTGTGGGTACTTAAAATACAAGAGTGAATTCACTTAAGCAAAGTGATACTTGTTAGGAGGCAAGATTGGCACTAACACCCCTTTCTTTATTGCATAGAACAAGGATCATAAGAATTTGGTAATGATACTCAAGAAAGTGACCGAAAGACACATAGCTAATGCAACAAAGATTGAGCAAATGCATCACATAATCGCATCATACACTTATAAGTAAATTACTTGATGAAGACATTCCAACTAGCTTTTCTCTTTTACACTATCAACATTTTTACTTTGCTTTCTTTCTAACTTAGTTGTGATCATCAAACAAAATCCAAAATTATTTTGTTACTTAGTGACTTTACACTTTATTACTTTATATTTGTTTTAAAAGTGAGTTTTTCAATCTCTGTGGGTTCGATCTTTTTACTACTTGTTTTTGGACAGTGTATACTTGCACTCAAGTGTATGTGGCATTTCCACACACCAAGTTTTTGGCGCCATGTCGGGATTGAAGTAAATTCTTTTTAAAATTCGATATTGAGTAATTTAGTGTTGTATATAAATTCTGGTTTTTAGAGTTTCACAACAAACAAGACATGGTACCTAGTATATGTACAGTAACTGAAAATGTAACTCTGAATATAGTTTAGATTTAGAAATAGAAAGAAAATTCAGGAGATTGCTAAGACTCCAAAAACAGAATCAACAAGCTTGCAACATGTCATTCAGTGAAGAACAAAGCTCAAGGCCACACTCAGTGAGAGGAGGCCCTGGATCACAAAGATGCCATCAAGAAGAAGTTCATAGAGAAAATCTCATCCACATGGATCACATAGGTATGATTAATGATAGAAATAGACCTATGAGGATTATGCTCGATTTGATCATCAAAACATGCAAACTAGCATAAATAGACCTCATATTGATGCCATGCATTTTGAATTTAAGCCTATGATGTTTCAAATGCTTCAAACTATTGGTCAATTTGGAGGATCTCCTCATGAAGATCCTCATTTGCATTTAAGGCAATTTCTAGAAGTATGTAGTAATTTTATTTTACCTGGTGTTAGTGAAAATGCATTTAGATTAAGGTTATTTCCATATTCTTTGAAAGATAGAGCCAAGGCTTGGCTAAATTCTTTAGAGCCTAACTCTATTCATTCATGGAATGAAATGGCTGAAAAATTTTTAGGAAAATATTTCCCACCTATTAAATAATGTAGAAGCTCTTACAAGATAATGAGCTACTTGGTTGGTTTGTCTCGTAACAAAACTAATCCTAGTGTTTGTATTTGAGTCAACAATATTCTTGCACCTATAGATGAGAATACCAAAATCTGAAAGTTATCCCATTAAAAAGCATTTACACCTATTTGCAGTCCAGTTCTAGGTGCATATTATTTCGTCCTTCATCTTGAAACTATTTCAGTCACAAGGAGACTCAATGTGTGGTACTTAAGCCATAAGGCTCTCCCACCTAATGGACTAGTCTTTTGGGTTGGGTTCTCCTCATGTGCTTAAGTCCTAACAATTGGTGCTTTCATTAAGAGTTGTCTGCGGAAAGGGCTACCTATAGGCTGGATTAAGGTACTCCACCGAATACTGATAGGTGAGTGAAGCCGCCAAAAAGGAAAGGGTTGCCACCGGGTCAGTGCCGATAGAGTGAAAGCCGCTGTGGACGTCGGCCCTCAAAGGAGGCGGCATTGTTAGGAGTCCCACATTGAGTAGCTAAGGAGACACAATGTGGTACTTAAGCCATAAGGCTCTCCCACCTAATGGACTAGTCTTTTGGGTTGGGCTCTCCTCATGTGCTTAAGTCCTAACAAAATAGCAACATGAGGAAAAAAAGTAGGATTTCTCCACAGTTTGTCATTGTGGCTACGCCAAATACACCATAAGGCTGTGATGAAAATCTTGCAATGTTCAACACACAACTGCTGCAGAAAACAAGGGAATTAAAGTCAGTGTTTTGTCTAGCAAGTTGGATGACAGACTAAACTGGCACCTCACACCAACATGGCTTGGCTTGGATGCAATCAAAGCAGATATGAAACACATCTTCTCCTTCTCGAACTCTCGATCACGTTTGTGGCAAGAGAGCCTACACGACACTCCTTTCGAATTAAAATTTAAAGGTAAACACCCTTGTAAATCCATCCACGCTATAATCTTTAATTTTTTGAGAGACTTTTACTTTCCAAAGCTTATTCCATTGTCCTTGAACTCTCAAATGGGACTTTTCTTGATAGATTCGATGAGAACATGATAAACTCTTTTCACCGAGTAAATATTACCATTCGAGTAAGCCCAAGTTTGCCTATCCGGAATATAATTATGTATAAGGAGAATTTTTAGGATAGCATTAACAACACGAGCATCAAACAATCCGTCCAACATAGGACGATTCCAATCTCTTGAGTTCTCTATATTATTAAATCGCAAACTCTGAGATGTTGATAATTCACAAGGATGAGACCCAACATAAATGCTCTTACCATCACTAATTTGACATCTTATGCCTCTTTTAGCAAACACTTGGGAACAATAGATGCTACGCCATATAAAACTAGGATTGTGATCCAAGCGAGGCCTCACAAAGACCCCTTGGGGAAAATATTTATCTTTGGCGTTCTAGAAATAATTGCATGTCATTGGTTTGAAGCTTCTAAACTTGTTACCCTAACATAGCAATATTAAAACCGCATAGATGTCGAAACCTCATTCCTTAAGTTTGTTTTTTAACTGTGAGTTTTTTTTCCCAACTAAGCTTGTTAATACCCCTTCCTTTGAACCTCACCAAAACGAGTTCATCATACACTTCATTCCTTCTCCCAAAGATGAAGGTAAGAGAAATGTACTTATACCAGCTCTAGATAGGTGTTTACCTAACCAGATGTGATTCCTCTTCCATAACTTGTCCCAAAGATTATTGAAGATTGTCTTCTTCTCCGACTAATCATAGAAGAGATACGATTATTTTCCTTCCCAAGCTTTTCGTAACGTCGAACATATCCTCAATCTTCGCCTAAGTGAATCATAATATTTTTGCTAAAGAAAATCTCGATATTCGGACTATTAACATGTTGATGTGGCGGCATCAAGATTCTATGTTAAAAATTATACTCATTATCGACAAAAAAACTCATTAGACACATACAATTAACAATTAAGTCTGTGACCTTAACGGTATTGAGGAGGTAGCAGCTAATGGAGGGGTAGTTGATGCGAATCAGATTGACTTTCTGCAGGCAGAATTTTGGAAGCAATTGAACTACAAAGAAAGTCTCCTTGCACAAAAATCACGAGCCAAATGGATAGCGGAGGGAGATGCTAATACACGATTCTTTCATATGTGTATCAATAGGAACAAAAGGAGAAATCAAATTTTGAGGCTGAAGGATGGTGATGTATGGGTAGAAGATGTCGCAGTTGTTAAGGCTCTAACCAGAGTCTTCTTTGAGTGCAGATTTAAAGAAGATAATTTCAGCAGACCGGTCCTTGATGGAGTAGACTTCAAATCAATCTCAACGGAAGATAATCACTTGCTAACTTCCCCCTTTACTCTTGATGAAGTAAAAGATATTGTGTGGGAATGCGATGGAAACAAAAGTCCAGGACCGGATGGCTTCAATTTAAACTTTTATAAGCATTATTGGGATCTGGTAAGTACTGATGTACTAAATTTTCTTAATGAGTTTGCTGTTACAGGTACTATCCCGAAGGCTGTTTGTGCTTCGTTTATTGCTCTGATCCCAAAAGTTGCAAATCCCCAAGAACTCAATGATTACAGGCCCATTTCCTAAATTGGGAGTCTTTATAAAATCCTTGCCAAAACTCTGGCTGGCAGATTCAAGAAAGTGGTGGGAAAAGTTATCTCTGAATGTCAGAATGCGTTTGTTCCGGGAAGACAAATCCTGGATGGTGTAGCGGTAGTAAATGAATTGCTGGATTTTGCAAAGAGAGGTAAGAAGAGCTGCATGGTGCTGAAAGTAGACTTCGAGAAAGCTTACGATTCTGTAAGCTGGGCTTTTATTGATTACATGTTGTATAGATTGGGCTTTGGGCCTATTTGGAGAAGGTGGATGCGTGGATGCTACACTGCTAGCTCTATCTCCGTATTAGTTAATGGAAGCCCGACAAATTAATTTCAAGCTTATAGAGGGTTGAAGCAAGGGGACCCGTTGGCCCATTTTCTATTTATTGTTGCAGCTGAAGGGCTTGCGGGCTTGATGAGAAAGGCAGAGTTGAGTAAGTGCTTCAATGGTTTCCCGGTTGATAGAAATTTATCGATCTCACTGCTACAATTTGTAGATGACACGGTTATATTCTGTGATGGTAACTGATGAGGACATAGAGCACCAAGATGCCATTCAAAGCTTAGGAGGTCCAATGACTAGGGCAAGGTCAAAGAGAGTCCAAGAAGGCTTAGTCCAATTCATGACGAAGGCCATCGCAAAAAGAGGCGAGAGATGTAATTGCACCAAAACCCATGCTTGTCATACAAGCTATGGAGGAGGCAATTTCCATGACAAAGGCACCCAAGTTGTTTCATTTTAATTAAATAAAAAGTGCACGTGACCAATTGATTTAGTTGGGACCAAGACACTAAGTTATTTCATTTCAAGTTATTTTTTCTTTTTTTTTTTGGTGTGTTTAATCCACTTCAAGGGGTGTGTTATTTTTGAAATTGATGGAGTCAACAAACTTGCTAATCAAGCAAACTTGCTCATCAAGGAAGGCAATCAAAGGAAAAGGGATTACAAGATCTATGTCATTTATGGCACATCAAAAACAATCATAGCAAAGAGGAAATGCAAGATCCTAATCATTAATGGTGCATTTAATGCCCAAATCAACTAGGATATTTTCTTGTAATTGTTTTGACTAGTATTCTTGTAATTTTCTAATACCCTTATTATAAATAGGAGTGCAAGTGTCAATGAAAAAAAAGACTTTATCAAAGATTTTGAGTTCATACTCTTTGGTTCCGGATTGGACCAGCTTTATTCGATCTTATCAAGAAATCCTTTTCTTGTGGTGATCCTCACACTCATAGGCTTATCCTTGTCTTGGATTAGACCAAGGTGGCGCCCCTAACCTAAACACCATCTTCTTCACAAATTCAACAACCCAAAACACCCTTCTCGTTAGTCTTAAACCTATTCTTAAATTCCCACCCCAAAATTCACCAAATTCTTCAAACCTCTTTCTCCATTATTTACCCTTTTATATCCAAAAACACAAATTATAAGTTACAACTGTAATATATATTGAAGATCAAAAGAATGGCCAGTTTCCACAACAAGGAGGCCATCATGTGGTATCAGAGCAAGGTTCTTGTTTGTTCAACCAATTTCAGGTTTTGTTTAAATCTCTATTTTTTTGAGTTCCAAAAAAAAAAAAAAAAAAAAAAAATTCGAAAAAAAAAAGCAAAAAAAAAAAAAAAAAAAAACTGGTTGTCTTTATCCGCTCATTACTTCTATACCACGAAATTTGCCTACCAAAAAAAAAAAAAAAAAACCCTTGAAATTTTACACCTTATTCTACCCACAAACCTTATTCAAGACTTTTCCTTGCTATTCCAAGCTTTTTGTGTGTGTGGATTATTATTTGAAATTGTTTTTTTTTCTTTGATTTGATTATTTGCTGGTTTCTTTAAAGAACTGATAAGAGTTATGGATCCTCAAAATCAATTACTACTAGATGCCCTCACGGCAAAAATGAGAGAACTTTTGAGAGAGGAAGTAGAAGGTATACATGAGAGAATTTATCAGTTAGAAAACAGACAAAATAACATTGACGAGGAGGCTAGAAGGAGAGGAAGGCGTGAAGAGCCTAGAGGAGATAGGTTGGGTGGTATAAAAATAAAAGTACCACAATTTGTTGGGAAAAATGATGCAGATGTGTATTTGGAATGGGAAACTAAGATTGAACAAATTTTTCTTGTAACAATTACACTCGATCTTCAAAAAGTGCGAGTTGCTTCCATTGAATTTACTGATTACGCTTTGGTATGGTGGGATCAATTGACAAAGGAGAGGAGAAGATACAACGAGCCATTTATTGCCACATGGGAGGAGATGAAGAGGCTCATGAGGAAGAGATTCATCCCGTCATACTACAATAGAGAGTTGCACAACAAATTGCGCTGACTCACCCAAGGCAACAAAAGTGTTGATGAGTACTACTGAGGAGATGGAGGTGGCAAAAATTAGAGTCGATGTGGTGGAAGATGAAGAAGCAACCATGGCAAGATTCTTACATGGCCTAAATCGTGATATAAGTGACATAGTAGAACTACAACACTATGCTCAACTAGACGATTTGGTTCATCAAGCAACAAAGATAGAACAACAACTCAAGAGGAAGAGCCAAATAAGAAGAAGCACTACCACTTCCAATCCTCAAAATTGGAAGAGCAAGAATGAAAGTACTTCATCATCCAAAGAAACCACGATCGACCTAAAAGGTAAAAACACTACAACTAGTCATTCTCAAGTTGTTTCAACTAACAGGGTTGTCAAGTGTTTTAAGTGCCAAGGTGTAGGACACATTGCATCCCAATGTCCTACTAAAAGAGTTATGCTTGTGGAGGAAAATGAGGTGGAGGATGAAGGTGCTGAAGAGTATGAAGGGATTTTGATGAGGAGGAGACTCAAATGCCTAGTGGAGAGTTACTTATGATGAAAAGATTGTTGGAAGCCGTGGTAAAGGAGGAAGATACTACTCAAAGGGAAAACATATTTCACTCAAGGTGCCTCATACAAGGCAATGTATGTTCCCTTATTATAGATGGTGGAAGTTGTACCAATGTTGCTAGCACAAGGTTAGTTTCTAAACTCCAACTAGAAACTAAACCACATCCCAAACCATATAAGCTTCAATGGCTTGTCAATGATATTGAAATGATTGTTGATAAGCTAGTAGAAATTTCTTTTTCAATTGGTAAATATGAGGATGTGGCTGTTTGTGATGTAGTTCCTATGGAGGCTAGTCATGTCTTGTTGGGAAGGCCTTGGCAATTTGACAAAAGGGTCACCCATGATGGGCGTACTAACAAGTACTCCTTGGTTCATCATGAAAAACGAATTGTATTGGCTCCTTTGAGTCCAAGTGAGGTGAGGGCTGATCAAAAAGAATTGAGAGAAAAATGTGAAAAGGAAAGAGAAAAAGAAAAAGTAAAAGAAAAAGAAGAAAAGATCGCCAAAGAAAAAGAGAGAAAAAAGAGTGATAAAAAAAAGATTGATGAAAAAAAGAAAGAAAGTTTGATGGCGACAAAAGGGGAGGTTAAAAATGCTATTTTTGCAAACCAGCCCCTATATTTTTTTTTTTAGCAAAGAGGTGGCCTTCTTTGGAAAATTTACCTAACACTCTAGAATTGCCAAGTTGCATAAATTCTCTTTTGCAGGAATTTGAGGAGTTGTTTCCTAAGGAAATACCAAGTGGGCTTCCGCCGTTAAGAGGGATTGAACACCACATTGATCTCATCCCGGGGCCTCATTGCCTAATAGGCCACCTACGGAGCAATCCGCAACAAACGCAAGAGATACAAAGGCAAGTGGTTGAATTGGTAAGTAAAGGTTGGGTAAGAGAAAGTTTAAGTCCATGTCTTTGTCCCTCGTTATTTTAGTTCCTAAGAAAGATGGTAGTTGGAGAATGTGCACCGATTGTAGGGTCATTAATAATATCATCATTAAGTATAGGCATCCAATACCTAGGTTAGATGATTTGCTTGATGAACTGTTTTGGTGCATGCTTGTTTTCCAAAATTGATTTGAAAAGTGGATACCATCAAATTAGGATTAGGGAAGGGGATGAATGGAAAAGCGCTTTCAAAACTAAATATGGTTTATATGAGTGGTTAGTTATGCCTTTTGGATTAACTAATGCACCCAAGCATTTTCATGAGATTAATGAACCATGTGTTGAGGATTTTTGGGAAAATTTGTTGTTGTATATTTTGATGATATCTTGATATATAGCAAAAATTTGGAGGACCATTGCACTCATCTAAAGGTTGTTTTAAATGTGTTACTTAAAAGAAAGTTTGTACGCAAACTTGGAAAAATGTGTATTTTGCACGGATCAAGTTATTTTTCTAGGTTTTGTAATAAGCTCTCAAGGAGTACACGTGGATGAAGCAAAGGTCAAGGCAATCAAAGAGTGGCCAACTCCCAAAAGTGCGACTGAGGTAAGAAGTTTTCATGGTTTAGCAAGTTTCTATAGGAGGTTTGTCAAGGACTTTAGTACTATTATGCCCTCTTAATGAAATTGTTAAAAAGAAATTGGTTTTAAATGGGGTGAGAAACAAGAACAGGCATTTTCTAACCTTAAAGAAAAGCTCACCCAAGCACCAATTCTAGCATTACCTAACTTTTCAAAGTCTTTTGAAATTGAGTGTGATGCTTCTAATGTTGGAATTGGGGCTGTTTTGATGCAAGAAGGACACCCAATTGCTTATTTTAGTGAGAAATTAAAAGGGGCTGCCCTAAATTTCTCAACTTATGATAAGGAATTGTATGCCTTAGTAAAGGCGTTGCAAACATGGCAACATTACTTCACGCCCAAAGAATTTGTCATTCATAGTGATCATGAGTCCTTGAAGTATCTCAAAGGACAAGGTAAGTTGAACAAGAGGCATGCCAAATGGGTTGAATTTTTGGAGCAATTTCCTTATGTGATTAAGCACAAGAAGGGTAAAGCCAATGTTGTGGGTGATGCAATCATCACACGAGGTATGCATTACTCTCACCCTTGAAACTAAAATTTTTGGCCTTGAGCACATTAAGGATTTGTATGACCATGATCTTGATTTTTTCTGTTAAAATATTTGAATGTGTGCATGCTGCCCATAATGGATTCTTTAGGCACAATGATTATTTATTTAAAGAAAAGAGGTTGTGTGTGCCAAAAGGATCCATTAGAGAGCTCTTAGTTAAAGAAGCGCATCAGGGAGGCTTAATGGGACATTTTGGTGTCCCTAAAACTTTAGAATTTTTGAAAGAACATTTTTATTGGCCTCACATGAAAGTTGATGTGCAAAAACATTGTGAAAGATGCATTGTTTGCAAAAAGGCCAAATCCAAAGTTATGCCCCATGGTTTGTATACTCCACTACCTGTTCCTGAATATCCCTGGATTGACCTTTCCATGGACTTTGTCTTAGGTTTACCTAGAACAAAGAACGGGAAAGATTCTATTTTTGTTGTTGTGGACAGGTTCTCAAAGATGGCACATTTCATTCCATGCAAAAAGGTGGACGATGCTTGCCACATTGCTGATTTATTTTTCAAAGAAGTGGTGCGCCTACATGGCCTACCAAAGAGCATAGTGTCCGACCGAGACAGTGATGAAGATTTCAATTCGAGGTCGAATTCTCCTCAAGTGGGAGGGAATGATGAGGACATAGAGCACCAAGATGCCATTCAAAGCTTAGGAGGTCCAATGACTAGGGCAAGGTCAAAGAGAGTCCAAGAAGGCTTAGTCCAATTCATGACGAAGGCCATTGCAAAAAGAGGCAGAGATGTAATTGCACTAAAACCCATGCTTGTCATACAAGCTATGGAGGAGGCGCAATTTCCATGACAAAGGCACCCAAGTTGTTTCATTTTAATTAAATAAAAAGTGCACGTGACCAATTGATTTAGTTGGGACCAAGACACTAAGTTATTTCATTTCAAGTTATTTTCTTTTTTTTTTTTTGGTGTGTTTAATCCACTTCGCGGGTGTGTTATTTTTGAAATTGATGGAGTCAACAAACTTGCTAATCAAGCAAACTTGCTCATCAAGGAAGGCAATCAAAGGAAAAGGGATTACAAGATCTATGTCATTTATGGCACATCAAAAACAATCATAGCAAAGAGGAAATGCAAGATCCTAATCATTAATGGTGCATTTAATGCCCAAATCAACTAGGATATTTTCTTGTAATTGTTTTGACTAGTATGCTTGTAATTTTCTAATACCCTTATTATAAATAGGAGTGCAAGTGTCAATGAAAAAAAGACTTTATCAAAGATTTTGAGTTCATACTCTTTGGTTCTGGATTGGACCAGCTTTATTCGATCTTATCAAGAAATCCTTTTCTTGGGTGATCCTCACACTCATAGGGCTTATCCTTGTCTTGGATTAGACCAAGGTGGCGCCCTAACCTAAACACCATCTTCTTCACAAATTCAACAACCCAAAACACCCTTCTCGTTAGTCTTAAACCTATTCTTAAATTCCCCACCCCAAAATTCACCAAATTCTTCAAACCTCTTTCTCCATTATTTACCCTTTTTATATCCAAAAAAACACAAATTATAAGTTACAACCAGAATATATATTGAAGATCAAAAGAATGGCCAGTTTCCACAACAAGGAGGCCATCAGTAACGAAAAGAATCTGTGGTGCATAAAGGCCATTCTTAGCAGGGTGAATGTGGATGAGAGGGTGATGAGGGGAGCCTCTGTATTCTTGGCGTGTTGTATTGGAAAGATCCCCTTCAAGTTCTTGGGAATTCCGGTGGGGGCCAACTCAAGGAAAGCTTCTACGTCGGAATTGGTTTTAGAGAAAATGAGGTTGAAGTTGTCCTCCTGGAGAAGCAAACAATTATCGGTTGGCGGAAGAATTACTCTTATAAAAGCTTCTACCACTGTATTTCTTCTCCTTTTTCAAAGCGCCAAAAAAGGTTCTTGGTGAAATGGTTTGTTTGCAAAGAAACTTTCTGTGGGGTGGTGATGAGGAGCATAGAAAAATAGCTTGGATCAAATGGGACTTAATATGCCAACACAAGGATAAAGGAGGATTGGGTGTGAAAAACTTGGAGGCTTTTAATATAGCTCTCATTAGCAAATGGAGGTGGAGATTGCTGAATGATAATGATAAATTGTGGTGCAAAATTATGAGATGTAGATATGGCACTGAGAACACTACCCAGATCAGAACTTGGTCTCCGTATGAACTCCACAAGGCATCAATTTGGTGGT
Organism: Oxytropis ochrocephala; assembly: GCA_020916435.1. Classification (NCBI taxonomy): domain Eukaryota; kingdom Viridiplantae; phylum Streptophyta; class Magnoliopsida; order Fabales; family Fabaceae; genus Oxytropis; species Oxytropis ochrocephala. The sequence goes on from CM037091.1 coordinate 44,178,242, forward strand.
GTGATTTAATGTCGATAGGCGCAGAATTTTGTAGAGACCCTTGTTAATTGGTTGGGCCGTGTGGCTAAATTACAGTTGGGAAGAGGAAACAAATGCAGATTTTGGCTCGATCCATGGTGTGACACAACATTGTTTTGTGACTTATTTCCTGAATGGTTTGGTGTTGCTGTTTCGGTAAATAGAGACAATTTGAAGGTGATGGAGTATGGGTCTTTTGTTGGTGGAGCTTGGAGGTGGAATTTTTCTTGAGGAGAGGAAAGCACTGGAACGGCATCAGCTCAGCTGGAAGAGCTGAAAAATATACTTGCAAATATTAATATTTATGCTGATACTGACGACAGGTGATCATGGCTGGCTGATAGTTCGAAACTATTCTCAGTTAAGTCGTGTTATGTGTGGCTCACTGAGATCCGAATGGGAGCTGTGTAGCAGTTGGGGGAGGATTGAAGAATGGCCTGTTCAAAAATTTGGCGCTGCGATGTTCCGTCCAAAGCCGCGTTTCTGGCGTGGAGGGTGAATGGAAATTATGATTCGTGCTGTGTTTTTTGTTTCAGGGAAGCAGAGACTGTTGAACACATGTTTTTCGAATGCAGCTGGTGTGGGATGCTATAAAAGCATGGATGCATGTGGATTTTTCTGGCTTGCAGAATCCGGTTCATCACTTCTGTGCGTTCGGTAAAGCCATGAAAGGGAAGAAGATGAGGAGGGTGAAGCACTTGGTGTGGATTGCTTCGGTTCGGGCAATTTGGATATTGAGAAATAGGATTGTTTTTGACGGGGAAGTTTGTAATGTTCAAAACACTGTTAAGTATATTAAGTTAGTGTCGTGGGGATGGTTTATTTTTAGGAAGGGTAGGAACACAAGTGCTAGTTTTGGGGACTGGTTAAATTGCCCAATGAGCTGTATGTTATCTGTGTAGTCTGGGTACTCTTTTTTCCTCTCAGGGTCTTTTTCCCATAAGGTTTTGGCCCTGGGAGATTTTAACGAAACCCTTAGAGGGTCCCTCGCGAGTCCCCTCCAAGTTTGTATATGGGTTTGGAGCACCCCTTTGCGCCCATAGTGGATGCTGTTTGCTTAAAAAAAAACAATTAAGCACTTTAATTAAGTCGCATATTCTCCTCTGAAGCGTTTGTTCTTTTGTGGTGAAACTCCCTTATGATGCAATTCATGATATATATCTTGTGAGGTTTTACTTTATCGATTTATACAATGTAATAATTCTCTTAAAGTGGTTTCGTATGTTGTCAATGGAAAAGTAGCTAAGAAAATTAGAGCTTAGGCCTATCTGAGAATCTTAAAAATCGTCCTTATTCGTATATTTTAATGTTTGATTAGATTTCTTTGATTATTATGGACAAAATTATATGGTAGTTGTCTAACTGGATTTAGGTCAGGGTTCCGTTTGAAGTCTCGTTTCTGTCCCCCACATTAACATGATAAAGGGGACACAAATGCATCATCATAAGGAAAAAAGGGGTATGATCATGTATTATTATCATATCAAATAGAAATGACTTTGGATTATGGTGTGATTATGCACTAAGGTGAGCGTGCAAGTATCAGCCGCAATAATTGGGACATCACGTGTGATCCATTACCCTTAATATTACGGTTTTGCTATTTTATCCGTGGATTAGCATCTTCTCTATTTCTGAAATTTTTTTTTTTTTTTAATTTTGCTATTTTTTTTTAAAAAAAAATAAGTGGATTTTATTTGGAGAGAAATCGATACTAAATTTATGGTGGGTCATAGCTTTAAATTAGACGTAATAATTAATACTATAGTCCATGATTGATTTTATGTCTCTCTCTTCAAATGGAGTCATATATTTCTTTTGAGAAATGAAGATAATCCCTCGAGTCGGTAGTACCACAATAGGTGGCAGAACTCTCCCTCAAGATATTTAACATTGCTGCATGTCCAAGTTTGGATTCGATCCGGGACTCCGGATGTTGGGGAAAGAGAATATCTTACCGTATCATCTCAGTGCTCTTAATTCTTTTGAAAATGCAATAACTGGGTAACTTAATTTTAATAATATTTTAATTAGTGCAGTTTGTTGTGCGGTCAATGGTTATCCTATACAAGTTGTGCTATGTTGTTTGTTGGTTTGGATTTGCTCGAATGACTAAACACCTTTATGCCTTACTATCACTAATATTTTGCCTATAAAAAGGTTAATTTATAAAATTTCAGGTAAGCCAAAGTTCCTTATATGATATACGATACATATATTTGATGAAGTTCTATAAATGTAATTTGCACTAATATTATGTATAAACTTCATCAAACATGAGTAATATCAGTAAAAATATTGATTGATTTTATCAAAAACAAAATAACATGCATATTATTGACTGATATATGTAAGTTTTTAATTGTACCTTTTTTACTTGGTGGACTCTAATCTAATGCTTAGTTTCCTCTGTGAACTCTTCTCAAATATACATTCTAGTAAATAAGTCAATAGAAAACCCATAACAAAGTGGATATATTGTACTCTGTATTCATTCTTTATTAATTTTTGAATAAACACTGGATATTCATGTGACTGAGTGGATTCTTCTGTACGTTGAGCACTAGTTTGTTGGGAACTTTTAACACTGCAAAAGCATGTTGCAATGATGTACAAGAAATCTGAATCAGTATTAGAACCAAAATCCTGTGGGCTCTATACCCACTACCTTTATATGAGTTTCACATGATATGGGACCATCCCTGAAAATCACTTTACAAGGGAAATATGTTAACATTGTGAAGAAGCCAAATCTGGTGGTGGTCAAACTCATCAACAAAGAGATAAGTGTGTTATCATCAAGGTCTAGCGCAAGTGGTTCGTGCTGAGGTGCGAGTGTGCTAAACCCTAGGTTTACGAGTTCTATTCTTATTCATACACATCAAGAAAAATGAGATATCTGGGTCCTTTAAACATTTGTTGAAGGATTAGATCTTAAACTCGTGTGATTGGAAAACCATTATTCGAAGATGTCAATCCCTTAAATGTGTTTGCTTTCACAGTGCAATCGCTCACCTCAGATTCAAAAGCTACTTGCCACCGTTCAAAACAGGTTAAACAGATCATAGTATTTGGATATATTAGTAGCTAGATCAAAGATATTTTGGATTAAAAAAAATTAGATTTCATGTTATCATACAAAAAAGTTATAGATCTACAAAATAATTTTACTTTTTAACTCCCACCATCAGTTCCTCACTCCTTGAATTTACAATGGTGATGAGTGTACGGCATAAAATACACTTTTTAAGGTTGTAGGCTGCTAGCTAGGCTTGTGGGTACATATTGAAGGAAAGCTTTGAGGCCAATTTGGAAAGGTACTTAGATGGGCCACACAATCTAGAGGGAATGGCTATCAACATCGATCCCACTCATAAATGGCCTTTAGCACCCATAGTTTTTATACATTCCGACGACTAAATTGTCGGAAGCTAGTTTTTACTTCCGACAACTAAGTAGTCGGAATATAAAAGGAGAATAGAGTTTTTGTGGAGTGCAGGAAGCGACTCTTTTCCTTTGAATGTTTTTTCGTGGGCCTCTATTAATTCACAGCCTTTTATAGGTGTGGTCCAATTTTCAAAGAGGTGGCAATTTTTCAAGGTGACAGAAAGTGATGCCCTTTCAGTTTCACCATCATGAAAGAGAAAAGGTAGGGTTTGCTGTCTCTTGGCACTTTCCCATTCCTATGACGCCAAGATATGTCGCCAAGTTTGGATCTAGACAAGGTTGTTGCTTCTACTTTAGGATTACAACAATGGTTAGGATTTTTTAGAATATATAATTTCATTTAAGATGGAATTTGTTATTAACATTAATAGTTGGTATATATGAGCTTAGTTTCTATCAAGGTGTTATCTATCCTTTTCAATTTTAGTCTCTAAATTTTAGTTCATCTCATTTTATTTTATTTTTGGAAAAAATATAAAAAAAGGGCGCTTATTTATTTATTTATTTATTTATTTATTTATTTATGTTTCTTTGTGTTTATTTGCAAGTTTTCTTTTATGGTTCATGATGGAGGGAAATTGAATGGATTATGAAAGATACATTAAATATTTTGTGATGGATCCTGAGTATGTGAAATATCTCTGTGAAAATGGGCTAAAAGAAGAGGCAAAAAGAGTAGAAAAATTAGCCATTAGAGAAAAGAAGAAGTTGAGAGAACAAAAAATAGAGGAGAAAATAGAAAGAGTGATTTCTGAAATATTATGTGAGCATTATAAAGAAAAAAGTTAAATTTTAAGTTAAAATTTAGAAACATATCTCTATGGTTCTCTGAGCCGTTCTTAGAGCTTAGCGGCGTGTTTTGGCGCTCAACCCCGACTTATCGATGGGTCTTCCATCGCCGATCATGGTGTCTCCATCACTCCCACCTTCATGACTCCCGAAATAGTCACCGACGGCTCCAAGGTTGCCATCATCTGGTATCAGAGCCTAGGTTCTATCAAGGTGTTATCTATCCTTTTAAATTTTAGTCTCTACATTTTATTTTAATTTTGGAAATAAATCATAAAAAAGGAAAATTTCAAAAATTCAAAAAAAAAAAAAAGGGAAAATGAAAAGGAGATTGAGGTGAAAAGAGCATTGTTGGTAAGACCTATGCTTAAACTTGAAGTTCCTTTTAATTGTTTGTCTTCTTATGCTAACAATTTTTCTAGTGTTGTTGATCTCTTTTTAAGCATGCATATGGATGAATATTCAAGAAATGTACCCCATGGTTTGGTGCTTTATAGTGCTACTCCTAAGTTGCAAGTTTTCAATGAAATCAATGTTTTTGAAGAAGTTAATTCCAAGGAAGTTTCTTTTGGTTTGATTCCTTACACAAGTGTCAAATCAATTAAGATCTCTAAATTTATGATGAACAATTTTTGTCTTGCTTTGCTTAAGTTTTACTTTTCCTGTGTGCTTCAAAATCTTGCAAATTTGATGGTAGGATGGTCTAACTTTTGCCTATTGCCTAAGTTTGAAAATGAGAGTCCTCATGTAGGGTCAAATATTGCTCCAACCTTGGAAAGAAAAAGAAACAATGTTCTTATTCCAATGTTCAAGCAAAGAAAGGTAAATTTGGTTATAGATATCTACTCCAAAAGGTATAAATTGCTCCCTATCTTTTACTTTTCAATGTTTACTTTTGCATGGAATTGGGTGTTGCTTATCTCAGTCAAAATTATTGATTTTTCCCAATTTCCATTTGATCCTGGAAGTATTTGGTATTTATTTGAGTTCCTTCTTTATGTAGGATACAACGGAGATCAAATTTGAGGTCGAATTTATTCAAGAAGGAGGGAATGATGTGGACCGAAAGCGCTTAAAGGAAATCTAATTTATTTAAATAGGAATTAAGTTTATTTTAATTTTAAGAGGATTTTATTTTAGTTTATGATGACATTAGATGATTTTTGGTGTTTGTGTGTATGCACCTTTGGCATGGGCACCATGGTGTGCAAGGTGTGTAGCTTAGGCACAACCATAAGTATTTAAGGAATTTTTGTAACCTTATTTCACAACTTTGATGAAATAGAATTGAGAGATTAGAGAATGCTTCTCTAGGGTTCTTTTTAGAACCAAATTTGAGTCTTATCAAGAGCCTCTTACTCTTGTGGTGATTCTACCTTGATCTTATCATCCTCTTCGATGTCGCGATTTCTCCATCTTCTTGCCTATTCCGTTTGTATGTTTCTTCCCCTTTATCTTTTTATCTTATTTATTATTTTTGATTCAAGAAATACACTTGGTTAGATCCTTCATCTAACATGAAATTAGTTAGATCGTTATCAGCGGATGACCCGTGAGTCAAATCTGAACCAACCCATCCAATATCAGATTGGTTTAGTTCGGATTTTGAAGAAAAAAATGTTAAATCCAAACCAACCCAAACCAATAATTGTAATTGGTTCGGGCAATAGACACTTATTCGTAATCTATATGGCGCTGAGCACGACTCAGGAATTCGTCCAGCGTCTTTGGCTTGCAGAGGCCAACGTTGGCGTGAAATAATATGCCTTTCTTGAGGCCATGTCGCATGAACATCATTCTGGCATTGTCTGTCAATTGATGTACCTCGTCTGCTTCTTTATTGTACCTCTCAATGTAATCTCTCAAGGATTCCTTTTCACTCTGGAAGACCGCCCTCAGTACGTCTTCTGACTTGGGCTTTAACCTCGAGGCCGTGAATCGTGTCGAGACTGTACCACTTCAAGGCGCTCTTCTTCAAGGATAGAGGAAACAACTTGCATCGAACATGACCCTCGGCACTGCGGTAGTCCAGCATTAGATCGAAAGTATTGACATGCTCGTCGGGATCTCCTTTCTCGTCCTACATGTTCATTGGTGGAGGATTTTCAAGGGACTTCGGAATCCGACAGTTTCTTTTTGCGAGATTCCTTCTTCTTGGGCGAAGAACTTCGGAAAGAGGAGGATTCCGAAGGGGAGTTGTATGAATCATCAGTTGAGTTAGAACTTGGAGGAGATGGTGGAGTTGGAGGCTTCCCACGGTGTTTCTCCCTCCGAATTGGGGAAGTATCATAGGTCGAACATCGAGGTGGAATCCGGCGCCGCCTAGAGATGGCTGTCTGAGGTGGAGATGACGTAGGTCGGCCAGCGGGCTGAAAAGTTACTGCCCTCGTCAAAGATGCAATTTCTAGGCGGGATTGTTACAGTTGCACTAAGTCCCGACTCCGACATTCCAAGACATCGAGAAGATGACAAACGACTTGGAGTTGCGCAAGAATGACGTCGACAGGTGGAGCTGGCGCCGGCGGAGGAAGTCGTCCCGAGGCGGGTACTGCCGAAGTCTCTTTGTAGGGTAGCGATTTGAACATGCCCTTCTGGTGTCTCCGCAGGCTGCGGTGGAGCTGTAGCGCTTGCAGCTTGAGCCCGAGATTGAGCTCGGGTAGGGGGACGTCCTCTCGGAGCCATGAGCTAAGCAGGATTTCGTAGGTTGAGTGCGGATGTGGATTAGACTGGAAGCAAATGATTATGCTCCAACTGTGGTCGCCATTGTTCGTTACTGGATCTTAGGAGTTACCTGGATCTGGGGTACAAGATGTGTTGCTTTGAGAGATTTGAAGATTGACTTCGGATACTTGGAGATGGATGTCGGACAGTCCGAGGTAGCTCGATTTTCCACGTCGGGCGGGGTGTACCTGCAGACACTCCGATGCTTAAGTCAGTAAGGGAATTTGTGAGGGGAATATGGGATGAGGATGTACTTGGAGCGTCAGATGCGAGCGCTGCGATCCTGGCAGTTTGATACGGACGCCCGTAGTTGTGGTTCATGATTGTCTGTTTCTAATGCGGGTTTGGGCCAGGCCCAGTTCTTATGGGATTTTGGCCCAGTCAGGATAAAAGGTGATGTTGAGCCCCACAAAAGGTCACTCGTTGTGGAATGATCGTTAAAAAGATTATCACCCATCGAATGAGTAAAGGACTTCCTAAACTTTCAGTACAATACTTACTAATTAACTTAATTCCTTACTTAGTTTTAACTATTTGTTATCTAACTTACACAAGAAATAATGCAGGTCATATGGAATGCTAAAGGTCAACTAGTTGGTTCACATTTGATTAGCTTCATTGGTGCTAGAGTGAAGCAAGCAGTACCAATTACAATCTATAGTTGGAATGAGAAAGGTAATGACACTTTCATAAGATTCAAACTATGGTGTTGAATACAGGTATATACTTGTAGATCTCTACATTTATCTTGTTTCATAATTATGTAAGCATATTTTTACCCTTTTCATTGAATGTGTGTAAGCAGAGTTGTTTTGATGTGGATGAGTCCCGAAAAGACTAGTAGTCTTATAAAAGTTGGAAAGTTATATAGCAAATTTAGAACTAACATAAAAAATAAATGGGTGAGAGGTGATGAAGGGAACCTCAAACACCATCCCCCACCACTATATGTCGGGTTTATAACATTGGAGGATTGGGGTGCATATATAAAAAATACACCGAAGATCAGGACTTCTTGGTTTGTACAATTACCTTTTAACTTACATATATTTGACAAGTATCATGCATTAATATATCCTTATGTGTCTACATAGAAATTGAGCAATGAGAATCGAGAGAGAGCGCAGAGTCCTGATTACCCTTATAGAGGGGATGTTAAGTGTGACACCCCTTTCCCAAAATTGATTTAATAAAGAAATTTCTAGAAATTCAAGAGGGCATTCTTCAAATAAATTAAAATGACGTGAATAAAAAAAAATTACATTACATCATTAACATATTGTATTTGACTAGTTTTATTCACACTAAAGAAAAAGACACCACGAGCATCGTTCTTTCTTTACATTATACAAGAACTTATTAAAATTTAAAAAAATATACATTTAAAATAAACCCAACATCCCAACATCATGCCTAGTCAGAGCTTAATATCATGCCTAGTCAAAGCTTGACACCATATAATCACGAGGACATGAGGATTAAGATCATATTTCGAAGAACGTCCCATTGAACTGAACTTTTAGCCAACATACATAACTCGTCACAATCATCTAAAAATTTTGGTTGTATGGTGCGAATCTTATTCGAGCCATATTAAGACCATAAGATAAACATCAAAGCAGATACTAGTCTCATTTAATCACACACACCAATAAATTCATTAAATCACATACGTGTGAAACGTATATTTTAAAATACATATATGTTACACCTTCTTTTCATTTACTGATAAAAGATTGAAATTTATAAACTATCATATAACACAAATAAAGAAAGTCACTACAAACATCAATTTCCAAAGAGATAATCACGAGTCATAAATCACCATAAATAAAAAATCCTCACAAGTCACGAAGGTATGATATGCATGTTTCATTCAGCACACATAAGGGTGTCTCTCCCTAGACTCAAGAGAAAACGAAAGGAGAACCATCTCTGCCTCACCCTAGGGCCAGATGACTTAGACTCAATGACACATGACCAAACACAATAGCATCTGAGCACCATCTTCACCTCTCACAGGCTAGATATAGCTCAAACTGAAAGATACTGTATCTTTCAGTTTGAGTTATACCTCACGGGCTAGATAAAACTCAAATTGAAAGATACTGTATCAGCCTCTCACAGGCTAGATATAGCTCAAACTGAAAGATACTGTATCAGCCTCTCACAGGATAGATATAGCTCAAACTATCAGCCTCTAACAGGCTAGATATAGCTCAAACTGAAAGATACTGGATCAGTCTCTCATAGGCTAGATATAATTCAAATTGAAAGAGACTGTATCAGCCTCTCACAGGCTAGATATATCTCAAACTAAAAGATACTGTACCAGCCTCTCACAGGCTAGATATAATTCAAGAAACCAAAAACATAAATAGTGAGATTACAAATCTCAATGAGCGCCTCCAAGACCCATTACCGTTCCTCTCATGAGTTCGTTTTAATTATCTGAAGTTTTATAGAGAATAATGCTAGAGCACCCATTAATCTGGGAAACCCCAATTCGACCATACATACCGAATAATGCTAGAGCACCCGTTAATCCGGGAAACCCCAATTCGATTTACATTTTTAATTATCTTGTCTTTCACTTGGCTTAGCACAATCTGAGAAACCAAATCACTCGATTTCAACGGAAACACCAATCTGACAATCACTTAAAGGTAATGCTAGAGCCTTGGCTTCTGGGCTCATGACTTCCCTCCAACAAGTATGCTAATATATCAGGATCGTCATCCCCATTGTATTTTATGTTTCATGTTCTTGTTACGTTAGTCTTCTCATAATCAGTATGCATTTCCTTGAAGGTTCTCACTCGAGGCTCAGTAATTTGGAAAATCGACAATTCCATAATCATAACCGAGCATATTATGATCATAAATCATGTTATCTTATCATACCTAATCATGATGGAAATTAGAATTAGTTTCGGTTCACAAAAGACACGTTAAACGGGATAAAAACGGTTGAAAACCCCAAAAAAACGAGCAGGGGCACGAACCGTATCAAAGGATCTCAGACCGTGTCCCAAATTTTTTAAAAACAAGTCCCACAAACAGAAAGTGACACGGGTACCCGTGTCCCAGTAGTAGGTTTTCCAAAATTTTGTTTTCGAGTTTTCCCCGTATAACCGTTCGCGTCCAAATCGATTCCAATCCTAATTCTACCAATCCAATACATAAAAACAAACATTCTAAAGGGTATAAAACAAATATTCATGGAATCAATCAACATATAGTTATCACAGAAATAAAATCCACATCAATCCCAAAATCGAACACATTTCACAAAACGAAATCCCAATTTTCGTAAATTTGTATTTTCTTCCAATTCAACATACAAATCATATAACAACCACATTAACACATTATAAAACGTATAACGTGGTGAGGACACTCATCTGTTCAACCTAAATCAAACAAGCAAGGAATCTTTCTCTACGCAACGCCAAATTCTAGAAACTTGGCAACTAGTTCAAAGTTTTGTTTGACATCATCGGAGGTAGTCAAAACTGTTTTTATGTAGTAATTGCTGTGAGTTTTGAAACTTCAACCCTAATCACCAAAGACCATGAAATAAAGTTTCCAAAATGCTAACCACAACTTCAATCTTCAAGCTTTAACATCCCTCTAGGTTAACCGTAGCTTAAAATCCCTTGAATCAACCTTCTTAATGACATTTTAAGCTATTTCACCCATAAAATTTGACAGCAAACACTCCAATATCCAACCTCCTTAAACTTACGAAATTGGGTCCGTACCTCCTAAATCTTGCTTCAATACTCTTCCTTTAATGTTCCTCTAGTTTCCTTTGCATCTCTATCTACTGTATCTCAAGGAAATTTGAACATAAAAACCCATTATGATGGTTCCATGAACATGATGAGAAGATGATTTTTTTAGAGTGTTGAGAGGTAGGCATTTTCAGGTCTTTGGTGTGGATGGGAGAGGAATATAATGTTAATGACATCTAATCTAATTCATTTATGCAGCTTGGCATTCCCCTTAATTTTGGAGGGAATAATTTTTTGTTCAATTGGATTCCAATTTTTTAGTTAACTAGTGGCATGACCCGTCCAATGGATGGGGCTAATGCTTCAGTTTCTATGGAAGGTGGGGACAATGTTTTAACTTATATTAAAGAGGTTCTATGAAATGTGGTAAGTCATTGCACTGATTCATATTCAGATCATGAATGTTTGGAATCCAAATTATACAAGGAGACATTGCTTTTGCTTTTGAATTGAAGGGTGATTAAAAATCGGTCTATTTCCGGTATCAGATCGCTAGGTAGCACACCCTTCATAGTTATAAACTTGAGCTCCCTATCAAGGTCACGGTGAATAGAGGAACTCCTGAATATTTAGCGATCTCAGATGTGTCGATGGTGACTCAATATTTCGATGAAAAATTTCTTCGCGCAGAAGTTTATGGAAAGACTTACTCGAAATCTCACTTATCCGATTCCATTGTGAAAGACACAATTTTTTCTGAAGAATTCCCCAAAATATATCTGATCCATGCATAATATCATGAAAAATGGAGATAATTTACGCATAATAGAAAAAGAATACTAATTGGGGCTTTAAATTGGTAGAAAAAATCAAGCAGTACTCCCCACAATTCCGATCCAGAGTATGCCCGCTTTTAGAACAGGGTTCTATGGTCGGTCCGCGACCCCTGGATGCCGAAGGCGTCCTTGGGGTGATCTCGTAGTTCCTACGGGGTGGAGGCGATGGGGTTGGTCCATGGATTTTCTTTCCTTTTGTTTTCCCGCATTTCGCTCAAAGGGTTGAAGGGAGATAGTGCATCAAGCTATTCGTGGGGGCAATCCTTTAAGATATATTAAAGACAAAGCTTAAATGACATAAATAGCATATATTGGAGGTACAAAATATTACATTGCCTAAACCATAAACCCTAAACCTTGATAATAGCACATTGGATGATGAGATTGGAAGAAAGTGAGTTTTATTAGCTGGTTTAGGGTTTGTTGGGAAGAAAATAGAAATTAAGTGAGATAGTTGAAGTCAAATCTTTGAGATTTGAAACTTGTGCATGCATGTAAATACCATTACGCTGCTTTAGACTGAATAGCAAGACCAGTGGATATGCTAAAATTAGTATCTTGTGGTCTACCTTTATTCAAATTTATCCCCGTTTCTTAATAGAATTAAAATCTACTTGCTTAGAAATTGTTTGTCTCTAAAATTAAAGATATGTGGGGGAGTAGGATAATCAACCATTTGGAGATAATCCATAAGCTCAACACAATAAGTCACAATTCACCACAATAAGTGATAATACTGATAAGTTAAAGTCATACAACCCAATAAGTCATAAACAACATAACTAAAAAACCAAGTAAAGATAAAAGTTCACTCTCAGATTTCTTAATGGTGTGCTTCTTTGGAGTTTTCTCCGAAACAACTAGAGCTTTCTCTTTAGGCAAACTATCTCCTTGTTTCTATTGTTGCTCGACAGGAGTTTGTTGGGAGTTACCCTTGGAGGCATCTTGTGAGTTCTTCTTTTTCTTTTCTCTTTCCACTTGAGAAGTATAAATCTCAACTTGCTTAGGGTTGCTCGGTGATTCTTCAGACTGCAAATTCGACAAATGTGTTAGCGTAAACATAAAAAATATAAGTGTTGAGAAAGCAAAGAGGTGAAGAGTTTCGACCTCTGAATCATTGCTTAACATGACTGGCGAAACCTTCTTTGGTTTCTTAGAGGTAGCACTAGCAAGGGCACTGCTTGATCTTTTTCGACTCTGCAAAAAAGTAAAATAGTTAGATGTCGAATTTAATACTTGAACATAAAGAGAAAAGTGAAGATACTTACTAATTGTTTTCTTGACTGAGGAGGTTTGTCTTGCTTCGACGAAGGGTGGCACTTTTCTTCGTCATCTTCTTCTTCGTCTTGGTGGTTGTTGTGTCATCTGTCGTAGCAGATGCAATAGGAACAACTACAAATATTCGACAATTGTATGAATAAAATCATGCATAAAGAGAAAACTAAGATTTTTTCTAAGAGTCTTATGCATCACCTGTTGCTATGGTAGATGTGACTCGAACATGTCAAAATGGAGATGACCCTCAAAAGTGTATATGTTATGCTTAGTCGGAACTACTTTTTGGGCTGCCATTTTAGTTGAAAGAAAATCTTTTAGCGCCATAGTCGAACCACACAAAAACCAATGTGGAATTGGTGGTCGAAATGCCAAAGCTAGTTTACTAGTTGGTAAAGGCAGAAATTTGATTTTGTTCTTCAAAGCAAAAGTATATCTATCCACACATAGGGTGGAATCACCATTGTTGGAAGTTTTTCGACAGTCTTTTTTTTATTTTTTAAAACTTAGCAGCCTCAAAAACAGTTCGATTAAGATTATTGGGGTCATATACAGTTTCGAAGTAATTTTGGAAGACTCAAATTTCCTGAATGTGCGTTGTAACACCCTAAATGATTTAATTAAGTAATTGATTAAATTATTTAAAGTGTTGCACTATTTTAATTATATTAAATTATAATATAGTATTTTATAATATAGTATTTTATTTAATTGAAGGGAGTGGTATTGGAAATATCGGGACTGCAAGTATTGGCCCAAGAGCCCAAGCCCAATGACTTAGGCTCCTGGGAGTGATGCATTTCGCATCATTTTGCAAAGAAAGAAAGAAAACGAAAGTGAGAAGAGAAAGGAGAAGAGAAAACGGCGCAAGAACCCTAGGGAGAAGAGAGAGAGCTTCGCACCTTGAGAAGAAGGAGAAGAAGGCTCTAGTTGCTGTGGTTTTTGTACGTGACTCAGTGAGAAGGACGTTTCTACGGTTTAATTTAAGGTAAGGGGAGTCTCACTCTATAATAGAGGGTATAATTGGTTGTATGTAGGTCATAGGATCTTTATTTGATGTTATTTGATGTTGGTATTGATCAATTGAGTGATTTGTTGTTTGATTGAATTTGAAATAGAGCATGAAATCGATTTGGGGCTTAATGTTAGGGTTTCATGATTTTGATTCGTGTTTTGATATGTTGTTGGTGTTTAAATGCGTAATTGAAGTTGATAGCATGATCATAACGTGTAATTGGATTGTTGTTGGTGGTTAGAGTTGAGAAAAATTGGTTGAATTTGAGTTAGGGAACTTTAGGCACTCTCTAGGCGCCATATGGCTAGTGAATTGGCGCTGTGTGCATCAGAGTGATGAGGTGTGTTGTGTTTTTCACGCCGGGCGCCAAGTTGTTGGGAATATGGCGCCCGTGGTATCTGCATTCATGCGTTGTCTTTGTGTGTTTGGCGAGGATGTCTTCGCCGTGGCGCCACATTGCCGGAGAAGTGGCGCTGGGTCACTTGTTTGGGTGTTGTGTGTGCGATTGTCACGCTGGCGCCAAATTCTGGGGAAATGGCGCCAGATGTATCGCTTTTGTGTGGTGTGTGTGTGTGCGCGATGTGGGCGCTAAATGCCGCCCCGTGGCGAATGCTTTGGCACTCGTGGTCACCGCTTTGCGCGGTCTTGTGTGTGCCCAGGTGCGTGGCGCCAAAGTGGCTGCCCAATCGCTCGGGAGTGCTTGTGCCAAGTGTAGGGCGCCAAATGGTTGCCCCGTGGCGCCTGCAGGCGCCAGGTGGGGTTGTGCGTGGGTGTCTAAGCGCCGGGCGCCATTTTTGCGCCTTGGCGCTAGGGTGGCGCGCACTGTGGCATGGGTGTGTGGGTGCATGTGGCGCAAAGACGTGGCGCCAAATGGCTGCCCTGCGCGCTGTGTTCTTTGCTCGTGTCAGGCAGGCGCTCGGGATGCGCTCGGGATGCGCTCGTGTTCGAGATCGTGTCTCACTTTGTGTCTTAGTTTGTGTCTAAGATCTGTGGCCGCCTGTGGGTGTGGGATTTCTTTGTGAGAATGGCGCCGTGGTCCAGTGTGTTGCCACTGTGGGGCGCCAAGTTCTTGAAGTTTTTGGCGCTAGTCTTTGTGTTGCCTGGGCGCTGGGCCAGGGGGAAAATGGCGCTGGTGCCGCTTGCTGTGTCTAGGTGTGTCTTTGTTTTGGTCCCTAGGTGTGAGTTTGGTCCTAGGGGTGTGGTTTTGGTCCCTAGGTGACAGTTTGGTCCCTAGGTGACAGTTTGGTCCTAGGGGTGTGGTTTTGGTCCCTAGGTGACAGTTTGGTCCTAGGTGTGCCGTTTTAGTCCCTAAGTGGTGTTTTGATCCTAAAGGATGATTGGTCCCTAAGTGTTGTTTTGGTCCTAAAGCGGTGTTTTAGGTCCTTGAGTGAGGTTTAGTCCTCTAATGGTAATAGTCCTTGGGACATGAGTGTGATGAGATAGTGAATGAAGTGATTGATGATGCCATGGGGGCATGAGCCATGGGGGCTAAGATGTGATGATGCCATGGGGGCATGAGCCATGGGGGCTAAAACTAAGATTGACTATGAGTTGTGAAATAATGTATTAACTGTGATATTGTGAATTGTGATGTGGTATGGTCATGGAGTCTCATGCATACATTCGGCTGCGGTCGCGACGTTTATATTGTGATACATTCTATTTGCGGCCACGACGCTTATATTGTGATGATGAGGCCATGGGGCCGAGTCATGGGGACTCAATTGATTGATGATGATGCCATAAGGGCAAATGGTACCACATGCATGATTGCATTGCATACATTTTCATAAACGCATGAGTGTGTAGTTGATGATTGGTATGATTAGATGTCTTTGTATAATCGCGCTCGTTTGATCTTCGTGATTGTATATACCGCTCATTATCACCTTTATTATATAGTTTGAGACTCACCCCCTCTCGTTGTTGTTTACCACAGGTAGCCATGAGTGAAGGCTTAGTCCCTTCACTTCCCCGAGTCAGTCTGCTCTGATACGTAGCACCTAGGCGATTGGATTAGTGTTTAGATGTCTGGCTTGCTCACTGTTGAGCTTTTATATTTGATATTCTATGTATTGTTGAGACTGCTGATTCCTTCTTTGAGATTGTAGTTTATTTCATTGCGTTATGTGAAGTTATATATCCACGTGTTTGTCATGGTGTTACGTATTGAACTGTTATTATGAGCTGAACTGGTTGCTTGAGTTATTTTGAAGTGACAAGTGTAGCATCCCATTGGATGATTTTAATTGAGAAATGAATTTTTATACTCTGATTTTTATTATAAATATACGGATAGAAATGGGGTGTTACATGCGTACCTTGAGATTTGCCTTTTATGTTCTGCGCGGAAGGAAAAGCAGATATTAGTTGTTGTAGCAAAGTGGACTCTTCGACAGTAGCAGATATAGACTTGTAGTATTGTCTCCACCACTTATAAAATTACTTTGTGCAAGTAAAACATAGTTCGAACACTATGGGAACGAAGGTAGGGGCTTGTTTAAAAACATTGTCGAGACGATGCCAAAAATCCTTTTCGTTGTCGGGATGCCTTAATTCTTTCTTCACCTTATATAAGGAACTAGGTCGGCCGACATAGCCCAAATTGTCTTGCAACTAGATTTGGTTGGTATCCCTGTGATCCAAATAAAGTCTTGGCCTTACCAGCAGAGATTCTAGTCGACAAGAAAGTGGAAGTTAGGAATGCCTGCCATATCTGATTAGTTTCTTTTTCGTCCACAAGAGAAGTAGCAGGAAATTCCTTTGTGAACCATTCTGGCCCATGAGTCCTAATGGCAAAAGGTGCCATCGAGGGAACAAAAGTAGTACAACTCGAAAACATGTTGAATGCTTCTGAACATAATTGCTCTATGGGTTGCCCTATTTCCCTAGGTTTCAGAAGTGCAAGTCTTATCCCTTCAACCCTACTTTGATTAACTGTTTCGACGTAGTCCTCAGGAATGTAATATTGAAGTTTCGACTCAAATGTGGCAATGTGTAACACCCCAAAATAATTCGGGAGTTTATTTAATTAATTTAATTAGATGCTAGTGGTTGATTATACCGAAATGACAATAGGATATTTAAATTAATTAAGAGGTGGTGTGTTAATTGAAGAAGGAAGTAGAGTTTAGTAATTAAATTGAGGAGTGGTGGGAGTAAAAGAGAGGTGCAAATAGGGTATGGATTGGGCCTAGGGTTATTAAATAATAAAAGGAAGTGGATTGAATTGGAATGAAAGAAGGGCTGTTATATTTAGAACCGATATATCACAAGGTTGAAAAGCAAAAAAACCTAAATTTTCATGTCCTTTAGCCTCATGCGCTGCAGGAGATGCCTTCCTCCAATTCCTTGACACCTCTTTTCTCCTCCAATGGCATATATCCTTTCTTCTCCAATATGATTAGTAATTAATGAATTTATTTTACTTCTACTCCACAAACCAATTCATTGAACAAATCCATACACTAAACAAACTCCTTCATCGCTTGGAACTATATCCAACAATTCAAGTTCGAATTCCAAAACAATTTGCGTGTCGTTCAATTTCTGTGAGTTCTATCCTTCAAGTTCTCTCCACTCTCGTAGGCTACAAACTCTCTCTATTGAGGTATGGGGGCTCTTTCATCCTATAATAATAATTAGGATTTGTGTTATGTATAGGATAGGTGATTGTTGTGTTTGAAACGTGATTCCAATTTCTCTTCCCGTTTTTACTGCTCCGTTCATGCGCTCAAGAGAGAGAGAAGAGCCACGGTTTTGAAGGAGAGAGAGGGAAGCTCGCTCACGTTGATTTGCTTGGTGTTAGGTTCGAATTTGTGGGCTTTTTCGTGTATGGGGATTCTTTCTATGCATATAATACTCTTTAGGATTTGTGTTGTATGTAGGCTAGGTTGTGAGAGTGTTGAATTCAGTCCAGATCTGTGAAGCCATTCTTGTTGTTGTGTTTAATGCCTAATTGAAATTGTTATGAGTTCTTCACGATTGGCCGTGTGTACATGTAATTGAATTGTGTATGTGAATTGTTTGTGAGAACTCTCCAATAGAGTGAAGTGTGTGAATATGCTAGTTGTAGAATAATTAAAATGATGTCCGATGTCCGTGGTAGTAGGATGTGGATTGAGTATGAAAATGGTTAGGGAATTAGTGTTGTCAAAGTGCTAAAAGAATTATGCAAGAGGGAGGTGTGGCTACGGGCTCAGCGCCAATTGCTCTAGCAACTGGCGCCCATGACAAAGGCTGTGTTGGTTTAGGTATGTTGTGTGTGTTTTGGCGGTGTGTGTGCAGTGAAGGTGAGGAGGCGCCAAGTCTTTGGGAAGTTGGCGCTGGTATCTTTCTTTGGTTTCTTTGCGTGGAGGGTGTAGAGTGGGGGCGCCAAATTGCGTGGCAAATGGCGCCAGTTGTCGATGCAATCTGGGCTGTGTGCGTTAGGTGCGAGGCCACGTGGCGCCAAATGGGCAGCCCCGTGCGCTGTGTTCGACTCTGCGCGTGTGTGTGCGAGCGTGGCGCCAAATATGGCGAGCCTAGCGCGCGCGGCTGGGCTGGTTGTGCGGTGGGTGTGTGTGAGTGTGTTCTTTGTAGGCGCCAAAGTGGGTGGCCCGTGGCGCCAAGTGGCGCTAGTGTGGTTCCTAGGTGTCTTATGGTCCCTAGGGTGTTAGTTGGTGCAACTCTTGTAGTGGGAAGTGAGGTGAGCTAAAATATTAACGTAAGAGTATAAATTAAGTTGTAGTTAAGCGGAGTGTGAAAGCGACGTGGGACTTGGTCCAAAAGTGATGAGAGCCCTCAAGGCTAATTTGTTGGTGAGATGGGGGTGAATAAATAATTACAAGAAATGGCGAGCCTAATAAGTTGTGACAATATGTGTGTTGTGGTGCATCAACATAGAACCTCATGATGCATATGCATAAAGCGATGTGTAGGCTTGGCCAAAGCGACGTGGGACTCGGTCCAAAGCGATGAGTGCCCTCCGTGCAAATAGTGGTGATGAAGGATCCTCATGCATGTTGCATACATGCATAAACATCATACTCATGTTAATGAATTTATTGATGATGTGTTGATAATGTGGTGAATTAGTTGTGTTTGTTGCCTTGCCAATATGTAATGCCTATCCTATCTATTATTATTTGTATATAAAGACTCACCCATTTCCGCTTGGAATGTTGCTCTTATGTGGCAACGTCGCTGTGTAGTACTCGCGAGTGAGGGCATCCTTATGCTGTCTACTAGTAATCGTGTCTCACTCGATATGTAGCACCGGGAGGCGTAGTCGTCTTTTATTTATATTTTATTTGTTATTTTGATGTTTTAGATCGTTATTGGTGAGGTACTAAGTATAATGTTAAACTTAGTGATTCTTCCGCTTGTGTTGGAGACGTTTATTTTATTTGGTGCTGTAAACTAAAATAGGTGTTTGTGGGCCCGCCCCTAAACCGTCGTGCTATATATCATGCTTCATTTTATTGACTTATGTCGCTTGAATTATAAGTTAGTGGTTTTATAAGCGGTGAAATGTGACACTTTCTTTCAAATTTTTTAATTTGAGAACTCGATAATAAATATTAAATAATAGTTGATTTAGAAAGGGGTGTTACACAATGAGCCACAATTGAAATAGCCAGATGGGTCCTGAAACTAAGAATTTGGTTTTGGGTTCAAGTCCTTTTAGACTAAAAGCACTTTGTCCTATAGCTTCATAAAGGGTCCCCAAAATTAGTTTGTTGAGACAGATGTTTCGACCTTAATCAATTTGAATGGCTAAATTGATAAACATTTTGGCTACCAAGTGACGAAGAGCAAAAAAAACGAGAATGATAGCCATAAAGTGAGAAAATCAATGTCCTCCATGTTGGAAACATCTACACTATCGCTGATGTGGTGATCCTCGATATACCCGTTGTAAGTGGGGCTTTTGAAGTCGAATTGGTGTTTAGTGCCGGTGTTGTTGGGGTTGAAAGTTTCACTGTGGGCTTAAGACTGTGATGGCAAACTACATCCAAAAGAGTAGAGTAAGCATGCCACACTTAAGGTGAAGGCTATTGGTGGTGAGCTCCCAAAAATGGAGTGCAAAGAATATGCATTGGGCTTTTATACTTTGGCCCATATCTTGACAATTGAATTAAGTCGAAGATGCCTAGTTCTTTCCAAGTTTCAATTTTCTTCGACTCAATTTTATTAAGCCAATTGAGATAAGGCTCACTCTCGGATGTGTGGTGAAGACCTCAAAGACTCTATTAGGGCTACTCATAAAATCCATAACATATGGCCTCAGTAGTGAAAATCCTAGGTTCATACTTATGATAACTAGGGAAAATTTCTTGGAGTTTTTGAGAATCAACTTGTGATTCTGGAAGAGGGCCAAGAAACGCGTACTTGTTAGGCGTAGGAGAAGGAATGAGTACCTAGGATTTCCATATTTGAGCTTGTTCATTAGCGAGGTTAGGTTCAACCACATATTTTGGAGCGTAGGGTTTTCAAGAGCTTGTGCGTTGGAAGTGGTAGATTGTGAAGCCATTGAAGAAGATTGCAACAACTTGTGTGTTGAATCGCGAGAGAATGAGGTTTTTGGAGTTTTCTGGTGCGTTAATGGAAATTCGCTGTTTTGCGAGAGGGGAATTTCGCAAGGAAGAAGAAGAATTGCAAAGGTTTTCAAAAAATGTAAAGAAGAAAAAGAGGATTGCTTTTATAATGAATTAAAAAAGGATAACCTTTGCATATCCCACTACATTGGCAGTTATTAGTAATGATGGAGTGGGGAGTTCCAAGCAAAACGTGGCCCACTACCTTTTAAAAGGTGGCGCCATAATGTAAAAAAAATGTCTCATCAATACTGAAACGTGATGTTATAGGACATGACATAAAGCTATTAAATTTGATTTCAAAAACGCCATTTTCTACCTTCATTTAAAACTCAGTCGAAAAAGACATTTTTGGGGGGGCAATTTGTTAGCCTGCATTTTTGACAAGCTCAATTAAATGCAGTCAACGAGGTTTGACTTGTCATTTTAAAGAGAAAATGTTGGTCTTTGACATTGAGAAGGTATCTCAAGAAAGATTTTCGACTACTTCTGAGACTTAGCGAAATTGAGGGCTTGAAGGTAAGGTTTCGACGAGAAAGAAAGCAAAAGATTGGTAGCAGATCAAAGCCAAGGAAGCACTGTCGAAGAACGTGGCAGTTATGCTGTCGAAGGACATGGCAGTTGCTGTTTTTGAATTTCTTTGTACAGTTATTTCCCTCTTAGTATAAATATTAGTTTTTCATAGGAAAAACGAGTCACAATCAGAACATACAGAATTCTTACACTCAGAATTCCAAGTCAAAGAGAAACATGAGTCACAAAAACATGTATGAATTTGTGTACCATTTATCACTCATTCAATGCAATTTAATTCTGTTTTCTTAAACACATATACATTTTGCTTGTTTTCTGCACATTTTATTGAATTCAAGTTACATTGAAGTAACTTCGACAGTTTCAGAATCTCTAAAACTGACAGTTATCTTCACCATTTTATTCAAAACTTTAAGAACATCAAGAACATTCATAAATTTTGGGAAAACTACAGCACAATATGTCCTAATATTTACTGGTTGATCTTGCAAGTAACAACATTTTAAACCAGCAGTTGTTTACCAAAATTCACGGTAAACACCTACCATCTGGATGCATAGAATCATTTTTGATGAAGTTGCTAAAAACAGTATTGAAAGACAGAGGAGGCTAAACCCTATCATGAAAGAAGTTGTGAAAAAGGAGATTATCAAGTGGCTTGATGCTGACATTGTGTATCCTATATCTAGTAGTGCATGGGTGAGTCCTGTGCAGTGTGTTCCAAAGAAAGGAGGGGTCACAGTGGTAGCCAATGAGAAGAATGAGCTTATTTCCACAAGAATTGTAACTGGTTGGAGGATATGCATGGATTTTAGAAAGCTCAACAAGGCCACAAGAAAAGATCATTTCCATCTGCCCTTTATTGATCAAATGCTTGATAGAGTTGCTGGTAAGGAGTTCTATTGCTTTTTGGATGGTTACTCTGGTTACAATCAAATAGCCATAGAGCCTGAAGACCGGCAAAAGACTACTTTCACTTGTCCTTATGGTACTTTTGCTTTTAGGAGAATGTCATTTGGGCTATGTAATGCACCAGCAACTTTTCAAAGGTGTGTGATGTCAATTTTCTCTGAGTTTATTGTAAAATCTATGGAGGTGTTTATGGATGATTTCTCTGTCTTTAGGGAGACATTCCAATTGTGCTTTGACAACTTAGAGAAGATTCTGGATAGATGTGAAGAAACCAACTTGGTGTTAAATTGGGAGAAATGTCATTTCATGGTCCAAGAAGGTATTGTGTTGGGCCACAAAATTTCTAAAAAGGGAATTGAATTTGATAAAGCTAAGGTGGAAGTTATTGAAAAGATGCATCCTCCAACCAATGTGAAAGGTGTTAGAAGTTTCCTTGGGCATGTTGGGTTCTACAGAAGATTCATCAAGGACTTTTCTAAGATTTCTAAGCCACTGTGTCAATTGCTGCAACATGACACTCCATTTGTCTTTGATGAGGCATGTACTGCAGCATTTCAGAAATTGCAGAATGCCTTGGTTACTGCACTTGTGATCATGTGCGATGCTAGTGATTATGCCATAGGAGCTGTCCTTGGCCAAAGGTATGGAAAATTCTTTCATTCTATTTACTATGCTAGCAAAACACTTATTGAAAAAGAATTGTTAGTTGTGGTTTTTGCATTTAATAAATTTAGATCATACTTAGTTGGCACAAAAGTAATTGTTTACACTGACCATTCTGCCATTAAGTATTTGATTGCTAAGAAAGACGCAAAACCTAGGCTAATAAGATGGGTTCTCCTCCTTCAAGAATTTGATCTTGAAATTAAAGATAAAAAGGGGGTGGAGAACCAAGTTGTTGGTCATTTGTCCAGATTGGAAAATGAAAGAGCAGGTACATTTGGTGAAATTAAAGAACACTTTCCTAATGAGCACTTACTGGCTATAAGTGCTACAACACCTGATGTTGCAACACCGTGGTATGCTGATATTGTCAAATTTCTAGTCAGCAAAGTGGTTCCTTGTGATATGAATTACCAACAGAAGAAGAGGTTTTTCCATATTGTTAAACAATATTTCTGGGATGAGCCCTTCCTCTACAAAAAGTTCCCTGACCAATTGTTAAGAAGATGTGTGGCTGATGAAGAACAGCAGAAGGTGCTGCAGCAGTGCCATGCTACAGCATATGGAGGACACTTTGGAGGTATGAGAATAGCAAAGCAAAGGTCTTTGCAATCACAGTTACTCTTGGCCTGCCATTTTCAAGGATTCCCATGAGTTGGTTATACAATGTGATAATTGCCAAAGGAATGGGAACATCTCCAATAAGCAAGAAATGTCATTAACAAACATTTTAGAGATTGAACTCTTTGATGTTTGGGGCATGGACTTTATGGGACCTTTTCCCCCTTCATTTGGCAATACCTACATCCTTGTTCTTTGTGGATTATTTGTCAAAGTGGGTAGAAGCGCTTGTTTTGCCTAACAATGATGTTATGTCTATTAACCAAGTTCTTGCAAAAGAATATCTTTACAAGGTTTGGTACTCCTAGGTCTATAATCAGTGATGAAGGATCTCATTTTTCAACAAATTGATTGAAACTCTCTTAGCCAAGTATGGGGTCAACCACAAAATTGCTACTGCATATATATCACCCCCAAACTAGTGGCCAAGCTGAGTTATAAAATAGAGAGATCAAGAGAATGCTTGAGAAGATGGTAGAGCCTACAAGAAAGGAGTGGTCTAATCATCTTGATGATGCTTTATGGGCCTACAGAACTACTTTTAAAACTCCTTTGGGAATGTCTCCATACAGATTGGTTTATGGCAAAGCTTGCCACCTGCCTCTAGAGCTTCAACACAAATCTCATTGGGCAATCAAAAAGCTCAATTTTGATCATGCTAAGGCAGGGGAATCTAGGCTATTACAATTGAATGAGTTAGAAGAAATGAGACATTTTGCTTATGAGAGTGCTGAATTGTACAAGGCAAAGACCAAAGCTTGGCATGACAAGAGGATTCAGAAAAGGGAGCTAAGGGAAGGTGACCAAGTGTTACTATTCAACTCAAGACTCAAGTTTTTCCCTGGAAAACTCTCAAGTCTAGGTGGTCTGGGCCATTCAAAATAGAGAAAGTGTATCCTCATAGTGCTGTGGATTTATACTGTGATGTGAGTGTCATACCCCAATTTTGTCCGGCTTAGGTCAAAACCCTAATTTTCCCCCAAAAATAAATAAGTAGAAGAACAAAGAGTATCATGCATTGCATTTAGGTTTTTAAAAGTCATTTCCAAGTCTCTAAAATCATTTTTGGAATTGGAATACACTTTTTGAGCAAATTAGAGTTTTTTAGGGTAAAGGGCATTTTGGTCATTTTTCACGACAGGATGATTTTCTCGTCAAAAATATGCATACACAAAAGGTACATTTTTATTCTACCCAAAGAAATTTTTGTACAATTTTTAGAGAAAATATCCTAGTCTAAAATAATTAAAATGCATTTTCCCTATTTTTATTGCATAAAAAAATGCTAAAAGACCATTAAAATTTCTCCAATTATTAGGTGACAATTTTTGGTTGTCTAGAATAATTGGGGAGGTTATTCTATGGTGCCCAAAAACATATAACATATTTTCAATAGGTGCATTTTTATTTGCATGACCAAAATTCAAATTTCAAAAATACAACAAAAGGAGAAAGTGTCTTCAATAAGACAAAAGACCAAAAACAAGTTTTTTCTAATTTCCCTCTCCATGTTCAGCCTATGCACGAAAATATCTCTTCCTCTCTCATAAAAATCTTCTACACACTTCTCATTTCTTATTCCCTAAGATAAGATTTGATCTTATTTTCCTTTTGCCCATTTTGGTAAATTATCTCACCCACTTACACTAACCCCTTCACCAAAAAATACAAACTTCCCTCTTTAGTAACATTCCCTCACCAAATTACCCCTAACCCTACCTTACAAGAGTCACCATTCCAAAATTAGATTTTTGTTCACAAATCTTCTCCTCATTTTTTGTTCATTCATGCGCCACCCTCACTCCCACTCTCACACACTTGTGTTTTCTAAATACCCCTAATCCATGTGACTAATAATCCTAGCCATCCATTCAAAATTAAAACTCAATCCTAGAGCCCCATCAAGATAAAAAGACTAAAATACCCTAAAGCCTCAAAAACTTCTATAAATACCTCACCCATTCACTCTCCCCCAAGTTTTTACACACTCTCATTTTGCAAACCTAGAACAAAAATCCCCTCCTCCTCTCCTTCCCTATTCTGGCCAAGCCTCTCCCTTACTCCCTCTCCTCCATTTCTTTCACCTTCATCCATTAAAACACCACCAATCTTCCTCCCTTCCATTCCTCTTTCACATACTACATCCATCTTTCCCTAAAAACCAAAAAAATCATCATCATCTCCTATTTCTTCTTCCTTGCGTGAAGTGTTCTTGAAGTTTTAGTGAAGATTAGTTGATTTGCTTTAGTTTCTCTCTTCCATCTTCTTCTTAGCTTAGAGATAAGGTGAAATCTCTAACACTTTTACATCATCTTCAAGCATTTTTGCATTAGAACTTATTTTCTTTTCTTCCTCTCTTATTCTCTTCATTATTTAGCATACTCTTCATTTTCATCTTTATAATGTAGCTTGTTGTTGTTGGTGGGTGAGATTTGGCATCTCACCCTTAAATAAATGGGTTCATGTTGCTTTATGTTAATTTTGGTATCACTTTCATTAAATAAAATGTGGATTCATGCTCCTTTAATATTCGCATGATCATGCTAAAAATATGTTCAAATTGATTTTCATGGTTCTTTATTTAATCTTATTGTTAGTTAGTCATTGATGATCTAGCCATATGATTCCCACTAGTGCTTAGTGCACTTTGATTTAAGTGGTGAAGATGGCTTGAAGGGATTCAATTCATGTTATTTGTTCATATGTTCTAAATGATTTAATTATGCTTACAATTAATTGTTGAGGATTTAGCTCCATGATTCCTACTAGTGCAAAATGCACTTTGATTTTAGTAGTGAAGAGAGCTAGAAATGACTCTATTTAGTACTAGTTTATGCATTCATTAACTCTTGTGTTTTAATTTAACTATTGTTTAGTTGGTAATATTTTAGTAAATGTTGCTTATTGTAAATTGTTGAGGATTTAGCTCCATGATTCCTACTAGTGCAAAATACACTTTGATTTTAGTAGTGAAGAAAGCTAGAAATGACTCCATTTAATCTATTGGTTCATGCTTTTATTAGTTCTTGTGTTTTAGTTATACTATTATGTAGTTATTGATGATTTTGCAAGAGGATTCCCACTAAGTACCTAGTACTTTTGATTTAAGGTGGTGAAGATTGCAAGAAAGGATTCAAATCTATTTTATAATTTATATGTTTAGGTGTTCTTGTGATTTAATAAATTATGGTTGTGTTTACTTCACTTAGTGCTTATCTTTTGATGTAATAAATGTTGATTTAAGATCATGTTCATTTCACATGTGTTGAATAAATTAGGTCTTGCTTGATTTTGATACATCTCTTGGTTTAGCTATGTGAATCCTTGTCCAAATGAATGTTTGATGTTGCAAATCTCCTTTTCTATTTCGCCAAGCAAAATGAAGCATGCCTAATTGTTGATTCTTGTGTTTAGTGCCTCCATCTTATAAATACATGTCTCTAATCTTTGGTTATAAAGTTTGCTTGCATAATTTTGTTTTGATGAAATAATATGTAAGTCTTGTCCCTTTGAAGTTTCACATGTTGCCCCCAAATTAGGGTTTAGTGTTTAAATCATTTCTTGGCTTGAATGTGTTGAACATTGTGTTTTGGTCTTGACTTAAATTTGATTGAATGTTCTACTTTCTTTTCTTTGTGGCCAATGCCACCTCAAATTCTTTTCTTATCCTTTCTAATAAATCTATTTGTCAAAAAGCTTTTTTCCAAGAGTCAATACTCTTCAAATCATTTTCATAAATTAATCAAATCTTTTGAGGTCAATAAATAATTTCTTTTTTCAAAACTCATAAGGAGGCAAGTCGGACGTGACGGCCGATGTTGTCTAGCGCCCCGAGACCTGAGTCATGCATAGTTCAAACGTCTTAGGATACTTGTGAGAAATAAAACAAATAATCAACAATTTCAAACCCTTTTCCTAAAAAAATCAAAAGATCATTTTCCAAAAAGTAGTGGGGCACGTCGTCCAGATGCAGGCGGGATGTCTTTGTTCTAGGTCTATTGGACTGCATCTGGTCTAGGACCAAAACCCCTACAATAAAAAAACACCAACACACTTCTTTCCTAAAAATCGCAAAAGTCGCCTTCTCGACGCAAAAACACACTTCCTCCAAAAATCAAAAGCCGTCTTTGGACGCAAAAGCATCTTTTCAAAAATCATCAAAAGCCGTCTTGGACGCGACAAAACGAGAACTACGTAGCTTTGATCCTCATCTCGTGAGGGTACGTAGGAGCGGGTTCTCGTCCCGTCAAGCACGCTTTTTAAAAATCCTTGTTTTGTTCCGCTTTTCAAGGATATCAAAAAATATTCTTTTTCTCATTTCCAATAAAATATTTTCTCAATCAAAAGAAAAGAAAAGAAGTAGAACGATCGTTTCAAATCAAACATTTCAAAACCACACATCAAATTAAAGGTTCCTTTCGGTAGAAAGGAGGTACGGTGCTTATACCTTCCCGCACTCTAACCGAACCCGAACCTACATCTCTTGTTTTCGAAAAGACCACCCGCCTTGTATAAAAAGACGTTTTTTCAATGTTTTCGCCTCAAAACTAAAATATTGGTGGCGGCTTCATATTTTCCCACGTTGTACATCGAGAAGTCCAAACCGGATTTTTCGGGTGCAACAAATTGCGATTTCACTCGGGATTAACTTTTCTTTTTTAAGAAAACGAGGGTCAAGCCTAATTAATTTGATGCGTGGTTTAAATTGTTTGATTTGGAAAATTTGTTCTATCTCTTCTTTTCTTCCTTTTCTTTTTCTTTTTCTTTGTCCTGTGATGCTTGATGGTTTCTCTTGCATTATTATGTTCATTGTGTTGCATTCATGTGCATTTGTTTATTTCTACGCTTGTTTCTTGTTTCTTCTCCTACCCCTTTCTTTCTTTACTTATGCATCATATTCCCTTTATCTCGCATGTTCCCTCTTCTTCGCTCCCTTTCTTTGGTAAGTTCATGCATTTTTCCCCTTCTATCATGATCCCCTCTTCTTAGCTCCTCTTTTTAAGGTAAGTAGGGTTTAGATGATTGTTAATACCTTAGGTTGATTTCTTGCTTAGACTTGAATGATATGTGCAAAACCCTAGGGTAGATGACTCTCTTTGTCCGGACTGCTTTCGGATTTTCTTTGCAAAGTGGGGGTATATGCATCATTATGCTCCTACACACACTTTCACCTGCTTTTTACCCTTGTGTGATTTTTGGTGAGACAGCCCTACACCGGGCTAGAGTATATCTTAGGCTAGAACGAAGTCATTAGTGGTCGCACATGGACGACGCCTTTTCGTGTGGTTGCGAAGACTTCACCTAGAGTTTGGCTTTGTTCGAAGGGCTCATCACTGGACGCACGTCCCCGCCGATCGGACGGCGCGGATGAGGTCGTTGGCTCTAGGAACCTTATTTAGGCCCTCTTGTTAGTGCTTACCTTGAAGAAGTACCCTTAGAAAAGCCTTAGATCCTGTCTCTAAGAAACCTCAGAGGACACAAAGGAGCTGCGATACCCTCGCATCCAAACCTTTTTGAAAAACGATTATTTTTCCGAATTCCAACCGTTGAAAATCCTATGTTGTAAGTAACTTTCTTTCAATCATCCTCATCATGCATTCATTCATGCATGTCAAGTCGCATTATCGCCGTCATCTTCATATAAAGACATCATTTGCATTGCATAAAACAAAAACTTGATAAAATTCATACATGCATTTTTTCTCTATCTCATTAAGGTTTGTTAGGAGTGCATTCTCCGCACGTGTGCATTTCCATTCACTAAGGCTTTTTTCCCCTAATTTTTTTGAAAGATCCAAAAAATTGTGTCTTATTAGGTAAGCGTCTCATGCATCATTGTTTTCCTTTTTCACACATCATGAAAAAATAATACATTAACCTCTCATTTTGCATGCAATTCCATTCAATAAAAAAAATCATGTCTTTCCATGCATTTTTTTTTTATCATTGTGAGTATCATGCATTTCATTGCACAAAAAAATGAAAACAAGAAAGCATTTCATTCATAATCATGAACAAAAATCATCATCAAATTTATTCAAAATATAGCATTCATGCATCATTTCATTAACCTCATCACTTTAGTTCAAATACATCATTCCTCCATACATGCATCTTTCAAAAAGGAAGGGGCATTGGCATTTCATACGTTGCCTTGCCTTTAAAAATCATCATTTAGGAAAAAAGCATCATTCCTGCATCTTTCATCATGTAAAAAAAAAGGGGGCATCAGCATTTCATATTTTGTCTTGCCTCTATAAAAATCATTTTGAAAAAAGAAGTATCTTGCATCCTACATCATTGCATCATTTGCAGTAAATAAAGTTCCAATTTTGAATCATTCGTCTTGCATTCCATTTCATTACATAAAAATGAAAACAATTATCATCTTCATAGCATAAGCATTTCATTTATAATCAAAGAGGAAAAAGGTCCTCGCCAAGTTCATCCAAAACATGGCATTCATGCATAAACATTATTTCAAAAAAAGGACACAGTAGAACTACGTACGCTTTGATTCCTCATCACAGGGAGGATACGTAGGAGCGGGTCCGCCCCGTCAAGCATAACAAATAAAAATTTCATTTTGAAAAAGTATCTTTCTCGCATCATTCAAAAATACATTTCATTTTGCATCAAAATCATAAAAACCTTTTAGAATAATTACACTTTTCAAGTGATCATTTTTCCACTTGCATATCATAGTGTTTTCACATACAATAAAGAGTTTTGATGAGAGACGAGATGGTCTTGCAAAACAATCATTCTTTCAAAATTTCAAGGTGTTCCAAGGCATTCGGTTTTTCACGTCAATAGCTCATTTGTATTTCCTTCAAAGAATAAAAAAGCATTGCGTCCATTCCATGATAAAAGACTGAAACAGTTGATCAAAAAAAAAGTTTTTATATCATGTCTTAACCAATGTTAACTCTCCGTGAAGCGTTCTTCTAGTAAGCATGCAAAGCCACGTGCGCGATCTCTATTGTTTGAGTCGATCGGTTTCCTTCATTTATCATCATTTCCCATCCAAGTCCAATCCCGCCCCGTCCACCCATAAAGCGCATGTTCTCTCCCATCGGTGCGTACTTGACTTTTTGGTTCATTCTCGCTAACACTTTAAGTCCTCCATGCTGGGGCAATTCTGTGATCACTAATTTTCCTTTGTTAAATATCATATTCCTTCAGTGCAAGTCTTTCAAAAAATAATAATAAATAAGAAAATAAGCTCGCTAGGTTGAAAACCCGCAAAGGGCGGCCTAGACACACAAAAAAGCGCCCGGTGGATTGAAAACTCGCAAAGAGCGGTCCAGGCAAAAGTTAGGGCATAAAAAAAAAGGGAGAGAAAAAATGTAAAGAAAGGAGCAAGCACATATAGATAGATGAACAGTTTTCATGATTTACAAAAAAAAATAAATAAGCAATCAGGATTTGAAATGAAGTTTGGCCATCTCCTCAAAAATCCCAGAAAGTCCCTTTCCTACCCACCTTAAGCCAAGAAAGACCAAAATCCAAAAATCACCCTAGACAAGGATCACCTCAAATATAAAAAAAAACAGTGCATCACTTCTTATCAGCTCACCCGAGTCAAAGAAAGAATCAAAAAAAAAAAAAAAAAAAAAAAAAAAAAGAAAGAAGAAAGGGGATTCAAAAATGAAAATCCCAAAGCAAAGGAAAATACAAAAGAAATGTCAGCGGTGAGCTGATACATGTTACCACAAAACACAAGAGATCCTTGTCTCAATAAATCTTCCAATACCTTGCTGTGTATAACTACCCCTCCTTCCATAAATCACAAACACTTCCCTTTGACCTCGGCACCTTGCCCTCCACAAACCCTTAGCCAGGAATAAAACTTCCAAACACCTCATCAAGCCAAATAACCATCATAACACATCGATCGTCAGCCAACGCTGAATAAAAATCATCCTACCATTACCCCCAAATACTTCATTAAGCCCAATCATCCTTCGTCCACAAAACACCACAATCCCGAAAAGTCCATTCCGATCAATGACTGATTGCTGTTGTTTTCTCAAATTTTAAATCTTAGGACAACTAAGTTTATCTGTCTACGATGTGTTTGCTCAAAAGAAAAAAAAACAAATGATCAGAAAAAAGAAAGCTGATCAAGAAAGAAACAAACCCTCAGGAAAAAGAAATGAGGGAACAAAAATAAACAGTCAGAAAAAAGAAAGCTGACAAAATAAAAAGAGGGACTTGCACTCCGAAACCCATTCAAGCTGCATTAAAACAAGGTTTAGTGATCACCAAGTGAGGCTTCTTTCACGCTAAAAGTCAAGACATTTGCACGAGAACACTACTCAGATCCAAAAGATGGGGCACTCTCTTCACCTCCCGCCCACCCTGGTCTTGGGAATGTCTATTCAATGCCCTCCCATGTCACTCCAGTTGTCAATACCTCCAAGCAGGGGCAAGGGCGTTCCCATTCCTTCACCTCATTCAACCTCACCGGGGCAATCTCTCAACTCACTATCCTAAACAAGGCCCTGTCATTCTAATTGGGGCAGTTTTGTCCTTGTTATGACCAGGGCAACATCAAACTTTATGGGTTGAGACAAAATCTCTTCTGCCCCACCTTTCATTTCAAAAGCCGAAGCATTCCCAATTCATCATCTTCTACACCCTAGTTGTTGTCACCACTAGACAGGGGCAAGCTATTCACTCATCAAAGACTCGAATTGGGGCAATCTTGTATCTCTTGATCCTCATGAGCTTCGACAATAATCGTGTCTCATCATTCCTTCACTCGTCATGAATGTCCATCCCAAGTGAACTCGACTCACTCATTCACATTTGCACTCCTATGCATGCTTACTAGACAATGCTTCAAAAAGAGAGAACACAAGTTGTTTACGTGGTATCCAAATTCAGTCATCATGGAAAGGAAAGAGAAAACAAATGAGGCTATTTGTAAATAAAAACCTTGAGAACACCGAGTTTGAATCAAATTCAACTTTTCAACGGAATGGTCAATAATCATCTCAATTCCTTGCATCCAAAGTCTCGTGATCTCGTCATCACAAAAATGTTTACCTCATGCATCTAGGCATTTCAATCTATTCATCATAGCATATGCATCAAAGCATTACATTTGCATCTTCACATTTTGTGCATTCATCACATAGCAAAAACAAAAAGGTGTTCCACGTCTGTTGCACCATATTAATATTTGCATTTCATAGAGGAAAATAGTAAAAAGAAAAAGCAAAAATCTTTTCATTGCATTGGCATCATATTAATGTTCGCCTCTTCATAAAGAGGAAAAGAACAAAATCATTTCATGTCATATCATGCATCAAAGTATTGCATTTGCATCCTCACATAGAAAAGTATGGAAAATTTCTTTAACCAGATTATCTTGGCGCATGAGGGTCGCCCAAAGTTGACCGCTTGTAGGGCTTTAGTGCTCGCCTTTATCCTTAGGGATTAGGTTGTATCTTGTAGGGCTTCAAGTGTTCGCCTTCATCCTTAGGGATTAGGTTGTTATCCTGTAGGGCTTTAGTGCTCGCTTTATCCTTAGGGATTAGGTTGTATCTTGTAGGGCTTCAGTGCTCGCTTCATCCTTAGGGATTAGGTTGTTATTCTGTAGGGCTTTAGTGCTTGCCTTTATCGTTAGGGATTAGGTTGTATCTTGTAGGGCTTCAGTGCTGCTCGCTTCATCCTTGTGGATTAGGTTGTTATCCTGTAGGGCTTTAGTGCTCGCTTCATCCTTCGGGACTAGGTTGTGTCTTGTAGGGACTTAAAGTGTTGACCTCGAAAAAAAAAAATAAATAAATAAATAAATAAATAAATAAATAAATAAATAAATAAAGAAGAAGAAAAAATAGTCGGGAAAAAAAAGTCGATAAAAAGACAAAAGAAAATCAAAAATAGCATCTCCTAGCATTCATCATTACACCAAAATCATAGCATTGCATGCATTTGCATAACACACCCTTGCATAACATGCTTTCGCATAACATGCATCCACACTCCATCTCAATTCCTCGCGATCACCGACGATGCAGTACCTCAATCCAAAGTCGCGGTAGCATTGGCCATTTCAATCAATCAACCAACAGATTCGTGAATCCCTTCAGACCTGCGCCCCTTCAGACCCAAGCGTCCCCGGACTTCACCTCGTATTCGAGCTACGAGTAAGTCCCGGACCTCGTTAGGTCCAATCGAAAAGGATAGCCGTGGTCGCCCAAGACGTAGCGCGATCCCAGAGAAGTATCGAGATCTAGACTTGGTATTGTCTCCCCGGGCCGCTCCGAAGACCACCTCGCCCGCTGGCAAACTCGGATCGCGGCGCTGTTCGTTAAAAGGCTTTAAGCAGCCTCGGTTTCGGCCATCGAGGACCGATACCTTCTTTTTATCGCTTTCTTTATCGCTTTCTTTATTGCCTTATTTCTCGCTCTGGCTTCATCGAGGGTTGGCACCAATTCATTTCTTGCTTTTGTTTCGGCCATCGAGGGTTGACAATTCATTTCGCTTCTGCTTGGCTTACATCGAGGTTGGCACCAATTCATTTCTTGCTTTTGTCGGCCACTCGAGGGTTGACAATTCATTTCGCGCTTTGGCTTCATCGAGGTTGGCACCAATTCATTTCTTGCTTTTGCCGGCGCCATCGAGGGTTGACAATTCATTTCTCGCTTTGGGCTTACCGAGGGTTGGCACCAATTCATTTCTCGCCTTTTCGCGGCTTATCGAGGGTTGTTGATTCATTCATTAAAAAAGAGAAAGGGAAAATTCGGGTTTCTCCAAATGGACAAAATTGGTATAATTTTTGAATTCTTTATTTCTATTTTACCTTGAAATATGTCTCGCGCAATTCATATTTCTTGGTAAAATCCAAATAAAGAGAGGGCATTATCATACCCCAATTTTGTCAGGCTTTAGGTCAAAACCCTAATTTTCCCCAAAAATAAATAAGTAGAAGAACAAAGAGTATCATGCATTGCATTTAGGTTTTTAAAAGTCATTTCCAAGTCTCTAAAATCATTTTTGGAATTGGAATACACTTTTGAGCAAATTAGAGTTTTTAGGGTAAAGGGCATTTTGGTCATTTTTCACGACAGGATGATTTTCGTCAAAAATATGCATACACAAAAGGTACATTTTTATTCTACCCAAAGAAATTTTTGTACAATTTTTAGAGAAAATATCCTAGTCTAAAATAATTAAAATGCATTTTCCTATTTTTATTGCATAAAAAATGCTAAAAGACCATTAAAATTTCTCCAATTATTAAGTGACAATTTTTGGTTGTCTAGAATAATTGGGGAGGTTATTCTATGGTGCCCAAAAACATATAACATATTTTCAATAGGTGCATTTTTATTTGCATGACCAAAATTCAAATTTCAAAAATACAACAAAAAAGGAGAAAGTGTCTTCAATAAGACAAAAGACCAAAAACAAGTTTTTTCTAATTTCCCTCTCCATGTTCAGCCTATGCACGAAAATATCTCTTCCTCTCTCATAAAAATCTTCTACACACTTCTCATTTCTTATTCCCTAAGATAAGATTTGATCTTATTTTCCTTTTGCCCATTTTGGTAAATTATCTCACCCACTTACACTAACCCCTTCACCAAAAAATACAAACTTCCCTCTTTAGTAACATTCCCTCACCAAATTACCCCTAACCCTACCTTACAAGAGTCACCATTCCAAAATTAGATTTTTGTTCACAAATCTTCTCCTCATTTTTTGTTCATTCATGCGCCACCCTCACTCCCACTCTCACACACTTGTGTTTTCTAAATACCCCTAATCCATGTGACTAATAATCCTAGCCATCCATTCAAAATTAAAACTCAATCCTAGAGCCCCATCAAGATAAAAAGACTAAAATACCCTAAAGCCTCAAAAACTTCTATAAATACCTCACCCATTCACTCTCCCCCAAGTTTTTACACACTCTCATTTTGCAAACCTAGAACAAAAATCCCTCCTCCTCTCCTTCCCTATTCTGGCCGAAGCCTCTCCCTTACTCCCTCTCCTCCATTTCTTTCACCTTCATCCATTAAAACACCACCAATCTTCCTCCCTTCCATTCCTCTTTCACATACTACATCCATCTTTCCCTAAAAACCAAAAAAAATCATCATCATCTCCCTATTTCTTCTTCCTTGCGTGAAGTGTTCTTGAAGTTTTAGTGAAGATTAGTTGATTTGCTTTAGTTTCTCTCTTCCATCTTCTTCTTAGCTTAGAGA
Organism: Oxytropis ochrocephala; assembly: GCA_020916435.1. Lineage (NCBI taxonomy): Eukaryota > Viridiplantae > Streptophyta > Magnoliopsida > Fabales > Fabaceae > Oxytropis > Oxytropis ochrocephala. Next base: position 44,213,608 of record CM037091.1, read on the forward strand.
TAAGGTGAAATCTCTAACACTTTTACATCATCTTCAAGCATTTTTGCATTAGAACTTATTTTCTTTTCTTCCTCTCTTATTCTCTTCATTATTTAGCATACTCTTCATTTTCATCTTTATAATGTAGCTTGTTGTTGTTGGTGGGTGAGATTTGGCATCTCACCCTTAAATAAATGGGTTCATGTTGCTTTATGTTAATTTTGGTATCACTTTCATTAAATAAAATGTGGATTCATGCTCCTTTAATATTCGCATGATCATGCTAAAAATATGTTCAAATTGATTTTCATGGTTCTTTATTTAATCTTATTGTTAGTTAGTCATTGATGATCTAGCCATATGATTCCCACTAGTGCTTAGTGCACTTTGATTTAAGTGGTGAAGATGGCTTGAAGGGATTCAATTCATGTTATTTGTTCATATGTTCTAAATGATTTAATTATGCTTACAATTAATTGTTGAGGATTTAGCTCCATGATTCCTACTAGTGCAAAATGCACTTTGATTTTAGTAGTGAAGAGAGCTAGAAATGACTCTATTTAGTACTAGTTTATGCATTCATTAACTCTTGTGTTTTAATTTAACTATTGTTTAGTTGGTAATATTTTAGTAAATGTTGCTTATTGTAAATTGTTGAGGATTTAGCTCCATGATTCCTACTAGTGCAAAATACACTTTGATTTTAGTAGTGAAGAAAGCTAGAAATGACTCCATTTAATCTATTGGTTCATGCTTTTATTAGTTCTTGTGTTTTAGTTATACTATTATGTAGTTATTGATGATTTTGCAAGAGGATTCCCACTAAGTACCTAGTACTTTTTGATTTAAGGTGGTGAAGATTGCAAGAAAGGATTCAAATCTATTTTATAATTTATATGTTTAGGTGTTCTTGTGATTTAATAAATTATGGTTGTGTTTACTTCACTTAGTGCTTATCTTTTGATGTAATAAATGTTGATTTAAGATCATGTTCATTTCACATGTGTTGAATAAATTAGGTCTTGCTTGATTTTGATACATCTCTTGGTTTAGCTATGTGAATCCTTGTCCAAATGAATGTTTGATGTTGCAAATCTCCTTTTCTATTTCGCCCCAAGCAAAATGAAGCATGCCTAATTGTTGATTCTTGTGTTTAGTGCCTCCATCTTATAAATACATGTCTCTAATCTTTGGTTATAAAGTTTGCTTGCATAATTTTGTTTTGATGAAATAATATGTAAGTCTTGTCCCTTTGAAGTTTCACATGTTGCCCCCAAATTAGGGTTTAGTGTTTAAATCATTTCTTGGCTTGAATGTGTTGAACATTGTGTTTTGGTCTTGACTTAAATTTGATTGAATGTTCTACTTTCTTTTCTTTGTGGCCAATGCCACCCTCAAATTCTTTTCTTATCCTTTCTAATAAATCTATTTGTCAAAAAGCTTTTTTCCAAGAGTCAATACTCTTCAAATCATTTTCATAAATTAATCAAATCTTTTGAGGTCAATAAATAATTTCTTTTTTCAAAACTCATAAGGAGGCAAGTCGGACGTCACGGCCGATGTTGTCTAGCGCCCCGAGACCCGAGTCAGCATGCAGTTCAAACGTCTTAGGATACTTGTGAGAAATAAAACAAATAATCAACAATTTCAAACCCTTTTCCTAAAAAAATCAAAAGATCATTTTCAAAAAGTAGTGGGCACGCACGTCGTCCGTGACGGGCGGGATGTCTTTGTTCTAGGTCTATTGGACTGCATAGGTCTAGGACCGAAAACCCCTACAATAAAAAAACACCAACACACTTCTTTCCTAAAAATCGCAAAGTCGTCTTTCGACGCAAAAAACACACTTCCTCCAAAAATCAAAAGCCGTCTTGGACGCAAAAGCATCTTTTCAAAAATCATCAAAAGCCGTCTTGGACGCGACAAAACGAGAACTACGTAGCTTTGATCCTCATCTCGGTGAGTGTACGTAGGAGCGGGTTCTCGTCCCGTCAAGCACGCTTTTAAAAAAATCCTTGTTTTGTTCCGCTTTTCAAGGATATCAAAAAATATTCTTTTTCTCATTTCCAATAAAATATTTTCTCAATCAAAAGAAAAGAAAAGAAGTAGAACGATCGTTTCAAATCAAACATTTCAAAACCACACATCAAATTAAAGGTTCCTTTCGGTAGAAAGGAGGTACGGGTGCTTATACCTTCCCGCACCTAACCGAACCCGAACCTACATCTCTTGTTTTCAAAAGACCACCCGCCTTGTATAAAAAGACGTTTTTTCAATGTTTTCGCCTCAAAACTAAAATATTGGTGGCGGCTTCATATTTTCCCACGTTGTACATCGAGAAGTCCAAACCGGATTTTTGGGGTGCAATAAATTGCGACTTCATCGGGATTAACTTTTCTTTTTTAAGAAAACGAGGTCAAGCCTAATTAATTTGATGCGTGGTTTAAATTGTTTGATTTGGAAAATTTGTTCTATCTCTTCTTTTTCTTCCTTTTCTTTTTCTTTTTCTTTGTCTGTGATGCTTGATGGTTTCTCTTGCATTATTATGTTCATTGTGTTGCATTCATGTGCATTTGTTTATTTCTACGCTTGTTTCTTGTTTCTTCTCCTACCCCTTTCTTTCTTTACTTATGCATCATATTCCCTTTATCTCGCATGTTCCCCTCTTCTTCGCTCCCTTTCTTTGGTAAGTTCATGCATTTTTTCCCCTTCTATCATGATCCTCTCTTAGCTCCTCTTTTTAAGGTAAGTAGGGTTTAGATGATTGTTAATACCTTAGGTTGATTTCTTGCTTAGACTTGAATGATATGTGCAAAACCCTAGGGTAGATGACTCTCTTTGTCTGGACTGTTTCTGGATTTTCTTTGCAGGTGGGGGGGTATATGCATCATTATGCTCCTACACACACTTTCACTGTTTTTACCCTTGTGTGATTTTTGGTGAGACAGCCCTACACCCGGGCTAGAGTATATCTTAGGCTAGAACGAAGTCATTAGTGGCTGCACACTGGACGTACGTCTTTTCGTGTGGTTGCGAAGACTTCACCTAGAGTTTGGCTTTGTTCGAAGGGCTCATCACTTGGACGACGCCCTCGCTGATCGGCGCTCGGATGAGGTCGTTGGCTCTAGGAACCTTATTTAGGCCCTCTTGTTAGTGCTTACCTTGAAGTACCCCTTAGAAAAGCCTTAGATCCTGCTCTCTAAGAAACCTCAGAGGACACAAAGGAGCCGCATACCCCTGCATCCAAACCTTTTTGAAAAACGATTATTTTTCCGAATTCCAACCGTTGAAAATCCTATGTTGTAAGTAACTTTCTTTCAATCATCCTCATCATGCATTCATTCATGCATGTCAAGTCGCATTATCGCCGCCATCTTCATATAAAGACATCATTTGCATTGCATAAAACAAAAACTTGATAAAATTCATACATGCATTTTTTCTCTATCTCATTAAGGTTTGTTAGGAGTGCATTCTCCATGCACGTGTGCATTTCCATTCACTAAGGCTTTTTTCCCTAATTTTTGAAAGATCCAAAAAAATTGTGTCTTATTAGGGGCGCGCTGCCTCATGCATCATTGTTTTCCTTTTCACACATCATGAAAAATAATACATTAACCTCTCATTTTGCATGCAATTCCATTCAATAAAAAAATCATGTCTTTCCATGCATTTTTTTTATCATTGTGAGTATCATGCATTTCATTGCACAAAAAAATGAAAACAAGAAAGCATTTCATTCATAATCATGAACAAAAATCATCATCAAATTTATTCAAAATATAGCATTCATGCATCATTTCATTAACCTCATCACTTTAGTTCAAATACATCATTCCTCCATACATGCATCTTTCAAAAAAGGAAGGGGCATTGGCATTTCATACGTTGCCTTGCCTTTAAAAATCATCATTTAGGAAAAAGCATCATTCCCGCATCTTTCATCATGTAAAAAAAGGGGGCATCAAGATTTCATATTTTGTCTTGCCTCTATAAAAATCATTTTGAAAAAGAAGTATCTTGCATCCTACATCATTGCATCATTTGCGCAAGAAATAAAGTTCCAATTTTGAATCATTCGTCTTGCATTCCATTTCATTACATAAAAATGAAAACAATTATCATCTTCATAGCATAAGCATTTCATTTATAATCAAAGAGGAAAAAGGTCCTCGCCAAGTTCATCCAAAACATGGCATTCATGCATAAACATTATTTATAACCATCTCCCTCTTCATAACAGATAAATCTAAGTTCAACTTATCAGCACACACAGCAGCAATAAACGAATGTGTAGCACCAGTATCAACTATAGCAAGCAATTGAGTACCCTTAATGAAAACACCTTTCCACTCGCCCTCTCCTTCTTCGGCTTGGAGCACTTGGTACTAATGTGCCCCATTTCCCCGCAGTTGTAACACACAATGTCCTTCTTGTCACAATTGGAAGATATGTGCCCCTCCTTCCCACACCGATAACATCTCTTCTCATCCCTGCTTGGGCACTCTGGGCTCTTATGACCTGCCTTCGCACACGTGTAACAAGTAACACTGGTTGCAGCATCTCCCCCACTTCACTTAGACCCATCAACAAACTTCCCTTTGCCCTTACCAGCAGGCACCTCATATGGCTTACCCCGACTCGAGGAGTTCTTTTGCTTTTCTTTCATGACTCTGGAGAAGGCATTATTGTCCTCCTCAAAGATCCCGCAACTATTAACCAACAAGGAGAACACACGAATCTGGCCGATACCCTATGGCTTTCTTTCTTTATATAACACGCAACCCGTTTTCAAACTTAATGCATTTGGAGAACTCAAAGATCCGGTCCATCAGAGTGCGGATAAAACTTGGACAAATTTCGAAGAAATTTTGCAAAGATATTCGATTCATGGACATGTTACCTTGCTCAAGTCTCAGAAACTCAACCTCTTTCTTTCCGTGGACATCCTCCGGGTAGTACTTCCTCCTGAACTCCCTCTGGAACACAGCCCAAGTAATCTCCTCATTGGCAGCCATCAACCTCTGCCTAGCCGTCATCCACCAGTCATCAGCCTCTTTCTTCAACATGTGCGTACCATAACGAACCTTCTGAGCATCGGTACAATCCATAACGCGGAAGATCTGCTCCATCTCTCCCAGCCACTCAAGGGCACCATCGTGGTTATACCCCGCCGAAAGTAGGAGGGTTTCTCTCGCCGAACGTGAGCCAAGCGCGCGCGCCCCAAAGATCACCAAAGACTGCGCAGTTGCCCACAACCCCGCCTATGGCTCGCAGCGCGGCAAGTGCAAAAGATCGTTCCGTCCTGCCATTCTAGTACTACAACGGAAAACAGAATTCAGAAACGAGGAATAAAACTCAAGTGCTACTCAACTTGACGACTCGACTACCGGCCGGACAGACCGAACTGCTCTGATACCACTAATGTAACACCCCCTTCTACATAGTCTAATATTTACGTAATTGAAAATCAGAGTCTACGAAAAATTTTAGTGCGACCACTTGAGGGTGCCACATTTAAACAACCACATTTAAAACTCCAAAAGTACTTAATGAATTAAACACCAGTATAAGATACATAGCACCAAGTAAATCCGAGGATAAACATCATAGCAGCAGAAAGTAACAAACTTAAGTACGTAAGGTACAAAACCAAAGTAAAAGTCCAAACATAAAGGAAATATCAAGTAATAAACGTCCCCCCCGGTGCTATGTATCAGAGCTGACTCGACCATACTAGAAGAAGGTACTCTAATCACCTTGATCCATCACACCGCAAATACGACATGAGAAGCAACATAAAGCAGTAGGGTGAGTCTCTTTACATAGGTAATAGCAAATAAAACAAGTAATGCAATAAGACAGGCATTAGCACACCAAGACAATACAGTCCAATCAATTTTACCAATAGTTTATAAACACCCAAGCAATCACCAGAAAATGCATGCAAGTGTATGATATGCAGCCCAACGCCAAGGGCATATGCATGTGGATCCATCACCAAAAAGGCCCAGAGGGCATTCACCATTCACCAAAAAGGCCCAGAGGGTATTCACCAAAATATTTTATGAGGTCGAGGCCTATATATTCACCAAAAATGCATATGATTATGCGACACCATGACTATGCACCATCACACAAAAACCACCAAATTATGCATTAGAATGCTCACCATTAGTTTATTTACTCACCGATCATCAAGAGAGGTCATAGACCCTCAATCACCCAAAATATACTCACCATCAGCATGCATCACCATAGAGAACAACCCTATAAGGACTACAACCACACCCAAAAGGACTAAAGGAACACCAAAGACTAATTACACACCAAAGGACTAAGCCACACCAAGGACTAAAGTCACCCAAAGGACTAAAGTCACACCTAGGAATTAAAACACCACCTAGGAACCAATTTAACACCTAAGGACCAATTTAACACCTAAGGACCAATTTGACACCTAAGGACCAATTTAGCAACTAAGGACCAATTTGACACCTAAGGACCAATTTAACAACTAAGGACCAATTTGACACCCCAAGGCTAAAAATGCACTGTGGATGAATCCCACCTGCACACAGCGCATGGAATTGCACTCACGCCAAAGTGGCGCACATCACCTGACACACAGCGCAAGTTGCGCTTGGGCTGCCAAAGTTGGCGCCCTTGCGCAACACACACGACACGCACTAGCACACAGGCGCGCAGGGCATGCCATTTTGGCGCCCTGCTGCGCAACTTAGCGCATCCACCAGCGCATTTGGGGCAGCCAAAATGGCGCCCCTGCGCAACACACTACGCACCACAAGCGCGCATTTGGGGCAGCCAAGAATGGCGCCCCTGCACAACACACCCAGACATCACAGGCGCACAGGGCATGCCAAATTGGCGCCCTACTGCGCAACACACCCCCACCCAGAATTGTTCCAGCCACACCTTGCGCACACAGGCGCCAATTTCCTGCAAACTTGGCGCCCCTAACACTGTTCATACACAACCCGATCCAAAAACTCCACCAAACGCTATGAAAATATTTTTCGTTCAAGCAATCAATCAAACACCTATCACTCGCCATAAATTACCCTATTTTAACTATATTGAATTGACTACAAATCACCTTAATATGAATTAATATTTACCAAAACTTTGAAAATCCAATTAAGAACAACATTCACATGTAAAACACCACACCATACAATCATGTAAAGCATTAGCATGTTCATTCAAGCAAATCACCAAACACCTAGCCATCATCCTAATTCTTCCTATTATTTTTCATTCAAATCCATACTATTAACATGTCAACTGTAACGCCCCAAATTTTATTAGAAATTATTAGGAGTTGATTTGATAGGGGAGTGGACCAAATTGGAGAGTTTTTGGCATAGGGACCATGTTGAGAAGGACTAAAATTGATGTTAGAAATACTTAATATATGATTATTATTATTATTATTATTATTGTTATTAAAAAAAAACAAGTTTCTAGGGAAAACCAAAGTGGTTATGGGAGGGAGGAAAAGTAGGAGGAAAAGTAGCGTATGGTTGGGAATTAAAAATCAAATTAAAAATAGGGTATTTAATTTAATTAAGGAGTGGGGTGTAGTAATTAAATGGGGAGTATTTTAGTTAAATAGGGAGGATGTGAGAAAATAATTAGAGGTGTGCAATTAGGGCCCAATGGAGTTAAGTGGCCCAAACCCAATTAATAAAACCTTAGGGTCTTAGGAGAAACCATCATTAGAAACAAAAGATCAAAAAATTAGAAAGTGAGAAGAGGAGAAGAGAGGGAGTGCGACGGCTAGGGCTAGAGAGAGAGAGATTTGGCGTGAAGCTTTGGAGGAAGAAACAAGGCTTGGAGTGTTGGTGATTTTGGGAGATTTGCTTAGGGTGTGGTCTTCTTCTTCAATTAACAAGGTATGGGGGCTCTCTTTCGTAGTTAATAATTTATAGAACATGAAACCATAGGGATTAGGTGTTAGGAGAAATTGTATAATTGATTCTTGGTGTGCTTGAACGATTGATTTGAATGACTATACTCTCATTTTCATGTTTTATGTTCTTTGTTTGTTGTTTGGGAGATAAAAAGTTGCTGTTTTTATGTTTTATGGTGCTGTTTGCTGTTTTGGAAAATAAAAAGGGTGCTGTTTTATGATTTATGTGCTGTTTGCTGTTTTGGAAAATAAAAAGGGTGTTGTTTTTATGATTTATGTGCTGTTTGCTGTTTTGGAAAATAAGGGGTTGCTGTTTTTCATAAATCAATGTTGCTGTTTTTTTTTTATTGAAATATGAGCTGCTGTTTTCCTAATAATAAAGTGCTGTTGCTGTTGGTCTAAAAATAAAGTGTTGTACTATTTTTGTAAAGTTGATATCTTTCGAACCGGGAACCCGATTGAGGTGTTCTAAAATGCGTTGGAAAGCCTATTCAGAGGCCTAACTGAATATTCTATGTTTAAGGAAAAATAAACTGTTTTGTGTCGCTGTTTATACAAATAAAATGCTGCTGTTTTCACACTATTTCACTGCTGTGTCGCGCGCAAAATTCTGCTGTTTTGGCGCATAAAAGGTGATGGTTCCTTCTAAATTTTAAATGTGTTGTTACTAAATTCTAAATGGGTTATTTTCTCAACTTTAAAGGTGGTGTTTCTTCCTAAATTATAAATGTGATGTTTCTTTCTAAAATCTAAAATGTGTTGTTACTAAAAATCTAAAGGTGTTATTTTTCCTCAATTTTTAAAAATCCTACTGTTTTTAAGTTGTTTTGTTGTGGTTTAATTGGCGTTTCAAGTGAGCTGTTTCGACAATTAAAATGTGATGTTTTCCAACCTTGCAAATGTGGTGTTTTTCCCTTAATTTTAAATGTGATGCTTCCTAAGCGTGAAATGAGGTGTTTTCCAAAATCTTAAATATATTGTACCCAAATTCTATGTGTTGTTACCTTAAATCTTAGGTGTTAAATTAATCCCTAGGTGTCACATTAGTCCCTAGGAGGTGTTTGGGTCCCTAGGTGTGGGTTTAGTCCCTGTAGTGACTTTAGTCCTTTGGTGTAGAATTAGTCTTGGTGATCTTTTAGTCCCTATAGAATTACTATTTGTGGTGTGGTGTATTATTGGTGATTAAATAATGGTGAGTTGGGGTCTATGACCTTTCTTTGGTGTTGGTGAGCCCACAAGGCTATGGGTGAGTATGTTCTCGCTTTCTTTTGGTGATTTGGTGTTTTTGGTGCATAGTCATGGTGTCGCATTCTCATATGCATTTTTGGTGAATAGGCCTCGGCCTCTTAAAATATTTTGGTGTTTGGTGAATGCCCTCAAGGCAATTTTGGTGATGGATCCACATGCATATGCCAGTGGAGTTTTGGGTTGCATTTCATACATTGCATACATGTTCGTGATTGATTGTGTCTTCATAAACTATTTGAATTGGCGAATCGTATTTGGCGTGAATCAGAATTGGTGTAATCGTAGTTCGTGTACCTATTCTCTCGTGTTTCTTGTTTTATCTATTATTTCCTATGCATTGAGACTCACCCCTCTTTGCGTCGTGTTGCTTCGTATGTCGGCAACCTGCAGTGACTGGATTGAAGGTGACTAGAGATCCTTCGCCATCGTGGTCGAGCTCGGCTCTCGATCACGTAGCACCGGGGGGATGTTTAGTTTATTATTTCTTTTATAGTTTGAACTGATGTTAAGTTGTAATTTTCCACTGCTGTAGTATTTTGTCCTCGGACATTGTTGGTGCTATGTATCATTTACTGAAGTTTATTTTAATTACTATTTTGGAGTTATTTAAGGTGTTTTGTTTTAAATGTGACACCCTCGAGCGGTCGCACTAAAAGTTTTTACGCACTCTGATTTTCAAAATTAATTAAATAGTAGTTATGGTAGAAGGGGGTGTTACATCAACACCACTCATATTAGATTTGTCAATTCAATCTTCACATAAAATTCAACTCAATCATATATTCATTCCATTTATCACCAAAAGCAATCAAACATACATAGATTAATTCAAATAAACTCTCCTAACACTTAATCCTATGGTTTCAAGTTCTATAAGCTATTAGCCATGAAAGAGAGCCCCCTTACCTTGTTAATTGAAGAAGATGACCACACCCTAAGCAATTCTCTCAAATCACCAACACTCCAAGCCTTTCTCCTTCCCAAGCTTCACGCCAACTCCTTCTTTTTCTTTCCCCAGTAAGTCGCGCTCTCTCTCTCTCTCTTCTCACCTTTCTAATTTTTGAATTTTTGTTTCTAATGAGGGTTTCTCCTAAGACCCAAGGGTTTTACTAATTGGGTTTGGGCCACTTAACACCAAGGGTCCCTATTTGCACCCCCTAATTGTGTTTAAACACCACCTGAAATAAAATAAACTCCTAATCAATTAATTTATTTAAATAATTATTGTAAACCTACTTAATTAAATAATTAATTAAATTATTTCGGGGCGTTACATGTACCCTCACCAACCCACACACCAATCATTGCACCCACCCCTCCACCACAATCCCAAACTCAAACAACCACACCTACCCAAACCCCACTTGAAAAAGAAAATGATGTGCCATCTGATGTTGCCACTTCTGATGTTGCAGCAACTGTTTCTACTGCAGCTGATTCTGATACTCTGGTCTCAGCCTCCAAAAAGCAGAGGACAAGGAGAGTTGCTAAAGAAGAAGAAGAAGACCAAGAAACAAATGTTGAAATTGTTGTTGTTATGCAGGGTTTGGCAAATGCTGAAGCTAAAGATGCTACAACAATTAAAGCTGCCACGAAGGAGAAGGCTGAAGCTGATTTGAGAGCCAAAGAAGCTTTGGCATTCGTGTGTGCCCAGAAGAAGGCACTTGTTTTTTATGCTGGTCATATTCTTGCAGATACATGATCAGTGCTGCAACAACAGAAACCTCGGATGTTCTCATGTCTTCTAAGGCCCCATCCCCAAAGGTCTACAAGAAGAAGCAAGGCAAGGGCAGTGCAACAAGAACAAGCCCCAGGACGAAACCAGGAACCCCTGCACCTTAATCTCTTTAAGTTTCATGTTTTTAGTTGTTGTTTCAATTTATGTTGTTAGTTGTTAATTGCTTCTGTTGAAATAAACCTGTTGAGTGCTTTTGTTCTGTAATAGCACTCAACGGTTGTTATAGTTGTTATGTTTGTTTTTCTGTTTTTGGTGTTCTATAGTTTTTCCCCTTAGTTTGTATGCAGTGAGGACACTACAAGGTCTTAAGTTGGGGGGGAGGAACTATGCATGTCTTGTACTCTGTTAATTTGCAATCAATTAGTGGATTTCAAAAAATTTAGAGGTAGAAGTTGAGCAAAAACTTAGTGATGATATGGTGAGAAATGAGAGAATAGTGCCCCTGTTTGTGAGTGAACTATCTTTGCTTCTCCTCCTACACTTAAACATGAACTCTGGTAAAAACTTAGTAAACTAGAGATGATCTAAAACTAGGCTAGTGTTGGACCTAGGGAACTGTTAAACTTCTACTAAAAACTTAGGGCAGCATAAGAAGCTAAGTTTGGGTGTTCTTTGAGATATATTAAGGCAAAGAAAGAAGTAATGTAGTGCTGCAGCAGCAATTGCTGCAACATTGTTGGGTTTTGTGCACATAGTTTTAGGTTATGAATTCAGTCTGAATGTAGGTGCTAAGTTATAAAGCACCAAGGTTTGTATATATGTAATGTGCTGTAATTGCCCAGTCAATCAATTAAAAAAAACGTAAGAGCAAAAATGCTATAAAAAAGAAAATCAAATAAGGCAACACAGTACAGTAGAGGTTGAAAGTCTGCACAAAAAGTTATTACGAGTCTGTAATGCCGCAGCAACTGTTGCTGCAGCAATGTCAAGTCATGTTAGAATAAGTGCACTGGCCTAAAATTTCTGGATTGCTTCATCAAAGCCCTTAATCATGCTTATCCCCCCTTTCTTAGCTTGAACTGTTAGTCTGCCCTTCCTTTTGAAAAATGTTTAGCATTCCCAAAAGAAAGACTCTCTAAGTCTTAGCTAAGTGAAATTTTGAACTTTGCTATGGTCTGAACTGAGTTAAGTGTCACACACACACACTATTGAGCAGGAGTAAGTTAGGGAACTTATTATTTAGAAGGGTTGCAATTGAGTGATAGTCTGAAAGTTGATGCTCAGGTTAATTCTTCTATGTGCCTTACATTTGATTGATTCATTGATCTTGATTGCTTGTTATCAGTGTGCTTGCAAATATGTTAGTCTGCCTTTTTGACAGGCCTCATTAAATGCAGTCAACGAGGTTTGACTCACCATTCCAAGAGAAGAAGCGTTAATTTCGACTCTGGGAACAGGTTCAAAAGGGAATTCGACAGGACTAAATAACTTAGAGGATTTGAAGAAAGCGAAGGCTCTATTCGACAGAGAAGTTAGCGCGCTGATCGAAGAAGACTGTGGTCGAAGACAAGCCTGACAGTTACCACTTTTCAAATTCTTAGGCGGTTACTTAGTTTTGAATTTTCCCTCCTTGTGTAAGTAGTATAAATAAGAGTTTTCCTGATGGAAAACAGGTCGCATTTTCTCATACTTAGTCTCTTACGCTCAAACCCTCCAACACACTACCGTGAGACACGAGCAAGTAGAACACGAATGTATGAACTTGCGTACCACCCTTTCAATTAAAGCGTTTTAATTGTTTTTTTTCTCTTATTTTCTCGCACTCTTTACGTGCTTTCTTTTACTGCATTCCTACACTTTTCTTTTAATTTCTACATCTCCCTCGATAATTTGAAAGTTTTGTGCGAGACTGCCAGTTATCTTCTTTACTTTTCATGCAAAAACACCCAGTTCACAATAGACGGTTTTATACAAGAATCCAAACCGATCTTGGGATTTCCGAGTTGATCCCGAAAGTCAATGAGTAACTCTAAACCAGCGGTGTTTACCAAAATGCAGGGTAAACAAATTGGCACTCCCGGTGGAACGGTTTGTGCTTTTCATTGTGTAAAACACAATTGTGAATTATTCAGTTTATGCGTTTAAGAAGTGGTAAAAATCTATCAGAGATGTCACGCTCTAATGCTAACAACGCTTCTGCATCTAACACACAAAATTCACAAGATTACACAGCGGTTAGTGATACGACAGGAGTAACTGCTCCCACTACGGCTTCGACGGATATGCCCATAACTGTTGTAACCGCTCCTATTCTCACGCCTACGTCTATGATGACCACAGTAGCGGTATCACAACCAACCACGATGGCTTCGTCGCCACAAATAACAGGACCATCAAGTCTTATAATGGCTAATCCTCAAATAATTGGAAATATGTCGTATAATTTGCCTATGAACGGTAGGAATTACCCATTTGGCATGCCAACAATGATTATGGTAGGCCTTCAAACGAATTCATCGACATTTGCAGATAATGCAATGTCCGGATCTCTCCTACCCATAGTTCTACAGGGGACATTTATAGTCGGAATGTTCATGCGTTAACCACGTCTTCTTTGTTGGCGCAAAGACAACAAATGGACGACAGTAATCATGATATGGTTAACATGTTGACACAACAGATTGGTACTGTGTTTAATCCTTTGATTCAAAACGCAAATAACAGTTACCAATTGTTGGTGACACAGATGGGACGAATTGTTGTTTTCTTTGGCACTCCACAAGTGCATAACCGGTCAATTCCCTAAGTTCAAACTGTTAGGCCTGTCGAAATTGTTACAGAAAGGCCCAACAATGTAGTCCCTAAGGTTCAACAACTGCTTATCGCTGTCAAAGACCCCCCAAGGATAGAGACCAAAACGCTGACGAAGTAGTCAGACAAGTACAACAAAACAACCTTGGTGTACAGAACAATCTGACTAATATGGTCGAGACTATTTTGGCCTAGAATGGCCTTAATTTAGGCTTACATAGGCCAAACTTTGTGTCACCCTTATGTGACTACACTTTACAAACAGAGCTACCTAGGGGATGGAAAATTCCCAAGTTCACTAAGTTTGCTGGTGAAACCAGTGAATCGACCGTCGAACACGTGGCTCGTTACCTAACAGAGGCTGGTGACATTGCCCACAATGAGAATCTAAGAATGAAATACTTCCCAAATTCTCTGACGAAGAATGCCTTCACACGGTTTACTACTTTGCCTCCACACTCTATGTTTACATGGAGTCATTAGAGAAGGCCTTTCATGAGCAATTCTATATGGTCCAGAGTAAGATCAGTATCAAAGAGTTGGCTAGCGTTCGAAGCAACGCGACAAAATCTATTGATGATTATCTTAATAGATTTACACTTCTCAAAGAAAGGTGCTTTACCAAAGTGCCTGAACATGAGTTAGTCGAAATGGCTGCTGGTGGCCTAGATTATTCTATCAGAAAGAAGCAAGACAGTCAGCACTTGAGAGATATGGCTCAACTGGCTAATAGAGTAAGACATCGAAAGACTTAAGGCTGAAAAAGCTAGAACCAGTAGGTTTAGCAATTATAGCAAAAAAGAGAAAGTGGCCTATGTTAATATAAATAACAATGACCATGAATACGACATTTCTTATGAAGATGTCGAAGAAGAGGTTAATATTGTAGAATTAAAACCTGGACCTCCCTATGTTTCAAGATGCTAAGACCTGCTAACGGGAAAAACCCTGTTGAACCTAAGAATGATAGAATCGTTGCAAAAACTTATACTTTTGATGTGACTAAATGTGATGAAATCTTTGATCTGTTAGTTGCTGATGGTCAAATTTTAGTGCCTCAAGGCCTAAAGACTCCACCATTAGAGCAAAGACAGAAAAAAGGTTTTTGTAAGTATCATAACTTCTTGGGTCATAACACTTCTCAATGTGTTTTTCAGGATTTGGTGCAGAAAGCGCTAAATGAAGGTAGGCTGAAGTTTGGGGACAAATCCCAGCCACCATTGAGGATTGATGCTGATCCTCTGCCAATAAACGAGGCCAACTATTTCGAAGTGGATATTTGCATGGTTGAGGCTTCTGTGGTTACTGATGGGAAGAGTAAGAAAAGTACTCTGACTTCCAAAGATGGAGTAGATATCGAAATGGTCACTTGTTATACTCCAATTTTGTCCGAGTTCTCTTTAATAGTTTTTAATTTGGACTTTTTCAACCATTTTATTTTGGACTTTTTCTGAAAATTACAAAAAATAATAGTTTTTTTGCGTATTTTCTGGTGTTAGTTTTTAGCTACTATTCAATGGAAATTTCTCTCTCATTGGACCTCGTTTTTACGATCTAAACGGTGAAAGTGAAGACATATTTCCCACGAACCCGCTGTAAAAAAATGAAGAGGATCCGACGGTTAACGAATCTGGAATCGCACTTTTACGATGAGAGGTTTGAGAAAAACGGACCAAAAACTGCAGCTATTGCGTAGGTATATGTCTCACAAACCTACTGTCAAAAAAGAAAGGCGATCCAACGGTTAACGAATCCGGAATCGCAATTTTACTGGTGATGAGTTTGAGAAAAACGGAATTGTGTTTTAAAGAGGAATTGCTTTCTCTACCTTGTTTTAGTCCCACATTGCTCACAAGAAACAAGAGCTCCCTAGCAATTGGATATAAAAGGGGTTGAGAGGTGAAGATTAGAGGAAGAGATCATTGGCGGGTTAAGTGATCTTTTGGGTCAAAGCGTTCGCGGCCCATTTCACTAAAAACCGTCTTTGATCATTTGGACGTTTGAGTCGGCTTTCCGATTCTCAAAGCGGTTCTTGCGATCTTGGGGTCAAAATAGACCGAATTGGAGTCCGGTTTCTTTGCTCCGTCGGCATGCGGCACTCGTCGAGTCCAGGTTAGTTTTGTATTTGTTTTGTTTATTTTTATGTACATATTTATTTATCATTTATTTGTAATACAATCTATTTATTTATTTATTTATTTATTTATTTATTGTTTATGTATATCTATTCATATTTATTTATGTATATAGTTATTTATTTATTTATTTATTTATTTAGCCTAGTCTTTATTAATTATCAGCTTTTTGTCTTTTTTATGCACAAATTAGTTTATTTCTTCAAAATCAAATAAAGACTAAGTCGGTTGTACAACCGGGTTAGTCATCATTCTAGGACTAATGAGTAGCATGCAGTCAAAGAATCCTAAAAACTTATAAAAATTGTAAATAAATCATTTTTCCTAAAAATAGGGGACTAAGTCGGTTGTACAACCAAGGCTAGTCAAGGCGTTCTAGAACTAATGAGTCAGACATTCAGAGTTCTAGAATACCTATTCTAAAACCAACTCACCTCACATCAAACAAACGTCTTTCAAAAAAACCTAAAAAATACTTTCAAAAGTAGGGGACTAAGTCGGTTGTACAATCGGGTTAGTCAGCGTCCTAGGAATTAGTGAGTTGTACAGTTCAAGGAATCCTAGGACCCCTACACTAAAAAACACCAACCAACAAACCTTTTTCAGGAAGAACTACGTAGTTTTGATTCCTCCATTGCATCCGGAGGTACGTAGGAGCAAGAGTCCACTCTTGTCAAGCACTAAAAACTAAAAATTTAATTAAGTCTTTTTTCTGTAAATAAAAGGGTAATTATTAATAAAGCGTAATTAATTAGACAAAGGATGTCGTGGGGTGCTAATACCTTCCCCACGCATAACGACTCCCGAACCCCAAACTCAGTCTTATCTCAAACCTAAAAGGGATTTTTCGAATTTGCCCTTAAACTAAAATTTGGTGGCGGCTTCCTTTCGAATTTGCCCTTAAACTAAAATTCGGTCGCTACATCACTGAAGACCAATACTCCGGCAAAATCAGTGTGCCTTACATTTGCATGATTCATTGATCTTGATTGCTTGTTATCAGTGTGCTTGCCAATTTGTTAGCCTGCCTTTTCGACAGGCCTTATTAAATGCAGTCAATGAGGTTTGACTCACCATTCCAAGAGAAGAAGCGTTAATTTCGACTCTAGGGAATTCAACAGGACTAAATAACTTAGAGGATTTGAAGAAAGTGAAGGCTCTGTTCGACAGAGAAGTTAGCGCACTGATCGAAGAAGACTGTTTTCGAAGACAAGCCTGACAGTTACCACTTTTCAAATTCTTAGGCGGTTACTTAGTTTTGAATTTTCCCTCCTTGTGTAAGTAGTATAAAGAAGAGTTTTCCTGATGAAAAACAGGTCGCATTTTCTCATACTTAGTCTTTTACGCTCTAACCCTCCAACACACTACCGTGAGACACGAGCAACAAGAACGCGAATGTATGAACTTGCGTACCACCCTTTCAATTAAAGCGTTTTAATTGTTTTTTTCTTTTATTTTCTTGCACTCTTTACGTGCTTTCTTTTACTGCATTCCTGCACTTTTCTTTTAATTTCTACATCTCCCTCGATAATTCGACGGTTTCGCGTGAGACTGCCAGTTATCTTCTTTACTTTTCATGCAAAAACACCCGGTTAACAATAAACGGTTTTATACAAGAATCCAAACAGATCTTGGGATTTCCGGGTTGATCCCGCAAGTCAAGGAGTAATTCCAAACTAGCGGTGTTTACCAAAATGCAGGGTAACACTATGTCAAGTGTCAAGCATAATATAATAAGTTAACTTCTCCCCCCAACTTAAAGTTGAGCAGTGTCCTCACTTCTCTTTAAAAAAAATTCATGGGATGAGGATTAGTTCACAAAATAACATAATGCAAAATATAATTATCAAAAAGCACAATTAAACATAATATTTAACAACATTCAAATATAATTATTGTTTTGATGCCCCACTCCTTAGCCTTGAGTTAGACTTCACTGCAGAATGCTTCACCTTCTGTCTCTTCTTTTTGGGCTCCTCAGATTTTGGTGCACCTGCACTAGTTGCATTTGCATCATGTACTTCTATGATGGATGCAGTTGCATCTGGTGTACCTGCATCAGGTTGCTCTACAACATTCTTCTCAAGATATTTAAATTTTCATCCAAGTGTGTTGTGGAGTTTGATGCGAGAGCATCAAATTTTGATAATGCAGGTGTATGCAGTGCAACTGCACTGAGAATTCTCTTAACCTGTTTTCCCTACAAAACACTTCAAAACATAAATTAAAACTAACATAATTAATACTTCAAAATCATGGGTTGCCTCCCATAAGCGTTTGATTTAAGAGTCTTCAGCCTGACTAAGTCTTGTGGTAGATATCAGCTAATAATGCAGCTGCATAAAGTGCTACTGCATCAAAATTCTGCATAATTGACAGCATTTGCACAAGACCAATCATTCACACCTACAAAAGTAAAAACAAAAACACACAAAACACAATTAGTGCTAAAAATCTGGGTTGCCTCCCAGTAGCGCTTAATTTATAGTCTTTAGCTAGACTAAGCCTCATGTTAGAGTTTTGGTAACTCTGTGGTGACCTTGTCTCTCTCCACATGTGCTCCATAATATTGCTTCACCCTTTTGCCATTGACTTTGAATGTGCAACTAGTGGCTTCATCAAACAATTCCACTACCCCATTAGGATACACTCTCACCAGTTTAAAAGGTCCTGACTGCTTAGAATTGATCTTTTCAGGGAGTAATTTAAGCTTTGAGTTTGACAAAAAAACTTGTCTCCCTTTAACTTGTGGTTCTGGTTTAAGTGTTTGGTGGATGGTTTCTGGTTTGTGGATCTTAGCAGTGCCTTGAATTTCTCTGGTGTATTTTGGTGGTGAGGGTGTCAGTATAGGCTGGTTGGGTGGTGTATTGGTTGGTGTGGTGGTGGCTGATTGGGGAGCAGATTGTGGAGTTGAATTTTTGTGTGGCGGGGATTGGGTTGAGAGAGATGTTTTTTTGTTGAGGACTGCTCTAGGGCCTGCTTTAGGCTCAATCTCCTTAATACTCTCTTCTTTTTCTGGTTCATCTCTCCCTCCCTCACTATCCTTAGAGCTCTCAATCATGTGGAGTTGCTTCAACACCTCTAAAAATTGTTTGTCTTCATAAGTCTTCTTCATCCTTTGAGGAAAGGGAGGAGGAGGATACTCTTGGACAAACATAGGTGATGGCATAGGTGCAAACTTGGATGCTGGAGCAATGGATGCTCCTGCATTGCTTGAGATTGATGCAGGTGCAATGGATGCTCCTGCATAGCTAGAATTTTTTTCTTTTTTCTTTTTTTCTTTTTCTTCCTTACCCTCACCTTTTGTATCATAATGCTCATTCAAATCTTTTCCACGTCTCAAATATATAGCATTGACATGCTCTTTCCCAGGGGTTTGTGAAGTTAAAGCTTCTATGGTGGATTGTAATGATCCATTTGGTCTTTGGTAAAGAGTAGTGGCTAATTGTCCAACCTGATTCTCTAAGTTTCTGATGGCAGCACAATGAGTTTGGATTGAGGTTTTATATCACTCATAAATTCTTTTGTTTCACTCATAAATGCTTTCATTAGAGATTCCAATGAGTTTTCCATTTCTGGTACAGATGGTCTTTGGACAAGTTGAGAAGGGAATTCTGGTGGAGTAGATGGTGCAGTTGCATTCGGTGCAATAGCATTTTTACTCCCCCACCAGAAATCTGGGTGATTGTTCCAATATGGATTGTAGGTGTTTGGGTAAGGGTTGTTATTTTGGTTGTTGTGGCATTCTTCATACAAGTGCCCTCCTCCACAATATACACAACTAACTGTTGCCGGAGGTGCTTGTTCTATGTTTGCTGTAGTTGTGTCTGTTAATGCAGCTGCACTTTGTGCAGGTGCACTGGTAGAAGTGAGACATTTTATCATGTTTGCTAGAGAGGCTACTTGAGCAGATAGGGCTGATACTCAACTAATCTCATGTACCCCTTATGTATTCTTTTGGGAACTCACTCTCTCAGTAGGCCAACTAGAGCTATTGGATGCAATTCTTTCAATCAAGTCACAAGCCTCATTATAAGATAGATTTAGCAACACTCCTCCAGATGATGCATCAAGCATTATTCTGGTTTGAGGTTCTAAACCATTATAGAATGTTTCCATTTGAATAATAATAGGAATTCCATGGTAAGGATATTTTCTCAACAAGTCTTTCTATCTTTCACATGCTTCAAACAATGCCTCAAATTCTTTTTGTTTAAAAGTAGTGATTTCACTTTTCATCCTGGCATTTTTGATAGGTGGGAAATATTTTGCTAAAAATTTTTGAGCCATCTCATTCCAAGTAGTGACAGAGTTAGGCTCTAGATAGTTCAACCAAGCCTTAGCTCTATCCTTTAAGGAATATGGAAATAATTTCAATTTAAAAGCATCTTCACTAACACCAGGAATGATGAAATTGCTACACACTTCTTAAAATTGTTTTAAGTGCAAATAAGGATCCTCATGAGGAGAACCACAAAATTGGCCTATTGTTTGAAGCATTTGGAACATAATAGGTTTGAATTCAAAATGTGTTGCAGAGATTTTAGGCCTAACTATGCAAGGTTGCATGGTTTGAGGATCAAACATAGTATAATTTCTCATTGGCCTATCTCTATCATTAAAAATACCTTTTGCTCCCATGTTGATGAATTGTTGTCTGTAATTATTTTCTGAAGTATGCAATGATCCAAAAAAATCTGTTATAGGTCATCTGCCAGTACCATGTTCAGACATTGTGTATCTGCAACTACTTCTGTTTCTTTGATGTCTTTGAATGCTCATCAACCTTCTAAGTCTCCTATCTCAGGGTCTAATTGGACATGTGCAAAAAAAAATGCTAAACAAAATAAAATGTTCACTAATTAACTTCTAATCTAAACTATAAAATTAATCGCAATCCCCGGTGTCATACCCCAATTTTGTCCGGCTTAGGTCAAAACCCTAATTTTCCACAAAATAAATAAATTGCATTTAGAGTCCTAAAAATTATTTCAAAACTCTTAAGATCATTTTTGGAGTTGGAATGCATTTTTTTGGACAAATTAGGGTTTTCAGTACAAAAGGGCATTTTGGTCATTTCGCAAATAAGGGGCATTTTTATCAAAGCAAGCCATGTGACATGCATTTCAAGGGATTGGAGGTTATTCCTAGGGTGAAAGGTCATTTTTGAAGTGAAAGTACGTTTTGGGCAAAATTACGGTTTTTTGACCAAAAGGGCATTTTGGTCATTTACCAAAGCCAATAATTTCTCAGTAAAAACCACTATGCATCTCTTGAGGAATTTAATTGGGTCTAAAAGGGTGGAGGTTGTGCATTTTTGCGCATCATTAAAATAGTTTTGGCATGAAACTCAAGTTTTGAACAAAAGGGCAAAATGGTCATTTTCCTCCGGGTGGGGTACCAAATCAATTTTGGGAATGGTGAAGTCATGAAATTCAGAGCCCAATCATTGAAACATGGGACATGGCCCAAAATGGTATGAATTAAGAAAGAATTATCTAGAAAAGAAAATCAAAAAAGAAAGGATAATACCAAAGGTAGTGGGGAACAAAAAGTACAAGGCCAACTTGCATTTTTTCCTCCCTCTCACTATTCAGGCCGCAGCACTCCCTCTCTTTTTCTCTCTTCATTTTTGTGTTTCTTCAACACCCTCAATCCATGTGATGATGAATCTCCACCCTCCATTCAAACTTAAAGTCTAATCCTAGAGTACCTCTCAAGATCAATGACCAATATACCCCCTTAACTTGGTGACCAAGTTTAAATTAATTTTGTTTGTTAATATTCAGCTGAATATTAATTGGTTTGATTACCATCTTACCCCAAACCCTTCACCAATTCTATAAATACTCCCCTATTTCCCCTTTTCCCAATTTTTGGTCATTCTTCTCACTCTCAAGAAATCAAGCACTCTCCTCTCCTCCTTTTCCTTGCCTGGGCCGAAATCATCTCCCTCCTCTCACCCCTCCACTAATTCACCTTCATTCACCAAAGCACCTTAAAAATTACCTCTCACAACCTTGCCTCTTCCTCTCACTCAAAAAAAACACAAAAACAATTCTTCTCTCCCTTATTTCCAACACAAGGCCGTAGCCATCTCCATCTTCCCTCTCCTCTATTTCTTCAATTTCTTCTTTCTCTCTTAGGATTAAGGTAAAAACCCTTGATACCTTTGCATCATCTTCAAGCATTTTGCATTAGAAATTATTTTCTTCTCTTCATCTCACATTTTCTTCATTATTTAGCATATTTATCATTTTCATTTTCATAATGTAGCTTGTTGTTGTTGATGGGTGAAATTTGGCATTTCACCCTTAATAAATAGATTTTATGGTGCTTTATTGTAGTTTTGTTGTCATTTCACTAAACAAAAATATGTTCAAGTTGATTGTGTATTTTTTTCATTCAATGTTGTCATGAGTATTTTACTTTAGTAGTAAATGTTGTTATTGTTAGTGGTTGATGATCTAGTCATGTGATTTACCACTAGTGCTTAAGGCACTTTGATTTAAGTGGAGAAGATGACTAGAAAGGATTCAACCCATTATATTTGATTTTATGTTTCTTGAGATTTAAATTTAGTTTAGTTATTGTTAGTGTTTGATGATCTAGTCATGTGATTTACCACTAGTGCTTAAGGCACTTTGATTTGAGTGGAGAAGATGACTAGAAAGGATTCAACCCATTATATTTGATTTTATGTTTCTTGAGATTTAAATTTAGTTTAGGTATTGTTAGTGTTTGATGATCTAGTCATGTGATTTACCACTAGTGCTTAAGGCACTTTGATTTGAGTGGAGAAGATGACTAGAAAGGATTCAACCCATTATATTTGATTTTATGTTTCTTGAGATTTAAATTTAGTTTAGTTATTGTTAGTGTTTGATGATCTAGTCATGTGATTTACCACTAGTGCTTAAGGCACTTTGATTTGAGTGGAGAAGATGACTAGAAAGGATTCAACCCATTATATTTGATTTTATGTTTCTTGAGATTTAACTTTAGTTTAGTTATTGTTAGTGTTTGATGATCTAGCAAGATGATTCATCACTAGTACCTTAAGGTACTTTAATCCAAGTGAAGAAGATTGCTAGAAGGGATTCAAATAGCTTATTTGATCATTTGTTCTTTTGGATTATCAAATTAGTTTATTAATGTTCAAGTTTCCAAGCATAAGTCCACTTTCTACCCTTCTCCCCTTACATATATAGTTTCGGCCTTGAGCCAATTTTTAGGAGTTTTTCTTGTTAATTGTTGTTCTTCATGTATTCATGTTTGTTCATATAATTAGATTAAGTTTGATGAAGAGATTTGTGGGTTTAGGTGTATATATGGTTCGGTTTTAGCTAGGTTTTTGATACACCCTTTTGATTTTTACCTACTTTTGTATATATATGGTGAATAATTTGGAAATGAGTTGTTTGAGCCCTTACATGATAGATATGCCACTGTTTTGAACCCTTCATGGGTAAAGTTTGCACTTGTATAAATTGTTTGCAATTTGAATTATGATCCCATATTAAATTGTGTTGATTTTAGTGCATTTACCTTGTTAAATTGCATGTAATAGCTTTGGGTTTGACTTGAACTAGCTAGGTTTTGGTTAATTCTTGTTACTCTCTTGTGAATGCATGATATTTGGGGCTTGATTGTGGGGATTAAGGGGTTTCGGCCTTAAGGTTAGAATTTAGGGTTTTGGAGTCTTTTACTTCTTTGATTTGTATGAATGAGATATATGACTTAGTTTGATAATTATTTTGTAATATAGCTTGATATGTTAGAACTTGAATCTTGTATTTTATTCTATGATTATGAATTTTAGCATAAATTAGCTTAGTGGCTTGGTCCTTAGGGACCTCGGCCTATAGGCCATTTTGTATATGTTTTGCGCTCGGTTTAGGAATTAGGGTTGATTGAGAGGTTCTACTCGCTTTCAAAATCTTTTTCCAAACTAGTTTACTTTCAAAATCAATTTTCAAAAATCAAAAATCAATTCTTTTCTAAAACAAATTTTCAAAGCAAAATCAAATGTTCTTCCAATAAAAACCCCTTTTCCTAAAAAAACTCATAGGAGGCAAGTCGGACGATTTACCGATGTTGTCTAGCGCCCCGAGACCAGGAGTCATGCATGCTCAAACGTCTTAGGATACTTATGAGAGCAAAAAGGTAATTAATAACTTCAAGCCCCTTTTCCAAAATGAGTAAGGTATCGATTCGGATGTACTTCCGATATTGGTTAGCGTCTTAGGGTTAGCGGACATGCACAGCCGTGCGAGCCTAAGATACTTGCTCAATAAAAGCAATCAACCTTGCAACAAACCCTTTTCCTAAAAAAATCAAAAGGTCATTTTTCAAAAAGTAGCGGGGCACGTCGTGCGTACAAAGCGGGGTTGTCTTTGTTCTAGGTCTATTGGACATGCATACCTAGGACCGAAAACCCTACAATAAAAACACCAACTCACCGCTTTTCCTAAAAATCACAAAAGCCGTCTTGGACGCACAAACGAGAACTACGTAGCTTTGATCCTCATCTCGGTGAGGGTGCGTAGGGAGCGGGTTCTGTCCGTCAAGCACGCTTTCAAAAAAATCCTTGTTTTGTTCCGCTTTTCAAGGATATCAAAAATATTCTTTTCGGTTTCCAATAAAATATTTTCTCAAAGAAAAGAAAAGAAAAGAAGTAGAACGATTGTTTCAAATCAAACATTTCAAAATCACACATCAAATTAAAGGTTCCTTTTCGGTAGAAAGGAGGCACGGGTGCTTATACCTTCCCGCACCTAACCGACCCGAACCTACATCTCTTGTTTTGAAAAGACCACCCGCCTTGTATAAAAAAGCGTTTTTCAATGTTTTCGTCTCAAAACTAAAATATTGGTGGCGGCTTCATAAACCTTCCCACGTTGTACATCGAGAAATCCAAACCGGATTTTTGGGGTGCAACAAATTGCGACTTCATCGGGATTAACTTTTCTTTTTTAAGAAAACGAGGTCAAGCCTAATTAATTTGATGCGTGGTTTAAATTGTTTGATTTGGAAAATTTGTTCTATCTCTTCTTTTCTTCCTTTTCTTTTTCTTTTTCTTTGTCTGCGTGATGCTTGATGGTTTCTCTTGCATTATTATGTTCATTGTGTTGCATTCATGTGCATTTGTTTATTTCTACACTTGTTTCTTGTTTCTTCTCCTACCCCTTTCTTTCTTTACTTATGCATCATATTCCCTTTATCTCGCATGTTCCCTCTTCTTCGCTCTCCCTTTCTTTGGTAAGTTCATGCATTTTTTCCCCTTCTATCATGATCCCCTCTTCTTAGCTCCTCCTCTTAAGGTAAGTAGGGTTTAGATGATTGTTAATACCTTAGGTTGATTTCTTGCTTAGACTTGAATGATATGTGCAAAACCCTAGGGTAGATGACTCTCTTTGTGGACTGCTTTCTGGATTTTCTTTGCGGTGTGGGGGTATATGCATCATTATGCTCCTACACACACTTTCACTGTTTTTACCCTTGTGTGATTTTTGGTGAGACAGCCCTACACCGGGCTAGAGTATATCTTAGGCTAGAACGAAGTCATTAGTGGTCTGCATTAATGGACGTATGTCTTTTTCGTGGTGGTTGCGAAGACTTCACCTAGAGTTTGGCTTTGTTCGGAAGGGCTCATCACTTGGACGCACGCGTCCCGCGATCGATCGGCGCTCGGATGAGGTCGTTGGCTCTAGGAACCTTATTTAGGGCCCTCTTGTTAGTGCTTACCTTGAAGTACCCCTTAGAAAAGCCTTAGATCCTGTCTCTAAGAAACCTCAGAGGACACAAAGGAGCTGCATATACCCCCCGCATCCAAACCTTTTTGAAAAACGATTATTTTTCCGTAATTCCAACTGTTGAAAATCCTATGTTGTAAATAACTTTCTTTCAATCATCCTCATCATGCATTCATTCATGCATGTCAAGTCGCATTATCGCCGTCATCTTCATATAAAGACATCATTTGCATTGCATAAAACAAAAACTTGATAAAATTCATACATGCATTTTTTCTCTATCTCATTAAGGTTTGTTAGGAGTGCATTCTCCGCACGTGTGCATTTCCATTCACTAAGGCTTTTTCCCTAATTTTTGAAAGATCCAAAAAAATTGTGTCTTATTAGGGCGCGTCTCATGCATCATTGTTTTCCTTTTTCACACATCATGAAAAAATAATACATTAACCTCTCATTTTGCATGCAATTCCATTCAATAAAAAAATCATGTCTTTCCATGCATTTTTTTATCATTGTGAGTATCATGCATTTCATTGCACAAAAATGAAAACAAGAAAGCATTTCATTCATAATCATGAACAAAAATCATCATCAAATTTATTCAAAATATAGCATTCATGCATCATTTCATTAACCTCATCACTTTAGTTCAAATACATCATTCCTCCATACATGCATCTTTCAAAAGGAAGGGGCATTGGCATTTCATACTTTGCCTTGCCTTTAAAAATCATCATTTAGGAAAAAGCATCATTCCTGCATCTTTCATCATGTAAAAAAAAGGGGCATCAAGCATTTCATATTTTGTCTTGCCTCTATAAAAATCATTTTGAAAAAAGAAGTATCTTGCATCCTACATCATTGCATCATTTGCGATAAATAAAGTTCCAATTTTGAATCATTCGTCTTGCATTCCATTTCATTACATAAAAATGAAAACAATTATCATCTTCATAGCATAAGCATTTCATTTATAATCAAAGAGGAAAAAGCTCCTCGCCAAGTTCATCCAAAACATGGCATTCATGCATAAACATTATTTCAAAAAAGAACACAGAGAACCACGTGACGCTTTGATTCCTCAAGGAGGATACGTAGGAGCGGGTCCACCCGTCAAGCATAACAAATAAAAATTTCATTTTAAAAAAATGTCTTTCTCACATCATTCGGAAATGCATTTCATTTTGCATCAAAATCACAAAAAACCTTTTAGAATAATTACACTTTTCAAGTGACCATTTTTCCACGCATTTGCATATCATAATGCTTTCACATACAATAAAGAGTTTTGATGAGAGAGCGAGATGGTCTTGCAAAACAATCATTCTTTCAAAATTTCAAGGTGTTCCAAGGCATTCGGTTTTTCACGTCAATAGCTCACTTGTATTTCCTTCAAAGAATAAAAGGGCATTGCATCTCATCCATTCCATGATAAAAGACTGAAATAGTTCATCAAAAAAGTTTTTATATCATGTTTTAACTAATGTTAACTCTCTCGTGAAGCGTTTCTTCTAGTGAGCATGCGTGCGCGTGCATTTTCTCTTGTTTGAGTCGACCAATTTCCTTCAATCATCATCATTCCCCATCCAAGTCTAATCCCGCCCGTCCACCCATAAAGCGCATATTCTCTCCCATCGATTGCATACCGACTTTTGGTTCATTCTCACTAACACTTTAAGCCCTCCATGCCGGGGCAAGTCTGTGATCACTAATTTCCCTTGTTAAATATCATATTCCTTCAGTGCAAGTCTTTCAAAACATAATAATAAATAAGAAAATAAGCTCGCTAGGTTGAAAACCCGCAAAGGGCGGCCTAGACACAAAAAAAAAGCGCCCGATGGATTGAAAACTCGTAAGAGCGGTCGAGAGCAAAAGTTAGGGCAAAAAAAAAAGAGAAAAAATGTAAAGAAAGGAGCAAGCACATATAGATAGATGAACAATTTTCATGTTTTACAAAAAAAATAAATAAGCAATCTGGATTTGAAATGAAGTTTGGCCATCTCCTCAAAAATCCCATAATCCCAGAAAATCCCTTTCCTACTCACCTTAAGCCAAGAAAAACCAAAATCCAAAAATCACCCTAGACAAGGATCACCTCAAACATAAAAAAAAAAGGGGTGCATCACTTCTTATCACTCACCCGAGTCAAAAAGAAGGAAAGAAAAAAAAAAAAAAAAAAAAAAAAAAAAAAAAAGAAAAAAGGGGGATTCAAAAATGAAAATCCCAAAGCAAAGGAAAATACAAAAGAAATGTCGGTGGTGGTGATACATGTTACCACAAAACACAAAAGATCCTTGTCTCAATAAATCTTCCAATACCTTCTTTGTGTATAACTACCACTCCTTCCATAAATCGTAAACACTTCCCTTTGACCTCGGCACCTTGCCTCCACAAACCCTTAGCAGTGAGAATAAAACTTCCAAACACATCATCAAGCCAAATAACCATCATAAATCATCGATCGTCACCAACGCTGAATAAAAATCACCCTACCATTACCCCCAAATACTTCATTAAGCCCAATCATCTTTCGTCCACAAAACACCACAATCCCGAAAAGTCCATTACGATCAATGATGATTCTTTGTTGTTTTCTCAAATTTTAAATCTTAGGACAACTAAGTTTATCTCGTCTCACGATGTGTTTGCTCAAAAGAAAAAACAAATGATCGAGAAAAAGAAAGTCATCAAAAAAAAAAAAATAAAAAAATAAAAAATAAAAAAAAATAAAAAAATAAAAAGAAATAAAGGAACAAAAAACAACAAATGGAAAAAGAAAGTGACAAAATAAAAAGAGGGACTTGCACTCCGAAACCCAACAAGGTTTAGTGATCACCAAGTGAGGTTTCTTTCACGCTAAAAGTCAAAACATTTGCAACCGAGAACACTACTCGAGATCCAAAAGACGGGCACTCTCTTCACCTCCCGCCCACCCCTGGTCTTGGGAATGTCTATTCAATGCCCTCCCATGTCATTCCGGTTGTCAATACTTCAAGCGAGGGCAAAAGGCGTTCCCATTCCTTCACCTCATTCAACCTCACCGGGGCAATCTCTCAACTCACTATCCTAAACAAGGCCCTGTCATTCTAATTGGGGCATTTTTGTCCTTGTTATGACCGGGGCAACATCAAACTTTATGGGTTGAGACAAAATCTCCTCTGCCCCACCTTTCATTTCAAAAGCCGAAGCATTCCCAATTCATCATCTTCTACACCCCTAGTTGTTGTCACCACTAGACAGGGGCAAGCTATTCACTCATCCAAGACCTGAATTGGGGCAATCTTGTATCTCTTGATCCCTCATGAGCTTCGGTAATAACCATGTCTGTCATTCCTTCACTTGCCGTAAATGTCCATGCCCTAAGCCAATTCCAAGTCGATCGACTCATTCGTTCACCTTTGCATTCCTATGCATGCTCACTAGACAATGCTTCAAAGAGAGAAAACACAAGTTAGTCATGCGATATCTAAAATTCAGTCATCATGGAAAGAAAGAGAAAACGAGTGAGGTTGTTTGTAAATAAAAACCTTGAGAACACCAGAGTTTGAGTCAAATTCAATTTTTCAACAGAATGGTCAATAATCATCTCAATTCCTTGCATCCAAAGTCTTGCATCTCATCATCACAAAAATGTTTACCTCATGCATCTAGCGATTCAATCTATTCATTATGGCATATGCATCAAAGCATTACGTTTGCATCCTCACATTTTGTGCATTCATCACATAGAAAAAATGTTCCACATCGAGCATTGCATCATATTAATGTTTGCATTTCACGTAAGAAGCTAAAAAAAAAGAGAAACAAATGTGAAGTTAGAGCATTAGCATTGCATTCATCAAAGCATCAATCACCGCATACACTTGCATTCAAACATCAAGGCAATACAGTTGCATCACATCAATACTTGCAAAGAAAGCCAAAACATCCCATGTCATTCATCATTTCATTTCGCATAATAGCAATATTCACATTTCATAGAAAAAGGCAAAGAAGGAAAAGTTTTCCATTGCATTTGCATCCGCCATTTCATCAAAACACAAGAGCATTACATGTCATCAAACATCCAAATTTTGCATTAGCATGCCCGCATTTCATGAAAAGAGAAAGAAATGAGCGAGTAAAATAAAACAAGAGCACTCCATTCATCAAAACATGAATCATTTGTCATTCAGATCGCACACTTGCATTACAAGTATCAATCTTTGCATCAAACATCAAAGCGCTACATTTGCATATTCGCATTTCATAAAGAGCAAAAGAAAACAAACAAAGAAAAGCAGATGACCAAAGAAAAGAAAGCCGATCAAGAAAAATCAAATCAAAAGGAAAACCTCAAGACTGTTTCCACCACATGCATCATCACACCAAAATCATAGCATTGCATGCATTCGCATGACATGCCCTTGCATAACATGCCTTTGCATAACATGCATCCATATCTCATACACCATTCTTTGCATCACCGACGATGCAGTACCTCAATCTAGTGCGGCAAAGATTGATCATTTCGATCAACCAACCAACAGATTCGTGAATCCTTCAGACTAAGTGTCCCTTCAGACTAAGCGTCCTTCAGAGCCCAAAGTGCTCTTCCGGGACCAAGTGTCCTTCGGACTTCACCTCGTATTCGAGCCGCGAGTAAGTCCTTCGGACCCATTGGGTCCATCGAAAAGGATAGCCGTGGTCGGCCAAGACGAGCTTGATCTAGAGAAGTATCGAGATCTAGACTTGGTATTGTCTCCCGGCCGCTCTTGAAGACCACCTCGCCCGTTGGCAAACTCGGATCGCGGCGCGGTTCGTTAAAAGGCTTTAAGCGACCTCGGTGTCGGTTTCATCGAGGACCAATACCTTCTTTATGCTTTCTTTATCGCTTTCTTTATTGCCTTATTTCCGTTCGCTCACGCTTCATCGAGGTTGGCACCAATTCATTTCTTTGCTTTTGCTCGGCCATCGAGGGTTGACAATTCATTTCGCCGCTTCTGTAGCTTAATGAGGTTGGCACCAATTCATTTCTTGCTTTTGTCGGCCATCGAGAGTTGACAATTCATTTCGCTTTATTTGGCTTATCGAGGTTGGCACCAATTCATTTCTCGCTTTCTGGCTTACATCGAGGTTAGCACCAATTTATTTCTGTTTCGCGGACTTCATCAAGGTCGGCACTTATCCTTTTTAATAATATAAAAAAAAAGAGAGAAACGTGGGGTATAATTTCTGAATTCTTTATCTTTATTTTGTCTCGGAATATGTTTCGGCCAATTCATATTCCTTGCTAAAATCCAGACAAAGAGTAAAGAAAGAGAAAGAGGAAAAGAAAATTCGGGTTGTTTCCCAAGTAGACAAAATTTGGTATAATTTCTGAATTCTTTATCTTCATTTTGCCTCGGAATATGTTTTGGCCAATTCATATTCCTTGTTAAATTTCAGATAAAGAGGGGCAGCTGTCATACCCCAATTTTGTCCGGCTTAGGTCAAAACCCTAATTTTCCACAAAATAAATAAATTAAAAAAGGAAAAGCATCATGCATTGCATTTAGAGTCCTAAAAATTATTTCAAAACTCTTAAGATCATTTTTGGAGTTGGAATGCATTTTTTTGGACAAATTAGGGTTTTCAGTACAAAAGGGCATTTTGGTCATTTCGCAAATAAGGGGCATTTTTATCAAAGCAAGCCATGTGACATGCATTTCAAGGGATTGGAGGTTATTCCTAGGGTGAAAGGTCATTTTTGAAGTGAAAGTACGTTTTGGGCAAAATTACGGTTTTTTGACCAAAAGGGCATTTTGGTCATTTACCAAAGCCAATAATTTCTCAGTAAAAACCACTATGCATCTCTTGAGGAATTTAATTGGGTCTAAAAGGGTGGAGGTTGTGCATTTTTGCGCATCATTAAAATAGTTTTGGCATGAAACTCAAGTTTTGAACAAAAGGGCAAAATGGTCATTTTTCCTCGGGTGGGGTACCAAATCAATTTTGGGAATGGTGAAGTCATGAAATTCAGAGCCCAATCATTGAAACATGGGACATGGCCCAAAATGGTATGAATTAAGAAAGAATTATCTAGAAAAGAAAATCAAAAAAGAAAGGATAATACCAAAGGTAGTGGGGAACAAAAAGTACAAGGCCAACTTGCATTTTTTCCTCCCTCTCACTATTCAGGCCGCAGCACTCCCTCTCTTTTTTCTCTCTTCATTTTTGTGTTTCTTCAACACCCTCAATCCATGTGATGATGAATCTCCACCCTCCATTCAAACTTAAAGTCTAATCCTAGAGTACCTCTCAAGATCAATGACCAATATACCCCTTAACTTGGTGACCAAGTTTAAATTAATTTTGTTTGTTAATATTCAGCTGAATATTAATTGGTTTGATTACCATCTTACCCCAAACCCTTCACCAATTCTATAAATACTCCCCTATTTCCCCTTTTCCCAATTTTTGGTCATTCTTCTCACTCTCAAGAAATCAAGCACTCTCCTCTCCTCCTTTTCCTTGCCCAGGCCGAAATCATCTCCCTCCTCTCACCCCTCCACTAATTCACCTTCATTCACCAAAGCACCTTAAAAATTACCTCTCACAACCTTGCCTCTTCCTCTCACTCAAAAAAACACAAAAACAATTCTTCTCTCCTTATTTCCAACACAAGGCCGTAGCCATCTCCATCTTCCCTCTCCTCTATTTCTTCAATTTCTTCTTCTCTCTTAGGATTAAGGTAAAAACCCTTGATACCTTTGCATCATCTTCAAGCATTTTGCATTAGAAATTATTTTCTTCTCTTCATCTCACATTTTCTTCATTATTTAGCATATTTATCATTTTCATTTTCATAATGTAGCTTGTTGTTGTTGATGGGTGAAATTTGGCATTTCACCCTTAATAAATAGATTTTATGGTGCTTTATTGTAGTTTTGTTGTCATTTCACTAAACAAAAATATGTTCAAGTTGATTGTGTATTTTTTCATTCAATGTTGTCATGAGTATTTTACTTTAGTAGTAAATGTTGTTATTGTTAGTGGTTGATGATCTAGTCATGTGATTTACCACTAGTGCTTAAGGCACTTTGATTTAAGTGGAGAAGATGACTAGAAAGGATTCAACCCATTATATTTGATTTTATGTTTCTTGAGATTTAAATTTAGTTTAGTTATTGTTAGTGTTTGATGATCTAGTCATGTGATTTACCACTAGTGCTTAAGGCACTTTGATTTGAGTGGAGAAGATGACTAGAAAGGATTCAACCCATTATATTTGATTTTATGTTTCTTGAGATTTAAATTTAGTTTAGGTATTGTTAGTGTTTGATGATCTAGTCATGTGATTTACCACTAGTGCTTAAGGCACTTTGATTTGAGTGGAGAAGATGACTAGAAAGGATTCAACCCATTATATTTGATTTTATGTTTCTTGAGATTTAAATTTAGTTTAGTTATTGTTAGTGTTTGATGATCTAGTCATGTGATTTACCACTAGTGCTTAAGGCACTTTGATTTGAGTGGAGAAGATGACTAGAAAGGATTCAACCCATTATATTTGATTTTATGTTTCTTGAGATTTAAATTTAGTTTAGTTATTGTTAGTGTTTGATGATCTAGCAAGATGATTCATCACTAGTACCTTAAGGTACTTTAATCCAAGTGAAGAAGATTGCTAGAAGGGATTCAAATAGCTTATTTGATCATTTGTTCTTTTGGATTATCAAATTAGTTTATTAATGTTCAAGTTTCCAAGCATAAGTCCACTTTCTACCCTTCTCCCCTTACATATATAGTTTCGGCCTTGAGCCAATTTTTTAGGAGTTTTTCTTGTTAATTGTTGTTCTTCATGTATTCATGTTTGTTCATATAATTAGATTAAGTTTGATGAAGAGATTTGTGGGTTTAGGTGTATATATGGTTCGGTTTTAGCTAGGTTTTTGATACACCCTTTTGATTTTTACCTACTTTTGTATATATATGGTGAATAATTTGGAAATGAGTTGTTTGAGCCCTTACATGATAGATATGCCACTGTTTTGAACCCTTCATGGGTAAAGTTTGCACTTGTATAAATTGTTTGCAATTTGAATTATGATCCCATATTAAATTGTGTTGATTTTAGTGCATTTACCTTGTTAAATTGCATGTAATAGCTTTGGGTTTGACTTGAACTAGCTAGGTTTTGGTTAATTCTTGTTACTCTCTTGTGAATGCATGATATTTGGGGCTTGATTGTGGGGATTAAGGGGTTTGGCCTTAAGGTTAGAATTTAGGGTTTTGGAGTCTTTTACTTCTTTGATTTGTATGAATGAGATATATGACTTAGTTTGATAATTATTTTGTAATATAGCTTGATATGTTAGAACTTGAATCTTGTATTTTATTCTATGATTATGAATTTTAGCATAAATTAGCTTAGTGGCTTGGTCCTTAGGGACCTCGGCCTATAGGCCCTTTTGTATATGTTTTGCGCTTCGGTTTAGGAATTAGGGTTGATTGAGAGGTTCTACTCGCTTTCAAAATCTTTTTCCAAACTAGTTTACTTTCAAAATCAATTTTCAAAAATCAAAAATCAATTCTTTTCTAAAACAAATTTTCAAAGCAAAATCAAATGTTCTTCCAATAAAAACCCCTTTTCCTAAAAAAACTCATAGGAGGCAAGTCGGACGTCACGGCCGATGTTGTCTAGCGCCCCGAGACCTGAGTCGCACATACTCAAACGCGTCTTAGGATACTTATGAGAGCAAAAAGGTAATTAATAACTTCAAGCCCCTTTTCCAAAATGAGTAAGGTATCGATTCGGATGTACTTCCGATATTGGTTAGCGTCTTAGGGTTAGCGAGTATGCAGATTCAATGCGAGCCTAAGATACTTGCTCAATAAAAGCAATCAACCTTGCAACAAACCCTTTTCCTAAAAAAATCAAAAAGGTCATTTTTCAAAAAGTAGCGGGGCACGTCGTCTGTACAGACGGGGTTGTCTTTGTTCTAGGTCTATTGGACTGTACAGTCTAGGACCGAAAACCCCTACAATAAAAAAACACCAACTCACTGCTTTTCCTAAAAATCACAAAAGCCGTCTTGGACGCACAAACGAACTACGTAGCTTTGATCCTCATCTCAATGAGGGTGCGAGGAGCGGGTTTCTGTCCCGTCAAGCACGCTTTCAAAAAAATCCTTGTTTTGTTCCGCTTTTCAAGGATATCAAAAATATTCTTTTTTACGGTTTCCAATAAAATATTTTCTCAAAGAAAAGAAAAGAAAAGAAGTAGAACGATTGTTTCAAATCAAACATTTCAAAATCACACATCAAATTAAAGGTTCCTTTCGGTGAGAAAGGAGTGCTGGTGCTTATACCTTCCCCGTACTCTAACCGACCCGAACCTACATCTCTTGTTTTGAAAAGACCACCCGCCTTGTATAAAAGAGCGTTTTTTCAATGTTTTCGTCTCAAAACTAAAATATTGGTGGCGGCTTCATAAACCTTCCCACGTTGTACATCGAGAAATCCAAACTGGATTTTTCGGGGTGCAACACCCGGCAACGGCGCCAAAATCTTGGTGCGCTTGATATACACACAAATGTGAAAGTATACATAATCGTAACAAGTAATAAAGTGAAAGTAGAGATCGTTCCCACGGGGATTGAATTAATTTACAAGTTTAGAATCAATAGTTTACTAGTGAACGGTAACCACTATCCTACTCACAAATAGGTGGTGTTGATAAACAAACAGAATGTAAATAAGCAATAAAAATATGTAACAAATCAGTGGAGAATGATAGTTGAGATGTATTCACTAAATAAGTCACTTTCAAGAGTTTTGTGTTTTTATGTGGTACAATTGCACTTATGCAGCTGCATCAGTATGTGTCTTTCAGTCACTTTCTTCAGAGTTTCATTACAAGCTCTTAAAATCTTGTCTTGAAGTAAAGATAGAAGTTGTCAATTTCTTTCTCGCTTCTTACATTTCTTGTCTAATATGCTAAATAAGTTCACTCTTGTATTTGCATCATCCTAAGAACTATGTTGTTCTATGTCTAGGTTTTAGCATGGAATTAACAAAGTTTCCTTTATTAAACATTTATCCCTATTAGTTCTTGAGTTCTAATCATAAACCATGCCTGTATTTATGATTTGCATTCACTTTTAGTTGGCCAATTCTAAAGATGAATATGAAACAGTTATCATACAAGAACTAAAATGCAAACATCACATATGAACACAATAACTTACTTAAAAGATCATTATAAGGTTAGAACATCTCAACCAAAAGAGTTTTGTTCATGCTAGACATCACAAGGCTTATATAAATAGAACAAGTCATATTCATATAATTGAAATAACAAAAGGAAACAATAAGATAGGAGTTACACGGTTGGAGTTCCCTTTGCAGGAAATTGCCAAGTGATGTAAATGCACTAACTTCACATGGTTGTTGTTGAAGTAAAGGAAGAAGTCGTCAATTCCTTCTTTGCCTCTTTACAAGAGAAAATAAAACTAACTAACCTAAACTACTCTATGGAATTGAAATACAAGATATGAAATGAAGTGAGAAGTGATTTTGATTTTGAGAGATGAGTTTCCAAGTGAAGAGTGAAGGTCTTTATATAGTCTTCATGAGAGGTGCTTCCTTCCTTGTAGTTGAAGTAAACTAGAGGTGTAACCATGGTTACTTTTTAGAAGTTGTCTCACAAGTTGAAGCATACGCTCAAGTGTATAGGGAGGTCCAATAATGAATGGTCACATGTCCATAAGTAAATGACTCTTCAAAGCTAGTCTTCTATGGTGGGCTATGGTAGGCGCCTCCTTTTGCAAGTGGGCATGTGCCTCCATGTGATCCATGACTAAGCATGATGTCATAGGGGTGATGAAGCTTTAGTGAAATTTGAGGTGCTTCCATTGTCGCTCAATCATGCTTGTGTAATGCATCTTGAGTGCATTGTGCAAATCCAGTCTTGGAGAGCATTGTAGTGCGAGGAGCATTGTAATGCACGGTGTATATCAGTAGGTCAGACTTGAACAAACTCATCAAACATACCACAATATATCCAAAATGGCCTATAAATAACTTTAACCATGTTAAACACTCAAGTTATCACATATTATATAAAATACTATAAAAACTCCTTATCTTTGCTTGAAAAAGAGCAATTTACTAACTTTAAACATATGAATAACTCTATATAAAATAGAGTTATCAACAACCTACAACACCGGTGCATGATCAATTGGCTGAGCCGGCGGTGGTGGAAGGGGTCGTCGAGGCAAGTCTTCTTTGAAGCATTTTCGTAGGGCAATGTTTGCACGTGGCCCCTAGGGGTCTAGTCGACCTGTGGAGGAACAACGGCACTGGCGGCCTGTGCTCGGGATTGAGCTCGGGTTGGAGGACGCCCTCCGAGAGGCATGACTCGTGGAGTGAGATTGTTTGCAAGTTGAAGACGGAAGCAAGATTGAGTGGAAGCGAACTATAGGGCTCCCACTGTGGTCGCCAATGTTCGGTCCTGGAATTCGGACCTTGTCCGAGGAGCTTGAAGGGATCTTGCTTCACGGTCCTTGAAGATTGTCGTCGGCTCTAGAAGATTGTCCTCGGGAGGTCCAAGTTGGTCTTCGTCCCACGTCGGGTGGGGGGTACCTGCAGACACTCCGATGTCTAAGTCAGTAGACAAATAGGCGGAATGTGCAAGAATGAGAGTGTACCTGGAATTGGAGGCTGGTACCTCTATTTATAGACGAGGGAGCGTGATTTTGTCCGTCGTATTCTGTGGATTGATCCAGGCCGTCGGTCCAATGATGACCGAGCGGATTACGCTGAGGCATGCTTTGTGTCGTGCTGCGTTGGAGAGTAATTGGGCCAGACCCAATGTTCAACGGGGCTTTTAGCCCAGGTCGGAACATTAGACAAATCAATTTACCTAAACTCAACTGAGCACTTACCTCGTTTCAGGCTTCCTCGGCTATGGTCTTAGCAATTTTAGGTGTTAAGAGATAATAATAGTATTTTGGCTTAATTACTGTTTTTGTCGCCCTATTTTTGTTAACTCACGATTTTAGTCCCTCAAGGATTTTTTTTTCACGAATTTAGTCCCCCTATTTTCATCAAGTTACAGTTTTAGTCCCCCAAGAATTATTTTCACAAATTTAGTCCCCCTATTTTCGCCAACTCACAATTTTAGTCCCCCTATTTTCGCCAACTCACGATTTTAGTCCCCCTATTTTTCCCAGAGGGGGACTAAATTTGTGAAAAAAAATTTTGGGGGATCAAAATCGTGAGTTGGTGAAAATAGGGGGACTAAAATTGTAATTAAGCCTAGTATTTTTTTGGTCGAGACCAGGGTATCTATCGCCGAACGCAGTGACTAATCCCTCGCTGAATTGGAGGCTCCTCTAAGGGTGAGACAGCTGCCCAGGGATTTAAAACTGCTCAATATCCAAGGCATTGATCGAACCCTCGACACTTAAGGAAGGATGAGTCACAACCGTTGAACCACACCCCTGAGCTAGAGATAATAATAGTATAATATGATTAACAGATAAAAATATATTTCTTACATATTTACAATAATAAAAACATAATGATGAGAGGAAAAGAAATAGTTGCACATGAAGATGACCAAACGTGTTAACCGCTATATAGGTTTTAAGATTACCACCACAACTTGTTTGGCTTTGGAAGCGCCATATTATACGGTGTGATTTGCGCGTCTCACACAACGTGTAGAGCGTGGCATTGAAACTTGAAAGGGTGATGATGATGGCTACAAAATTTACCAATTTAATATGGCAATTCCGAAACAAAAATGTTATTTGGACAAAAATTTCAGACAAAAACAGACAAACACCAACTTACAACACCAATTAATCGAAGTTTTTAGGCCATTTTACCAACCTCGCTTTTTCGCTTTTTAGGCGTATAAAAACTTGGTTAATTGATCACTTTGGTTAAATGGTGCAAAAAACTTGGTTAATTGGTGTTGTAAGTTGGTGTTTATCTACTTGTTTAAATTTTTTTGTTTGTATAACATTGTTGATTCCGAAAAGCCACAAACCGGACAAAAGCTGTTGAAAAAGAAAGAAAGGTAAGAAAAAGAAATGATAATCAAACAACATCACCAATGGGTCTTAACTGTCTTTTTCCACTCTCTCTCTCTCTCTCTCTCTCTCTCTCTCTCTCTCTCTCTCTCTCTCTCTCTCTCTCTCTCTCTCTCTCTCTCTCTCTCTCTCTCTCTCTCTCTCTCTCTCTCTCTCTCTCTCTCTCTCTCTCTCTCTCTCTCTCTCTCTCTCTCTCTCTCTCTCTCTCTCTCTCTCTCTCTCTCTCTCTCTCTCTCTCTCTCTCTCTCTCTCTCTCTCTCTCTCTCTCTCTCTCTCTCTCTCTCTCTCTCTCTCTCTCTCTCTCTCTCTCTCTCTCTCTCTCTCTCTCTCTCTCTCTCTCTCTCTCTCTCTCATCCCTAGCCCTGCCTGCCCTAACTGAAAATGAGTGCAAGCAAACTGTTGTCTACCTCTGTATATATCCATAAATAAATAATTAAGATTTTTATGTCTTGTTGGTGTAAAACTTTTTTACGTAAACAACCGATCAAATATCCGTAATTAATTAGAAAAAATTGTCTTAATTATTTTGAAATTCACATCTAACATAGTTTTTGATTGGTTGATGATATAAAAATGTTTTAAATATTGAGATTTAATTAAAACGCATTGTAGGTGTAAAAATCTTTTAGAATATCAACCAATTAGAAACAAATATCTTGAAAAACGTTTGATTTTATTCAACTAATTATTATTGGTGGATGATGTAAAAATACTTTACTTTTAGCACCTACATTCATTTATTTAATTTGTATGCACTGTCTGTGTTAATATTTTTTTACACTGTTAAACAATCAGAAATTGACAAGTTAAAATGTATTTTTGAAGGATTTAAATTATATAAACAGTTAATCAAATTACAACGTCCGTCGATCACAAAATGTCACGTTGTAACAAATAATTGACTTTATCTTAACTACTTTAAAATAATTTACTCGTACCCTAAAATTTGATTGATTGATTGATAGTGTAATTTTTTACAACAATATTGTGTTTCAATTAAACCGTTTTTGAAAAGTGAAGAATTGTATTAAATGAAAACACTAGAGGTTATGCAACCTAATACACAAGAAAAGAAAATTAGTAGCATCCCAAAAAGGAGCACAAGACCAAAAAAAACTAAAAATAAGAACAAAATATCTTCTTTTTTTAGATTAAAAAAAGTTTAGGTGAGTTGGGCCCCGAAAGCTCACCAAGGTCAGGATAGGCCTCAAGGCTCTTTGAAAAACCATTCATAATCCTGACATGAGGGTAGTTTTATATGTACCAATAACCAATGCTAGGATTGCGTCAAAAAAAAAAAAAAAGAACCAATGCTAGGACATCATGAAGATACACTCTAAGCACGACGAGAAGATATATATCAAATCCTTATATCACACATTCTCAAAGGACACAGAGTGATAAAAAATATTTGACTTTTTTTTTTAATTAAATAAGTTTCATTCACTGATTTTTTAAAAAAAGAATGAAAAAAATAATAGAAAAGAGTCTAAAAACGGACTAGACCAATACCTTTGGTAGAAAAGAAGAAAAAATCAAAACAATAATAAAGAAACTCTAATAAAAATATTTGTTTTTTATTGTAATATTAATTTGAAAATGACACGTTGACGTTGTAAAAAAGTTTACACCAACTAATTAACCTCTATACTCAACTATATTTTGCTATATATTTTAATGAAAAAGACAAATTATATCTAATCTCCAATATTATCTAAGGCTGAAAGGCCCAAAAAATAAACAAAACTACCCAATAGTAGGTCCACAACCATCATGGTTGAGACCCAGAATTATAAAATCCGGAAAGCCATCAAAAATTACAAAAATATCCTCAGCACTGTGGCTTTTTTTGCTAACCGATCAGCAACCGTATTGAATTGTCTATCCACCTTCTTCCACTCGATCTTCAATTCATCACCACCTACCTCCGGCGTTCTTCTCACGAGGTCATTTTGAACCCCAATAACATCAACACTCGAGTTAAGCAAATCAATAGCCTCCATCGAATCTGATTCCACAATCAAGCTCTTAAATCCTTTACTCCAAGCTATACAATATCCATGGTAGATGCCCCAAATCTGCGAATCCAGAATTGTGCACCCTCGAAGACGATGATGGAAAGGAAACACGAAATTGCCTCTGTAATCTCTGAGAATCCCCCCCACAACGAGCCTATCTACCATCATAGCATTGTTAGTGCTAGGAGTAGGGCTAAGTTGAACAAGATAGGTTGAATTAAATTCTTTCCAAACATCTTGCCAAAATTGAATATCTTCTCTGTTTCCAATCTCCCCGCTAAATTATTCCTGAAAGCTTCCCAAGTATTGACCAAGCCATTCCAATAATTAGATCCTTTCTCTTAGGATCTACTTTAGGGAAATCTCTCCACCCACACTTGTATTTATTACTTCGGAGTAAAGAGCACCACAAAGCATCAGGTTTTGTCTTGATATGGACAGCGTGAGCATTAAAAGAATATAATTTATCTAAATTAGGATGAAGTTTATTTTTATTTTAAAAGGATTTTATTTTAGTATATGTGACATTAGTGGATTTTGGTGTTTGTGTGTGTGCACCTTTGTCATAGACACCATGGTGTGCAAGTTGTGTAACTTAGGCACAACCCTAAGTATTTATGGAACTTTTGTAACCTTATTTCAAAACTTTGATGAAATAGAATTGAGAGATTAGAGAGTGTTTCTCTAGGGTTCTTCTTAGAACCAAACTTGAGTCTTATCAAGAGCCTCTTACTCTTGTGGTGATTCTACCTTGATCTTGTCATCCTCTTGGATGTGGCGATTTCTCCATCTTCTTGCCTAATTATGTTTCTATGTTTCTTTTCCCTTTTATCTTTTAGTCTTCTTTCCTATTTTTGATTCAATAAATCACTTGGTTAGATCCTTTATCTAACATGAAATTAGTTAGATCCTTATCATGTACAAAATTTCCACAACCCTTTCATCAAAAAAGTTGTATTAGCAGTTGTAACATCCCCTTCTATTTACTACATATTTTACTAAATACAAATCAGAGTTTTCAAAAACTTTTCCACGCACCTCAAGGAGAGTGCTACATTTAATAAAAACGTCACAAATTAATATTTAAAACTCAAACGCATCTAGTGCGCGAAATATGTATCATAGCCACGTGGATTAAACCCTCAATATCTGTTTAGAGTTTTCAATAATCCAAAAATGGTTTCACAGCACAGCGGAAATAAAACTAAGTTTATCATACTCAATACATAATCCAAAATCAGTCTAATACATAAAATGAGATGGCACTACTACAACCCCCCGTCCCTGGTGTTACTAATCAGAGCTGACACAATAACCCGAGAAGGCATGGACGCCTTCATTCAGAATCACCTGCAAGTCGCCACGAGAGCAGGCAACATAAAAACGCTAGGGTGAGTCTCTTTACATAAATAATAACAAGTAAGATAAGCATTATATTAGGAGAGCATCTAGCAACATCAATCCACAACAATTAATACATTTATCATTCAATTATAATACCAAGAAGCAACAATAATGGATTAACTGAGCATCACCTAAAATTCCTAAGAAGTATGAGTATATGCATGTATGCAATATGCATGTGGATCCATCTCCACCTCAATAACCCCGTCGGGCACCCACCTCTTTTGGCCGAAGCCATACCACCTCTTTTGGCCGAAGCCACACCACCTCTTTTATATGCATATGATTTATGTGACACCATGACAATGCATCACAACATCATAAATTTATCACATCAAGTATTAACCCACCTCTTTGGCCGAAGCCCACACCATCATAAATTTATCACATCAAGTATTAACCCACCTCTTTGGCCGAAGCCCACACCATCATAAATTTATCACATCAAGTATTAACCCACCTCTTTGGCCGAAGCCCACACCACCTCTTTATCATCACCTCACCACCACACCTCATTTAGTAACTTAAATCTCACACCATGGACTAAAATCCCACCTAAGGACCAAAACACCTCATAAGGACCTTTTCAACACCTAAGGACCATTTTGACACACTCAAAATTAATTTAGTACTTAAGGAATTATTTGACCCATTATGATTAATTTGGTACTTAGGAAATTATGTTGACATATTAGGATTATCCAAACACTAAGGGACTATTTTGTCACACCAAGGATTAATTTAATGCTTAGGGACTATTTTGTCACACCAAGGATTAAGTTAATACTTAGGGACTAAAAATGTCACTTAGACTCCATTAGGCACATCTAGGCGCCAAGGGGCAGCCATTTTGGCGCCCCCACCTAGTGCAACACAAGCACATGGCACGCAGCACACTCACAGGCGCCAAGTTCCTAGCAAACTGGCGCCCTGTGCACAGCCACACACACCCACACGCACGTTGGGCGCCAAGTTCCCAGCCAACTGGCGCCCCCCCTGCACAAACCCACGCACCCAGTCACTGTGTCACGCACACAGGCGCCCAATTCCAAGGAATTGGCGCCCCCGCGCACACACCGTGCCACACTTGCCTAGACACACACACACGCACCCTGGCGCCAAATTCCCAGGGAATTGGCGCCCCTCCCTGCACATGCACATACCCAGACAGCCACGGCGCCCAAGCAGGCGCCCTTTTCCCCAGCATTCCGCGCCCCCTACCTGACCACGCACGCCAAATCAACACAACACCACACTAGGCGCCATTTCCTTGTGAAATTGGCGCCCCACCACTCAAACACACAAACCAAACCGCAACTCTACCATATTTTTATTCACCAATGCAAATCTCAATTTAATGACACTCATCTAGACAATTAATCATCATCATTAAATCCACACATACTCACATTTACTCACATTGAAACATTTAATCAAACACATAACATGCAAGATCAACAACACATTTATTTCTAACATTAAGCATCATGGTATCATCACATTCACATCAAATACAACCACAACATAGAATTAATTCAATTTTACACAATCAAACTATTCCTAGTGCTAATCCACACATAACACATATCATACGAGTTATTATAGACATAAATGAGAATCCCCTAACCTCAAAATTGAAGAATTCTAGTGTTCCCTCCTTAACAACTTCAAGAACCATTAAAACTAGCTTCTCCTAAACTTTGAGCTTCAAATCCTCTTCCATGGCAAGGTAGAAATGGGAGGGGATTAGTGATTAAAACTTATGCTAAGAGATAGAGCGTGAAAAATTATGAAGATTGGTACCCAACTCACTTACCCAAGCAAGAAATGAAATTCTCCTCTCCCTCCCCCTTCAAGCTGCTGACCGTCGGCCTGTTCTCTTCCTTTCTCTCCATTTTCTTCTTTGTTTCTTTCTTTGTTTGGTTCAAATGGCACTACCCTAAGGACCCCTTAGGTTAAAGACTAGGAATTGTGCTTATTAATGGGCTTGGGCCTTATTTACACCACTCCAATCAATTTAATTCACCTCCCGTAATAAAAATACATCCTAACTTAATTATTCCACTTAATTAAATTAGACCACTCATTTATTTATCACACCTCACTCTTTGACTAAATTAATTACCTTGTTATTATTTAAATATGGCCAACTAAAATATTACTTAATTAAATTAGTCATAATCACTTAATTAAGTAAATTAAATAATCACCTAATTAAATTAGTTAAATACTCACCTAATTGATTTTGGGGTGTTACAGCAGCCCTAGTAGACCGCAGACCAAGCCCACCATCAATCTTAGGCTTACAGAACTTATCCCACTTAATAAGGTGAATAGTTTTATGATTCTTCATCAACCCGGATAAATTTTTTACACAATTTGTCAATTTCATCACACGTACCTCTAGGGTTCATAGAGGATTGCATGACATAAGTAGGCATAGCCTTCACCACAGACTTAGCCAGAGTGACTCTTCCAGGAAAAGACAGAGTCCTAGACTTCCAATTGCTCAATCTTAATTTAACTTGGTCCAAAACAAATTTAAACGTATTCAGGCCCATCGTCTTGTAAAAAATAGGCACACCAAGATATTTACACCAATCATCGGTAGAATTAAAACCTAAGA
This sequence comes from Oxytropis ochrocephala, assembly GCA_020916435.1. Taxonomy (NCBI): domain Eukaryota; kingdom Viridiplantae; phylum Streptophyta; class Magnoliopsida; order Fabales; family Fabaceae; genus Oxytropis; species Oxytropis ochrocephala. The sequence goes on from CM037091.1 coordinate 44,258,262, forward strand.
CTTCACAAATATCTTTCCTTTGAAGTTTAGGAACATTTTAGAGAATAAAACTCGGTCTTTTCATGACTCACCTTTTGCCCTGAACTGAGGCAAAAATTACGAAGAATATTCGTAATGGTATGAGCTTGATCCATACTAGCATCAGAGAATAATATCAAGTTATCTACAAAAGCCAAATGAGATATCTTAGGGCCACCTTTAGCAATTTGGATTGGAATCCAGCTTCCATCTGCCACATTCTTCTCAATAGCTTGAAAAAGTCTCTCAATACACAAGACAAAAAGATAAGAAGAGATAGTGTAACATCCTGCATCGCTTCAGCTGTTGCTGATCGCCTCACGAACCAACACGAGTCTTTTTTTCAAAGATGCTTTCAGGAAACTTCCTCAGAAGGTCACCCATCCCACTACTACTCCAAACCAAGCACGCTTAACTATGGAGTTCTTATGGGATGGACTCTCAAAAAGAAGATGCATTGAATTGCATTGAAATCACCCATAATTGCCCAAGGACCATCCATATCTACACCAATATCCTGAATATCATCCCAAAGAGACTGTCTTGGAGCATAATTGGGGCTCCCATAAACAATAGTAAGGTGCCTAGGAGAGGAATTCGTGTATAGAACAGCATGCACAAATTGATTTTAGATTCTCTAATTATTTGAACATTCCAATGATTATCATTCCATAGAAGCCAAATACCACCGGATTAACCTCTAACATCTTTAATAAATTGGTTATCAAAACCAATCCTCCTAGCTATTTTCTTAGCTTGGGCACCACTCGTATGAGTTTGAAGAAGAGCAATAAAGGAAGTAGAATTTCACCCCCAATGTAGTGGATAGAATTTCACCAAAAGAAAACGTAGTAGACAGAAATTAAACTCATTAATAGACTAATTAATAACAATAATGTTATGCAGCCAAAAATTTCAGCCAAAAATAGACAAAAATTAACTTACAACACTTTAGACCATTAGTTAACCTGTTTTTTTACAGTTTTCGAGACGTTGATTAAAAACTTGTTTAATTGATCACTTAGTTAATGACCTAAAAAACTTGATGAATTAATATTATAAATTAGTTTTTGTCTATTTTTATCTAAATTTTTTTTTTCAAATATCGTTGTTAAATTAATAAATAGTATATGTGATAAGATTTACACACCGACTCAAGTAGTCACTTCTCATCAATTTTCTTTTCTCTATCTTTTTCTCTTCTCTATATAAAGTATAATAAACCCTCTTTCTCTCTGATCTGTCCTTTTTTCATATTGAGTTTCTCTTTCTCTCTCTTACCTCAGTCATCTTTTTCTCTCTCTCTCTCTAACCTTAAAAATTCGCCTATTTTCTTCTATCTTTCTGCGTGTACAAGCTCACCCACCATAACAATGGTGGATCATCAAACTGTATGCTGCATGTGCGGTGACGTTGGCTTCCCTGACAAGCTTTTCCGTTGCAACAAATGCCGCAACCGCTTCCAGCACTCGTATGCGCGCTTTTTCTTTCATCATCATCATCATCATCATCATCATCCTCATCATCCACATACACATAGTACTTATTTGCATGTTAACACACATACATACATCTACTCAAATCTCTCATCATCATATAATCACTTTTTTACCTTTTATCTTTTGATATAACACATAACCATCTTGTCTTACATGATTATTATGTTCATGATGATCATGACCACATATTTATCATAATTTTATATTCTTACATAGCTTCATCTAAACATATAATATGATTTATATATTTTGGGGGTTTTTATATGATGTTATTTTATTAGGTGTGAATTAAGCTTAAAGTTTAATTAATGTTTCTTTTTCCTTTTTTTAAGGTATTGTAGCAACTACTATGGAGAACTACCGGAGATAGAACTGTGCGATTGGTGCCAAAGCGAGGAAAAGAACTCAAGACATGTTGGATCCAATTCAAAGAAACCGGTGACCGGAATCGAGGCCGGAACAACCAACCGTTTGGAATATTCCGGCGAGAAAATCGGGAAGCAAAATGATCGCGACGAGAGTGGTTCCGATAAGGGGAAGAGTCCGACGCCGTCGCCACGGACCGCTACACGCAGGTACAAGCTTCTCAAGGATGTAATGTGTTAGAGATCAGCCAAATCATGACCAAGAAGAAGAAGAAGAAGAAGAAAAAAGTAATATAATTAATATATAGGTGACTTTTGTGTTAAGGAGATGTTTTTGTTTTGTTTTTGTTTATATATAGTGTGTAGTGTCTTTGTTAAGAGTGTGTTTCTTTTGAGTGTTCTTCTCAACTTCTCTTGTTTTGAGTGGCTTTTCAGCAAGTTGTGAATAAAACTATGTAACTTTAATTAATATATATATATATTAGTCCCATGATCTATGGCTTATGTTTCATGCTCTTATCTCCACTTACTTTTATATTTCTTGTTTCTTCATCATTATATATATTATTATTATATAATTAATTATAATAAGTGAATTTACAAGTAGGCTAAATCATCAGATTTGTCATTCCTCTAATATTTTATAAGTAAAATTCAGAGAGTGTAGTATTGCATGGTACACATGAAAAAGGTTTCGTGCATGAGTTTGGTAACAGAAGTGAATGAAAAATATAATATTTTCTTGGAATTCATAAATATTGTTCATGAACAGATTTTCTCTAGTAAAATATTTCAGTTTCCAAGTTTATATATTCTTTTAATGGTTAATTTGCTTTGTGATAACTTGAAGCTCTTTGGATGAATTGAATGCACTAGTTTTCTTTTTGGGCGAAGATTTCATAGTACCAGAAAAGCTGCTATAACTTGTTGCAGATTCATTGAAAGCCCTTTAATTGCTAGGCCCTCTCTATTATTGTCTATCTCAATTAAATTGAAGGATGCATGTTGATTAGAAGTGGAGAGTTTTCACCACGTAATTTCCATGGTAAATATACCATCACCATTCTCTCCTATCTTATTTACTATTGTTATTAGTCAAAAGTATATTAGTGATTTCTTGACGAGTGATTTCTAAAGTAAAGAATCAACTGAGCAATCACACTGGTGTACCAGTTGAATTAAGCTATTAGATATATTATATATTATAAAACGTTATAAGCTGGTTAAGATTGCATCAATTTGGCCAATACTTTGGTGAGAGACTTAATTTATTCCTCACCTTAGAAGTCACCTAGCTTGAAGTACCCTCTTATTAATAAATTTTGCAAAAAAAAAAACAAATTATTAATCAGTCTAACTATAATATCTCTCAAGAACATATGATTCTACTAATCTTGAAGGAAGTATTGGAGAGAAGACACACAATCAATTGCTAAGACTAAGACTAAAATCAGAGAATAATACTGTTTGCAATGTTCATCTAAATATCTTATTTTTATATTTTTATAAAATATACCCTGGCAGCTCTGCAATCTGAAAGACCATGCATATGATATTTAGTACAATAGGTCAAAGTCTATGCAAGAATTTTTCTGGCAAGTCATTTTCTTTAATTAAATTATATAGATAGAAAAAGGAAAAAAGTGTGTGGGAAAGTTTTCACAAATTAAGAGTTTCCAGTTGTAGGTGGTTGTTTCTAGGCCATACATTTAATGTCTATTGATATTTTCATTTTTCACAGTGTTGACCCTTACTTTGTGAAATATCTCCAAAGTACACAACTTCACATGCCCTCCTTCACTGTGCCTGTTCTGCCCATTTATTAGAAACCAACAAATACTTTCTCATTCGCCCTTTAAAGTGAACAATTATTTTCATCATTTTTTCATCTTAACCAAGTCCTTTTTTCCCTTTCCATCTCCTTAGTTTTTCATAGAGTAAACAGTCATTTTGGTTTCTGAATGTGTGATGCGCTGTGTTTATAATTCTTGAATCTATTAAAATTGTAAATACATTCTCAAGTGTCTCATTGATGAGTCGCTTTAGTCCTCAAATTAAATATGACTTTTTTGTTCAATTTAATTCCTAAAATTACTAGATAATACATATTTAAGGACTATAATGACAACGTCTCTCACATATTAAGAGACTAAAATGATTATTTACTATTTCTTTTTTACCCTTTAAGAAAATTCACTTGTTATATAGATGGGGACCTTGTGAAGTGACAAGAAAGAGATGAAATCTATGTGCCAGTAAACATATACAAAGCCAAATCTTGTACAGTACTCTCAGTGAAATAAAAGGAAAAAGAAGGAGATAGTGAAATTGATATCTTCCAAATCTGTCCTAACCATTTTAGATGGTGTCGTTTTCAGCTATAACAACTGTTCAATAATTCTTTTGTGTATAGGTAACTATCTCTCTCCCTCTCTTTCCTAACATCATCTCTTACTATTTGTCTATACTCTTATCCAAGGCAATTAGAATATTATATATATATATATATATATATATATATATTTTGCGTCGCAATTCTGCAGAGCTGTTAGATTTCGAGAGTTTCTATAGACTGGATGGTTTTGTTGGTTGCTGCACCGTACAATAGCAGAAAATTAAAGGATTCTTCAAATCCTAAGGCTATTTGAATTCAGATTCCAAGGTTTTAATTCTTGATTAGGACGATTATTGAGCAAAATGATATCGAAGTATTACAGAAAAATGGATTTAGATTCACTACTATCAGTGCTCCTGCAGTTTAACTAAATATAAGGGTATTTTAGTCACTTACAAAAAAAAAAGGGGTATTAGTCTTTTTCTTACAAAAAATATCGTTTTTTGTTTATCTATTCTTATACCAAAAAAGTAGGACTCTATAGTTGATTTCAACAACAGGGTATCACAGTCCCAGAAAAATGTTGTTGATACAATCTCAATCGTAGTCGTGTTATGTTGCATAGATCTAGTATTCCTTGCCTCTTAATACAATTTGTTTGCCCTAAAAAACAAGACATAAACTCGATAATGTCACCTTCCAAATTGCAACATGAGGATTTAATTTTGATAACATTGCTCTTGTCTAAATCATGTGGTCCTAATTTTAGGGTTAAGTAAACTTGTTATATATAAAAAAAAACACATGATGACCCCATGTAGTGGTCTCCTTTGTTATATCAAACACTTTCCTTTCTTTCTAATCCATCATCAAGATGAGTCACATGCTTGCTTGGCTTCGATCCCTCTCTTACCTTTCCTTGTCCAACTTACAAGCAACTTTCCAAATGTAGGATCTAGCACATATTAACGCATGCAATAATGCTGATTCCACATGCAAGCTTCTGAGTCATTTTTTCACTCTTCAATGCAATCATTTAAATCAATACCAACCGCACATTTTATTACTTGCAAACTATTCAAGTTAGCTGCCAATAAATAATATTCTTTTAATTCCTTACAAAAATACATGGCATGGTATTGCCAAAACTATATACTAGAGCATCTTCAGTATAATATTTGTATTTTAATTTATCAGAAAAAGGGTAGCAAGTAGCAAGTTAGATCAAGCATTCAGAAATTTGGTCTTGAATAACTTTAACAAAATTAGATCTTTTTAAGCAGTGTTTTGAAAATCGAACTGGACATTGAACAGGTGAGACCTCCGGGTCATGGATCAACCGCTTAAAATCGCCTAAACCCGGTTGAAACCGCATTGAACCGCATCAAGGTTGTTTTCATTTTATTATAGTTTATTCTCGGTAAGATAGAACATATGCATAAATATATGGTAGATAGGTTGTTGATCTTGGTTTGTCAAAAAAAAAAAGGTTGGTGATCTTGGAAGAAAGGGATTGTCTCGCTAAGATAGAACATATGCAAAAAACAAAATTTGTAATTTGATTCGTAAAGAAAAACTGAATTTCAATGCAAACCAAGAAACTAAAATGGAAAAGATCACTGACGGCCTTTGCTAGTCTAGGGGGAACATAGATTTTGGCTGGGGTTCCGTTGGTGCTAGTGTGGAGGCATGTTCTCCCTCTGGGATAAATCCAAAGGCTTGCTTGTGTTCTCATTTCCGGGGGATGTTTTTGTAGGGTTGTGCATGGACTGTAAAGGTGGAGAGATGATATTTTGTCGAAAACATCTATTCCAAGTTTAGTTTAGTGGAGGAAATAGTCCTTTAAGGAAATCCCCTTATGTCTTAAACAAGAGTTCAATGGGGGGGGGGGGGGGGGGATCTATATATGGTGTGTGGTTCGGGACTTTAACTTCGGTATGTTGCCGACGTGAGTCACAAGGGTTGGGGTTAGAAGGGAACTCAAGGAGTTCAATAGAGATAGAAGAATTTTGGGGGTTCCTCTACGAGTTGCATCTGAATGACCTACCATTACACGGAAAAAGGTTTAGCTAGGTTCAACTTAGTGGGATGGACATGAACAAGCTAGATCGATCGTTTCTTAGTGTTGGATGAATGGTTTTGAGTAGAGGAACTATCCGCCCCTACATGCTTGCTCTCCCACGCGATGTTTTTGACCACTATCTGAATGTCCTCAAATACGTGCTCCAACATAGTCTAAAACCCTTATGGCTCAATAATTTTTGGCTAAGTCATATGTGGTCTAGAAAAGGTCTTGGATAATTGGACATTTCCCTCTCTCAGGGTGTACCTTGAAGAATAAGTTAAAGGTCCTCAATGCCAAAAGTGGAATAAGGAGGCTTACGGAATAAGATGTGACGACCTAGCTACTGGTTGAAGAAATTAAGTCGGTGGGCTGATAACTCTTATTTATAAGAGTTATTTATGTTCTTTAAGCCTAAATCAATATGAGCTCCTAAGTAATATTGTTGTTTAATTAAGTAAATATTTGTTATTTAATGTAAAAGAGGGTTAGGAACTAATTTGTGATCATTTGGCACTTTGGTGCCCCATCTTGTGTATTAATGTGTTTGTTCAGTGTTGCATCATTCAAATCCTATAGCGTTGCGTTCTGCAGCTGATGAGAGAGAAAACCAAAAAACAGCTTTTGTTGCGTGTCAAATCACTGCAGAGCAGTGCAGAACTTTTCCTGCAATAGCCATCCACCTTTTACTTTATTGGGACACTTGTTTATTTTGTAATGGATGAGGATGAAAGAGTTGGTGGGATGGATTGTCAACCTTTTTAGGATATATTTTCTTTATATAAAAACCTCAACCTTCTTCATCATCATGGTGTTGTTGGTCTGAAGAGAGGAGAGTTAGAAATAACTCTCTTGCACCCCATTTTCGTCCAACCTCTATTTTCACAGTAAAAAATAGAAATTCTGTAGTGCTGTGAGCGATGGTGTAGCGTGTGATGCTGTAGCATCAGAGGAGCTGCCATCATTTGGAGTATTTTCATTCTCTTTGTGATTTCGGTTTTATGGATTTAGGTAACCCCTTTAAGCCTTAATTCTTGTGTTGTTGCTCATCATGAGCTGAATCACTTGTAGTTGGATAGTTAAAGCTTTGTAATGACTTTTTAATAGTTTTAATGTAATGTTTGATGTTAGTATTTTAACCCTTGCTTGAAACTTCTTTCAATGCTTATTTTAAAACTGGTCAGCTAAATATAAGTACATTTATAGGTCTAGACATGGTCTATAAATTGAACTCAACGATTAATATCGGTGAGTGGTTGTTTTAAGGACACTTAGAACAACCCATGCTTAAACATTGACATAGGAAAACATAGTTCATAGGTAAATACTATGGGAGCTTAATATACAAGGGTGAACCTATTTAGAGCTTAGACATAAGCCCTTGTAATAAACCTCGACGTTAGTGATCGAAAGACACACATCAGATGCTACAGCACTCAGTGCTATAGCATCAGACATTACATTGAATAGTTTTAAATTATTTACTTAGTGAAAGACATTCCAACTACTCTTATTCTGAATTTCTACTTATCATATATCTTTACTTGCTTATTTAGATTTATGTTATTCACAATACTTATTGACAACTTGTTATTGTTATTTTTGTTACTCACTAACATTATTACTAATCTAATTATAGAAAATAACTCAACAATCCTAGTGGGAACACTCTCTACTTACTCTTTATTACTTGTTGCAGCTGTGTATATATACTTGCACATCACCTTTCACCACAACAAGTTTTTGGCGCCGTTGTCGGGGATTGTGATAGTTAATTTATATTGTTTAGTTAGTAAATTTTTGTTAGTTTAGATTCTTTTGTTTAGTGTGTTCTATTTTTCAACAATATTATTTTCTATTTTGTATTGTGCTTTGTGTTTGTAATGTGTTGTCTTTGTTGTTTTTAGTGTTACTATTTGTGTTTAGTGTTTTGTGAAGAAAAAAATCCACTTTATGTCATGGACCATTGGAGTTTTTAATTTTTGCAAGAGTTGAATGAATTGAATGCTCAACAACATTGTTTCAACTATGATTTCCATAGGAGTGAATATGAAAGGGGCTGTTATGAGACCAAGTTCATGCCCATGACAACCCAAAATATGGATTGTGGCATGAGAAATGTTGTGTGTGAGCAAGATCCATATTCTCAAGCTTAAACCGAAGGACTACATGAGGACACCACCCACCCAAAACCTTTCCACCACACCTTCACCTAAACCATCACCAACCAAATAACCATTCCCTCCACCTAAAACACCTCCATCACAAAATCCAAATTCTCATAGTTCCAACAATTAATCCACCCCTACCTCAAGCCAAACCATCAAACCTTATCCCAAAACCTTCCGCATTTCCAAAACAACCCGCTCCACACAAGTCCCCATCTCTAAGAAAAACTTCCATCACTAAAACAAAAATCATCTCACCTCCTCACAAAAAAAAAAAAATCCACCCATAATTCAACTTTGCCGCCACAAAGCAACCACCAAGGCTATTGGAATCTAAAATGCAGAGAGTGGATGTTGTCACAGTGGTGCTATAGCATCATATCGGAAGGAGTCTTCGCAACATCTCTTGCACCACCAAATAAAGCTGTAAGAACAAAAGTGGTGGCCAAAAAGAGGCCAAGGGTGCCTAATGCTGTTATGGCTAGAACAAATGATTGGATCCTCCTCCTACACCACGAGCCTCCATTGGCCAAAAATTCAACACAAGATGTTTTGCAAAATATTAATGTTGCAACACGAGAAGGATGCATCGGGGTGATGTCAAGAAACCTCCTCACTGAGGGCCAAAGTTCTATACAAGATACACCGCCACAAGACTTAGTTGGTGATTACTCTTAAACCAAGTGTTACTTGAGGTAGGTGAGGGTTTTAATCTAATCTTTGTTGTTTTTTCCTTTCTATTTTTGATGTTTAGGACTTTCAATTGCATTGGTGAAGTGGCGTTAAGCGTGAAGTGGTAGTAGGCGATGCCACAATATCCACTTCAGCAACAAAAGACTTGAACAAGAATAAGGGCCTCTATACAAGAGGCAAATAATCTATGAGAAAAACCAAAGCAGGGGCCCACCAGAGCAAGCAAGCGTTCAAAGTCAAGGGTCACTAAGCTTGGTTTTCTGATTCTATTAAGGCCGACCATTCGACTTTCTCAACGAAAACAACACCTTTGAGTTCCTTGGGTTTCCGCTCGGTTCCCCAGAACTCCAGTGGAAGTAACCCCATTATTTCTATATCTACTAGGAAGCCTTCGATTTCCTCATTCAGGATGGAATCAATTATCGACTCATCTTCCAAGACAAGTGGCCTAAAGGGATCTTCCACTTCATCACCCACGTGCATGATTACAGAGCCCTCGGCCAAAGGCTTTGGTTCCTCCTTTGAACAAAGGCCTATGCATCATCGTTTGGCACCTGAGACTTCTTAGGGCTATAAGGGCCATAGAGGCACATCGTGTCGCACCGATGTCGGGCTACTAGCTACCTTGACAGCCTCAATCATATTTTTGAACTCGACTTCTTCCTCAGAGATGGTTCCGAGCACAGGTGTCTTGGTGGCGACATTAGTAGTTGAACCGGCCTCGGTAGGTTTGGGATATGCCTATTCCAACATCGTGACTACAGAGGCCACGGAGGTTTCCTGTGTATTCCCTTTCCTTAGTCGTAGTCATCATCTGGAGAAAACCTCTCATTTTTTGAACCGACCTCGCCCTCTATAACCTCCTATTCTGCGTGCGTATTAGAGGGGACTTTGGGTGGTGATTCCATAGATACCTTTTTCGCAATCCAATGATCTTGGGGCACCTCTGAGGGTGGTTTCACTATTCTGGTAGCTCTTAATTATTTTTCATTCATAACTATAATGTCCACAGATACCAAATACAACAAAAGAAGTTGGTTGTTGGATACAATACTCGTTCAAAAGCTAATTCTGTCCACAGATGCCAAATCCTGCTCAGTTGTGACTCTAGCCACTCTACTCACTCCTTTCGGGGTAGGTTCCTTGCTGAGTCTAGGAAAAGCAATCTTCCCGATGTTCCCATTGGTAGACAGAACTTTCCCCCAAGGTAGGTGTCAGAGTCGTGAACTCTGCCCTCTCGATTGGGGATTTTTCCTTCCAAGGTTCAACTTGGACAAGTGGAGTTCCCTCAACTCTAGAGTGAGCCTACCAGGCTTGGGTAGCTTCTTATGGGACTTCCTTGGCTTGCTTGGCTCACCTTTTTCCAATCGATGGTGTAGGTAAGACATAAGTTCCTCCACGGTGGATCCTTTAGTAGGAACTCCAAACCGGTCAAAGAGTGATGGTTTCCTTTCTTGAGGACTCTCCTGTTTGGGAAGCCACATATATTTCTTCTTTCCCTTTACTTGGGTGGCTCTTGAAAAGGATATCATGTTGATGCCCATGATGGGAAAGGGATCGGTTTCCACCGTCTTCTCGGCCACCCCCTTATCAGCCAGTTTGAACCTTCCTTCCTTAATGGCGTTTTGAATGGCCCTTCTGAACACAATTCAATTAGATGTGGCATGGTTATTTGAGTTGTACCACTTGCGATATTTCTTTCCATTCAGCTCTTTGGGAGGAGGTATCTTATGGTCTTCAAGTAAATGAATCTGCTTATCCTTCACGAGGTAGTCAAAGATTTGATCTACCTTAGAGGTATCAAAGTTATATTCAGTCCAATTGTTCGACTCTTCCTTCTCTTTACCCTTAACCAATTTCAGAGCAGGAGATGAGCAAGTCTTCCAATTTACAATCTCGGCTACTATGATATGTGTCGTGGGCTCGGCTGAGTCATCATAGTCAAAATCGTCTCCAGCATCGACTATGGCAACTAAGTGGGGCCCTCGTCATCTAGCAACTCTTCTTTTCTCTTTATCTTGTGTGAACTATTTTATTTGAACATCCCTAGATGCTAAGCTGCTGAGTTCGGAGCATGCTTGTCTCACAAGCTTATCCTTCAATTGCAAGTACATTCCAGATATGGCCATGATGTAAGTGCGACTCGAGGAATTGAGGCAAGAGCATTTTCAGGCCATCATTTTGAACCTTTCAATGAACTTAGTCACAGACTCGTCCACCTTCTGCTATAAATTCATGAGATTGGTAGTAGTGACTTCTGATTGTGGCCAATAAAACTATCATGGAAGCACCTTTCCATGTTTTCCTAAGTCTCAATTGAATTAGGTGGGAGGAATGAATACCAAGTGAACGTTGTCCCTGAGACAAAGACAATGAGAACAACTGCAACTTGAATCAGGTGATGCATTCCATGGTTGACTTGCCATCGTCTCCTAAAAACGTGGCAAAATCAGGTGTCTTGAATCCTCTGGGAAGAGACACCAATCTTTCCACCCACTCAGGATAAGGCTTCCTATAAACAGGAATGTCAACCGGTTTCAACTAAACACCAAATAACTTCTTGATAGTGTCAACAATCACATTTGGGTCCAAGAGCTAGGACCCTGAGGGCCTAGGATCGGTTGGAGCAGTTGGGCGCCACATTGGCTTTGGGGGACCCTACATACCTAGATGAGTAGGTAACGAGGGTGAGCTATTATTCCATTCCATTTGCCTTGGTATCATTTGGTCGAGGTTAGCAAAGCCAGTTCCTTGAACTATTGTTTGGCTATTCTGGAAAGTTGGAACTTGGTTCCATGGCTGCTTGACAGAAGTACCAAACATCTGCAGGTATGGATTTGAACCCACCAGAGGTGGTACAAGTGCTTCAAGATAAGGCTGACTAGGTGGCAGGCTAACCGAGCTAGGTGTGTTTGGGACCCATGGCTATTGATTCGGGTAAGTGTCGCTTTAACTTGTGGAGCCCTGATTTTGGGCTAAAGGCTTTCCCCCTGTATAAGGATGATGGTTAATCGTCAAGTGGTGTCTATAATATGATCCATGTGGTATTCCAATCAGCTCAATATCCTCCAACAACCTTCTGGCCATATGCATCTGTCCATGTTGAAAAGTAGCCATGTTAGCAACATTCTCCATAAATTGTACCCCATTGTTGGCATTGGAAAAAGTTACTAGCCGGAGGAAATATAGGGAAAGGATTTACCTGAGGAGAAAGTGCCTACTGAGGCCCTGCCATATCGCTATATGGTGGAACCTATCACACATATCCCACTGGACTCAACTGTCCTCCCAGTTGTTGACATGAGACACCAAGAGCTATCGCACTGCTAGCATGCGTAGCACACCTCTGCTCTAGTTCCTTGGCATGTTGCACTTCATCGTCCACCATAGATTTCACTATGTTGGCCAATTGTTGTGAGACTTGGTACATGATGTCTTAGATGCCCATGCAATCTGTTGACGAATGAAAGACGCGGTTATGACCACTGGTGGTTCCTCACCAACAGGCGGTGACTGATCATTGGGCTCACTAACTACTGTTTGAGCAATGGGACCCGACGTACGCGATAGCTTTGGGTTCTTACGCTTAGAAGTAGTTCCCTTTTTGGAAGCTGAAGACGACTCCATACCTAGGTTTCAACCAGAGCGTAGGTACACACACTACTGATAATCTAAACCAAGTGTATCAAACTCAAGAGTATCTTTACCTGTGTTGGTCCCATTGGGTGTACCAATTTTCTTTGTGGTTCAAACTCTTTCTCCTAGCCGCGGGATCAGCCAGTGGTTTGAAACTATGATTCCTCTATTTCTTTAAGCAATTGCATCGAGGACAGAACTCGGTTCTTCGACTATGGATTCCCTAATTTCTCCAAAGAGTGTTAGGATAGGTGAGAAGGACGTGTGGCTGGACTATCTAAAGGCGTGAAACAAAGAGAAATATGATAATGGATAGGAAGAGTAAAGACTTTGCTCATCGTTCGATCAATTAAGATCAATGCGTCTAATCTCCCTAATCCCTAGAAACTCATGGACACTCCCCACAACCTCACTTGCACAAGTTAGTGGGGTAAAACCTCTTTGCTCCAATTTCCACGTCTCTCCTTAGCTTGTCAACCTTAACCGCTTTAACACTTTGTCGACGTGCATTGAATCCTTGCTCACTAAGCAAGTTTATTTTCCTCGGCTAAAATTTACCTTTGGCACATTACTTCCTCGGCGTTCGGTCATTGGTTCCTTAGCCCAGCTATCTTCTAGCAGAGTTTTACCTTCCCTCAGTGCTTAAGCCATTTTGATATATCCTCTATGCTTTCAAACTGAGATTTTCGCCGTGATTTATTCATCTGGAAAATATTATTTTATCCAGGCCCTAATGTTTTTATGCCCTGTCCTATGTGGCATCGGTTATACCCTAGCCTCAGTTCCCTTTTTTCTTTGGGCAACAACTTAAGGAAGTTAGGGATATATATCTCCCTAAATATGAAACAAAGTGAAATATATATATATATATATATATATATATATATATATAGTTCCGTCTTCCACGTCTTTTCATCCAGAAAACTACCTCTCTCTGTCACCTACAAAGTAATAAGGTTCCTTACACTTTTCTTATACCTTTTATTTGTTTTCTTCGTTTGCGTTGTAATTGTGCTTAGTGTATGCTCGAATTTGTTGATGGTGACTGCAACCATGAGTCGTTCTCCAACTCAATGCCCTGGTAGGTCTTTCCATTTCAGCTTAGCAATCAAGTTTGAACACTATGAGGTTGAGTCCGTCTCAGATGCTGTAAGTACACATCTTAGCTCTATATTTCTTTAAATTTGTGAAGATATGGATGTCTCATCTCTGATTATTTTTACATTTTAGTTGGAAGTCAGGCTTCCTTCTCTTTTTGCTATGCAACATAGGCATCAGGTATCTGAATCTGTTGTCCTTTTTGATCATCGGGGTAATGAATTTGAAGTTGTTGTTGTCAAGCGTGGTTGTGATGTCTTTCTCGCTCATGGTTAGCGCCAAGTTGGCCGATGTTTGGGCCTCCATGATGGAGGGTGGATGAAGATGGTCTATGTAACTGTTTACCCTGGATTTTGGTAAACACCGCTGGTTTGGAATTACTCGTTGACTTGCGGGATCAACCAGTAAATCCCAAGGTCGGTCTGGATTCTTGTATAAAACTGGCAGTCTCGCGCAAAACCGTCGAATTATCGAGGGAGATGTAGAATACAAAAGAAAAGTGCAGAAATGCATTAAAGAAAAGCACGTAAAGAGTGCGAGAAAAGTAAAAATGAAAGGAAAAAAACAATTGAAACGCTTTAATTGAAAGGGTGGTACGCAAGTTCATACATTCACGTTCTTGTTGCTCGTGTCTCACGGTAGTGTGTTGGAGGGTTAGAGTGTAAGAGACTAAGTACGAGAAAATGCGACCCGTTTTCCATCAGGAAAAATCTTATTTATACTACTTACACAAGGAGGGAAAATTCAAAAACTAAGTAACTGCCTAAGAATTTGAAAAGTGGTAACCGCCAGGCTTGTTTTCGACCATAGTCTTCTTCGATCAGAGCATACGCTTTCTTCAAATCCTCTACGTTATTTAGTCCCGTCGAATTCCTTTGCACCAGGTTCTAGAGTCGAATTTAGCACTTCTTCTCTTGGAATAGTGAGTCAAACCTCGTGATTGCATTTAATGAGGCTGTCGAAAAGCAAAGCTAACAAATTGCCCCCAAAAATTGTCGTTTTATTTGAATTTTGATGAAGAAGAAAATGACATTTTTGAGAACAACAGTGTAGCGTCAAAACATCTGACGTCATTACTTCATAGACAAGACGTGAATAGACGTTTTTTCAAATGATGTGACTTAATGGCGCCATCAACTCAAATTTTGTGGGCCACGTTTGCGTTGCACTACAAGAAAAGCTTGTTTTAGCCACCAGCAATTGCCACGGAGCTTATTCCGTCAGTAATTTGCCACGGATTTGCGACGGCATGTGCAAAAAATAGGAGCGCGAAATTTCCCGCTGGTGTTTGCCACGGGTTTGCCACGGACATGAAATTTGCGACGGAGATGCCGTGGCAAGTCCGTGGCAACGCATTGATAAAATTAAAACGAGCCCGATCTATTTCTTTTCTTTCTCTGCGCTCTCTCCTCTCTCCCTAAAATCTATTCGTTCTCTGCGCTCTCTCTTCTCCGTCACTCCTCACGTCAAACTCCTCCTCCGACCTCCACCCTCCACTGCACCACCACACCGCGCCTCCCTCAACCTCCACTGCACCACCACTCCGTCATTTTCCTTCTTCTCCCTATCTCAGCGCCTCCCTCCCTTCACTCCGTCGTTTTCCTTCTTCTTCTCTATCTCAGCGCCTCTCTCTGATTTAATTTCCTCCCTCCTTAATCCCGTGAAAATCAAAACCACTCCCTCAATCTTCCAAATCGTTTAGTTCCAGTTAACTCTCAACCTCCAAATCGAAACCCTAGCTCCAAATTGATCGGTTCCTCTCAAGGTGAAATCTAGGGTTCCAAATTGATCGGTTCCTCCAAATCGAAATCCATTTATGTTGTGTATGTTTTGCGTGCAAATGCTCTAACTATTGAGTGATGCAAATGCTCTATCTTTTAATTTCTAATCATTTTCCATTCTATCTATGATTCTATATATTTATGCTTTGTATCTTCAAATTATCAACTCTTGTTGTTGTGTTCTTCTTTTAATTTGCAGAGTCGATCGAGTTCTCAGATTTTCCAACACATTTGTTGCATCAAACCCTACGTGACATTACTACTGGGTTCCCAAACTTATTAATTTATTTTTCACTTTTTAATCCCTTTTGAATTTTTTAAATCACTTTGTTTTTCATTTGCTCCTTTATTTTATCTAGTGCTACTAGTGAAATTATGGTAACATTACTAGTTGGCAAGTGTGATAATATAACTATTGATGGGGATTGGGTGGGTGCCACGAGCAAATTTTGCTACATTGAATTGAGATGGTTTCTCAATGAGATGTAATTGTATCAAATTTTCTATTGGTTATTTTAAGAGTTTTGAACTCATTTCCATGCTTTAAATCTTTTTCATTTTCGCGACAGGGACACAGAACTTTTCATGGTTTAAGTTTGTGATATTATAATGGGTGAGAGAAAAAGAGAGTTAACCTTGGAGACTACGGAAAGAAGCAGAAAATGATGAATTATATCGGAGACACATTGCTACTAATCTTTGGTTCTTGTGAAGGTTTGTCTTTTTAGTCATTGAACATATTGGCAATCAACTTGGCGATCTTGATAAAAAAATCGCATCACATTTATGATATTTATATGAATCCTATTACGTGACATGACCTTGAGTCGTATTCCTTCAAATGTGATAAAGCAGATTTACTAGTTATTTTATCTGATCTTTATTTTTGGTATAGCTCTTCCATGTTCTTTGATTAGATAGAATTTTGGTATGTGATATATTGTTGGCTATGTAAAGGTAATATTGACAAGCGAGATAATGCCATGAAGTAGAATGTCTTGTAAAGCTTGAAAGCGGATATAACAATTGAGTCGGAAGATGGGACGTGAAGTTCAAGAAGTGGGTTGTAGCACGTCTAGCACTATTTCAAATCGGCATCTCAAGAAGGTAGGCTGCTTTGAAGCTATAGATGAAATTATAGAATCAGCTACCCGTTCAAGCCAATTGCAGGATGATGTTGAAAACAAAGTGCTAGAAGGAGATTCATCTCTAACCACTGAAAAGCATTCAATTCCTGTGGAGGCAAGATTAAATTTTTTCACTTCTTTAATTGATAGTTTAGATATGATGGAGATGTCAACCAATCTCTATTCATTTGTCTTTTTGGTTGACATCTCCATCATATCTAAGTAACAAGCATATAATTTTATATCATAAGACTATTTTTTAAAGACTATTTTTACTAGTATCAATTAAAGAAGCAAGGGTCATTTGAAATTTTTGAGGCAAGACCAAATGCAAGTATAAGTGCAAAATGATAGAGATGAATCTCCTTTGGCTTGACATTTTCATCATATCTAAACTATCACAGACATTGCAAAGCGGATGAACAGTTGAGTTCCCAAAGGGTCATTTGAGTTTCTTCTTCATAGTTTGAGTGGAAACAAATGATATCCTTTGTTGCTTTTTAGGAAGCTCTGGACGTGCCATCTCTTTTAAAAACTTATACTTGCATTTGGTTCTCTTTACGATTATGCATTGAGCAGCAACATGACTTGACCTTTTCATTTTGTGTTTTTTGTGCGAGTTGGTGCTTTCTATTTCGTTTTATTAAAGGAAAAGGGTAAAAAATAGTCTTTAATTTGTTTGGAATTGATAACGACATTGCTTAGCCAACTGGAATAAGATATAGTTTGGATAATAGGGAGGCTGAGTATGTCATGGGGGAAAGTTATAGATAATTGTGAATAGTAATGCATATTAATAATAGCGGATATAGGGTAGAAAAAAAAAAAAACGATGTTACTGAGACATGCATATTCGGAATTATCAATGGTTTAGGCTTGAGATTCACATTGTCAACATCAAATGGGATACGCCAATATAAAATCTTGTTGCTATTGTTTTTTTCCAAGAGAGAGGGTAGAGGATAGTTCTTATGATATAAGATTATATGCTTGTTACTTATACATAATACATAATATTGTTTGAGGATCCATGTGAGAAAAGATAGAAGATGAGATGAGAGTTAAGATAATATTCCCTTCTTCAAAAGAAGAGGATTTTATTAGTAAGATTTTGGGTTCACCTAAATCCCTGTCTATCTAATATTTATGCTTTGAAAAGTTGCTTTTCTGTTATGGTTCTTTTCAACTTTGATTAATTTTATACATTGAGCTATTTAACTAAGTGATAGCTAATTTGACATGAATACAATTCTCATCGTCGAAAGACCAAAACATGATTATGGACTAGAAACATGAGTCTTATATTGGCTCACGAGTGTGAGATCTGAGAACTTCCATTTAAAGGAGAGGCACTCCTTCTTAAGCTGCACAGTCTTTTGGAGCAATATCTTCCTTACATCATTAAGACTCTCTTATGAGTGTATATCAAGTCCATATCTGAATGATTTATGTTTGAAGTTATAGGGTTTTAGATAAAGGAGGGAAAAGAAATAATAAAGACTTCAAATTGTGTTTGATATGATGTCATACAAAAGGCTAAGCACCATTCCTTATTTATACTAATACTAGATTCGTAATTCTTATCAAACAATTAAATTATTGATGATACAAATTAGAAATATGGAAACAAATTCTAAGAGATAACCTAAGATATTTTAAAGTAGGATCAAGATATTGTATCACGTTTTTCATATAATCTAACTGGTATAATTGGATTTTGCAGCCATTGAAGGTGTTTCAATAGATAGTGTGACTTTAGCTTCAGAGAAGATTCAGGCTATAATTGATGAGGTGAGTTGTCTGTCCATGCAATCTCTCAATCTCAAGACTAATGGCTATATTTACGTTCTTTTTCCAATTTGTTTTTTTTTTAATTTTTAAAATGTATCATGTTGGTGTTGTTGACTGGTGACTTATTTTTAGCCACAAACTAAGGTTCACATATTTTCTTGTGTTTTGTAACAGACAGTTAGGAGTAGAAATCTTGATTATTCACACTTCATATCCCTTCCGTTGGCCATCCACCCTGAGTTAGTTACTAAGCTAATCAATTTTCAACACACAATTTTGGGAAATGATGATTCGTGCAAAGATGAGAACCTTGACACTGACTCCAATGAGGATGAGGATACTGCTGATAACAAAGAAGTAGATCAATTGCTGATATTCTTTGAGTTTTGATGTGTGTTTTGTGTTGTGTCGCACCCGCGTCATATCCGATATTTGGACTGCAAGGATTGAATGTTTATGCTTTACTTGCTGATAACTGCTACTTCTGCTTCGATCTTCTTCCTTCTTCTATGTGCTGTCTTCTTTAGTACAAAATATCACTGATTTAGTTTGCACTTTTACTGGACTTGGGGATTGACAAATCTATATTCATCAAGCCTAAGACATTTCACCTTCACGATTACTCATGCTCAAGCTGTGGAACAAAGACCGTGTTAAGACAGCCACTGAGATCTTGCAGGTAAGTTATATCAAGTTCAACACAATGATATAGTATGTAAATTAATTTATTTCTTTGTAACTATGTTTTATCTGTATAGAGTATTTCCCCTAAAGTTATGGAAGTATTGGATAATCGGCCCATCTCAATAAGATTAAAGGGTGGTAAGAATCTATTTTGAACTCCATCTTATTGATACGACACTCATGAATCCAACATCTTTGGTTATTTATTGACAAGGTTTAAAATGACATTCATATCTGTATATGTTGGATAGAAACTTGCTTTCTTATACCATCAAATTTGACTTTATGTGATTTCATTTGATATCTCTAATAAGGAAACATATGTTTTACCTTGCGAGGAATGCATGAAAGGTTCTCATAAAAAGCTCGTGTTCTGTATGCCCCTGTGGAAGAAATTGGCAGCGAGGGTCGTCTTTTACGTGCCTGTCGTATCCATATATGACCAGTTTCTTGTGATTTTCATTTGATATAAGAAATTATTTTTTATTATAAATTACAAATAATTTTGGATCTGTGATCGTATCTGGTTTTACTTTTACATTGCGCTAAAAAATTGTTTTTCTAAGCTTGTTTAGAAGTCATAATTGATGCATATATTGAAGTTGGACTTGTCTTAGAGAATAATGCTAAAGAGAGACGGAAGGTCAGTTAACTTTAGCGGTTTCATTGTGCTTCTATGTATTTTGGAAAGTAATGATAGAAAAGTATTGCAACCCATATTAAGTACGATTACTTTCGTTCAAGGCCATTTTCACTGTACCAGTCACGCTATTTATTAGATGTCAGTTTCTATAATTTCTTTATGTTCTCTCAGAATATCTGAGGTTTATGTTAACGTAGTGTCAGCCCATGTTTTAATATGAAAGGTGAATAGCAACTGTATATTTATGAACAAACTCCCCTGTTGTGAATGTTATTTATGCATTTCCTAGCAGAATTATAATTTCCTCTTTCCAGCTTTAAATTATATAAGTTTGGGAACACTACTTGACTACATCAATGGAAAAAAAAAGAAAGATACATATTATCTTCTTACGACAAGAATAATGCCATACTCTCCCTCTGTTTTGTATAATTTGTATGTAGTTATGGTTGTTTAAGTGATCATCAACTTTTTCTCGTGTTACTGATTTGCATGCCACAGTTGATGAATTCAAGGCATAGGAAAAGGTGATGATGTCGGGCTTACTTGTTGTAACTTTGTTGGTTTATTTTTCGGTTTGTGAATAGGCGATATAAGCTTCTTGGTGGTGTTCGAGTCAAAGTGGAGGAGAAACGTAGACTCTTTTGATGCGGGGTGTATTCAAGCGGTATGGATCGAGGAAGACCGGGGAGTATCTTATCCGTGAAGCTCACCTTTCACAGAGATTTTCATTTGATGAAAATGGATACTATCATTGCTGTGCTTCAATACCTTTTCCTGAAAATATGTAGGTAGAGTGTTAGATGTCTTGTGATTATTGCTTGACTTACTCCTATATGGAGTAAGGATATACCAAGTTTGTTAAACTTTTCTTGCAGCCAATGATGTCAATGTAGTTAATGTAATGTAATTTGTGCATGCAAAACATGTCACATATGTAATAGAATAGGTGTGAATAATCTGTACAAAAATTTCTTGTTCTTAGGAGAGGAATGCTCAATGAGAGTCAAAAAATAAGGTCTATAGGAGATACAAATGAGATAGATCAATAAGGGGTCTTTGAAGTTTAAGCAAAGATTCCCCTATTGCTCCAATTTTCTTTATAAGTAGGTCCTAGTTCCACTACTAAATTTGTATTCATTCACCTCCCAGCAAGCTTTCATTCCATTGTTTATATATTTTTTGATGTAATGGAACATTATAACTTTGTATCCTTATTGTTAGAATTGAAAGATAACCCAATTTGTGAAGAAGTTGGAGTAGTAGGAAACTACTGCTCCATTTATTTTTTTAATTTTTTTTTTTAAAAACTTGCGACGGATTTGCCACGGACTTGCGATGAAAATTTGCCACGGATTTGCGACGAAAATTTGTCACGGATTTGCGATGGAAAAATTTGCCACGGATTTGCGACGGAAAAATTTGCCACGGAAATTCCGTGGCAAACGATTTGCGACGAGCGTTTTTGCCACCAATTTTTGTCCGTGGCAAATCCGTGGCAAATGTTGTTTTGCCACGGAAATTTGTGCATTTGCCACCGAAATGTCCGTGGCAAATCAGCGATTTTCTTGTAGTGTTGGAACTCGCCACTACTCAATTGCAATAACTGCTTTTTTGTAGAGACCTCAAGGGTTTTGCACGTTCTCCTTCACTAAGAGCAGTTATAAATAGAGAACTCACTCTTCCACTTCTTCTTTTCCAGAAACTCTTCCATTTCCCATCTCTGCGAAATTAGCGAGACCGAGCTTCTTTCTCCCTTACGAACTTTCGAGTGTTTACGCAATCATCATTGAAATCTTCCCAAGCTTCAAATCTTCGTTTTTCTGTCTTTGTTCGTGTTTCAACTTCATTTCTTGCAAGCCCTAAACCCGAAGATTCACCGTTTAAGCTACTATTCACCAATGGCGTCTTCTTCCCGAAACTTTGCTGGTTCCACTGCTGAAGCTCTCCAAGCAAAGCAACAACCTTTTGTGGCTGAGCCTAACAGGAGAGACCCGCGCTCCGGAGATTGGGAATCGCTCGTTTTAATTCCTGCTGGTAAACATGGTTCTCATGCTTCTCTTGGTCCTCTGCCCACATCTCTTCAGGACCTTGATAGTGTCCAATCTCTATTTCCTGGTTGCGAGAGTAGCAAACCCATGGTCTTCACTCGAGGGCCTTAGACTATGAATTTCATGGAGCACCCAGGCCATGTCTTTTACGCTTCACCGCCTGCTAGGAACGAAGCTTACCTCAGTCTGCTTGACAAGGTGGAGTCGAAGAAAGGGGAAGTTTGGAGAAGACGGGGTATCTTCGACCTGGTCCAATTATCTAGGTTTGGCCCTAAATATTTGAACCCTCTGATCATTGTAGCGTTGCACTTCTAGGAGCTCTCTACGAACAGTCTGCACTTGAAATGTGGACCATTAACTCCCACATTATTGGATGTGGAAGCCATCACTGGCCTAAGGCCCACTAGAAGGACCTTCGATCCTCGTGCCCCGACTGAGCATAACAAGCTCGACTTCACTCGTGAGAAAATCCCAAATTTTATTGAGGATTTTCACGTCACGGATGATGAGGATGTTTCCGACGAGGAGCACATTGCTTTTCTCACTTTATGGCTCAGGTCTTATGTCTTCTGTTCTTCATCGCGCACAGTGGACAAGGCTTACGTGAGCCTAGCCATTTAGCTTCATGAAGAGCGCGACATATGCCTCAGCAGACTGCTTTTGGGAACCCTCTACCGATAGTTGACAATTGGCTCCTACGGCTTGAGGGTAGCCCAGCCTGAGGAAAAATTCTCTGTTTCTGGACCTATCTGGCTTTTTCAACTGTGGTTTCTTGCCACTTTCGAATCCAGATTACAACTGAAGATTCCTGATTCCAGTGCTCCTATTGTCGAACAGGGAGTGTTCGAAGGAATAAGGCTTGCTTTGCTGAGGCCTAGTGCGGTTGTGCGGTCAACTGAAGACTTCTTCTTTGACACCTTCAACATGCTCTTAGCCTTTGATACTTTCACCCCTTCGATGGCCCCATTCCCCCAACGATCTTCTGGTCCGGAGTGGTTTAAGCACGTGTTTCCTGCGACCGGTGCTGCACGGGAGAGCGAAATCAACCAGATTTGGCAGGCTTATTTAACTCCCACCTTGCTATCGATCAGGGTGTCACCTGAGTTCTTTGTGGAGCAGTTGGAATTGCATGCGCACTTGCCAAATTTGGTCGCAAGACAATTTGGATTGTGTCAACTTCGCCCCAAATCCTTCCGCTTCAGTTAGATCCAACACATCCGGTTTGGTGAAGACCATGAGTACAATTGAGTTGTATTCTTTAGGCAAGCCGTCGAGAACGACGTCAACCAGATCGTTTTTAGAAACGACATCGCCAACCGCCGCTAGCGAACTAGCAATCGCACAGATTCGAGAGATGAACTCAGTGATGCTACGAGATCCTTTCTTTGTGCTCTTCAATTCAGACCTCAATTGACGATTCTTCGCTTTCAAATGTGCAAGGAAATGCTTGTGGATAGTATCCCAAACTTGAAACGCATGAGTGCAGTGTAACACATGAGGGAGAACCAAATCGGAATACGTGGAGAGAATCCAGGTGAAGAGCGCTTGATTCTGAACTATCCACTTGTCATAGTCGTCAGAAATCTTGTTGTTGCGTTCATCGTTGATATCGAATTGAACTGTGGTGGAATTTTAGTGTTCACTAGCAACCGATGCAATTTGTGTATGGCAACGATACCTTCAACCTGTTGATTCCACAACAGGAAGTTCTTGTCATCCAATTTCAAGGACAATTTTGGTCCGGTGATGAAATGTGAAGACGAAGAACTCGATTGAAAAAATCGAGTCGGTGAATTAGGCGTCGGCGTTACGTTACCGCTATCGGCTCGGTGTTGCCATTGAGAACAAAGCTCTAATCTAGAAGATGAAATGGAGAAGTGAAGCGGAAACGAGAGAGATTAGGCACCGGGATCAGAATTTGTGAATGATACCATGATAGAAGTGAACGAGAGAGAGTTTGTTGAAACGGTTAACAGAATTCAATTTTATTCATTCTCATTATGAACAGATCAGATACACAGGTGTATATATATGTACAACTGTCAAGTGAGTCAGCCAAGAGCTAATGACTAATGTATCCTTCTATTACATTGGATATCTATATAACTATTAACACTACTACCTACCCCTCGACGAAGAGGTATCTTTTGGGCTATCTAACTATGTTATACTTGGTTGAATTGTAAAGAGTTATTATGAGTACTTTAGTCTATAAATACCTATATATAATATTAAGTTTGACTTTTAGAAAAAGAGCATGCATACCCAAAATAGTGATATCAATTGCTCTATGATAAAATGAAGAGACTTGTTGTAGACTTTTAGCTCTTGTTTACTTATAAATACTTGCTTTTTAGGAACACACTAGAGTATATGATTTTAAATTTCAACACCTATACAAAACAATTTTTAATTCAGCAGGGATGTATGTAGTGTCAAAATTTCAAAGTAAATAACCATTAAGAATTAGACCCATAGTATATTTCCCCTTATTTATATTTTACCTAGATTTTATGTAGATGTGAAATGAAATTCCACTTTATCTTTGATGATTTTAAATATTAGTAGTGTCCATGCTATTATATTTACTCCATAGCCGGATTGCTTCCCGATGATGGTATTATATTTTATGAAAATGAAAAATATTCAAATAGGAAGTGACAAATAAGAAGCTTCAAATTTGTTGGCACAAAGTTTTTTAATTTTAAAGTAATATACAAAACACGTGGATGGCATATATGATTAAGACAAATGCATAGCTTTATCATATATATTTTGTCAACAAAAAAATAGCTTTATCATAGAAATGTCAACCCTTAGCACTTGTAACCCTATGGTTTTAAATTAGTTTATGTGGTAGTTGATATGATAGGACAAAACGACCGCGACACATTTTTTACTAATACAATTGTTTGATCCTCGGATTTCTAAAAGATAATCATGAAGCGGTATTATTATATTCAAAAATTGTTGCTCAACTATTACATTTAGGGTAATGCTTTTTAGTAAGAATAGATAATTGTAAGAAAGGTAATAAATAAACTAAAAGCCTTGTTTTATTATTCTTACCTTTCCTACTTTTATTTTCATCTAACATTTCTCTTATATTTATTATTTAGCAACAGAGTAAAATTAGAGCAATATATAAGCATCAAAAAAGTGTCGATAGTAGAGAAATAAAAAAGAAGTAAACGAGAGATGAAGAAAGCTTTATAAGGTATCAATGGTTTACATGCTCTATTTATACGGTCGACGGTCGATATACAGAGTTACAAGCTTATTATCACATGAAAAATGGATTAACATTTACATAAATAAGTACTTTTTATCATTCCTCATGTAACTACGGAGATTATTAGACATCCATCTTCAAAATTATTCACAATATTCTCTATTGCACGTCCATTGGAATACGCCTCATTAAAACCTTATTAAAAAAATTAATAGAAAAAAAATTTTGGTGAAGAAAAAAGTGTATAATATCCTTTATATGAAAATTGTTTTGTTAAGAATTTTTAGAAAATCTAATGGGAATAAAAAACTATGACAAACGAAAAAAACTACGCTTTTCTCCTTTGTTCCAAACATCACTTAGAACATGAATTCTAACATATAGATTTTCTCCTCCGATGTATTTGAAGCGATAAACTTCACTGTCAGTTGTGATATATCCTCATTTGAAATGAGTTTTAAGGACAGTATTATCTTCGAAACATCATCCTTGAGTTGTTTGTAAGCTAGCATGGTATAACTGTAGATTGTTTTGTAGATCACACATGTAGATAATAACATACTTGGGATTTGACTTGTTGGAAAACAACGGTAGCTATTTCGCCTCTATAAATGCAAAATGGGCATTATGCTGAAGCATAATAAAATAAAAGTTTAGAGAAGAAGAACGTCACTAGATTTTTTACGTGGAAAACTCTCTCAGGAAAAATTGCAAGACCTAGTCTAGTTAAAGATCTCCACTATAAAGTAGGATTTACGAAGTGTCTCTCAATCTCTGAGGATCTCTCTATAAACCACACCCTTTCGGATGGTATACAAATTTTCTCTCCATTAAACTCACTCTTTCTCTCAAAGAGGAATACAAAAACTCTCTAACTCTCTTAGGATTTCTTCACTTAGATTGCATGTCTCAAGTTCACAAGTTCTCCTATCTATAGGAGAAGATCTCCAAAAAAATAATTAAGGGAAGTTAATTACTTTTCACAATTTCAATAAGGGCTACTTCATTCTTCTAAGTTGAATGTGCAAGTCTCAAGGTCCAAGGAATAAATTGCAATACCTTGGAATATTCAAGTCTAAAGGAGGTAATTCCAACAAATATCCCCCTTCCTAACTAAATTGAGGGGCCCCACTACACCAACACCATGGAAAAATCTACAACCTTCTCGGTTGGCATTGACTTGTTCATCATATCAACCAATTCAAATATGTATGAATTTTTTGCATCTTCAATTTCTTCTCATCCAATGCTTCTCGTATCCAATGATACCAGTGAAGTCACCAGTGTCGCAAGGAAGAGGGGTTGGAATTGTGACCCTTTAAAAATTATCCTGAAATAAAAGAACTTTGATTCACAAGTGTACTTGAGAATCAGGAGAGTGAGTGTTATGTGCTTTGCAGGAACAATCCTCTTAATGAATTAGATGAGTCAAGAAGGGTGATTGAATAGTCTTCACAGTTATGTAGAACTGAGAAGGATCATCCAAAACTTTCTTCACTCTTCTCATAGTTGTTTCCCAATTGTTTCAAGTAGAGTCTTACTGTGAAAGATATATTAAGTTTGTTAACCACTTGTTAAGAGTTTCAAAAAAATTTATAGCCTTTGAAAAGTTCTGAGAAGGGTTGAAAAACTCTTGTTCTAGTTGTAGCAGAGAAGGGTCGGAATTAACTCTTCTCAGGTTTTCAAAAATCTCTCCTCAAGAGGAGTTTTTCTCAAACCGTAAACTAAGTACTTAAAGCAGTAAATAACACATGGATTTATAGTGGTTCACCTACCAATTACATGGGCTACTCCACTCCACACACCCAGTGAGATTTTCCACTATTTTCCAAATAGTTTACACCCTTTCACACTTCACACAAGTTGAAAAATCTTGGTAGTTTTCTTCTCACACTCTACTCATCAGATACTTCACTAATAGACTTCTCCAAAGCTATTAGACTGCTTTTAACACAAAGCACTCACTTTTCAAGTCCTACAGCAACACATGCCACTTGAGAAGGTTCCCTATTCAATGTTCTTTTGATTACAAGGGTTTTGGGATTACTTAGAGCTTGGTTGACATATATAGGATATACATGAATGTTTTACAACACAAGACTTAATACATACTCAGAGAAAGATGAATCCCTTCTGGTTTAAGTGTAGCTGAGTATGGAAGAGAGAAAACTTTGAATGTGTGAGAAGGTTGATAGCTCAGATTTTAATTCACTCTCTTGAAGATCAATGAAGACCAGAGCTGTTGTTATATAGAGATTTTGTTTCCCTTTAACTCCTGGTCCAAGAATTCTATTCGTTGCATCAAAAACTAGTCGTTTAGAGCCGTTGCAAGACGCGCCTGAATTGTCACTTTCAGGTTTCTGCTTTTCTGCAGAAACTGGTTGTTCACAGCTGTCATCACCCTTCTCACAGTGACCCTTCTCACTGTGATTCTTCTCATGATTTGTTAAGTTGAAGATGATGCTTCTCAAGATGAATCTTCTCATGTTGATGCAGTACTTTAAGGATGATGACTCTTCTTGTCATGACCCTTCTCAGGTTCATGACCTTTCTTAACATGATTCATATGATCATGACCCTTCTTGGGATCATGACTCTTCTTAGCTTGATAATGCATTCAATCTTCTTCAATTTTCTTTGTCATGACTCTTCTCATGCTTGATCTTCTTAGATGTTCTTCTCATATTGCCTTTACACATAATGAATCTTTTCAAGCAGAATTCTTCCAAGATTTCCAAGTGGATCTTGATTTTAATCCTTTATGCTTTGAAGAACTTCCTTTCTTAGAATTGTAGACAATGTTCCTTTTCTGTTTTCTCTTAGATTTTATGCTTCTCATAAGCAAGTATCTTGTTGAGAATGATTTGAAGTCTTGTTCTTATGAATCACTCAACAAGAGCATTAGTAATACATATGATCAGAAACCTTAAGCTTCTCATCCTTGAAGTTTGTTGAACATCAAAACATTGCTAGGGATTTTGCCTCAACAACCAGATGCCAATATGTTTTGAGCGTGAATGTAACATGAGGTTGTTGGCTAGATTTATGGTACTTTAACTATCATTGTCCACCAAATAGTCATCTTGATCATGTCTCAACTCTCTTAGAAAGTTCTTCATCCATAACATATCCTTGCAAGCTTTAGTGATTGCAACATACTTTGCTTCAACGGTAGACAATGTCACACATTTTTGAAGCTTTAACTGTAGGAAACAAACCCCCTATAAAAGTAATCAGATAACCTCATGCTGACTTTGTTGAATCCACACCTCCCACCATATCTTAGTAAGAATATCCAATTAGTATTAGATTTGCATTTCCAAAACACAAGCTTCTTTTTATCGTTTCTCTCATATATACCTTAGTATCCATAGCTTCCAAATGCTCTTTTCCTAGGTTTGATACAAATCTTCTCACTACTCCTACAGCATAACCAATATTTGGTCCTGTACAAACCATTGTATACATAAGGTTACCCATATGTTTCATGGCAAATGACTTGCTCAATGCCTTCCTGAGAGCGACTATTTTTAGATAATCTTTCCCCACAATTAACATATCATCAACATAAAAGAGAAGTATGATTGACTCGCTTTTTTCATAGTTTTTCATAAACACATAATGGTTTGTAGAGTTCTTAAAATTATGTCGTGTAATAAAGGAAACAAACTTCTTGTACCATTGTCTTGGAGCTTTCTTCAGACCATAGAGACTTTTCTTCAAACGACACACCAAGTGTTCCCTACTTAGTTTCTTCAGAATCGTCTGATTGCTCCATATAAATTTCTTCCTCCAAGTCTCAATGTTAGAATGTTGTTTTGACATCGATTTGTTCAATCTCCAAGTCTAGTCCAAGAATTACTCTAATAAATGTCATCTTCACCAGAGGTGAGAATATTTCATCAAAGTCTATTCCTTTCTTTTGATATAATCCCTTGACGACAATTTATGCCTTGTACCTTGGGTTTGAGTTGTTCTCTTCAATCTTGATCTTGAACACCCATTTGTTTCGCAACACATTTCTTCCTTTTGGAAATTCTACCAGATCGTACGTCTGACTCTCATTTAAGGAAGGAAACTCATCTTCCAGGGCTTGCAACCATTTGTCTTTTTCTTCCATCTTAATGGCTTCTACAAAGCTTTCAGGTTCACCTTTATCAGTAAAGTAGAAATATTCATCTGAGAAGTACCTTCTTGATGGTTGCCTCTCTTTTGTTGACCGTCTTACTTGGGGTTCGGCTGAACATTCTCCTTGATTGATCTTACATCCCTTTGTCAAGGTGTTCTATTTGATGAGGTTCTAAAACGCCTAATCTAGTTGTATGTTCTGTTGTGGCTCGCTTGAGGAGTCTCTCCCCTGTATTGTTCGCCGCAAGAGGACTTCGTGTTGGAATGAAAAACTCTTTCCATGTTTTGATGATACAAACTTAAAGTAGTGAATTAATTTTTCTAAACTAAATATGATTTAACAAGTTTCAATCAAGTGATTAAGAACAGGATCTAAAAATCATAGCAACAACTTGGCTCTACAATGGACCAAAATTCATATGATATTACAAAGTGTAGAAGAGCCAAAAGAAGGTTAGACAAAAGAATATTAACTAAAGAAGGTAACGTAAAGAAAGTTAAATAAAGTCAATAGAAGGTTTGACCGTATCTAAAGAAGGTTGACCAAATGAGTCTACAGAAGGTTGACTAAATAGTCAACAAAAGGTTTGACCAATAGTCAACAGAAGGTTTGACTAGAGGTCAAAAAATGGTTGACCTTATCAAAGATAAATGTAAAGAAGGTTGATTGTTAAAGAAAGTTAAAGTTGAGAAGGTTAAAGGAACAACAACCTTCTCAAGAAGTGAAACACATTAAATTCTGATTCTATGATTCAATGCGCATTAAATATATATTCAAGGAATAAATGTAGAATAATTGTCTCATGTAAAGAGGAACTTATTGATTATTTCTTGTACAAACAAAGCATGTTTGTTCATGTTAATGAAGCTTAAGAAACTTCACATAAGAGCATACAAACTGTCACCAGGTACAAGAGCAGGTCATGGAAGGTCAGAATATGTGTAAGAGAGTACAATGTCAGCTGAAGAAGGTTCAATGGGTCAGATAAAGCACCATTTGCATCTGAAGAAGGTTCAAAGGCTACAACTAAAGCAAGCTTCATTATTACATATCTATAAGTCTAGAACTACTTCCCAACGGCTATCTCCAACCTTCTAACGGATATATTCAAGTTTCAAAGACTATATAAAGGTTAGATTACGAAGTTACAAACCATGAGAGTTAATTGGAACCCTCACAAGTCAAGCTTCTCAAAGTTATCCAATCTTCTCATCCACACTCAAAGCTACTTCAAGTTCTATTTTGGGAATACTTTCTTGAGTGTGTGTTAGCTTGTTTGTTCTATGCAAAACATTGTATTTATTTGTAATCAAGCTCCTAAATCATCCCAAGCACAAACCCCTTATTGTAAGAATCATTTTGTAAGTTTCGCAACAAACTACCTAGAGAGAGGTGAGTATTGTTGGTGATCCTACTTGATAGAGGAACCTTTAGGAAACTAGAAGAGAGTTTTCTAGTAGGTTGAAACAGCTTGGTGAAGCTGTGAAAGAGAACACTTGTCTTTTGTGTGTTGATCAAAAGAGAGTGGTGGTGAAAGTCTTTTGTTGTTGAGAAAAAGCAAGTGTAAAATCTATTTGGATAACAGTGGAAACTCTCACTTGGAAGTGGGGAGAGGAAGTAGCCAGAGTTGGGTAAACTTCTATAACTCTACCGTGTCATTACTTGCTTTCCATATTACTTGCCTAAACTGCTTTACAGTTGTTATTGTTTTCAAACCCTAAAGAAGGTTAAATACTTTCAACCTTCTTTAGATAAGTTTTCAACCGAACTTCAAGCTTCTTTAAAGAACATAATATATGATTGAAAACAACTCTTTTCTTATAAGTTAAAAGCATCTTAAATCATCATAGTTAATTGTCTTTCAACCTTCTCATCACCAAGTTTTTCTTGAGAATACATTGAGAAGGTTTAAGAACTTAAATTCTAAAATGGCACACAATTCAATCCCCCCTTTCTTGTGCAACTTAGTCACTTCAATTGGCATCAGATCTCACCTCTAGGGGTTGAGCACACTTTGCAGTATGAGAGGAAAGATCCTGGAAAAAGTGATGAACAATCCAAACTCTGTGATGTTCTTTTTTGAAGGAGCTTCAGCAAATAGACCTCCAGGATTCACTGGTGAACATTACTACTATTGGAAAGATCAAATGAGATTGTTCCTAGAATCTCAAGACACTGACATTTGGGGAATTGTTGAAGATGGTCCTTATGAACCCATAACAACTCTTGATGATGGGAGTACTCTTCGCAAATCCTAAAACACTTGGACACCTGAAGATAAACGCATGGTACTTCTAAACTCTAAAGCTAAATTTTATCTAACATGTGTTTTAGGTAGAAGTGAATATAAAAAGGAGTTGGGAAAGAAACTGCCAAAGATATCTGGGATACATTAAAAACTACTCATGAAGGAACTGATCAAGTCAAAGAAGCCAAGATCAACCTCCTCATCCATAAATTTGAAACATTCAAAATGGAGGAACAAGAAACGATCTCTGAAATGTTTAGCAGGATCACAACAATAACAAATGATTTGAATTCACTGGGAAATACCTACTCAAATAAAGCTAAGGTTAGAAAACTCATAAGATGTCTACCAAAGGTATGGAGACCCAAAGTGACTACTATAAATGTAAGCTAAAGATCTATATACTCTTAAGATAGAAGATCTACTTGGATCCTTAAAAGTTCATGAGCAAGAGATCATGGATGAACTTCATCCCAAGAAGGTTAAACCATTGCACTCAAAGCTTCTCAAAAATCCCCACAACCTTTTTATAGCTATGGCACTTCAAGCTCAAGAAGATATTCAAGAAGAAAGTGAAGATGATGAAAATGACATCGATGATGAAGATGAAATGGCCCTAATCACCGTAAGGTTGAGAAAGTGGGCTTTTAGAAAGAATAATAACAGAAAACCCTTCTTCAAGAAATATCAACCTAAAGGTGAAGGTACTAGCAAACTTGCTCCTGTTTGCTTTGAATGTAACAAACCTGGACACTTCAAAAATGAATGTCCAAAGCTAAAAGGAAGCAACAGAAGGTTCACACCAAAGAAGAACGATCTACTTGCCACATGGGATGACTCAGAAGAATCCGACTCAGGCCATGAAGAAAACCCTGCTTATTTTTGTCTCATGGCTGACTCTGAGGAACCTTCTCAAATTTGTCCTACATCAAGTATGAAATCTATCAAACTATGCTTCATGGGAGATACTGACCTAGAAGAGGAATGCCTCTTAGCATCCAAGAAAAAGTTGTGGTTCTTAAACAGTGGATGTTCAAGGCACATGACAGGTGAAAAGGATAAATTTCTCTCAATGGAGAGAATAGATGGAGGCTATGTCATCTTTGGCAATGATGATAAAGCTTGCATCAAAGGTATATGTACTATAGGTAATTCTAACTCCCCTAAAATTAAAAATGTTCAGTATGTAGAAGGTTTAAAGCATAACTTATTAAGTATTAGTCAATTATGTGATAGTGGTCATAAAGTATCTTTTAAATCTGATAAATGTTTTATTAAAGAAATCTGCTCTGATAAGGTCTTGTTTACTACATCTAGGAATAAAAATCTATATAGCCTATGTCTTGATGAACTATTTCAAGAAACTTGCCTTATGTCTTCTGAAAATGACAAATGGATTTAGCATAGAAGAGTTGGCCACATAAGCATGCAAACCATCTTAAAAATCTCCAAAAAGGAACTAGTTAGAGGGCTACCAAAAATCAACTTTGAAAAAGATAAAGTGTGTGAAGCATGTGTTCATGGAAAACATTTCAAATCAAGTTTTAAACCCAAAAACATGATCACATCTCAAAAGCCACTTGAGATGTTACACATAGACTTATTTGACCCCACAAAAAATGCTAGCCTTAATGGAAAGAGATATGGTTTTGTTATTATGGACGATTTCTCAAGATTCACTTGGGTACTATTTTTGAAAAATAAAGAAGAAGCTTTTGAAGCATTCAAAGTGTTCTTAATGAAAGTTCAAAATGAAAAAGGAACAAATATCATTTCTGTAAGAAGTGATCATGGGGGAGTACTTGAAAACTTCTCTTTTCAAAATTTGAAAAGGACTTTTGGGCTGAAGTTGTAAACACAGAATGCTATATTTTGAATAGAGT
This sequence comes from Oxytropis ochrocephala, assembly GCA_020916435.1. Lineage (NCBI taxonomy): Eukaryota > Viridiplantae > Streptophyta > Magnoliopsida > Fabales > Fabaceae > Oxytropis > Oxytropis ochrocephala. The sequence continues at coordinate 44,291,705 of CM037091.1, forward strand.
TTCCATTAAAAAAGTTGTTGAGAAAACCCCTATGAAATTTGGAAAATAGAAAACCAACCATTGCATACTTTCATGTACTTGGTTGCATTTGTTTCATTTTGAATAACAAAGATAATTTGGGCAAGTTTGATTCTAAATCTGACAAAGGAATCTTTCTTGGATATTCAACATCTTCTAAGGCTTATAGAGTATACAACCTTAGGACACAAACTGTAGAAGAAAGTATGCACATTGTTTTTAATGAAACTAACAGTTCAAATGAAGTGATTGATGTTGATGAAATCAACAAAAACAAAGAAGATGGTCAAGAAAATAAAAACAAGCTTGAGAAGGATGAAACTGAAGCTTCACCTCAACCTTCTCAACAATCAAATGAAGCTACCCAAGCTTCTGACCAACCTTCTCAATTACCAAGAAGTTGGAGAATGGTGGTACACCATCCTCAAAATAAAATTATTGGTAGCACATCAGATCCTGTTAGAACCAGAACATCATTTAGAGAAAATGTTGTTGGGATGAATCTCATTTCTGAAATAGAATCAAAGACTATCAATGAAGCCATACAAGACCAAGCATGGATAGAAGCTATGACCGAGGAACTTTCTCAAAATGAAAAGAATGAGGTATGGAACTTAGTGGTACCTCCCAAACATCAGTTAGTCATAGGAACTAAATGGGTGTTCAGAAACAAGCTAGATGAAAATGGTAAGGTGGTAAGAAACAAGGCAAGACTTGTTGCTCAAGGGTACAATCAACAAGAAGGTATTGACTATGATGAAACTTTTGCTCCTGTAGAAAGGTTAATAGCTATTAGAATTTTACTTTCATTTGCTGCACACAAAAACTTTAAATCATTTCAAATGGATGTGAAAAGTGCTTTTCTAAATGGCTTTTTAAATGAAGAAGTTTATGTCAATCAACCTCCTGGTTTTGTTGATCAAAAGAAACCTAACCATGTTTTCAAACTTTCTAAAGCCCTATATGGGCTCAAGCATTCTCCTAGAGCTTGGTTTGAAAGGTTGAGTAGCTTCTTGATCAAAAATAATTTTACAAGAGGAAACATTGATACTACATTGTTTAAAAAATGTCTTGAGAAAGATTTGTTGATTGAAATGAGTATGATGGGAGAATTAAGATTCTTTCTAGGACTTCAAATAAAACAACTTGACGAAAGTAGTTTTGTTAGTCAAGAAAAATATATTAAGGACCATCTCAAGAAATATAAGATGAATGACGCAAAGGCCATGGCAACACATATGCATCCTTCCATGCAAATTGAGAAGGATGAAGAGGGAAAACAATATCTGAGAAAGAATACAGAGGTATGATAGGTTCACTATTGTACTTAACTGCTAGTAGACCTGACATTGTGTTTTCAGTTGTCATATGTGCTAGATTCCTAGTTTCTCCAAAAGAATCTCATCTTACAGTTGTAAAAAGAATCTTCAGATACTTAGTTGGAAGAACAAGTATTGTTCTATGGTACAAAAAGAATACTCATTTTGATCTAATTAGTTATTGTGATGCTTATTATGCTGGTGATAGAATTGACAGAAAAAGTACTAGTGGATCTTGTCAAATTTTAGGAGAATCCTAAAATTTTTATAGAAAACAAAATTCAATTGCCTTATCAACTACTGAAGCAGAATATATATTTGCTGCTGGTTGTTGTTCACAAGTTCTATGGATCAAGAATCAATTGGAGGACTACTCTTTAAGGTACACATGCACTCTTATTTATTGTGGCAATACTAGTGTCATCAATTTATCAAAAAATCTCATCCAACATTCAAGGTCAAAGCATATTGACATAAAACATCATTTTATTAGAGATCATGTTCAGAAAAAGGATGTGGAACTAATTTTCATAGATACCAAGCATCAACTAGCTGACATTTTTACTAAGCCTCTATTAGAAGATAGTTTTAACTTTATTAAAAAGGCTTTGCACATCTTAGAATGTCCTTAAGAGTAAAATTTGTCAAAAACTCCAACCTTTTCTTGTCTTGAGAAGGTTCACTTAGAAAAAATTAGTTGAGGAAGGTTGAGTCACTTAGGAAACACACGCCCTAAAACACGTGTTCAGTTATAAAAGTAACATAATGACTCCAATGACAGTTATGTCACTTCATAACAGTTCCCCATCCCATCCTAACGACTAGTCACCATAGTCTACCCTCACCAACTCTCAACGCATGCACAACTCTCAACACACCAATGTTCCTTTTCACCCTCAAACTTCCTGAACGTCTCTCTTTCTCTCTCACTCTAAAATTTCTTCGTTCATGAACAAAGAAACAACAATGGCAAGAACTAAAGTTCCTAATGTGAGAAGAAACGATACCCAACAATTCAGAGGCCTTCCACCAGTTTTAGTAACTGCTTCAAATCGTCTCCTCCTCCTCCTCAAAATCCCTCTCACTCGGAACCAATGTCATCAAAATCCAAATCATTCTTACTCCCTCTCTCGTCGATCCTCAAGAATCAAAACTACCATCAAGGCCATGAAGGGTCCTGGTTCAAAGGAAAGTGAACCAATCACCATTAACGAGAACGAGTCTGAAACTACTCCGTATTAGAGATGATGGCTACATCAAAACTCTCTGCCAAACGAAAAATCAATCATCAACCTCAATTTTCTTCCTAAAAGCCCAAAATCAAGATCAACTATGGAGGAAACAAAGGAAAGGAAAAGATTGATGAGGAACAGAAGCTTGATCAACCCTCTGAAATTGAAGAGAAGCTTGAAGGAATTCAACCTTCACAAGTGTTTGATCATGACAAATGGGCAAAGAGGGGCATTCTTATTGGGAGAATTTATCTATTAGAAGAAATGAGGAACTCTGGTTGGAGTTTGCATCCACATATTGCCAAACAGGGCTGGCTAGACATTCTATCTCAAGGTGAATTCATATATCATGATCTGGTGCGTGAGTTTTATGGTTGTGTAAATGTGAGTGAAGACAAGACAAGCTTCACTACTCAAGTTAGAGGAACAACAATTGTGGTAACCCCAACCTTGCTTGCAAATGCTATGAATATACCAATGAGTGGAGTTACTATTTATGGAGAAGATTGGTGTGGCCAAGCAGGAGTCACAAAAGATGAGGTGTTGAATGAACTCATGAAAAACCCCAATGAGAAGCTTAAGTCATCATCATTGAAGAACCAAGCTCGAATCATGCACAACAAGGTAGTGCATTCTCTAGTCCCTAGAGTAGGAAGCTATGAAAAGGTAAAACCTATTGACTTGCTCCTAGTTTATCATATGTTCACTAGCTTTGACATAAACCTGCCATATATAATTTTCAATTATATGATTGATATATGCAAAACCATTAGGCAAACCTCCTCCTTACCTTATGACATGTTTTTAACCAAACTGTTTAGAATGAAGAAAATTACCTTCATTAATGAAAGTTCCATAAAAGATAAAACCACCTTTTGGTCTAAGAGTGCCAAACAAATGGGACTGAAACCTTTTAGTGAGAAAATTGAAATTTTCTCTGAACCAAACATTGATGATGTTGAACCTTCACACGAACCAAACCTAAACACTGAACCTCATAATGAAAGCATTCAAAACTCTCATCCCATCTCAGAAGCCCAAGAACCAATCATTGCATCCCCTCAGGGGAGTTACAAGAGACTGAGGAAGTTACTGTAACTCAGCCTATAAGCCTAGCTCCACCCAACTTTGAACCAAATGAACCTGAACAACCTTCTCATGAAGTGTTGATTGAATGAGAACCCTCTCAAAGTTGGAAAGAAATATTTGAGCTACCCTTTGACTAAGATGAAACCCAAACTCTTGCTGAGAGTGATCAAACCCCTGAACCAATGGATGAAGAAGCTTATGAAAATATTGTTCAAGGAAATATTGAACTTTCTCCTACAAATGTTAATGAGCCATGTACTGACGAGTTGTACAAACCCTCCACCATTGATGAAACAGAGAACCAAGCTTCTGAAACCATTCCCACTGTTTAAAAACAACCTTCACCACAAAATCACCCTACTGTGGAACCTTCTATTGTTGTTATACAACCTTCTGATGATGTTATTGATTATTCTCTCACTCAAGGAGTCATTCTAGTTCCATATGGATCATCTCAAGGGGAGCATGGAACTGCAGAAGGTACTACAGATGGTCTAGCTCATGGGGAGCTTGACATAAATCAACCACAAATGAATGCTGAACCTAGAACAGAATTCAATGTACTATCTCCTATCTCAAGTTGTTCATGAGGTAGTGTAGGACATTAAAGATCAACTTTCACCATAGAATCCTTCACCTAATCAAGAAACAAGTCCTGAGATTATAGCTTCAATGGCACTCACAGAGTTACTACTCACTCCTACACCCTCAATTGGTCTCACTGCTGCTTCCACACCTGCTCCACTTCATCATGATGTTCAAGGATCAACCCGGGCATTTTGCCAATCATTTCTCACAGTGGCGTGAAAACCCAAGAACATCACCTGGGAATACTCTAGCATCTGAGAACATTAACAAGTTTATGTTCTCCTTTATCTATGACTCTAGCATCTGAGCAGTAACCGAACATGTTCAGATCCTCATCTCGAACGAACAAAATTGATAAAACACACCTCCTAAATTTTTATAACGTTCGGTTGATGTTTGCCAAACACGTTCAGTTAGTCTTAACCAAACCGTTCGTTAACACAACCTGCATCAGATTCTTGGAGCGTTTCATGTGAGGGTACTTTTCAAATTTTTTGAGTTAAGTGGTGTGAGGTGAGTAGGGGGTTGTGGGAAAAGCAGTATCCTTGATTTTATGGGTATGTCTTGGAGTTATTATTTAGGCAGAGTTACGGCCTTTTTATTCAGTTCACGAGTGGGTTTCCCAATCTCGTTGAACGGAGCAATATGCTCCCAGTTTTGTTACAACAATACGCAAAATAATTCCTAAAAGATTCCGCAACTAAATTATACAGATAGTTGTTACCAATATAATTATACAGAAATGTAGTTGATAAATGTCGCTCTCACATTTGAGCTTTGTATTTGACCAAAAAAAACCATTTGAGCTTTTGTATATTTTGGGGGTTGGGTTTGAAGGTAGACAGCCTCAATATGTTTCTCATGTTTCACATTTTTCCCTTTCAACTCCGGAACAATGCGTCCCCATTTAGCAAATATAATAAATGGAAGGATGTATACAGAAAACTGGCACATTCTATTACAGAATGCTGAAGCAAAGTTTCTCAAACCGAGATGCCATAGTTGCTAATTTTAGAGACCTCCTTGGCCAATGAATTCTTTTCTTTCTTTGCCTCAGAAGCAAGTTTGGAAACCTGTCAACAAGAGAAGGCAAGATCAGCTTGCTTTAAGCTAAAATGCTCTTAAAAACCAAATGATTGCGAAAATAGCACAGTTTTTTTAACCACCATATATTTGTAGTTACTACGTCGCTCCCTAATATTTACTCTGTTCCTTATTCTTTCATTTTATTCTTGGATATGATAGTTTCGGTAGTCTCTGGGAATTTCTCATTTCTCTTCATTGGTGAGTATATTTGCATTCTACCATTTCATGGATGAATAAGATAAAGCATTATTCAGTTTCAAGTTATTTCATTTGGAACAAAAAAGAACCACGCAGCTGGGATAAATACAACTGAGACCATGTCCTGTAATTATTTATTTGTATTTATTGCCTTTAAGTCTATAAACAAACTCTGGTGTGTACTTAAAACACGGTTTCACCATATGCCTTTCTATTTTTTCACTCTCTTAAGAGTGACTCCTCTTAAGATCCCACCCCAGAAATTTTGTTGCCAGCAGCTGTTCAATGCACTCCAACACACCGGTTTCCTCCAGCACTTTTCACCACTGCAGCACGCTTCCTTCGGGTATGGAGAAAGATACATGTGTCACTAATTTCCGCAACCCCCAAACTTCATAGCCAAGCGATAAGCATCGAGTCTTCTCTTGCCTATGTTCCAAACATAGAATCCTATTTTGAGGTCCACTACGCGTTCTGTGATTAAACATCCCTTTTTCTTTCAGCGGTATACAAACAAGTCGAGACCATTTTGTCCGTGAGGTGCTAGCTCAGTGGTAAGAGTTTGACAACGTAACCTCAAGAGACAAAGTTCAAACCCACTCGAATAAAGTTGTAAAATGTCCTTAACTTTATGATAATTTCTCCTTTCCCCATTTTTTTTTAAAAAGTTGAGACCATTTCAGATTTCTTCTCATCTAGCCTATATGTGAGGTGGATGTTTTGCAATCTTCCAGGTTGCTGAAATCAACCATTCTTTGTCATTTTGACCATGCTAGGCACTTCTTTGATATTATTAAACCAGAGTCTAGACCCCAAGACCAGGTCTAAAGAAAATGCAAACCTGCACAAGCAGGTGCGAATGGTAGAAGGAAGCAATAGGAAATGAAGGCCAAAAAGGAAGGGACCAAGGAATTGTTGGCAATGAAGACCAATAGATGACACTTAAGTAATAATCCAATCATACTTTCATATTGCCCCAAATTTTGTGTTTTATGAAAGGATATCATCACTCATTTTGTTAATTCTGATCCAATTTCACTACATTTTTGCGAGGTTCTCATAAAAGTTACATATGTAACCAATTATTCCATGTTATGAATGTTAAGAAAAATATAAACTACATCTTTCACGATGCCATTAAATTTGATAGATTAACAATTAAAAAAAATCATCTCAACCTATGCAACAAGAGAAAGGATCCGACAAACCATTAATTACCTGTGACCGAAAGAGAGATGCTTCTCTTTTAGGGAGCTCTCCAAGGATATCTTTTAAACCTAATAATGTACCAAAACAAGCCAACTTATCAAAAGCAAGAGATAACCAGCTTATTTCATTGGCTGGTACAAAGTTTCCCTAATTATAAAGAAAATAATCTTTGCATACCTCCTGCCCGTCTTTCAATTTTATATGCCGTGTGAATCACATTTCGGATTTGTTTTCCAGCTTGTCTATGATAAATATAATGCATAAGCATAAAAATCACAATTATTAATGCATGAATTACAAAACCAATGTTCTGGCTCAACATCTTTAAGTTGCAAACCTGAGTTTTGTCCTTCCATGTAAGAATTGTTCTTCTGCATGCAACGCATTCTTCTGAAAATAATAAGTAAAAAAGAAATGCAATGAATACTTGAAAAAGTAATCATGAAAAAGTAAATTAACGTAAAATTTAAGATTATTAAAAATATATAATTGTTATGATTTTATATTAATTAAATTAATTAGTTAATTAATCTGCAATTCATAATCATGAAAAAGTAATTTAACATCAAATTTACTAGATGAAATCATGGTTTTCGAATGGAACAATACATGTGTCTCGCTCAGGCACAGCAAAGAGGTTTCAGAGCAGCTGTTAATACCGATATTGTTTGCAATAATGGTGGAAAGGAAAATCATGCGTCACGGCCGCAACGTATCAGTGTTGCAGTCGCAACGACCTGGAAAAAACAGTGTTCATAAGCAAAACACCAAGACAGTCACGCAACAGGGGTGCCCCCAAAACTATGCGGCAGAATCACCCATTTTTAGATGAGATGGGATGGGCTAAAAGCAGTGTCTTTTTCAGATGTAGAGAAGCCTAGCCACATCCGGTGATCTTTGCAATAGTCATTTCTCTGGGCTTCTGTTAGGCACCTAGCCTAACGTTGACCGAAAATATGCAATTGAAAGCCTTGGAAATTAGATTAAAGAAAGGAAAATGGGAAGAAAGTAGAATATTATTGGTATGTGTTGAATGGATAGAATTGGAGAGATAAGGGTCCCCACCCTCCGGCCTCACCCGGACTCCCCGGCCTCACCCGGACTCCGGGCCTAACCCGGTCACGACTAAACTTTAGGAATTCTAAGATATCTCAAAGGGGGTGGAAGCCTTAATATATATAGGCTTCCAATACATGGGGGTAGAGGGAAATATGCTAACCAATTAATAACTACCTCAACAAATATAACAACTATCATAACTTCCCTAACAACCCAAACAAACTGAGTAACTAATCCCTAACCACCCCTTAACAACCACTTAACAACCAAAACAAACTTTAACAAATAAACTAATTTGAATTAAACAAGTGGCCCAACAACACTTCGTTGAAAACCAACCTTGTCCTCAAGGTTGATTAGTGGATCCTTCTAAAGCCCGGCCTTGTCCTCGCGGTTTCTTCAAGCATTAGGTGCCTTCGTGTTCGTTAGAGGTCCGTGGTTCAGGCGGTGGACGACCCACTTCTTGTCTCGCACGTGATCGACGCCAGCTTTTCGCTCGTGGCCCGTGGTTGCAGCTTAGACCCTTCTCTGCCACGCCCCGTTGCTTGATTAGAGGTCTCCATCACACGACCCACTCGCTCTGAACATCTTCGAGCCCAAATATCATAATCGCTTTCTTGCGTAAACCGCCTCCTCATTTGTATGCTCAAATTCTGCCCCATTTTTTTTCTTCTTCGCTTTTTCACACCGTTGTAATTCCCAACATCTTCATTGCTCGATTAATATTGTCCTTGGACCAGATTTGTGGGCTGCACTTTTCAGCCTTTCGCCTACCACTCCCTTTCTTATCATCATCAGTTTTCTTTTTCGAGATCAAGAAGTAGATTCTTGATCCAAAACGAGGATCGGACGATTTTACGATCTTGATAGCCCTCCGTGTTCGAGCCCGCTTGAACTCGCGAATGCGCACTACCGGGTAAGATCGCGTAGGATCGCGAGCAAAACGTGGAATCGCAGCTGCCTCTCGCTTTTTCCGCTTTTCGCAAACCGGTCTCGGATGGGCTTTTTCGACTCGCTTTTAATATGAACCGCTTTTAATATTCGCCAAGTTAAAAACCCTAAATTTACAGCTCACTATTCACTAAAGGGTGAATCAAAAGTCACGAAGGTTTCAAACGCAAACGCTTCTCCTTCCTTCATAAACACTCGCGCAAGACTGCTTTTTGCACTCGCCTTCTCCAAAAACGCAGGCCTTCTTGTTCGAGTTGTTTCGATGACCGATGCCTTCGATAATCTTGAGCTTTCGATAATCTTGTTTTTATTAAACCTCTGATGACTGTTTGAGTTTTTTTATTATTTCTAATTTTATTATAATCTTTTGTTTAATGTGTTTGTTTTTACTTTTTAGGACATACTTCATTTTATGTTATTTGTTCCTTTCTAGTTTTTTGTTAAGAACTTAGTAGATGGTTGTTACTTCATACTTGGTTTGGTTGTGTTTTTGACATTGCCACATTGGGGTATTTATCAGGATGACTTTCAGGTTTATTAATAAGTATTTGTGGTATGTTTTGGAAATTTTCACTCATCAATGGTATTTTATATTCATATATATGCGAGTTTGGAATTTGGTAGATCTTACGCTTCGTGTTACGATCCCACGAAAGTTACGATCTTGCAACCCCTCTCCGATCTCGGGTAGATCTCGAGTTTGACTACCTGGTCTCCATCACACGACCCACTGCTCTGAACATCTTCGAGCCCAAATATCATAATCGGTTTCTTGCAGAAACCGCCTCCTCATTTGTATGCTCAAATTCTGCCCCATTTTTTTCTTCTTCGCTTTTTTCACGGTTGTAATTCCCAACATCTTCATTGCTCGATTAATATTGTCCTTGGACCAGATTTGTGGGCTGCACTTTCCAGCCTTCGCCTCTACCACTCCTTTCTTATTATCATCAGTTTTCTTCTTCTTCGAGATCAAGAAGTAGATTCTGGTCTGCCTCAAACCAAAAATTGTTCCATCTGGTATGTTCAAGGCTCTTTCATGCGATGATCCTATAGATTCAGCTAACCGATCGAATCTCTCAATCATATTCTTGTATATGAACTTATTAATGAAAGCCCTTTGAAAGTTTCCCCATGTAGCATCTCAGTAGCCATCCCTTATGTAGAGCCACCATTTATAAGTCTCTAAATTCAAAACCATGTTTGTCGTCAGATCACTTTCCTATCTTCCTTGACATCGTTGGCTGCAAAATGCCGATCGATTGGTCAGCCACTCGCTGGCATCTCCCGCGCATCGAAGATTCGAGGTTTCTCTTCAAACATCGCTGGTTTCCTTCGCAAGATCCGCAAAGTCGGGCCAATTGTTAGGCACCTAGCCTAACGCTGACCAAAAATATGCAATTGAAAGCCTTGGAAATTAGATTAAAGAAAGGAAAATGGGAAGAACGTAGAATATTATTGGTATGTGTTGAATGGATAGAATTGGAGAGATAAGTGGTCCCCACCCTCCCCTCACCTGACTCCGGCCTAACCTTGGCCACGACTAAACTTTAGGAATTCTAAGATATCTCAGCGGGTGGAAGCCTTAATATATATAGCTTCCAATACACTGGGGCAGAGGAAATATGCTAACCAATTAATAACTACCTCAACAAATATAACAACTATCATAACTTCCCTAACAACCCAAACAAACTGAGTAACTAATCCCTAACCACCCCTTAACAACCACTTAACAACCAAAACAAACTTTAACAAATAAACTAATTTGAATTAAACAAGGGCCTAACAGCTTCACATCCATATGTTGCTGCATGCTCTTTATGGCGACATAATAGAAAATTGAGAGTGGATGGCAAGTGAGAGAGTAAGGGAAAGGTGAAAAACATGAGGGAGAAAGACACGTGAAAGGAGAAGGGTTTTTCAGTATTTATGTAAAAGAATTGCTTTATTTGTTCACATAAGGAGGACACAAGTTACCAGAGTGAAGAATGAAGGCATCAGAATGTGCAACTTGAATCATGCAGATCTTGCCAATGGCAGGTGTGAGGCAATGGTATCCGCCAAGATCGTAAACAAATACGTAACGAGTCGGGTCGTGGAGAAAGAGGTGCGGAGAGCAAGAGAAAAATTGTGCTTGGAACTACAAGCCATGGTTATTGGAGGCAGTTGTGGTTCGACATTGGAAGCCATCATGATTATGGGTCTACAAGAAAGAGCTTAGTTCATCATTGCCAGTTGTCTGCCCTTGCTTGAACCAATTGATTCTAACGCAAAGGGCATAGAAAAATCTGCCACACCTAGTGTGGGCAGTAAAGTCAGATGATTTTATATCATGAATGAAAGAACTGTTCAGCCTCCTCCATCCACCATCACTATTGGCAACGGCCAAGGTTTGTCTATTAACTCAGTAGGCTCTTCTGCCTCCAAATTCCCTCTAAGACATAACCCTAATCTTGTACTCAATAACATTCTAGATGTGCCTACTATCAGCAAAAATCTCCCACGTGTTGGGCGGTTTCCAAAGATAACTCGGTTTACCTCCAGTTTCATCCTAATATGTTGTCAAATCACAAGACTCCAATGAGACCTATAGGAAGCGATGGCCTCTACAAGTTCAGCAACTTGCTGCCCAAACCTTTGATACCTTCCAACTCCTCTTTAAATTCTTCTATTTTCTCTACTCCTTGGCATCTCCTTCTCACGCACCAGCATCTCAAACGGGTCCCGCTGCTGCTACTTCTGATCGTGTACGTGTGGGTTTGGTTAAGCCCACTAGCCCAACCATGACATGGCTTGGCAATGGAATTCTTTAAAGGATATTGATAATAAAAAATCTGTGACATGTGATTTTGGTCTAAAGACTTTGAATGGTGGAATATCGAGCAAAGAGGAACCAAATGGGTATAAAGGGGGGTGTGGGCCTTACTCAAATATCACCCGAAATCAAGCAAAAAATTAACGATCCTTATGAAGCAAAGAAGACTAGTAAAGAAGACTTCTAGCATCAATGAAATGATTTTAGAAAATGAGGAAGATGCCAATGTGCAAGAAATCTCAAACATTCGGGCTGGAAAAAGAATAGCAACAAGCGTAAGAGCTCAGGTCGGTGGCAACTTCAAAGGCCCTTCGATGTGCCTGGGCCAAAAACCGTAGTGTATCAAAAGATGACAATGTCAATGACTAGGAGACAAATCTCTATAATAGATTCATGTGGGAAAGACGCAAGAGCTAAAACAATTCAAAATGTTCCCCAGTTCTTTTATAGGAATGGAATTCCTTTCAATGCAGGAAGCGATAGATATTTCAAGCTTATGTTTGAAGCTACTGAAACTTAAGGTCCCCATTTGAAGCCCCCAACTTACTATGAGTTAAAGGTTACTTTATTGAAAAAGGAACTATAGCTTACAAAGGAAATGTTAAAAAGCTCAAGTCAAGCTGGTCAAGTGTAACTATGTCCGTAATGAGTATTGATGGTTTCTCATATACAAAGATCGGGTTAAAGTTGTTTCGAGCTCTCGACAGCTTTGTGGAAGAGATGAAGCACAAAATGTTGTGCAAGTTGTTACCGCAAGATAGAATCTATGTTCTTCGTGGTGTAAAAACGTTATTCTCATCATAATTTAATGAAAGTGTGTAATGCTTCATTCATGGATAATTGATTACTTAATAGTTCATTTAATTTGGTTTTAATAAAGTTTTAACAAGAACATCATCAAAGAAAAGTTTGGGCTCTATGTGTCAGGCATTGTCTTGACTTGATGTTGGAAGATATTGGAAAGTTTCAGAGTCAAGAGGCCATAGGAGGAGGGCAATTCCCTGTTGGTTTTATCGACAACCATACATTGGCTCTTAACCTGATAAGAAAGTATACCAATAACACTGAATTGTTTTGAAGTGGAGTGACAAGGTTTGCCATAACATTCCCCACCCTTCAAAGGTTGCACTTACAAAAAAACAATCTGAGAAGGAAAAATTGAGGATTGGCTTAACACCAAGACATCCAAAGAAGCCAGGGAAAAAAAGGCTTATGGTATTGTCCTCTCTACAGCCTTTCGGACAAGATGGACTTTTGACGATTCTTTCTTCTCCAACCATCCAGTTACTCATTTTATCCTTTGGCTACATTACTTATATCATATTAATTCTTAAAGCTTAAAATAACTGGAAAAATATGATAGAATGTTAACTTACCTAGGTGTGACACCAATTGCAGTTGTGGTGTTTGTGGCCACATATCGCTAAAGGTACTAAATTTCAATTTTGGACCCAATTAATGACCATTTTCAGAATTTTAAAGGGCTTTCGGGTTACTATCTTCTTGGTTGAAGATTAAAGAGACCTCATTACCTTCAAAGAGTACAATACAACATTTTAGAAGGCTATCATCAAGACAATACCATAAGCCTTTTTATTTTGGCCACTTTAAATGTCTTAGTGTTCAGTCAATCCTCTGATGTAAACATCTTTCTCAAGTTATTTTTTGTTTGTCCAACCTTTTATGGTGAGGAATGTTGTGGAAAATCTTGTCACTAACCAATTCAGTGTTATTGGTATACTTACTCATCATTTTAAAGGCCAATGTATGGTCAGAGATAAAACGAATAAGATATTGTTCTCTTCCACAATAGCCCTCTCGACTCTTGGCAACTTTCCAATATCTTCCAAAATCAAGTCAAGATAATGCACAACATAACGAGTCCAAAATATTCTTCGATCATGTTATTGTAAAAACTTTCCTAAGACAAAATTAAATGAACTCATAAGAAACCAATTATCCCACAAATGTAACATTAAACATTTTAATTAAAAAATGAAGAGAACTGCATCCTTACATGCCAAGACGTAGTTGCTACGCTGGTTTCCTGATGATTGGTTGGTTGGTTAGGACTTTAAGTTCAACTTTCTCAATTTCTGCTCAATCCGACCGAGAATACTCTGAAAAAGACATAGTTGCTACTATTCTCAAGAATAACTTGACAACATTTTGTGCCCCTCTCTTCCACTTAAGTCGCCGAGAGTCAAAACAACTTTAAATTGGTCCTTGTATATGAAGTTGCCCATCCTACAAATTTAACCTTGTTATCACCCTTTCAAGAGCCCAAATGCTACAGATTTCTTACGCGTCGACATCTTCCTCATTCTCTAAAATCATCTCATTGATGCTAGCAACCACAACAGACTTCTTTGCTTCAAAGCATCCTTAATTTTTTGCTTGACTTTTGGTGGTATTTTAGTGCAACCACCAACATCCCTACTTATTTGATGCCTCTATGCTCTTGACATTTCATCATTCGTAATCTTGAAACAAAAATCACATGTCACTTAATTTTTATTATTAATTAATATCCTTTAAAGAGTTTCATTCCCAAACCATATTAACGGTAGGGCCAATAGTCTTCACCAAACCCACACTTACACAACCAGAAACAACAACGACACCTGCTTGAGATGTTGGGGCTTGAGAAAATGATGTCATGGACAGGATTAGAGAGAAGAGGAAGCGAAGTTTCAAGACGTAGTGATAGAGAAGCAGCCTCTTTTTCACACACAAAACACAGCAAGTACACAATCCTTGTTTCAGAGAAAAAACAGAGTAACTGTTGGAAAGAAACAGAGCACGCAGAGAGAGAAATTAAAAGAAACACAGTCTCGAACGTAGAAGCAAACGCAGAATGCGGAAACAAAGAGAGATGGGAGGAAGATAGAGAAACATAATGGAAATTGGAAACAAACAGAGCAAGCAGAGATAGACACGAGAATAGTGGAATAGGAGAGAAGTGGGACAGTTTAAGGCACGTTTACATGTTTTCACCCTAAAATTGTACTCCCTCCGGTCCACAATATAAGAGAAAAAACCGGACATCTCACATACCGAGGAATGACATTGAAATCAACTATTATCATTTAATAAAAGTAAAAGATTATCTTCTTTCCAAGATTGCTCGTTTCATTTAATGATGATTTACAGTCCTAATTAATGATAACATTATTAACTACACTTAAATAGGGATAAATTTGGGATTGATCATTTAATACACCTCCAAAATTAAGTTTTTTCTTATATTGTGGACCGGAGGGAGTATTAGTTAACCCTAAAATCATATTAAATAGTAAAATAAATGACAGATTTAGGGTAAAAAGCAAAATCTAAAAGGATTCCCCCTAAAGCGTCGCGATCATCGCTCATCACCGCTATCGCGCCACGAAAGGCAACTGTTATCACTATTTATTCGAGACTGCCCTACACAGCAAAAAGAGCATTGTGCCAACCGCCAGGGTTGAATCCTCTCTTTGATTCCGCTTTTCCCCGCTATCGCATCGTTTTTTGCTACATAGATAGAATGTATATACTACTTCAACTAAAGATGAAATATAATTTTACCTCCAACTGTTCAACTTCAGATTTCAGAAGATCAATTGATTTGCGCAATTCTTGCACCTCGGCACTAGCACTAGTAACCAAAGACTGCATCAAGACACAAATTGTATAAGCAATAATAGCAGTATTTATTATGCACCTTTGCATGAATTTCAAATATATTCTAACCAAAATATTCAATGAATATCAAGTAAAGCTAGTTGTGGTCATATCTCAATGTTGTTGCTTTATTTAACATTATAAGAAGTTCACTAAGATAATAACAGTTTAACACAGTTAACAAGCACATATCATTGGATTTATGGTAGACACAATGTAAGCGTTTTTCACAACATTAGAGAAGATAGAATTTAATAACACCATAGCAAGAGCATAGATAACAGGATGACTGCTTCTCAAAAAAAATTATTATTATATTATTAATTGTTACATTTTAAATTAAAAATAAAAACGACAAGCTAAACTAGACTAAAATTGAGGCTTAAGAGAGAGCCACATGGCAAAATTGCATCTTAACTCCTAAGACGCATTCAGCATGGTATTGCTATGTTCCGCCCTCATGTTAGAAAATGAAAAGGCAGAGAGACACATAGCACAATGTGGCAGTGAGGCATTTAACAATGCACAAAACTGCCACTAGAGAACACATTGCACCAGTAGATAGTGCAACTCAGAGAAGAGGCAAAGACAAAAGTGAGACTAAGGATGGAGAGAGACAAGATATAGTCCTATGTTTTTCATTAAGAAATCCCCAAAAAGCCCAACCATTTAAACAAGAAGCTTTTTTGGCGTTTCAAGGTCACATAATAGGTTCACCAATTTCCCTTTGCAAGCCACATTATTTTGACTGCAACGGTAGCCACGCCAAAAAAATACTTCGCGATGGCACCACGGTTAGCATCTAGGGGCCACTTCGCACTAGCGCAATAGCCACTGTTAACAACACTTAGTTCAATGACACTAATCATTACTACAAGTCAAAACTAGCAAGATGTTTTTAACCATATTCACTTCAAATTACGCGAGGTTTACATTGGTGAATCAAAGTTCTAAAGTCTCCACTATTATTTTCATTTAAAAGAAAAAAATTGTGTCTTGTGTTCAATATATAAAATGTAGAAATCTATAACAGAAAAAAGCACCCAAAAAAAATGTTCATCTGTTTTTTTTTTTTCATTTCTTTCTTTTTAGGATAGGGTGGCCATTTTCTTGCCTCCATTTCATAAGCACATAATAAATTTTAATTTTTCATTCAGAATATCTATCGTGAGACAATGCTCAACAAATAAATCAATATACCGATTATATATGTGGATCCTTTTTGGATAAATATACAGCTCACAACTAAATTAAGTCAAGATCCTGCATTTTAGTCCTTGTTAGATAGACAGATAAACTAAAGGTCGTCACTCACCTCTTCGCTCACAAAAAGACGCTTAGTGTTGTAGTACAAGATCCGACGAGGCCCTACATAGAAACCAAAATTTAAGAAAAAAAATGTTATTGAATAATTTATGGAACATATAGAATGGAGTTATTATAACAATGCTGCTAATCACAAAAGTAGCAGCATAATATGATATCCAGATACTATCCACATCCAACAAACGAAAAAAGATTTAAGAACTGGCCACATACTTAAAAATCAATTATCTGCATAAGTTGTCTAATTATACCTATACCTATTTAATGGGAAGATGATTCAGTTACAAAATACAAACATAACAGTTTACATGTCACACACGAGAAACAGAACACGGAACATCAAATGCAAGTATGCACCATTAAACAACAAAATTCGAAACAGAACACCGAACATCAAATGCAAGTATGCAACATTAAACATCAACATATCTTACTTTTAAGGACAACAAGCCCCAGGGCAGCAGTAGCTCCACATGTAATTACTGGATGTGAAGATGCAACAAGCACGCCCTCTACAATGGAATATTAAACAACAAAACTAAACATTAGAAACTTAATAAATTCGAAACAGAAGAACATATCTCAAACAAATAAAACCACAAAATGCAAACCTTTGATCTTTCCAACCAAAAGATCCTCATAAGCATTGTACTGAGACTTGAGATCATCCAAAGAATCCTGCATTCAACACAAATGTGCAAAAAGATGACTGAACAATTATTTAACGAAATATGAAACATTTTGGGAAGAAATAATTGTAAAAGCCAACAGAACGCGTAATATCATTGAATAAGGTCATGGAAAATGAAATTATCGGGAACAATAACATATAGAAAGAGAAAAGGGGGGTTTACCAATGTTTGGTTAAAATGAGCGGAAGAAGTTGAACGGATTTCAGAAAAACGAGTTTTGGAAACGGCGATTGCAGATTCGACGGCGTCGTTGAAGACGTTTTGGTAGAAAAGGGCTTGGCCAACAGCGTAATCAATAAAAGGTTTTAAATCTAGGGTTTGAGGTTGGGTGGTTGTGGAGTGGTTAACAATAACGGGCGCAGGCGGTGTCTTATCAGATTCCGATGGTTCCGCCATCGTTGCCATCGTCTTTTTTTCAAATATGAAAGGGAATCACCGTTCCCATTGCCATTGTCTTTTTTTTAGGAATAATTATCTTTTTTTGAGGAATAAAAAATAAAAAAGACAATGGGATTATCTGCTTTTTTTTTTTGGGCATACTCTTCTCAACCCCACCCATACTACTCACCACACACCCTCAAACACAACGAAAGTGCCAGAATACCCTTAACGAAAAAAAAAGTTCCAAGTGCGGCGGTATTTTTTCCCTGAAGTTCCAAGCACACTCCATGGTTTGAAGTTTGTCAATGGTTCGGTGGGCAACGACCGAACAGGTTCAGTTGACAGGCGTCGGATTTTACAGTAAAAAAAGAGAAACACAACGCAGAGAAATGAGAGTGAGAGAGAGACGTTCCTGATGAATAACATTGAGAAACGTGAGAGATGGTGAGTGAGAGTGAGAGATGTGATGGTCGTGAGAGTGAGAGTGAGAGAGGGTAGGTCTTGGCCATGAGGAAATAGGGTGTGGAAGCGGTTGTGAGGAGAGCTGGGAGACGGAAAGGCTTTGATAGAGAGAGGTAGTTTTGGGATTTAGGGGTTATGGGGTGTGTATGAGTAGGAGGGAGTTGGGAAAAGCATAGGCTTTTTTTTTTGTCCACAATACGATGATTTCGTCGCCAGGCCCAAACTAAGCATCCCAAGGGCAAACACAGACAGTGAAGGATGGGTTTACAATACTTCGGCCAAATCCAACACACAAATAAGCTGAGACTTACATAACTTAGCCCACCAAAATAAAAAATAAAAAACCAGGAAGTCTCAACATAGGACCACAACTTGGTCCATTGAGTATTTAAAAAGGAAAATCGGTAACTATGCTAATCAAGGTGAAACATAAATGACACACCTACTCATATTCAAAGAGACCCAAATTAGGTAAAAACCCTAGCACACCATCGACACACAAAACATCAACATGCAGACTCCATAGTGCACTGGCGATCTTCCACAATAGCCATTCGTGAATGAATGACGGAGGGCGAATAAACCAAGATTAGGAAGTGGTCGATAGCTATGAGTGACTCAAGGTGGTGAGCTACCATGTTACCCTCCCTCGCGATCCAAGTAATACCACACCATGAAATTCTTGATTTGAGATCGTTAATATCTGAGAGGATACTAATCCATTGAAACCTGGTCATATTTCCACGGCAAGCTTCTACTATCACAAGGCAGGATTCAACTACAACTTCTTCAAAATTCAAATTGGGGGCAAGTTGAAAGGCAAATATAACCCCAAGTGTTTCAACAACAAGCGGGGAGGTCGCGAAAATTCAATCTGTAGCTCTGGTAAGTGATAACTCTATTTTATATAGAGTATTTCATATGTTTAAACTTAGTATATTGCTCTCTTTCAAGTAAAGATAAGGAGTTTATATAGTATTTTATGTGATATATGATAACTTGAGTGATTGACATGGTTATAGTTGTTAATAGACCATTTTGGATATATTGTGGTATGTTTGATGTTTTTGCTCAATGTAGTTCATAGCCTCGTGATCAATGCTCCCGCATTGATCCCGCACTAAATCTACACTACTTGGTGAGTGAGCAACTAGCTACTTGCACATCCACTTGCAATGTCGACTCTCCCGCTTGGTCCCCAAAGCAAGACCACTTTATATTTCTGGCGCCTACCATTCCCACATAGCCATAGTGGATAGCTTTGAAGAGTCATCAACATAGTGGACCCATGTTCATACCTCATCGACCTCCTTATACACTCGATCAAAGATCTCAACTTGGGGAACAACCTCCTCAAAAGCAACTACACCAATCCTCTCAAGATTACTTCAACATGAAGGAAGGAAGCACCTCTCTTGAAGACTATAAAAGGACCTCACATCTTCATTTGGAAATATATCACAATCCATAAGTTAGATTCAAATTTCAATATACATAGTTAGTTTCTATTTTGTAAGGGCTACAACTTGTGTAATCTCTAACTTGTTATTTCTCTTTTGTGATTTAAATTATATAAACATGTTCTATTCAGTTTATATTTATCTTGCAATGTCTATTGTTAGCTAAATCTCTCTTAGTTGGAATGTTCTAATCATTTAATGAGCTTTTAAGTAAGTATGATGCATGTGTGTAATGTTTGCACTTTAGTTCTTGCTTGATAATATTTTCAACACTTATTTTGAGATTGATCACTTAGAATAAGTAGATTTGTAAGAGCAGACATGGCCTATAATTAAGAACTCAAGAACAAATATGGGTAAGTGTTGTACATAAAGGAAACTTTGTGAAAACCATGCTAAGACCTAGACATAGGATATAAGATAGTCCATAGGTGATACTGTGGGTACTTAAGATACAAGGGTGAACTTATTTAAGCATGCCTAGACATAGGAAGCTTGTAATGAAACTCTGAAGAAAGTGACTGAAAGACACATAGCTAATGCAACAACATTCAATGCAATTGCATCACATACCGCATCAAACACTTAAAAGTAAATTACTTGATGAAGACATTCCAACTAACTTCTCTCATTTGCACTACAAATACTTGCATTTTAGTCTTTACTAACTTGATTGTGATAACACCAACTCCACTTTACATTTTTATTTGGTTACCCTACACTTTATTACTTTGTATTGAATTTTAAAAGAGAGTTTTTCAATCTCTGTGGGTTCGATCTTTTATACTACTTGTTTTGGACTGTGTATACTTGCACATGCTTTTTTCCACACACCATGTTTTTGGTGCCGTTGCCGGGGATTGAAGGAGATACTTTTTAAAATTCTGATATATAGTAATTTAGTGTTGTATATAATTCTGGTATTTGTAGTTTTTGTCATGCAGAAGCACATGGTGCTTTAGTATATGTACATGACCTGTAAACAGTAACACTGTAATATAGCTTAGATCCAGAAATAGAAAGGAGATTTAGGAGATTTCTAAGACTCCAAAAGCAAAATCAACAAGCCTGCAACATGTCTCAAAGTGAAGAACAAAGCTCAAGGCCACACTCAGTGAGAGGAGGCCCTTGTTCACATCAAGCTACTGAAGAAGATCATAGAGAAAATCTCATCCACATGGATCACATAGGTATGATTAATGATAGAGATAGACCTATAAGGGATTATGCTCAATTTGATCATCAAAACATGCAAACTAGCATATCTAGACCTCATATTGATGCCATGCATTTTGAATTTAAACCTATGATGTTTCAAATGCTTCAAACTATTGGTCAATTTGGAGGATCTCTTCATGAGGACCTCATTTGCATTTAAGGAAAATTCTAGAAGTATGTAGTAATTTTATCATACCTGGTGTTAGTGAAGATGCATTTAAATTAAGGTTATTTCCTTATTCCTTGAAAGATAGAGCTAAGGCTTGGCTAAACTCTTTAGAGCCTAACTCTATCCATTCATGGAATGAAATGGCTGAAAAATTTCTACGAAAATATTTTCCACCTATCAAAAATGCCAGGATGAGAACTGATATTACATCTTTTAGACAAAAAGAATTTGAATCTTTATTTGAAGCATGGGAAAGATGGAAGGAACTTTTAAGAAAATGCCCTCATCATGGTTTACCTGTTATTATTCAAATGGAAACATTTTATAATGGTTTAGAACCTCAAACCGTAATAATGCTTGATGCATCATCCGTGGAGTGTTATTAAATTTGTCATACAATGAAGCATGTGAATTGATAGATAGAATAGCAATGCCTAATAGCTCTAGTTGGCCTAATCGAGAGGGTAAGTGCTCAAAAGAAACCATTGTGGGTACATGAAATCAATGATATATCGCCCTATCTCGCTCAAGTAGCCACTCTAGCTAACTTGATGAAAACTTCACTGCAATGCAATTGCATCACTGCACAAAGATCGCAAAGAAGAGAGAGAACAAGTACCTCCAGGCACCCCTAGTTGTGTGTACTGTGGAGGAGGTCACTTGTATGAGGAGTGTTCTAGCAACCCTATCTCTGTAAATTATGTAGGTTATAATAAGAATAACAACCCTTATTCCAAAACTTATAATCCTGGTTGGAAAGATGCCCCAAATTTTAGGTGGAGCAACAATAGTGCACCTGCACATAGAACTGCACCAACTACACCACAAGGATTGCCAGCTCAGAATAACCAAAGAAACTCTCAACCTACCACTGAGAATTCTCTAGAATCCATGCTTAAAGCATTCATAGGTGAATCTAGAACTGCTAGACAAGCCCAAGATGCTTCCATTAAGAACTTAGAGATTCAAGTTGGTCAATTAGCCACAACTTTGTATCAAAGGCCACAAGGTGCCTTACCTTCAAATACAAAAGCTACTCCTTCCCAAAAACAAGGAAAGGAACAAGTTAAGGCTATTTTTTTAAGAAGTGGTAAGGATCTTATAGAGTCAACTGAGAAGGAAAGTGTAGAAAAGGGAGATAAAGCCAAAAATCAAAAAGAAAGCCATGCAGAAGCATCTAATGCTCCTGCATCACAAGAAGTTAAAGTTTCATTACCTAAGTTAGTACCTGAGTACCCTCCTCCTCCTTATCCTCAAAGATTGAAAAAAACTCATGAGGAGAAACAGTTTGGTAAATTCTTAGAGGTACTAAAGCAATTACACATCAATGTTCCCTTAGTAGAAGCACTCCAACAAATGCCAAACTATGCAAAGTTTATGAAGGATGTGCTCACTAAGAGAAGAAGATTAGGAGAGTTTGAAACAGTTGCCATGACAAAAGATTGTAGTTTGCTTATGCAAAATAAGATTCCTAGGAAATTGAAGGATCCAGGTAGTTTTACAATTCCATTTTCAATTGGACAATCTTATACTGGTAAAGCTTTATGTGATTTAGGTGCAAGCATCAATTTGATGACTAAATCTATTTTTAACCAGTTGGAAATTGGAAATGCAAAACCAACCACTGTGACACTTCAATTAATCGATTGATCAATAGCCTATCCTCGAAGGTATCATAGAAGACATCCTAGTTAAGGTAGATAAGTTTGTATTCCCTGTAGATTTTGTTATCCTTGACTTTGATGCAGATAAGGAAGTGTCTATTATCCTAGGTAGACAATTCTTAGCAACTGGCAAAACCATAATTGATGTGCAAAAAGGTGAACTCACTATGAGAGTGAATGATCAAGAGATAAAATTCAATGTAATGAATGCTATGAAGTATCCTGCAGAGAATACGTAAGAGTGTTCATCCTTAGTTTCTCTAGATCAATTGGTAGAAAACAGCTTTTACAAGCAAAGATGATCACTTAGCCAACGCAGATGCATTAGATGCAGCATCATTGCTGGATGATGAAATACTAGAAAAGGAAAATCTACCAATAGAAAACTCTTGTAAGGAGGTATGGGCTAGAACTTATGAACCACTCAATCTTGAAGATCCAACTCTCAAGAAGAATTTACCCTCAATAGAACAACCTCCTAAGTTAGAATTGAAGATATCGCTCAACACCTTAAGTATGCCTCTTAGAGCAAATGAAACTTTACTCGTTATCATTGCTTCGATTTAACATCAAAACAGAGAGTTGATCTCATCAAGATTTCCAAAGAAGCATGCCAAAGCTATAGGTTGGTAAATGGTAGATATCAAGGGAATTAGTCCTTCTATATGCATGCATAGAGTCATTTTGGAAGAAAATTCCAAAAATAGCATAGAGAGTCAAAGAAGACTAAACCCTATCATGAAAGAGGTTGTGAAAAAGGCAATCATAAAGTGGCTAGATGTTGGAATCATATACTCCCATATCGCATAAAGGCTTGGGTAAGCCTTGTCTAGTGTGTACCAAAGAAAGGGGGTGTGACAGTAATAGCCAATGAAAAGAATGAGTTGCTACCAACTAGGACTGTCACAGGGTGGAGAATTTGTATGGATTACAGAAAACTCAACAAGGCTACCAAAAAGGATCACTTTCCTTTATCATTCATAGACCAAATGTTAGATAGACTAGCAGGGAAAGAATTCTATTGTTTCCTAGATGGCTACTCAAGCTATAATCGAGCAGCCATTGAGCCCAAGGATCAACACAAAACTAGTTTTACATGCCCTTATGGAACCTTTGCTTTTAGAAGGATGACATTTGGTTTATGTAATGCACCTGCTACATTCCAAAGATGCATGATGTCTATATTCTCAGATTTCATTGAGCAATCAATGGAAGTATTTATGGATGATTTCTCTATCTTTGGAGAAACATTTCAAGTTTGTTTAACAAACTTGGAACAAATTCTCAAGAGATGTGAAGAAACAAACTTAGTACTAAATCGGGAAAATGTCATTTCATGGTACAAGAAGACATTGTGCTAGGACATAGAATTTCAAAGAAAGGTCTAGAGGTAGACAAAGCTAAGGTCGATGTAATTGAGAATTTGCCACCACCAAATACACCAAAGGTATCGTGAGCTTCTCGTGCCATGCTTGTTTCTATGTAAGGTTTATCAAAGATTTCTCAAAAATATCAAAACCATTATGTATGCTTCGCAACATGATGTAGCATTTAACTTTGATGATTCTTGTATAGAAGCTTTTGAAAAGCTTAAAAGGCATCGTGATCGCACTCAGCTGATAGTAACACCGCATCGAGCAGCCATTTGAATTAATGTGTGATGCTAGTGACTTTTGGCAAAGAGGGAACAAATTCCGGGCAAAGGTATGACAAGGTTTTTCATTCTATTTATTATGCTAGCAAAACATTAATCAAGCTCAAGTGAACTACACACCACGTAAAAGAATTGTTAGTCGTCAGAGTATTTGCATTTGAAAAATTTAGATCTTACTTAGTTGACACTAAAATTATTGTCTATACTGACCACTCTGCCATTAAGTATTTAATTTCAAAGAAAGATACAAAACCAAGGCTGATAAGGTGGATTCTACCCCTACAAGAATTTGATCTTGAAATTAGAGACAAGAAAGGAGTAGAAAATCAAGTAGCAGACCATTTATCAAGGATTGAAGGAGAAACACTAGGTACACAAGAAGAAATCAAGGAGAGCTTTCCAGATGAAAAACTATTGGCAATCACAGTCAATGCACAAAATGAAACTGCATTTGCTATAAGCAATGCAAGAGCATCTAATGCACCTGCACCATGGTATGCTGATATAGTTAATTTCCTTGCAAGCAAAGTAGTACCAGTGAATATGACATAAAGGAGAAGATTCTTCCACATAGTTAAGCAATACTATTGGGATGATCCATTCCTTTACAAGATGTGCCCTGATCAATTAATGAGGAAATGCATTCCTGAAGAGGAGCAACAAGCAGTGGTATTGCATTGTCATGCTGCACCTTATGGAGAACATTTTGGAAGCACTAGAACAAAGAGCCCAAGGTATTACAAATCAAGTTATTTTTGGCCTACTTTATTTAAAGATGCTTATTTTATGGTCAAATACTGTGATAAATGTCAAAGAGCAGGAAATATCTCTGATAAACATGAAATGCCAAGAACCAATATTTTAGAAATTGAATTATTTGATGTTTGGGGAATGGATTTCAGGAGAAAGAAACTATTGTTAAAAAGAAGGTGACAAGAAAACAAACAAAAGGGAAGAAGAAGGTAGTGGTTGAGCCAGTTGTTGAAGAATTGTATGACTTAGATACTGAGGATGAGGAATTAGAGAAAGAAATGGACAAAGAAGTGGAAGAAGAGGAGGAATGTAGTGAAGATGAAGTTGCTAGTGAAGAAGAGAAGCATGCTAGAGGAGTAATTTTAGAAGAAATAGCTAGGCAAAAATATGCCAAAACCTCAGCATTACCCAACAAGAAACAACTCATACTTCACCCATCACATCACCAATTCACTCACCAATCCAAGAATCATCTCCCCACCCAAAAACACCATTACCCTCCCTTAATGATCCACCAGTCCAGTCACCACCACAAACAACCCCTCCACCACCCTCTCCAACAAATGAACCTGAGAAAACACCTCATGTAACACCCCGAAAAAATAAAATAATTTAATTAGTTTAATTAATTTGATTAGTGGAATCATTAATTTTAGTGGAAGCGTGAGATAATTAAATTAGGGGAAATATCATGTTTTGTGTAGGAGTGGGATCGAGTAGTAGTGGGGGTGTAGCTGTGAGCCCAATGCGTGAAAGGCCCACAGCTTAAACCCCAAGGGTATGCGTAACCCTTGCTCTCAATTCATTAGAGAGAAAAACGAAATTAAGAGAGAGCAAGAGAAAGGAGGTGGCGCGGCGCTAAAGAGAGGGAAGGAGAAGAAGAATTTCGCAAGTTCTCAAGGCTTTGGTTCGTGTGTTGTCGTGGTTACTTGTGGTGTCTTCAATCATCTTCCACTGAGCATACGCTTAAGAGGTAAGTGGTGAGCGCTTTCGGCTTAACATAATTGGGTATGTGGTGGGTTTGTGGGGTTTTGATGTTGTTGTGATATGAATTGATGATTTTTGATGTCATTGATTTAATTATTGATGTTGATTGAGGAATTTTGATGTCATTGTGATATGATTGGATGATTTTTGATGTTGTTGATGAATTAGTGATGTTGATTGATGAATTTGATGTTGTTGTGATATGATTGGATGATTTTTGATGTCGTTGATGAATTGTGATGTTGTTTTGGTGAATTGTAGAGATGAATTTCGAGTTTGGTAACGCTGGTGTGGTTAGAATCAATTTTAGAGTGATGTAAGGATCGCTGCTTGGTTAACAAAGAGCTGCTGTTTTCGATTTAAATAGATGTTGTTGCTGTTTTCTGCTCAATTAAAAATCAGCTGCTGTTTTCCTTTAAAAGAGATCATATGTTGTTGCTGTTTTCTTTCTTAATTAAAATATGAGTTGCTGTATTTCTTAAAGTGCTGTAATGTTTCTTGTAAAATTAATATCTTTCGAACCGGAAACCCGATTGAGGTGTTCTAAAATACGTTGGAAAGCTTATTCAGAGGTCTAACTGAATATTCTATTTTTTTAGGCAAAATAAACTGTTTTGTAGTTGCTGTTATATGAATAAAATGCTGCTGTTTGTCTAAAAATAAATTGCTTTAATGTTCTTGTAAAATTGATATCTTTCGAACCGGGAACCCGATTGAGGTGTTCTAAAATGTGTTGGAAAGCTTATTCAGAGGCCTAACTGAATATTCTATTTTTAAGGCGAAATAAACTGTTTTGTGTTGCTGTTTATACAAATAAAAATTCTGCTGTTTTGGCGCGTAAAAGGTGGCTGTTTTGGTCGCTGCTTTTTCCATCAGATTTGGCGATAAATCCTACTGCTTTTTACGTTGTTTTGCTGTGGTTTAATTGGCGCTCAAGTGTGCTATTTTTTCAAATTAACGTGCTATTCCTCAAATTAAAGTGAGTCGTTTCCACAATTAAAACGTGATGTTTTCCCACTTTGCAAATGAGATGTTTTCCAAAATTTTAACTATATCGTTACCCAAATTTTACGTGTTGTTACCTTAAGTCTTAGGTGTTGTTAATAAGTTTTATGTGTTGTTACTTAAGAGTAAAAGGTGTTATTACTCCAATTTTTAATGTGATGAATATGATGATGGATGTGAATTTATTGTGATGGTTATGACTTAATACACTCTATGAGTGTTTTATGACGATGATGACGAGGCCTCCATGGTGAGTGATTTGGTGTTTGCACATGTGTCCATAGTGTCTCATAGCATGTGCATCTTATGACTAATAGGCTTCGCCTCTTTTTGATGAATATAAGTGACGGGTGCCCTTAGTGGCTTATTTATGACGAGTATGGTACCATCATGCATATACCCCAGCGTGGTTGCATTTTCATGCACATACATGTTTATGACTGTGGTAAAAATTATGACTTGGGTTTCATGCTCAAAGGATTTATGGAGTTGATGATAATGATGATGTTGTATGATTGTGTGCTCATATTACTCTATTATATGCTTAGTTATGTTTTGTTGAAATTCTCACCCTCTCGCTGGAATGTTGCTCTATTGTGGCAACGCCGCAGTGACCGCGAGTGAAGGTATCACGCTTTCTTTGATAGCCGCTGGGATGTCCGTCGAGTCGCTCGACATCAGAGCACCTAGGGGCGTGGTAGAAGTTTGTTAGTTTATTAATTAACTCGCTTAATGCTTTTATGATTGATGTGAGACGGTTCGAGTGGTTTTGGCGAAGTTACGATTCTTATTCCGCCGTGATGTAAAATTTCTTTTGTTTCGAGTTTAATTTCTTCTATGACGGTGTTTTTGTTGCACAAACCGTGATGAGTGCAATTGATTTAATTTTATTTACGATTTATGTGGCATTTCTTTTCTATCAATTAAATTAATATTTATAAAAAGAATTACTCGATAAATGACGGTAATTTATGGGGTAGAAAAGGGGTGTTACACTCACACGTAACAAACCATCTCTCAACCAACCCTTGTTATGCCGTAAACACAAACAAAACAACAATTCCTTCTCGACCCAAGTAACATTATACTAATGTTATTTTCGCTTCGAGAAAGAGTTTATGCAGGAAAGAGAAGAAGAAGGACTCGACAAAGACAAAGGAGAAGAAGAATCATCTGCAAAGGAGCCTGTAACTCAATCTCAAGTGATGCAGAGTGATGCTCCTGCATCACATGTTGCTGCATCACATGTTGCTGCATCACAGCATGATGAAGCAACAATCAAGCGTGTTCTGGAACAAATGGCTCAACAAAAGAGAGATGCATTGCACAACACTCAGAAATTCTTCAAGAAACCTGCAGGCAAACAAGCAAAATTGACACCAAAGAGGAAGCAACTCGATGCAACAAGATCGATGCACCTACATCACCCTGTAAACAGCCTCGCGTGAACTACACCAGAGGGAGAAGGTGCATCTGCACCTACAAAAGAAACTCCAACCAAGCCATCAAAAACAAAGAAGCAGAAGGTGAAACACACTCCTCCTACCAGGCAAAGCACCAGAACCAGGAGTGGAGCCAAGAAATGAGTATCATTTACAAGTGTTCACATACTACTACTATAGCTTTTGTTGTTTCTATCAAAAAAATATTTTCCTGGTTGTTTTTAATCCCTCTCCCCTATTTTGAACAAATATGGTTTGTATTTTCTGAACAAATTAGCAGTGTGGACACTGCTACCCCTTAAGTTTGGGGGGGGGTGATTTATCTACTAAGTATGTTTGCATGTTATGTTTAAATATGTCTGTTTTTATATAGTAAATATATATGTTTTAAAGTAGTTTATATTTTGTTTAAATATTAGATGTACTTAACAAAGTAGTATCTAAATACATGAAATTATTTTCCAAAGAATCTCTTTTGGAAAAAGTGGAAAGTATGAAGAATACTATTATTGTTAAAAGTATTTTAGTAGTAGAATGGATCAGTTTTTAAAATATGGTGAAAACCCTATGGATGGAATTTTAATGATGAAAAAGAAAAAAAAAGAAGCCTTATTTCTTAGAAAAAAACCAAAATTATTTTTACTTCAACACTTCAAAACCGAGTTTGTGAAAATAATCTTGCTATTTAAAGATCAATCTGATGCAAGGGGAATTTTTGGTAAGCTTAGGTCAAAACAAAGTCTTACTAAAAAGATAGAAGAGCTTAAAGAATTAAGTTTGGGGGTGTTTTATGAAAACAAAGGCTGAATTTGAAAAAGTATAAAGAGTAAACAATGCACAAAAACAATACAAAAATGTGGATAAAAGATCAAAGATCAAAGCCATATTGTCCTGACTCAATTGAAAATATACATGTGCCTAAGTACATGAATGCATTTGGAGGTCAAAGACCTGTGCTATGCAGGAATAAATGTATCTGGATGATAGTTCAAAGCTGAACCTATGCAAAAATGCAAGAAAAAGAAAAAAATATGCATCTGGAGGTCAAAGACCTGTGCCAAAGTACAAGAAAAAAAAAAGAAAAAATATGCATCTGGAGGTCAAAGACCTGTGCCAAAGTGCAATTGCATCTAGAGGTCAGTTGTAACACCCCAAAGTAGTTCAATTAATTATTTAGTTGAGTTATTTAAGGTTTACAACTTTTTAATTAAGCCAAGTATTAATTAGGAGTTTATTTCTTTTAGGAGATGCTTGAGTGAATGGAGAAGGTGGGCGTAGAGGCCCATGAGCCATTGGAGGACCATGAGTCATTAGAAGCCCAAGTGTGTGCCTTAAATGAAAGTGTCGAAGGAGAGGGAGCATGTTTCCACCAAAAAGGAATCTAAGAAAAATAAGAGAGAGAAGTTGGTAGGTGAGATCATTTTCTAGAGAGAAGGAGGAGCTTCCAGCGAAGAAGAAGCTCAAGCTCAAGGGAGAAGTTGTTGCTGCGAGTGTTAACTAGAGGATTTCGGTGAAGAGAGAGTGTTCTACTCAACTGAACAAGGTTAGGGGGCTCTTTTCACGTATAATCTTGTGTTATGATGAGTTGTTATGTGTGAGTAGATTGTAGCTATGTTTGCTGAGTTGCCTTGCATGCTTGATGTGTTTTTATGTTTTGATGTTGTGTTTGGCTCACTTCAGTGGAGTTGTGTGGAGTGGATGAGAGAGTTGATTATACGAAGGATAAAGGAGTGAAATGGGAGTCGAGGAAACTCTCATCCCAAAGCCGAGCGAGAGTGAGTGAGTGAGGTGAGTAACCTAACCTTGGAGAGGTC
The DNA here is from genome assembly GCA_020916435.1 of Oxytropis ochrocephala. NCBI lineage: Eukaryota > Viridiplantae > Streptophyta > Magnoliopsida > Fabales > Fabaceae > Oxytropis > Oxytropis ochrocephala. Next base: position 44,321,959 of record CM037091.1, read on the forward strand.
CTTAAAGAATAGACTTAGGATAACAAGGAGTAAATGAAAACGCACATCATAAAGTGACGAGCGAGCGCTTGAGTTAAATGGAGTAGTCGGTTTAGGATTGCCGAGGTGAAGTTACCGACCATGCGTAAGTCGGAACTTAAGTGAATAATCGTAGTGTTGTTAAGAACGCACGTAACGAGGTCATAGGAACCGAGGAGAGTGATAGAGCACCAAGAACTAAGTGTATGAGTACCGAGACTAGGTGTAAGCATCGGCTTGTACTTGTCGGCGGTAGGTAAGTAGCCGAGATACTTAGGCCGAGATGCAGAGTATCACATACCCAGTGTACTTGCCGAGGTGAGATGTTGCGCGCGGTGTCCAAGCCGCAGAGTAACTAGGGGTGTTATAGAGGAAGTAAGGTACGCTCGCGCGAGTTGAAGTGACTATGAGTGGAGTTGAGTGCAGCGCATCGAGGCGCCAAGCGCGCCGAGGTGACGAGTGTGCCGAGGTGCTATAGGTGCCGAAGTTGTTGCTTTCAACGCTAGTGTAGCGTAGTCGTGGCCGACGAATCGTGAGCGCCGCTTGAGTGCCGGCGCGTGAAGCGGCTAAGTGGTGTAGTCATTTTAGTCCCTATTTGACGCTTTAGTCCTAAGTGGTATGGTAGTCCTCGCGGTGACTTTTTCGTCCGTTACTTGGAACCGAGGTGATCGGTGAGTCGGAGGCGACAACCTTAGTGTCAGAGGTCGACACAGGACGCCGCCTTTAGTGCCGTAATTATGTGTGAGGTTGTTTTGGCCGTAAGGCTACAAGCAGAGGAGAATTAAATGTCAAGTCCCCGAGGCATCAAATAAAAATGAAAATGGTGAATGCAGAGGACTTCTGGCCCTAGAGGTGAGTAGAGGACTTAGGTCCTAAATAATGAAATGTAAGGTCATGGCCTTAATGGTGAGTTACCTGAGTTGTGTTATGATTAAATTGAATAATGTATATGTCGTGGTGTTATGCATTGTTCATGGCGCCGCATAAATCATAAGCATAATGGTGAAAGCAGAGGACTTTGGTCCTATGGTGAAAGCAGAGGACTTTTGGCCCTATGGTAAGGTGATAAGGTGATAGCAGTAAGACTTCTGGCCTTAATGGATCCATCATGCATATGCCCTTGAGTTTGGGTCTCAGATCATCCATATAACTCATGCCCTAAATGACCGTGTTAGTTGTGTGTTGTGCCGAGATATATATTTGTGTTTTACTTAGCATAATACTTGTCATAAACCTCATTATTTGTGTTTAGAGACTCACCCTATCGCTTTTATGTTGCTTCTCATGTTGGCAACTTGCAGTATTCCGCAGTAGAGGTCACCCTCACCAAAGGTCGCTGGCATCGCCATTGCTCGTAGTGTAAACACGTAAAGTAGTGCAGTAGGTCCGTTATGTTGATGTATTTTGGGTTATAAAACTATGTCTTTTGGAACGGTATTATTTTGATCGTGACGTAACTTATAACCGTTAATTGTCGAGCCTTGCCTTCTGTGCCGAGGTGCTATTTTTACATCACACTATACCTGTTAGTCGCGCAATTAATTATATTGTTTTGGCTTCGTTGAAATTCATGTAGAAAATGTAGCACTCCTTGAGTGGTTTTGAAAACTCGATTTAATTGCTAAGTATTATTAAAGGTTAAGCGGGGTGTTACAATAGTGGTATCGAGCAATAGTCCTGGCTTGTCCACCAAGTATTGACTTCGAGTTCCCTGCACTTCGAGTTTTATAGCTCGTCTAAGTAGATTTTGTTTATATGTTTAGTGTAATGGCCGGAAGAGTCGAAGGAATGACGCCGCCATAGCCGCCGCTTGGAAGCGATGGCGATCAAGCATGGGGAATCATTTTCAAGAAAATGAGGATGCCGGAGCGAGAAGGTTGGCTACGCTTTCGCAGGAGAATCCTCCTACCTTCAAAGCGGAGGTATGATCCCGATGGAGCTATGGCCTCGTTAAAGGAAATAGAAAGGATCTTCCGAGTGATGGAGTGTTCGATCGCGCAAGAAAAGGTGAGGTTTGGTACCCACATGCTAGCCGAGGAGGCAGATGATCGTGGCTCAAAATCTCCAAAGGTTGGGGATTGTCAAGAAGAAATCACCGATATTTTCAAGAGGGAGTTCCTACCAAGTATTATCCTCAAGACGTTAGGGAAAGAAAGAAATGGAATTTTTAGAGTCGGGTCGCCGCTGGTCGAGCACGCGCAAAGTTTACCGAGTTGGTGAAGTTCTACCCCATTACATCGAGCTACCGCCGAAGTTCTCCAAGTGTATTAAGTTTGAGAATGGCTTAAGGCCCGACATCAAGCAGCCATCGGGTATCAACAGATATGGTGTTTGCTCACCGTGAATAGCCGCAGATCTTTGAGAAAGACAAGGTGGCCGCGACTACCACCTATAAAGTCGGAAGCGGAGAAGCAGACCGCAATATCGTGCGTTCTCACGAGGGTTCCGTGGAAAGTGGAAAAGGAAAGTGGAAAGTCGGGTCGGGCCAAGGCGCCGAGTGGGGAGACGCGCCCGTATAGTGTGTTTCAAATGTGGAAAACCCGGTCACAAAAGTTTTGATTGCTCGCTTGTTAAGTTGTTTTAAGTGTGGCAAGGTGGGCCACAAGGCTCCTGCATCGTGAGAAGAAGGATATAATTTGCTACAACCGTGGGGAGGCAGACATATTAGCTCAAGTGTCCTGCCAAGAAGAAAAAGAACGTTGGAAAGGTATTCGCTTCTTGCTGGATCCGAGGTGGTGAATGAGATGATAAAAGGTACGCGGTTTTATAAATGGAATTCCTTTGATTGCAATGGTGGAAATCGGTGCCACGACTCTTTCATTTCTCGCATTGTGTGCTAAAAGATTGGATTTAGTTTTGTCTACTATGGTGAGGAGATGGTTATTGACACTCCAAAGAAAGCGGGTCGCTGACTACCTCTCTCGCTTGTTCAAGTGTCCTCCGTTAGCCTTTGCGCAGAGACTTCGTTGTTAATTTGATTTGCCTACCATTGAGAGGATGGATGTCATCCTCTGTGATGGATTGGTTAGTGGATAACCATGTCCATATCAATCGCTTTGAGAGGGTCGCGGAGTTTCCTTCTTCCGAGGTGGAAGAACCTCGCTCGATGTTCGCCGAGCACCGCGCAAGGTAATGAAGGAAGGAGCTACGCTTGTTTGCGCTCGAGTGTGACGTTGTCCGCAGAGAGCCGAGCTAAAATTGGTGAAGTGCCGCTGCAGCGAGAGTTCGCGTATGTTCCTGCATGAGATTCCCGAGGTTCCACCCGCAAAGAGAGGTCGAGTTCAAAGATTGAAGTTAGTACCAGTGGACTGTGCCGTGTCTATGGCACCTTATAGGATGTCCGCACCGAGCCAGCCGAGTCAAGAAGCAGCTGGAAGAGTTGCCGGAGAAGAGGTTCATAAGGCTGTGTGTCGCTCTGGGGCGCACTCCGTGTTATCGTGAGAAAGAAGGATGGAAGTATGAGATTATGTGTAGATTACGCATACTTGAACAAGGTAACAATTAAGAACAAGTACCCACTCCCAAGAATTGATGACTGATGGACCAATTGGTGGGTGCGCAAGTATTTTCAAGATCGACCGAGGTCGTGGTACCATCGATCAAGGTGAGAGACGAGGACATTCCTAAGACAACATTTAGAACTCTGTGATGGGCACTACGAGTATTCTCAGAATGCCATTTGTGTGACGAATGCTCCCGGAGTGTTCATGGAGTATATGAACCGTGATATTTCATGAGTACTCGACCGCTTTGTTGTTGTATTCATTGATGACATTTTAGTCTACTCCAAGTCGAGGAGGAGCACGCCGAGCATCCGAGATTGGTATTAGAGGTATCAAGGATAAGAAGATGTACGCCAAGTTATCCAAATGTGAGTTCCGCCGAGGCGTTGAATTCCTAGGTCATGTGATCTCCAAAGAAAGGTATAGCAATGATCCTTCCAAAGTCGGTTGTGTTGAAATGGGAAGCACCCAAGCCCGCCACGAGGTGAGAAGTTTTCTGGGTTTACCGGGTATTACGTAAGGCTCATTGAAGGGTTTTCCAAGTTGGCATTGCCACTAACTCGCTTGACCAGAAGGGAAGGTTTTTTGTGTGGACGACAAAGGTGAAGAAAGTTTCCAAGAATTGAAGAAGAGATTGACAACGCCTCCTCTCCGACGCTGCCTAATCCAAATGAGCCGCTTCAGGTGTACCGTGATGCGCCTAAGTTGGTTTGGGTCGTGGTATCGATGCAAGAAGGTAGGCGTAGTTGCTTACGCTTCAAGGCAATTGAAAATTCATGAGAAGAACTACCCTACCCACGATTTGGAGCTTCACGCCGTGGTGTTTGCATTGAAGATATAGAGGCATTATCTTTATGGCTCAAGGTTCAAGTGTTTAGTGACCATAAGAGTTTGCAAAAGATTCGCTTGATCGTAAGGAGCCGAATACGAGGCAGAGGAGATGGTTGGAGCTACTAAAGGACTATGATTTTGGGTTGAACTATCACCCCGGAAGGCAAATCTAGTGGCCGATGCGTTAAGTAGGAAATCGCTGCATGCATCAAAGAATGATGGTAAAAGAGCTAGAGCTAATTGAGCAATTCAGACCTAAGTTTAGTGTGTGAGCTAACTCCTCAAAGCATTAAGTGGGAATGCCGAAAATCACAAATGAATTTCTCGAGTGACATCAAAGAGGCGTAGAAGTCGGACGCCAAGCTTGTAGACGGGCAATGTGTATTGGCCGAGCCGAGAACGAAGACTTTGAGTTTGATGCGCAAGGATTGCTAAGGTATAGAACTCTGATTTGTGTCCTCGATGACGAAGATCAAGAGGGCAATCTTGGAAGTGTGTGTCAGAGTAAACCGAGTATTCACCCAGCGCGACTAAGATGTATCAAGACTTGAAGCGGGTTGTTTTGGTGGCAAGGTATGAAGAGTGATGTAGCCCGGTTTGTGTACAAATGTCCGTTTGTCGTAAGTCCAAGGTAGAACATCAAAAGCCGCAGGTCATTGCTGCAAACCATTGAAGATTCCAGAGTGGAAGGGGACAAGATTGCAATGGACTTTGTAACCGGTTTCACGAGTACAAGAAGGAGGTTTGATACCATTTGGGTAGTGGTGGATAGATTGACGGTTCCGCTTCATTTCATCCCCATCAACCTCACCTATCCGATGTCAAGGTGGCCGAGATATACATCCAAGTGATCGTAAAGTCATTGGGGTTCCTCGATCCATCATTTCGCATGCAGACCCAAGGTTTACTTCGCACTCGGGAAGTTTGCAAGATGCATCGGGTACGAAATTATACCGAGCTCGCAAGATATCACCCACAGATCGATGGTCACCCGAGAGGACCATCCAAATGCTGGAGGACTTGGCCGAGAGAGCGTGTGTTCTCGAAAGCGCGGGGAGCGGGATTCAGATCTACCATCGATTGAGTTCACGACAACAAATGGGCTTTTCACTCTAGCATGTGGATGACACCCTTTCGAGGCATTGTATGGGAGGAAGGAAGGCAGACTCCATCAGGTTGGAGTGAGTCAGAGAAGGTGTGGTACTCTTGACCCGAGGTCGCGGCGCAGAGACCACCGAGAAGGTAAAGTAGATTCAAGAGAAAATGAAGGCTTCGCGCAGTAGTAGCGTAAGAGTTACCATGACAAGAGGAGGAAAGATTTGGAGTTTCAAGCCTCAGTGAGCATGTGTTTTCGAGAGTCAATCCTGGATCGTGTGGGTCGAGCCAAGGCTAAGAAGTTGTCTCTCGCTTTATGGTCCATACCGCATCTAGAGAGAGTTGGGAAGGTGGCTTACCGAGTTGCTTTGCCACCTAACCTATCAAATTTGCATAATGTGTTCCATGTATCTCACCGAGGAAATATATTTCGCATCTGGCCCCATGTAATGGGGATGGACGACGTGCAAGTAAGTGGAGAACTTGACGGTGGAGACAAAGGCTCGATTAGGATCAAGGCCGATAAGTGAAGACTTTAAGAGGAAAAGAGATCAAGCTAGTAAAGGTGGTGTGGTTTGAGTCGCCAAGCGAGCATGCTACTGGGAGCCTGGAGAGCAAGATGCAGAAGCCTATCCCGAGTTGTTTACTTTGTAAGATTTCGAGGACGAAATGTTCTAAGTGGGGGAGAGTCAGAACACCCCAAAATAGTTCAATTAATTATTTAGTTGAGTTATTTAAGGTTTACAACTTTTTAATTAAGCCAAGTATTAATTAGGAGTTTATTTCTTTTTAGAGATGCTCGAGTGAATGGAGTAGGTGGCGTAGAGGCCCATGAGCCATTGGAGGCCCATGAGTCATTAGAAGCCCAAGTGTGTGCCTTAAATGAAAGTGTCGAAAGAGAGGAGCATGTTTCCACCAAAAAGGAATCTAAGAAAAATAAGAGAGAGAAGTTGGTAGGTGAGATCATTTTCTAGAGAGAAGTTAAGGAGCTTCCAAAAGAACAGTTCAAGCTCAAGCTCAAGCGGAGAAGTTGTTGTCATGAGTGTTAACTAGAGGATTTCAAAGGAAGAGAGTGTTCTACTCAACCGAACAAGGTTAGGGGCCTCTTTCACGTATAATCTTGTGTTATGATGAGTTGTTATGTGTGAGTAGATTGTAGCTATGTTTCGACGAGTGCTTTGCATGCTTGATGTGTTTTTATGTTTTGATGTTCAGGTTTGGCTCACTTGCTGGAGTCAGGTGGAGTGGATGAGAGAGTTGATTATACGAAGGATAAAGGAGTGAAACGGGAGTCGAGGAAACTCACCCCAAAGGAGCGAGAGTGAGTGAGGGTGAGTAACCTAACCTTGGAGAGGTCCCCAAAGAATAGACTTAGGATAACAAGGAGTAGCTGAAAAACGCACATCATAAAGTGACGAGCGAAGCGCTTGAGTTAAATGGAGTAGTCGCTTAGGATTGCCGAGGTGAAGTTACCGACCATGCGTAAGTCGAACTTAAGTGAATAATCGTAAGTGTTAAGAACGCACGTGAAACGCAGGTCATAGGAACCGAGGAGAGTGATAGAGCACCAAGAATTCAAGTGTATGAGTACCGAGACTAGTGTAAGTATCGGCTTGTACTTGTCGGCGGTAGGTGGGCAGCCGAGATACTTAGGCCGAGATGTAGAGTATCACATACCTAGTGTACTTGCCGAGGTGAGATGTTGCGCGGTGTGTCCAAGCCGCAGAGTAACTAGGGGTGTTATAGAGGAAGTAAGGTACGCTCGCGCGAGTGAAGTGACTATGAGTGGAGTTGAGTGCAGCGCATCGAGGCGCAAGCGCGCCGAGGCGCCAAGCGCGCCGAGGTGCTATAGGTGCCGAGGTGTTGTTTCAACGCTAGTGCAGCGTGAGGTCGTGGCCGACGCAATCGTGAGCGCCGCTTGAGTGCCAAGTGCGTGAAGCGGCTGTGGTGTAGTCATTTTAGTCCCTATTTGATGTTTTAGTCCTAAGTGGCATGGTAGTCCTCGCGGTGACTTTTTGGTCCGTTACTTGGAACCGAGGTGATTAAAGTGAGTTGAGGGCGACAAACTTTAGTGCCGTAGGGTCGACATAGGACGCCTACTTAGTGCCGTGAATTATGTGTGAGGTTGTTTTGGCCGTAAGGCTACAAGTAGAGGAGAATTAAATGTTGAAGTTCCTGAGGGGCATCAAATAAAAATGAAAATGGTGAATGCAGAGGACTTCGGTCCTAGAGGTGAGTAGAGGACTTAGGTCCTAAATAATGAAATGTAAGGTCATGGCCTTAATGGTGAGTTACCTGAGTTGTGTTATGATTAAATTGAATAATGTATATGTCAGGTGTTATGCATTGTTCATGGCGCCGCATAAATCATAAGCATAATGGTGAAAGCAGAGGACTTCTGGCCCTATGGTGAAAGCAGAGGACTTCTGGCCCTAAGGTGATAGCAGTAAGACTTCTGGCCTTAATGGATCCATCATGCATATGCCCTTGGAGTTTCGGGTCTCAGATCATGCATATAACTCATGCCCTAAATGACCGTGTTAGTTGTGTGTTGTGCCGAGATATATATTTGTGTTTTACTTAGCATAATACTTGTCATAAACCTCATTATTTGTGTTTAGAGACTCACCCCATCGCTTTTATGTTGCTTCTCATGTTGGCAACTTGCGTGTATTCCGCAGTAGAGGTCACCTCACTCACTGTCGCTGGCGTTGTCATTGCTCCGCAGTGTAAAACACGTGGGGCCAGTAGTGTAGGTCCGTTATGTGATGTATTTTGGGTTATAAAACTATGTCTTTGGAACGGTATTATTTTGATCTGTGACGTAACTTATAAACAAGTAATTGTTGAGCCTGTTCCTTCTAGGCCGAGGTGCTATTTTTACATCACACTACACCTGTTAGTCGCGCAATTAATTATATTGTTTTGGCTTGGTTGAAATTCATGTAGAAAATGTAGCACTCTTGAGTGGTTTTGAAAACTCGATTTAATTGCTAAGTATTATTAAAGGTTACGGGTGTTACATCGCTGAGGAAGGCAATATAAGCTATCAAAAGAAAAATCATCAGCAGGTGTACATCAATGCAATCAGATCAAGAAAAGCAAAATGCGTAAAAAAATCAATGCACAAATCACTTCAAAGAAGTAATGCATCAAAGACAAAAGATCCACACAAAAATAGAAAATGCATCGCTCAAAAGCTTTGAAAGAAATTCAACCAAGTCCTTTGTTGTACTTAAAACTCCCCAACACTTGAGAAAATTTTGTTAGTCTAAACTCTCTTTGAAAATATTTTGGTGTGACCAAAGATAAACCAATACAAAAGAGTTTGAATAACTTTGGTAGTTTTGAAGAAATAAAGGCATAAGAAAGATTAATCAAAAAAATGAAGTTCATAGGAGCTCCTCATGAAAATCCAAAATATCAAGTCGATCTATCTTCTAGAATTATAGTTTTAAATAGTTTGTCTTTGTAACACCCCCTTCTACATAAACTACTATTTAATTAATTTAAAATCGTAGTTCGTAAAAATTCAAATGGGACCACACAAGTGGTGCCACATTTAAAACAAAACCACACTTAATAACTCCAAATTAATTAATAAAGACCTAAAGTACGAGATACATAGCACCATAGTCAATATGAGGTAAAAACCATCGCAGCGAAAATAAAACAAAACGTAAAATATAGAAATACAAAACCAAATGGAAGTCTAAAAACATAAAGTAAAACAACAAGTAAACTAAAACGCCCCCCGGTGCTACGTATCAGAGCCGACTCAACCAAACTAGATGAAGGTACCAAGTCACCTTCAATCGTTGTCACCTGCACGTTGCCGACATGAGAAGCAACATAAAGCAGTAGAGTGAGTCTCTTTACATAGGTAATAATAAATAAAACAAGCATCACAGTAGAGAAGGTGACTAAACACACCAAAATACAATCATATTCAATACACCATTAATTCATAATCACCAAGAAGAATCACCAGATGCATGTTTAGTGTATGAGATGCAACCCAAAACTCCACGGGCATATGCATGTGGATCCATCACCAAAATAGCCTTGAGGGCATTCACCAAAATATATAATGAGGCCGAAGCCTATGCACCAGAAAAATGCATATGATTACGCGACACCATGACAATGCACCATTTACACCAAAGTCACCAAATTATGCAATAGCATGCTCACCAATAGTCTCATCGACTCACCAACACCAAGGAAGGTCATAGACCCCAATCACCAATATTTATTCACACCATTTAGTACACATCACCGTTAAGACAGCACCACAAGGACTAAAAATAACACCAAGGACTAAAACAACACCTAAGGACTAAAACAGTGACATAGGGACCAAAACAAAGACTCTAGTGGACTAAAACAACACCATCAGACCAAAAAAGTTGACATAGGGACCAAAACAGCACCTAGACTAGGCAACAGTGTCTTAGACACGAGTTAAGACAAAACTAAGACATCCCCTTAGACACCAACGTAGACCTCAGCTTAGACACCAACTTAGACATCAACTTAGACACCAACTTAGACATCAGCACACAAGGCAAACCCAAAATCGGGCGCTCAGACTAGACACAAAGACATTCTCGCACCTACGGGCAGCCAAAACTGGCACCCATCACTTAGACACAAAGCGCACATCGCCGCACCATGGTCGCCAAAATCGCGCTCTTCACCTAGACACAGCGCCCATCGCATACGCCACGGGTCGCCAACCCGCGCCTTCACCTAGACACATCACACCACACACAGGGCAGCCAAATTGGCGCCCTGCACTTAACCACCAGCAGCACACAACACTCAGGGCAGCCAAATTGGTGCCCTGCACCTAAACACCAGCAACACACAGCACACACACGGACGCCCGATCCAACCACTAGGCACAACACCTTCAAAACATTGTTCATTCAAGCAATTTGACAAACACCTAACAATCACCATATTCTCTCCTATTTAATTTCATTGAATCAATATAACACACACCTTAACACCAATTACAATAGAACCAATAATTCAATTCACATGATATTCAACCCAAACAACATATTCATTCAAACAACAATACCAATCAATCAAAAACACCACAATTCAATTTAAGAAAATCTCTCCTAAAACCTAACTCATATGGTTGCTAGTCATATGAGTTATTAAGAATGAAAGAGAGCCCGCTAACCTTTGGTAATTGAAGAGAACAACAAAGCTCCTAGCAATTTCTCAAAGTCACCAACGATCTAAGCTTCCTTCTTCCTTGAGCTTCTCGCGATCTCCCTTCTCTCTTCCTCCTTGCCGTTCGCACCTCATTCTCACACACTTCTCACTTTCTAATTTTTTTTGATTTCTCTCAATTACCACTGAACCACACGTTGATTTTTTAATTTCTCGCCAACGCGATCACAAAGAGACATAATAATAGAGACGTCAACTTCACTCTAATGCAAAAATGGATAGTATTGCCTGAAGAACTCAACGAGAGGAATCCAAAACGACAATTGTTTTTTAGAGTGACGACCATGGTGTTTATAATCATGCCTCACAATAACAGCGAGGTGCGTCCAAGACATAAGTCCACATGTGATCTTTCTATTTCGAAGGAATAAAGTGGACGACTCAAGTCTTCAAAAACAAACCAAAAGAAAGAATAAAGGTTTGACTATCCAACTAACAAACTTGTCTAGTCTGACCCTGCATTTTGATAACTCATGGTGTGACTTCAACAAACATGAGTGAATAGCATTATACAATTAATTGTAAGGAAACAGGGGTTAAGGACTTGTATCAGATTGGGAATGAGCAGAAATAGCTTAACGCGAATACGAGGGTGGGTATGATGTTGATTCAACGCTTTGTTCTCAAAGTAGAAGAGATAAGTAACATAGATTGAGCAAAAGTAATATGTGTTGATGGGAGAAGTACTAATCGCTTGTTTATTGGAGAAGGAGATGAGGAATATAAAACAAGGAAGAATAAGGGTTTTGGCTTGTCTTGGCGCGCTTAATAGTGAGAACACTAAGATGAATATTATGTAATGATTTGGAGTAGGTGATGATTTTTGAAACCGACCGAGACCCGTAAATCCGCAAATGTTTGGGGAAACGGGCGGTCTAATCGGGTGTCGGGTTAAAAATACGAAGAAAGTGAGTTCATATGGGTGTATATGGTCTGGTTCGCTGATTAAAGTTAAATCCATTCAAACCCATACCCGACCGACTGTGGTAATATTAATCGCATCATCTCGCACATTTCGGACTTGTCACATCCTTTGCATGCACTGCACAACTTCCTCGACACACTGCACTCCACGTTTTGGAGACTACAAAAGTGAAAGCTTGGAATATTGAAAACTGTGGACTTAATTACAACATTATACGGCAAGCCTTTTAATTTATTTTATCAAAGTTATTGTTTTCTCTCAAACTTTTATATTCATATTTTATTTTATATTATAATAATAATAATAACTCAATTGTTTTGGAAATTGTGGTAAAGTAATTGTTTGTCTCTCCAAAACATCGTCTTCTCCAAAGTGTCTTTTTCTGCATTTCTACATCTCCAAAGCGATGGATTCACTCACGCTGATGCAATATTTTCTTTTTTATCTACATTTTTTAACACTTCAAATGTTAAGTAAAACCCGTTTAAACCCACCCGACTAACTCGCTAAACCGTACAACCGAAACCGCATTATCCGAATTAGAAACTGGTCAGAAATGGGTTGGTTATTTGACATCTCGGTTTGAGCTGGATTGGGCATGTTGAACCCGAATCCGACCAAACCGACCGTATGTCCAGCCCTAATTTGGAGCACTAAAAAAAGAAAACCTAAGCATGTGGTTATTAGAATTTTTTTTTTTGAAACCAATGCAATGCTAGCGGGATTTCTTTCCAGCTACAAAATGTTAACATTCTTAGTATAATATTTTTCTTTTCTTAAGACAATTATATATATATATATATATATATATATATATATATATATATATATATATATATATATATATTATAAAGTAATTTAAAAATCCTCTCACCTAAGAATGAATAAATAAATATGGTTAAATGACAAGTAACTATAAATCAAGACTACAAATTTCTAAAGTATAATAATATTTTGCTAAAATATACTTATTATTAACACATGGACACACTAAGTTATCACAATATTGTTAATACATGGACACATATATACACAAAATAAAAGAAATAAAAATTGGGGTGTTACGGTCTTTGTCATTGATGACAAACAATGGTTTAAGTTTGGGGGTGTAATAACTCTATTATATATATATAGAGCATTTCATATGTTTAAACTTAGTAAATTGCTCTCTTTCAAGTAAAGATAAGGAGATTATATAGTATTTTATGTGATATATGATAACTTGAGTGATTGACATGGTTAAAGTTGTTAATAGGCCATTTTGGATATATTGTGGTATGTTTGATGTTTTTGCTCAATGCAGTCTACAGTTCCTGCACTAATGCTCCTGCATTGATCTTGCACTAAATCTACACTACTTGGTGAGTGAGCAGCTAGCTACTTGCATATCCACTTGCAATGCTGACCTCCTGCTTGGTCCGCTAAAGCAAGACGACTTTATATTTCGGCGCCTACCATTCCCACATAGCCATAGGGAGGGAGTCATCAACATAGGAACACATGTTCATACCTCATTGGACCTCCCTATACACTTGATCAAAGATCTCAACTTGGGGAACAACCTCTGAAAAGCAACTACAACTCAATCCTCTCAAGATTACTTCAACATGAAGGAAGGAAGCACCTCTCTTGAAGACTATAAAAGGACCTCACATCTTCATTTGGAAATATATCACAATCCATAAGTTAGATTCAAATTTCAATATACATAGTTAGTTTCTATTTTGTAAGAGGGAAAGGAAGGAATAGAGTACCCTTCTTACTTCGATTTCATAGTATTTGCATAGTGCTAAGGAGTAATGCTAGTGCATTGCAAGGAGAGCTCATGCAAAGGGCTACAGCTTGTGTAATCTCTAACTTGTTGTTTCTCTTTTGTGATTTCAATTATATAAACATGTTCTATTCAGTTTATATTTATCTTGCAATGTCTATTGTTAGCTAAATCTCTCTTAGTTGGAATGTTCTAATCATTTAATGAGCTTTTAAGTAAGTATGATGCATGCATGTAATGTTTGCACTTTAGTTCTTGCTTGATAATATTTTCAACACTTATTTTGAGATTGATCACTTAGAATAAGTAGATTTGTAAGAGCAGACATGACTTACAATTAAGAACTCAAGAACTAATATGGGTAAGTGTTTTACATAAAGGAAACTTTGTGAAAACCATGCTAAGACCTAGACATAGGATAGTATAGTCTATCGGGTGATACTGTGGGTACTTAAGATACAAGGGTGAACTTATTTAAGCATGCCTAGACATAAGAAGCTTGTAATGAAACTCTGAAGAAAGTGACTGAAAGGCACATAGCTAATGCAACAACATTCAATGCAACTGCTTCACATACTGCATCAAACACTTAAAAGTAAATTACTTGATGAAGTTTCTTGAGGAGTTTCACAGGCAAGCAAAGCTACCAAAGGCAATTAGTGCATCTTTCCTGGCACTAATTCCTAAATGTAGAAATCCAAATGGGTTGGGAGAGTATAGACTCATCTCTCTAATCGTGTTCAGATAAATTGTTGGCAAAGGTTTTGGCGAGCGATTCAAGAAAGTTCTGGGGTGCGGGTAATTTGGGGTGCAAAGTGCATTCCTAGCAGGAAGGAATATACCGATGGTGTGGTGGTAGTGAATGAGATCATGGATATGGCGTAAGAGAAGAAAACAGAAATGTGTGGTCCTCAAGGCCGATTTTGAGAAGGCTTATGACTCATAGTTGGTCATACTTGGACAATATGCTAAGCAGTTAGGCTTTGGTAATAAGTGGAGGGGATGGATGCGAACGTGCTATTCTTCTAATTCAATCTCTCGCCTTAGTTAATGGCACCAACACGTGAGTTTGTGGGCGCAGGGGTTGAAGCAGGAGATCCTTTGGCTCCTTTTTGTTTTCGTGGCAATGGAAGGCTTAATGGGCTCAGAATGAAAGCGGGTAGAATCAAATAATTTGACGGATTCAAAATGAATGATTCTCTAACCGTGGAAGTCTTACAATTTGCGCATTTACACTATCTTCTTTTTCGTGATGGAAGTGATAGGAGTGTGTGGTGTTTAAAGGCTATCTTAAGGAGTTTTGAACTTGCATCGATCGAGAGTGAATTTCAAAGAGTAATGTGATCAGATTAGTATGGAGGATAGAACGATGGAGTGGATATCCCGCCGCGTAGTAGGGATCGGCTTTGTTTAAATTCCTGGGGTTCCTGTGAGGTCAAACCCGAGGTTAACAAGTACATGGCAACCGGTGTTGATTCCATCAAGGCAAGGCCGAATAGTTGGAAAAGTAAACAACTATCCATAGGTGGGCGTGTTACTTTATTAACTCTAAGACTCGCTTCTTTACCCTTGTATTTATTCTCATTCTACAAAGCAATCAAGAAAATAATAGAGGAGATTATAAAAATACAAAGAAATTTCCTATGGGGTGGAGATGGAGAGATAAGGAAAATGGCTTGGGTGAGTTGGGAAACTATTTGTAAACCGAAAGAAAAGTATGGACTTGGAGTGAAAAACTTAGAGTTATTCAACATAGCACTATTGGCCAAGTGGAGATGGAGGATTCTAATGTAAGAGGAAGTATTGGAGTCTAGATATGGATTGGAAGGAAGATGGCCAAACGAGGAGGAGCAGAAGAGGTTGGGGAAGAAATCTATTTGGTGGCGTGATTTATGTCAATTGGGTAAGGCAACAAAAAGGAAGCGGTGGTCTGGGGATATAGTAAAAGTTAAATTGGGGAGAGGTAATTTGGTGAGATTTTGGAGGACAACTGGTCTGGGCAAAATAGTTTTGCGTAACTTTTCCATACTATTTATGATAGAAGTAACAATAAGAATAAGGTGGTGGAGGATATGGGTTCATGGGAGGAAAGCATTTGGAGATGGAATTTTCGTTGGTTGGAGGAGTTACGTGAGGTGGATGAACATAATGTGAATTATTTGGTGCAACAGCATAATCGGCAAGACAATTAAACGATGCATCACCGGATAGATGGATATGCCTTTTAGATACAATAAATGGATTCTCGTGAAAAGATGCTATATAAAATTGTGCGAATTAATTGAAGTTTCGTGCAGTTGAGTTCAGAGGAGGAGGCAAAGCAGGTTAAAGCGTGTCGAAAGCATCGATGGCGTATCCTCGCTAACATCAAGCATCGTGTTGTTGCGTGAACAAGCGGATGCGTAAATTTCGACGATTGTTTGAAGTTTTCTGATCGCAGACAGTTTTTTTCGCAGCAGAGGCGTGGTGCTCTGGCCCGCCGGGGGAGGGTGGTGCAATGACGCCGTGGTCGAGGACGCTCTGAGGATCGGTTATTCCGTAAGCACCGGGCGCTGAGGGTGAGTTGGCGCCGCAGAAGAACAGTGGCAGAATTTCACACCTCCGCCATTGACTCGGTGAACAAGCAGATGCACTTTTGACGTAATACATGTCGGTTTCGATACTACACCACAGAAATTCGCAGCAGAGAAGTTGTGATCGGCTCTCTGGCCAAGGGGAGGTGCAATGACAACATGGCCTCGAGGAATCTGAGGATCGGGTATTCCGGTAGTTGGTGGTGAGGTGAGTCTGGGTGTTGGGAAACATTGGAAACAATTATGGGAAAATGATGTGCCTTCAAAAGTGTTAATTTTTGGGTGGAGATTATTGTTAAATCGTTTGGCTACTCTGAGAGATTGTATGTTAGAGGTATTTTGCATTCTAATTTGATAAGTGTCGCGTTTTTGCTTCGAGGAGGACGAGTCTTCTGGACATTTATTTTCGGGATGTAGAGTAATTAAAACAGCCATAAGTGCCAAAGTTGTTCTCGTGGATCGTGAAAGCATTACTGACTCTATGGATGTGGTGCATCATTTTTGGAGTTTGGAAAATTAGCGAAAGGAAGGAAGCTCAAGAGGGTTAGGCAACTTTATATGGCTATCTCCAGAGTATGGAATATTTGGATTATGAGGAACAAAATTGTGTTTAATGGGAGGTGGCCTCTGTTCCTAAATTGGTCTCGTATAAAGGATTCGGCGTGGAGTTGGTTTAAAGCTAGGAAGGGAGGAAGTGTATGGCGCTGGGTCGATTGGTATAATAACCCGCTGGGTTGTTATTCTCTATTGTAATCATTTCTTGAGATGTATTGTATTTATGTCAAGAATTTGTAGTAGGGGGAGAAGCAGTGGGCTAGGATGGTTTTTTCCCACTGTTGTACAATTTTTTGTGCGGGGTACTCTTTTTCCTCCTGGAGTCTTTTTCCCATTGGGTTTTGGCTTTAGGAGGTTTTGAGGAGGCCCTCCCCCTTCCCATTGTATTATTGGGCACTACTTGTGCTTTCTATCAATGGAATTGCTTATCTAAAAAAATAAAAAAAAAAAATTACTTGATGAAGACATTCCAACTAACTTCTCTCATTTGCACTACAAATACTTGCATTTTAGACTTTACTAACTTGATTGTGATAACACCAACTCCACTTTAAATTGTTATTTGGTTACCCTACACTTTATTACTTTGTATTGAATTTTAAAAGAGAGTTTTTCAATCTCTGTGGGTTCGATCTTTTATACTACTTGTTTTGGACTATGTATACTTGACATGCTTTTTTCCAACACCAGTAAGCACCTCACCCTTAACGTTTCTACAAATAACAATCACATTACTTCGACCTGAATGATAATCAAACTGAGCATCACAGTTAATTTTGATACAAGTGTCTCGAGGGGGTCTCCAGCTTTTCATAGTATATATGGGTCTCCCATTAGGAGGATTCACAACACAGTCCTTCTTGGATCTCAAGAATCCCAGGCATTGAGACCTAGAAGTAATAGTAATTTCCATAGGGAAAGGGTTTCTATCATTGTGGACTTTCTCATTTCTATGTTTCCAAATGTTCCAAAGCGCATAGTAGATGATAGAGACATTATCGTGTTGGTACTTAGTGCTTGCAGAGAGTATTGAGTTACCCAACCAATCTAGGAATCTATTAATAGAATATGGATAGGAACAGGGCAGCAGTTTAAGCCAATCCAAATAGGCTCGGTTCATGGACACAACAACAACATGTGTTGACTGGTTTCAGGTGCCATAAGACAAACAGGGGCATATGCCAGTCTGGGAAATCCTCTTACTAGCTAAATTAGCCCTTATGGACAAGGCATTATGGTATGCTCTCCAAAGGAAGTGCTTGACTTTCTCAAGAATAGATATATGCCATAGTTTCTTCCAAACCCCAGGGTCAATAATGTTAGAAAAAGAAGAACTAGTGACATTTGGGAGTTCATTTCACAAATCCTGTGATAACCAAATTTCACATTGAATGCACTCATTACTAGTGTAGGCCAAAAGATCTCATCATTAGATAATGTCCAATTGATAAGTGGTCCGTTGGTTTCAATGGTTGAAGGAGCTAAATTACTTCTTAGTTTATCAATATCCCAGCCTAGGATGGTCGTCGCACATAAGATCCCCAACACAGGAGCACTAGAACTGCTCCTCGAGGCTAACCACACCATATTGTCAATGTGCATAGAACAATTTCTACCAACAACCAACCTCCCAGACTGAGAAAGTTGGTTTCTCCCATGTAACAAGCTCTGCCACACCCAAGAAGCTCCACTCTTGCTCTTAGTCATCCAAAAATTATCATTATCACAATAAATGCTTCTCAAGGTACAAACCCAGTAAGCATTAGGATTCTGGTGGAATCTCCAAGCCTGTTTAGTAAGTAAGGATGATTTATGAAATTGGAAGTTCTTAGACCCCATGCCACCTTTACTTTTGGGACTACACATAAGGTCCTAGTTCTTCCAATGGATTCCTCTCTTTATACAATTATTGCTTCACCAAAACTTTCCTATAGCTGAAGCAAACGTTTTGCAGAAGTTTTTAGGCAGCCTCCAGATAGACATTAAGTAGCTGGGAATAGCTTGAATTACAACATTGATTAGCACTTCCTTCCCTGCGTGGTTCAACGGGTTTCCTTTCTAGCCCTCCAATTTGTTTAAGACTCTCTCCTTCAACCAATATAAGGCAACCCCTTTTTCTCTCACCCATTGAGCAAGGATGCCTAGATAATCACTACAATAAATTCAGTGATTATTGATCGAAAATTTCGTCACAAATGAAGGAGAATCCGTCGCAAAAAAAATTTCTGACGGCGTTTCTGACGAACACAATTCCGTGGCAAAAGAGCTCGTGACAAACTGTTTGCGAACGATAATTTCGTCGCAAATGCGTCATCGCAAATCCGTTGCAAATCTGTTGCAAATGTTGGTCGCGAAATCGTCATAAATGTCGTCACAACTCTATCGCAAATTCGTTGAAAAAATATTTAAAATTCCTTGATTAACAGTCGCAAATTCGTCACAAATTTAGTATTTGTGGCAAAGAAATTTTGTCGCAAAAGTTTGGTATTTATGGCAAACAAATTTCGTGGCAAATTCCGTCAGTACCCAAAAAATATATGATTCATAAAAATTTTGTCATTTACATAGCCATTTCTATTTGCAATCCAACATCCCTGTCAATTCAATTCATACTCAATCCACCAATTCAATTCACATAAACAAACTTATATTTCCAACCCAACTTAACTAAAATTTACATAAACTATAAGTTCAACAAACTAAGAGACACCAATTATAACTAATTCAACAAACTTCCAAACATACCAATTCAATTTGCATATAAAACAATGGTAAGTATCAAAACATACCATTAAAAGTATCAAAATATAATAGTTGCTTCCCACGGGTAAGTATCAAAACAAACAACAGTAAGCATCGAAGCATACCACTAAAAGTGTCAAACATACATAAACTACAAAATGCCAATGATATTTTCCAAATAGCTGCTTCCCACATAAGGCATGACTAAATGTTCTTGTACCCCAACCTTATGCTTTTCCTGCACATTGAAGTGGAAAGCAAGTTAAGTAGAGTAAAAAAAATTGAAGCGCTTTAAATAAGGAAAAACAAAACAAATTAAGGAGAAAACCCAATAAAAGTCTCAACAACCTTGTGCATCAAATACCAAATTCACCATTCCATGCACTAGATATTGAGCTCACCATAAAGAATGCTTTATAATAATAACTTAATAACATAGCTTCTAATAAGATTAGAATAAAATGCTGCAACAATAGGTATAATCAGGTTAAACTTATATAATTGAAGAACAAAGGTTATTGAGACTTTAAACAAAGCATAAACTAATTCAATATAGACTCAGTCCACCAATACAAATTCCCATAAACTAAGTTATTTTTCCAACACACCAATTCAACCCAACAATAAAACAATATAAATTCCCTACCTATTCAATTTAGACTCAATCCACCAATTCTATTCACATAAACTAACTTTTTTTCCAACACACAAAACAATTCACAGAAAGTAATTTATACTTTCAAACTAACTTAACTAAAATTCACATAAACTACAAGTTCAACACACTAAGTGATCTCCAACCATTAACAGAATTCTATACCACAACAGATAACTTCAACACCAAAAAACATAAATTACCTACATGCAGTCAATAACCCTCCTCATAAACGTAGTCATTGTGATCTCCAACGTCTCCATCATTTTCACCGCCGTCCTGGTTTTGCTGGGCGGGCTGGCCCTATGCGAGCGCACTCCTCTACAAAGTCGTTTGTGCCCTTCCTAATGTGGGTATGGCGATAGAGCTCATCTACATGTGGATTCCGTCCTATCTTTTTGGCCTATAATTAATAATATAAGTTTGTAAGTGGTAAATTATATTGGCATAAGGAAAAGAAAAGTTTAAGTATATATCAATCTCTTTTCATGCTGCAACATGGAGATACAACTTGCAGTGTGCAAGCTTCCTCCTTTTTCTGATGCCCCTTTTCTTCTTATTCTGCTCACTTAGCCAAGAATTTTGGATCTTTCCAGCGGATTTGCAGATGATCATAGACTAGATCTCCCATCGAATCAGGTTTTCTCCCCAGCATGCGAACACCTCTGAGCTCTCCAGTGAGTCGGAGGGCAGATTTCTTATGAAAAAGATTCTCAACGGCGAACCTGCGACTTACGCCTTCCAACTTTCTTCTGCAATGTGAAAACATTTACAAGACAATGTGGTTATTAGAACACATTAAACTATATGAAGCAAAATTGTCTTAAACACATGAATGGTTGCAGCTGGATAGTTTGAAAACAATATAGTGATCATCCATAAGTAAGTTAGAGACAATATAATCCAGTACACAGTTGATTAGATGGAAAATTATATTTACCTCAAATGGAAAAAATAAATTAGTTCTCAAAATGATATCTTTCAAATGGATACATCCACCTGTACTGAACCGGTCCACCAAGTCTTGCTTCATATGCTAGATGAACGGAGAGATGCTCCATAGAATCAAAAAACCACATGGTAATATTCTCTTCGTCTTACATAAAATGAATGAAATGTTCTGTTCCATCCTAACAAGGTCAACATCTCTTAAAGATGCAGAACACAAATCCTTAAAAAATTGACTCACTTCAGTTAGTGGATTAAGAACATTCGCGGGTAAAGAACAAAATGCAATAGGAAGTAAACATTCCATAAATATATGCTAATCATGGCTTTTCATCCCAATCATTCTTCTTTTGTTCAGATCAACACATCTTGCCAAATTAGAAGAATATCCATCTGGCATTTTCAGTTCTTTTATCCTTTGATAAACTGAATTTGTTTGCTCTGGAGTTAATGAGTAACATCCTTTCGATTGTAGTAAAGAGAAACGTCCAATCTCGCCTTATCACTGTCTTTAGTTTTGCCCGTTATGTTCATCACTGTGTTAAATATATTGTGAAAAAAATTATTCTCTATGTGCATAACATCGAGATTGTGCCTTAAAAAATTATCTTTCCAATATGGGAGATCCCAAAAGATACTCCACTTTGTCCAATTATGAACTTGTCCATATCCATCAAATCGAGAAATAAGGGGATCATCTGTAATTTTTGGAAAATCTCTAACTCTATCCCAAACCTGGTCTGAGTAAACCGAGGAGGCGGCCCATCCTTTTCAACTACATTCTTCCTAAACGCGTTCTTGTTCCTTCTAAATTGATGAGAGCATGAGTTCCTTAAGCATGTGGAAGGAATCCTACAAAAAAATAATATTCAGCTCCGACACTTTAGAAGGCAAAAATGATGTGGTCAAGTGTTCTCTGAGCATTTGGAAGGAAACCTTCAAGGAATCTCATCTTTGTTTGATTTTGAAGATCACACAACTTTAATTGCATTTAATTGCTTTATTAGGATTTAATGATTTGATTCCTTTGCTTAGTAAAGGCTATAAATGCTATTTTATTTATTAGGATTTAATGATTTTAGTTTATTAATTCAGATTTGATTTAATTTTAAATTCAAATCTGAAAATTAATAATTAGGTGATATTTGAGTATTTTAGTTTTAAAGTTTCATTATATCAATTGGGCCTGAGGTTCTTTGGATAAATTGGGCCCGAGGTTCTCTATATATTGTAATTGATTTGAGGAAATAAAAAATTGAATTTTGAGTAAAAAATTTAGAGACATGTCTTTTTGGTTCTCTGAGTCGTTCTTAGAGTTTATCGGTTTGCCGTGGCGCTCATCCCGACTTATCAACCGGAACATCCATAGCCGGTTGTGGCGTCTTCTCGACTTATCGATCGGTATTCCATCCCCAATCGTGGTTTCTCCAACACACCCACCTTCACGACTTTCGAAATAGTCACCAACGACTCTGATACCAGATGATGGCAACCTCGGAGTCGTCGATGACTATTTTGGGATGTGGAGTTAATTTCTATAGAGATGATTTGTATTATTTTGCTTTTAAAGAAGTAGAAAGTGACTCACATTATTATATTATTATTGTTTTTATGTTTTAAAGTCGAAGACAATTATATAAAAAAGATAGTGTCTTAGAAGAGTTACATCTACATGATTTTTAATGAGCAAATGATACTTTACAATGAAAAACATGAATAAATTATGAGTGCAATTTTTTTAAAACAAATAATTGGTGTTCGATTTTATACAATAAGTTATAGAAGTAACATAAAAGTTTTAGACTTGTGGTGATAACCATAGGAAGAGTTCACAAGCATAGGAGGAATTCATAAACATTCAATTCATCATGAATGAAGGTTAAATCAATTGAGCTCATTCCTAATGATTTTAAATTAAAAATCACTAAACATTTTACTGCGTTATTATTTTAACTTCTTGTCATCACACCCAATATATTCCTTGTTCAATTATGTAACTAATCCATTAAATTGATAATTAAACGCACTCCTTGAGTTCGACACTCAATCATACTAATTTATTACTTCCAGCTTCCAATTGCCTTTTTCTGCATATTTCAAGGTTAAAGGCATGAATATACGGATCGAGCTAAGAATAGTCTCATTAAGATTTTGTACCATTCCCAAATACAGACTTTATGACCTTGCTAGCGTTTTACGAAAAAATGACAAATCTTTGAAAGCCAAATATTATGTTGGGAGCATATGCTTAACATGATTTTATGTACCGACACAATTTAGCATGATTACTTCAATATATTTTTTTTTTTAATTCTTCATTACATAAATGGTATTAGTAAAGATCAGTAATAAATGTCAGTGAAGATATTATAATAACAAAAAAATATGGTAGCACCATACACACACTTGGAAGGATCCACTCAATAAATAGAGACGTCCTACGAAATATGGAACTCATTGGAATCACCATGTCCTGTTCCAATTTTTGAAATTTAAAGGATGTTGTTGGACCTGTAACAACTATCCAAGCAGACTACAACATAAAAAGGGATTGGCAGCGCTTCTTTTTGGCCTTTAGAAGCGCTACAAAGCGCTGCTGATCAGCGCGCTGCTAAAAGACGGACACAATCAGAAGCGCTTGGAAAGCGTTGCTTAATACTAATAGTGAACAACGCTTTGATCTAATGCGCTAATAAAAGGCTGATTATTCAGCATCGCTTGAAATATAAGCGTTACTATTTGTCTATTAAATCAGCAGCACTTGAAATGTAAGCATTACTATTTGTCTATTTTGACCTTAGATCCACATGGAATAAAATCCTAATGCGCATTAGGATTTTATTCCATGTGGATCTAAGTTCAATAAAAAATGGCATTGAAATAACAAATAAACATGAATTGAAACTCCTTGAGTGCATTTGTGTGTGTGATACAAGTGTAGTATACTGAAGTCCCAACTCACCATCTATATATCCCTCTTTAGCATCATCATAATAAATTCAATCTCACAAGTGCATGTTTAAGAACATGTTAGTGAGCAAGAGATTAATATAAGTGAAAACTAACCTTTGTTATTGGCAAAACCAAGTTGGTGACCACAGAAAGAGAGATTTATTATTGAAGTTTTTGGAGAATATTTTTCTTTACAAAGGAGTAGTGTGAAGGTGATGAATGAAAACATATATTTATAACAAAATCGTTGTAATCCAACTGTCAAATGTGTAAAGGCCTAAAAGGGGTTGGTAGGACTTTAAAATTTCAAATTGAATTCATTTAGCTTAAAGTAAATAAATTTAGATAATAATAATAATAATAATGATTGATAGTATACATACTTAATGAACTAATTAATTAGGATCAAGTGTGATTTGCTTTATTAAGGTATTTATGTTTTTGTTAATTTGATTACTTTTTCTTAAAATGGGTGATAATAAATTTTAAGAAATTTACAAGCATAATTCACAAAACATTCAATTCATTATGCATGAATGTTAAATCAATTGAGCTCATTCGTAATGATTTTAAATTAAAAATCACTAAACATTTTACTGGGTTATTATTTTAACTTCTTGTCATCACACCCAATATAGTCCTTGTCAATTTTGTAACTAATCCATTAAATTGATAAATAAACACAATCATTGAGTTCGACACTCAATCTTACTGATTTATTACTTCTAACTTCCAATTGCCTTTTTCTGCATATTTCAAGGTTGAAGGCTTGAATATACGGATCGAGCTAAGAATAGTGTCATTAAGATTTTGTACCGTTCTCAAATACAGACTTTATGACCTTGCAAGCGTTTTACGAAAAAATGACAAATCATTGAAAGCCAGATATTATGTTGAATCCGAAGGCATTATCAACTAACCTGTCAACTATGGGTACGGGGAAGGCATCTTTTGGGCACGCCTTGTTTAGGTGTGTATAATCAACACACATTCTCCACTTGTCATTTTCTTTTTTGACCAAGACAACATTGGACAGACAAGTGGTGTATTTTATCTCCTTTACAAACTCTGCCTCTATCAAGTCGTACACTGCTTTGACTGCTGCTAATGCCTTATTTGGTTTCTGAGCGCGTCTCCTTTGTGTGAACGGTTTAGCTTTTGGATCGACCGCTAGTCGATGGCATGCTACCTCGGGTGGAATTCCAGGCATGTTTGCTGCACTCCAAGAGAATAGATCAGCGTGATCTTTCAAGCATTGGACCATCTCCTCTTTCACTTTTTCAGGAAGATTAGTCCAAATCTTGATCGTTCTGAGAGGGTCGTCTCCCAAAACTACGTCCATGAGTTCACCATCTGGTTCTGGCCGCTTGATCTTCTTTTTAAGTTCTCTTGCTAGAGCATCGTCCCCTTCGTCTTCTTCACTATCAAGGTCGTAACGTGCGTCCAAGTCGGCCAGATTGACCTCAAACCCTACCATGCTATCTATGATCGACACCTGGTCGACCACAAACCCTTCTGATTCCTTCAGACTAAGGTAGTAACAACATTCTGCAATACTTTCAGAACTTGCGCTGCCCGTCTTTCAAGACAAGAGGATCGGGCTTCTTTATGTCTCTAAACTCTGTATTAGCACAGACAGCCAGTATCTGAGCATACGAAGTGTTCAGTCTAGTGCATTCAACAAACTTCTTTGGTTTGAAATCTCGAGCAGAGCCTCCTTGCTCTCTCTTCTGTCGGTGGTCTCGGTCTTCTCGGGGTTTTTCCTGAGAGCCCCAGAGGCTGATCTCCTAGCCATTCTCACTTCTTCATAATTCATTTAACATTGTGATTTGCGGAGGAAGGTGGCTAAGTCTTCTGGTTCGTTTATTCCGACCTCTGTTTCAAACAAACTGCCAGGTCTCAGCCCGCGTGTCATATAGCTCAACTTTTTCCAGTCGTTTAAACCGCGAAATGTCGCTTCCTTGTCGAATCGGTCCACGTATTCCCGTAGGGTTTCATTCTCTCCTTGCTTCACCGCTTCCAATACTTGCTCGGATTTGGGCTTGCACTTGTGGGCTGTGAATTGTGCCGAGAAGATTCTGCATAGCTCTCTCTAAGAGGAGATAGTGTTAGGCTCCAGCTTCCTACCACCAATCCAGGGCGCCCTCATCGAGGGATAGTGGAAAGAGTTTGCATTTTACTGGTTCAGATGCTGATCTATAATGCATCATATTATTAAAATACAGATGCTAATCTATAATGCACCAATTCCAATATACAATTTCAGTTGGGAGGCTTTTCGAACGACTTTGGGATGGGGTATTCATCAATCTCCCTAGTGAATGGGCCCTCTCCCCCTAAATCCCGATACCTTGGTCTTGGGTTTCCACCACCCTACTGACATGGGCCATATGGGTCAAATGATCGGCTTCTGGATCGCCAGGGAGATCCCGTTGAGGAATTTCTGGTTGGAGAGTACTGAGAATCATTGGGATCGTATGTTGTATTGGTCGGAGACGGGGGTGGAGGACGTTCATAACTTCTGCCCCTTCTTGGTGGGGATCGGTGCACCTGATTCCTCCGCAGAGGCGATCTATGCACCGTGTGTCTTTGAGGAGGATACCAGTGTCTTCAATCTATGGTCCCCCGCGCGGGGAGTGGTACCCTTGATGTCGTGCTTTAGGGACGGGCGCTGCCTGCCCAACTACCACTTCTTTCTCAATCTGGTTAAGTCATTCATTCTGCATCGCGATGACCTGATCGCACTCATTCAATAGCTGTAGGAATTGTTGAGTGAGGTTGGGCAGAAGACCGGCCGCTGCCAGGAGATCTGGTTCTGGACCGATTGGATCTTTCGGAACGCCCTGGATAATGTCTTCCACGGTGACCGCCACGCCTTCTGGGGTCATCTGTGGTTGCTCTGGGGCGACCACTGTGTTTCGTTGCAGATCCCCCCTCTTGCGTGGTCTCCTTCTAGGAGCCATATGCAGGGGTGTGGGGGAGTTTTCTTCCTCCCACTGTGGTCGCCAATGATCTATAGTAGACCTTCCGTTGGGGTAAGCTGGTGATGAGCTTGTGCCTGGTGAACTCCTTCAACAGCCCGCCTGGGTTTACCTGCAATTGCACTCTGACGCCCAAGCCAGTGGGGTGAGTAAGAGCAGGAATTACTAATGGGTGAGAAAAATTACCTTCAGTGTCAGGCCCCATAGGTATATATATTGCACAATGAATGGTCTGGAGCCGTCTGATCTTGTACCGATTGATCCGGTCCCTTGATGGTAGGGTTACAACGTGCTGGCCACTCTAGAGTGGTTTGGGCTGCGAACTGCCATCTTTGATGAGTGGGCCTGGCCTCAGGCCCGGTCCAGAACAACTGTCATTCCAATTTTGTTAAATACATCCCCCTTAAATCTTATTATGCACACTCATATTTTTTTTGAAAAATAAATTCACACACAAGTACTCAATTTTTTTATTCCACGTCATTTAAATTACTCAATCATCAATCATCGACTCAATCAACGCTCACAATTAAAATAATTCAATCACTTACATTAACAATCAATTAAGCAAATTCACCTACTAATCTCAAGAATTATAACTTTAAAACCTAAAATGTCATATTATGAAGGGGTTTAAAAACTTTAGACCCTCTAGGCAAAATCAAATCGACTAAAAACTCGAAATCTTACCCAAAATCAATAAAATTTAGTGTAAAGGTTCTAAAAATTATTTATAATAACTAGTAGAGAATAGTTATAATATTTTTAGTTGAAAAAAATAAAAACTTTCATTTTCTATGAATTGTGAGTAAAAGAAGTATCTAGAAACATCGAAATGAGAAACCGTTTAAGAAAACAAAATACAAAAAAACACTAGGAAATAATATACTATCTTAAGTGATGTTAGTTCCTGAATATGCCAACAAATACAATATCATCATTTAATAATAATAATAATAATAATAATAATAATAATAATAATAATAATAATAATAATAATAATAATGTCCGACCTGGGCTACGAAGCCCCATTGGACGTTGGGCCGACCCAATATCCCTCAGTCAGCATGACCCGCTCGGTCCTCGCTAGACCAACGACCAAGATCAATCTTCGGGATACGACGAACACGGTACGCCCGACTACTCTATAAATAGAGGTCCACACCTCTACCACGGTACGTTCCACTCATTTACTAAATTATTCTCCCAGAGCTCTCTCTCTCTTTCTCTATCTCTCGTCTATTTCCTTTACCTCGGCCACATACTGACTTGAGCGTCGGAGTGTCTTGCAGGTACCCCCCACCCGACGTGGATCACCAATTCCTATCGGGAACGTGTGACAACTATCTCCTAGCTGAGCGCGCGCAACAATCTTTCGAGTGTCTCCAACCTCTTATCTCTTCGGACTTTCCTGGAACTCTTCATCAAAGTGGGAGGCAAATCATTGTCTTCTAGGACTCATCTCAATGCGGATCCTCCACGGACTACTATTTGGCTGAATAGCCTAATTTGGCTCCAATAGCTCGTCCTCCCGAGCTCGTCGCTGAATAGCCTAATCTGGCTCCAATAGCTCGTCCTCCCGAGCTCGTCGCAAAGTAGCCTATTCTGGCTTCAGCAGCTCGCTTCCGAGCTTTTGCAGACTGGCCCACTGCGGCCTCAATGGTTCTCTGACTGTTAAGTCTAACACTCCATCAGAGAACCCGCCGAGTTAGCCCTTCCTTCCGATGCCGAGATGACGAGTTCCATCGGGGGTTGAACGGTTTCCCAATTTCGCTTTACGCGATCCCAACCTTCCTTCTTGATGCCTGAATTGACGAGTTCCATCAAGAGGCCGAAGGAAGGGGACCCATTGCGTGGTCTTCGCCCCAAAGGCCAGTCGTCTTACGCGACACTTGTAAGAAGGTCGAGTGTCTCTTACGACCTCGGTAAGAAGGCCGAATGTCTCTTACGGCCTCGGTAAGAAGGCCGATAGGCCCATAGCGGCCTCAGTAAGATGAAAGTGAAGGCCGGGAACCCCAACAGCTCCGGTACCAAGGCCGATCGCCTACAGCCAGCATCGGTAAGAAGAAGGAGAAGGGGACCCACAACGGTCTTTCTATCATACAAAGGCAATAAGCCTGCCGACTCAGCGCTCATCTGCTGGCCATCTCGGCTCTTTTCTCTGGCCACCTCGGCTCCTCTCTCTGCTAAGTTCATACACTTGTGCGCATCTCTTCTAAAGGCCATCTACGGTCTCACTACTCACTCTAATGCCTCGGGCGGCCACACGCCTCACCTCGGCATCTGATCGTAGGTATGAAATTAAACATACATGTTTATACTTAGAATATTAAAATGCAATTGGGATGAAGGAAATTAAAAGCCAGAAAAAAGGGTTAGCGCCCATTGTGCTTACAAATTTTGGACGGCCCCGGACATGCCCAAAGCCGCCTAACAACAAAAATTAATTGTTCGAAAAAGAATTACAAAAGGGGAACCTCTGTTCTCCCCTATCTCAGCATCATTTTCTCCCGGGATCTTCGCTACATTTGCTGGAGTCTGGACCTCGCCTAAGCCGCCGACATTGCCAACCGATGCGTCTTCGCCAAAGCCACCGGCAGCCTCTGGGTCTTCGGTGTCGTCACCAACATTGCCAGCCGCTGCGTCTTCAACCTCGGGAGGAGGAAAGACGACTCTCTCTTTCGACAGGATATTTCCATCCACAACTCGGTGAAGGAGCTGCATATTATGGGCCAGAAGGTTGGGCTCAAGCACCAAGGCCTAAGACAAACACCGAGATGCACCGTCATCTCTAACTCGAAAATCCGAGATGCAACTTTGAGTTCGACATCTTCAGCCTCCTTGCACACTCGCGCAAGATCTTCCCGGGTTATCTCTAGCTCTTGGGCAACCTTGGCAATATCAGCGGCTTTCTTCTTATTCTCTGCACTCTCTATTTTCTCATTTTAGTCACCTTTTTAAGCAGGTCAACATTCTTCTTAGATTCCTCCTGCAGCTGGCGATTCTCTTTCAACAACTCTGCAAACCAAACACCGCGGACATATTTTAGTTCTTCTCGGGTCTGGGCCAGCCTGGCTTCAACGGAACGATTATATGCTTGAGTCTCGAGATACATACCTTCCAGCCGAGCAAGAGTATTTTCAACAACTGTAGCCTTCATCTTTTTAATGGCCTCGACCCCTAACTTGGCGATTTTGGCCACAACAAAGAAAATCACTTCTTGGCCACCTCATCGACCGACTTCTCTTTGTGTTTTTGTTTTTTGTCTTTATGAAGCTTGGCATCGCGAGCTTTGCCATCACCGCTTTCAGCGTACAAATCTGCAAGTCCTTCTCAGACCTTCTAGAGCGCGTTGGGAGTGGATTTGTCTTGTTCTTTCCTCTGGAAGAGGGTCTGTCAGAGCCCGACTTCGAGCTCTTAACGGCACTCGAAGTGGTCTTAGGTTTTCTTCGAGTCAGGACGGGAGGTCGGCCCGCTTTCCTTCCTTGGCAGCGTGTTGGCTTTCCCGGCCACCTTGGGGATTTCTATGATCGGGTTGACGAAAGAACCGGCAATCATATCCTCCAGGCTGTCCATGTCACCTGCAAAAGTTAAGTTGGCATCAGAACCAATCCGATCAACAAGTAAAAACAAGCAAATGCATGAATAAAGACTACATTTATCTAAATGTTCTTTGAGTTTCTCCTTGGACTTGGCCAATTCGTCGAACATCAAGCCACAATTGAGTTGCATCTTTCTCTTGGCCAGCAGTTTACCCAACTTATCAATTAGTCGGAATGATTCCACATCATCCTCTTCAAGAGTGCTCGGGTCTACCGCGTAGTCGGGATTAGTAATGACATGGCCTTTGCTTGTAAAATGGTGAGCACGACTCCAGCTGAATGGGAAACAGGGTTTCACCAGTTTCCCATCTTGTACCTCGACAATGGACTTCTTCGCCGTTATATTCACAGCTTCCATGAAGAAAAAGTTCTCCTTGAAATTTTGTTTGAGTCATTCGCCAGGAAAAAGTACGATCGATAAAGCCTATTCTTGAATCCGATGTGGCCAAATATGGTCCCACCTTCGTCGGCCTACGCCTTGCGTGTTACGGTAAAAAGGTTAAAAAACACCCGAGCTTTTGGTTTCCTGCCGAGGTATCTCATTGCTAGCTCAAACCCTCTCAGGAATCCCCAGCAGTTGCGTCAGTGCAGCCCTCAGGTACCTCAACACTTGTTTCTGAAAAGAGTTCAGCGGAAGGCATACATTCATTGCTTCCAACGCCGCCCCTTAGAAAAAATACCCGAAGTAGTTATCATCACTGCATACCGGGACCTCGGGCACAAGAGTTAGCCTCCACTTTTCTCCCTCGGGTTGATCTAGATAGTACTTCTCATAGAAAGAAACAGAATTCTCCGGCTTCATACGTACGTGAATATTGCAAACCCCAGTTGACACCCAGTTGTACACGCCCTCGTTGGGCTCGACATGGTTCTCGATGGTTACGACTGAAGCGGAGAGGTGAGACGTCACCTCGGTATCGTCTTCTACACTCGGGGAGGATTGCCTTTCCCGACCAATCACTGGGACTGAGAAACTGGACTTCGCAGAAATATTGTTGTATGATGACTTGAATAGGGAATGAGATCATTTAAATTACTCAATCATCAATCATCGATCATCGACTCAAACAACACTCACAATTAAAATAATTCAATCACTTAGATTAACAATCAATTAAATAAAATCACCTACTAATCTCAAGAATTGAGATTAGCCAATTTGGGTATGTTACATAACTATTATCCAAACCTTTTTTAATTAATAACTATACTTTATTATTTATCTTTTTATAGTAAATATTTTAATTTTAATAAAGCAAAACATAAATTTTCTTTTAATTTTTCTATGTATTTTATTATTTTGGGATCATTTAATTTTTAAGGAAAGTTAATCTACTATTGTCTATATTTAAGATTTACTATAATAGGATGGACATAATTTTTTTTTATAAAAATAACTTTAAAATGTAGGATTTGATTGTATTTTTTTTCACTTTAGTGCATTTTCTTCACGCTAGCACATGTGAATTTTACTTAAATATAAAAGAGCGACTTTGATGAAAAAATATAACTTTAGAACCTAAAATATCATATTATGAAGGGGTTTAAATTTCTTTCCATAATTCTACTAGAATTGTGGCGCATTTTAGACACGCTAGGCAAAATCTAATCGATAAAAAACTCGAAATCTTTCCCAAAATCAATACAATTCAGTGTAAAGGTTCTAAAAACTATTTATAATTAACTAGTACAGAATTGTTATAGTATTTTTATATGAAAAAAATGATAACTTTCATCTTCTATTAATTGTGAGTAAAAGAAGTATCTAGAAACACCGAAATGAGAAACCAAATAGGAAAACAAAATACAGAAAATAACTAGGAAATAATATACTATCTAAAGTGATGTTAGTTCCTGAATATGCCAACTAATACAGTATCATCATTTTAATAATAATAATAATACTAATATATTTATAATTATCTAAAATATTTTCCTTCATTGCTTCAAAAAAAGATATTTTCCTTCGTTTCTTAATCACTAAGTTTACAATTAAAATTAAAGAAAAATTAATTCTCACTCTCTTTAAAATACCATCGATAGCCCCTCCCCTTTCACTTTCATTTCAATTCAATTCTTCTCATCATATATATCATTCTAATTCCTTCATTCTCTACTTTTTCATTCCAAAATTCTTCCGAAGTATTTCTTCTCCACCATTTGGTTGAATACTCTCCTCCTCATCCTCTTCATTTTATTCTTCATTTTTCCATGGATCATGGTGGAGGAAGTTTGGAAACAAGAAGATAAGGTGTTGATCTTGAAGGAATCAAGGAAGTGTTGGTGCTTAAGTCAAGTTCTTCATCTCCTCTTTCTTCATTTGTTGGCCACCCCTTTGCCAGGGTTTGGGTAAATTTTTACTCTTCATTTCATCATTTTTTCTTCTCACATTATTATGTAGTTATTTGGTGAATTTGATGAAGATTCAAAACTTTTATCATCATCTTATCTCTAAAAAAAAGATTTATTTACTAGACTTGTTTTCATAGAAAATATTTCATTGAAATAATAATTTTTCTTCTTAAAAAAAATTGCTGGCTTCAGATGACGATTAATCCATGATTTTTTTTTGGATTTCTCTTAAAAGTGTGAATTCTTAGCTATGAGAAAGATGGAGAAGATGGATCTTTGAAGGATCTATCTTTTTGAGGAAATTTGAGTTTATGTCACTTAGATCTACGTTGTTTTGAAAAAAATAATGGTATTGTAAAAAGTCTTAATCCCTGAAATAGTAGAAGTCATAACAAGATTTTTTTAAAGCAAAATGAGTAATTACATGCACTTTGGGAGTTCCAATTCATATATATTTTTTAATTCTATGTATGCCATTTTTTATTGATTCCAGATACTCAAGGCATAAAAACCTAATTCATAGATCATTGTTACAGGTCTGGTGAAATAGACGTCTTTGATGATATTCTACACAACTTCACATTCTTTGATATGCGTTGCACTATTGTTATTTATGGAAATGACACAATAACTCTTCAAACGGCTGTGATTTCTTTGATTAAGACAGAGTGCCACTCTGGAAGACATGGTAGTGTTACTATCATTGTGTATAAATATCCTATCTCCTAGTTCAATTAAATTGTTTTCTCTTCTAAAAATTGAGAAAGTTGCCCTCTTATCAATATGGATGAGAGCAACAACAACTCAAGCAATCTTAGTGATTATGAAGGTTCTAATTTTTCATGTGTTGATAACTTTACCATGGTTCATCATCAATCAATGATTGGTGATGGTTCAACTACATGCTTGAAGCAGGCTGAAGATGATGATGAGGTTATGATGGATATTTGCACCACCAAGGAAGAAGCATCTAAGGGTAAGGGTTCAAATTTTGAATAGATCAAGGAATTTGCATTTTCAGGTGAATTTGACTGATCAAAGATTAGAGAATTAATTGATTCTGATCCATTTCTTAAAGAAGTGGTTGATTCCTTTTTGATATACTATGACATGAAAGTTAAGGAGGAAAATATTGTTAATAAGGAGGAGAGTATTGACAATAATGCTTGTGACAACGGAGAATCAAGTCTTTCACTTTCTTTTAGTGGTGAGAATAACCAATTAAGTTCTTATTTTGTTGATGTTATTTAATTTTTTTTTTTTGACTGAGAAAGGTACTATATTATTAAAAGATCTTTATATTTATTGACAGACACTTTGGTAGTGGAGTTCAAGCAATTTTTGGACGGGTCTCAATCAAAAAAGATGACACTAAATAGAAACATGCACAAGGAAAGTTGGGATGGGTTGTTTTATGGAATCAGAAAACTTGATAAGGAAGAGAGATTGAAAAATGGAACAACCTCATCCCAAATGTACAAAAAATGTTATTTATTTAAAATTAAATAGAGTTGTATTTCAAATTTTCTCACATTTGGAACTTTTGTAGTGGTTGGTCTTGGACTCATGAATTTCATGGGGAATCATAGATGACATGAGACAATGAAAATAGTAACTTGTTCATTGTGTTGTAATTTTCCTAGTTAGTTTCAAATATTGAACAACCTCATCCCAAATGTGCAAAATATGTTATTTATTTCACATTAAATAGAGTTGTATTTCTACATTTCTCACATTTGGAACTTTTGTAGTGGTTGGTCTTGGACTCAAAAATCATAGATGACATGAGACGACAAAAATAGTAACTTGTTCATTGTGTTGTAACTTTCCTAGTTAGTTTAAAAAAAACTCCTTCTTGGTTGAAAATAACGATACGCCTTTCCCCGTTTCTCTGTAAAAACCACAACATATGACGGGTGAGATTTCAAATCTCAGTGAGT
This sequence comes from Oxytropis ochrocephala, assembly GCA_020916435.1. Lineage (NCBI taxonomy): Eukaryota > Viridiplantae > Streptophyta > Magnoliopsida > Fabales > Fabaceae > Oxytropis > Oxytropis ochrocephala. Next base: position 44,356,652 of record CM037091.1, read on the forward strand.
TCTATTGAGACCCCTAACTACACTTGCGGTTCAATTTTTTACTTTCGTAGTTTAATTTATAAACTACGTGCCTTTTTAACTTAGCATGGCACCGACAGCCTACTTTGCTAATCTAGGTGAATCGTTCAACTTACCTTAGCATAACACCGACTGCCTACTGTGCTAATCCCGGTGAACCCCAATCCACTAGTCCATACCATAGTTCTTGATTTACGGCTTAGGTTAAAGGCTCATGACCTTTCCCGCCTAGTATGCTACCTCTTTGGGTCGTCACCCATACATGATAATTAAATTACATGATATAAACAGTCTTATACATTTAAACGTCAATTCAGTCTTTAATGTAAAATTTGTTCATCACATTCTCATGTATAAAAGTTGAATCAAACTCATAGTTCCTTGAATTATAATGTTACCATGACCACTCGCGTTTAACTAATCATACAGTTATGTTGAACTTATATAACCCAATTCATTTTACAAAAAACATCTAAATCACGCTTAAAATTAGTAGCTTACTTGGTATAATATCATGGGGAATGGTTGGGAAAAGATCGGAAGAGGTTTAAAGTAGAAAGGAGCCACGAAAACGAGAATTAGGGTCATTTCACTTTTATTTTTCTCGTTGTCGTTTCTCGATTTGTTTCCAATCCGTAATCCGTTCGAGTCCCAACCTGAAAACACACATTCCAATACAACCACCAGTACAACAATCATTCCATTCCATCCAAAGCAATCATCATAACAACCAATACATTGCAAGATTCATAATGAAAACTTCAGCAAGTGTAACATCCCTAGTTCCGTTAATTTCGGCTTACGAAATCAACTAGTGATTTATTATTTGATTAAATAATAAATCTAGTCGAGGATATGTGATTGTCGCGAAAGCAATATATAATTGCTAAACTATGTAATTTAATTGCATTATTGTTCGAATTATGTGATTGTGTGTGATTGTTTTGGGTAGTGTAGGAGTAAATAGATGTGGTGCGATTAGAATAGGGCTTTAAGTTATCCAAGTTCAAGTTAGTAAGCCCAACTCATTTATTTTAAATGAGAAGGCAGCTGAAACATCAACATAAAACTCCCTCTCTCACCAAGTGACGTTTTCTTTTTTCATTCTAACAGAGTGAGTGAGAGTTGGAGTCAAGAGAAAGAGAGGGTGAGGGAAAGAAAATGAAAACCTTTCCTTAGCATTGAAATTGCAAGTTCTCTAACTCATTTCCCTCGTCATATTCATTCTTCTCTTCACACAAAAACAGCAAACACAAAAACAGCATGTATAATGAAGGAACTTGTGGAAGTTCTACCACCATTGTTGAAACCCTGGAACCATACACTCATTAGCTAATTGCCTTCCACCCATTTCGAATTCCATCCTCTTTTGAGTATCAAAAACAGAAACTTCACCACAACATCATCCTTCACATTGAATCTCTAGCTTCATGATGTGAGATGCGGTAATTGGAATTCAACTTTGATGCTTGCATGTTACTGAATAGTGAGAGATCGAGGATTTGGAGGCTACATTGAGAGTTAGGGTTGCATGTGCATTTAGTGACTTTGATTGAGTCCATAGAAGCCACATTTAGACATTCGAGGGCTCGAAGTGAGGGATTTTTGGTTGGGTTCGGTTTGGAGGCGTTTGGACGAGTTCAGAGCGAGTTCGAGTGTTTTCGGGTCGCTCGAAGTTTCATAACGTCGCGGTGTTTCGTGATTTTCATCACGAAGTGAGTTTTACTCGCTTAGGGTTTTATATTATTTTGTGTTGACTGTGTGATATCTGTTATTGTTGGAATTGCATTCGTTTCGTAAATTTTGAGTCGCAAAAACCGTAAATTGGGCATGAACTCACTGATTTGGAAATTCTAGACATAGGTTCGGTATTTTTAAAACTGGAAATATTCTGTTAATCCAAATATTATGTTGCTGATTTCTTAGAAACTAGACTTAATGATGGTAATTTTGGCACTGGTTTGGTTTGATTTGGAGTTGTTTAGCTCGAGTTATGAGTATCCCAAGTTAGGTCACATTTTTGGAGTTAAATTGGGTATAGGTTCAATGTTTTGGGTTTTGTGCTCTCAACTGAACTCTGTTCTGAACGATTCTTGTCCATTAGAAACTAGGCTCCATTTTCTTCGGTTAAGGATCGATTTTCGTGCCATTTGGTCAAGTTTAGGTCATTAGAGAGGGAGTAGAAGTTGAAGGACAGAAACTGTCCAGTCTGGGAACCATTCTGATTCTTTCTAACAACTGTACTACTTGGCTCATTTTTTTGAAAACCTAAAGACATGGTCGGAAACTAGACATCCCTAGATTTCCAAATAGTGGTCATTTGTTTAAATCCGATGTTGTTTGATATTTTAAATAAACCGCTGAATTAGATGTACTACTGCAGTAAACTCTGCACCTATGCTGTGTGTTTAAATACTTGATTGTGTTACTACTAAATCCCGCAATGTATTGCTTGATAAAGTGAGATTGTATGGACTAGAATTGTATGTGTTGTTGCTGTTTACAGGCTGAGAATTCAATCGGATTATGGATTGGACGCGAATGGGTGAGTGAAAACGAGAAAAATAAGACACATACCAATTTTGTCCCCCTTGTTTCAATTTCTCATTTTGTGGTCCCGTTCGATTCCAAACCTCTTCTAATTCATTCCTGAACCCTTTCCCATGTATATATGACTGATATGCCATGATGTGAAGTATGTGTGAATGTATTCCAAAGAAATGCATGATGTTAAGGAATTGATGAAAAACCAAATAAAGTTAGATACACATGAGAGTTCACTGAATTTAATTCTGTCACATGGTTATAAGTTTATAAATGATTGTGAAATGACTGATTGAGGTGGCGTCCTTACGTTGAGAGGAAACTCTCAACGCTATTGGCCAATTCGGAAAGGAATTGAGTGGGTCTTAAATAATCATAGGGTATTAATACATGAAACTATATGTTCAAATGACTGATTGACTGTATATACTTTGAATGATTTCACAGACAGGGATATATATATATATATATATATATATATATATATATATATATATATAGATATATAGATATATCATTTCACAGACATGGATTGGGTGACGACTCAATCAAAAGTTAGTATACTAGGGGAGGGGAAGTCATGAGCCTCAGACTATTTGAAGCTAGCTTAGGCTAGTGGAGAGGTTCACCGGTAATGGCGTGGTCATTGCCGGTGATGTACTAAATCATGAAAGGTTTATGCACGTAGTATCCTCTTGGGATACGATTGTTTGAAATTAATAATTGAACCGAGTGATAGTAAGGGATCACGTTAAGACTCACTGAGATATGTTATCTCACCCTATCATATGTTGTTGTTTTTCAGATAAATAGAGGAAACACAAGGTGAAGAGGCACGATTAGGCGATGTGTCTTGGAGATAAGAAGACATAGTAGTTTTGACAATGTTATTTGGATTCCCTATGTTTATTTTGTACTTAGGTTTATGACTTGCTATTTGTTAAGTTGTATAAACCTATGTTAGTTGTTTCCTTACTTTCGGATATTGAACACAGTGTTGTATCTGTGTAAGTTGTCTGTGGTATTTGAGTGGTATTTACTCAAAATACTCTATGTTTGGTATGACACTTGGCTAGTATTCCAGAGTTTTTACTTGTTTAATATCTGAAACATGATTACTTTACTCTTATGTATGTTATTAGGTACATTTTGGTATTTCTATTAATTAGAAATACAAGGGTGTTACACCCAAATACAGACTTTATGACCTTGCTAGCGTTTTACGAAAAAATGACAAATCATTGAAAGCCAAGTATTATGTTGGGAGCATATGCTTAACATGATTTTATGTACAAACACAGTTTAGCATTGGAGTCACAGTCATAAATTAATTTTAATTTTTTTTTTACTTGGCTATCTAGTTATTTAGGAGCTTTACATGATTACTTCAATATTCTTTCTTTCCTTTTTAATTCCTCATTACATAAATGATTTTAGTAAAGAGCACTAATAAATGCTAGTGAAGATATTAATAACAAGAAAATATGGTAGCACCATATGTACACTTGGAAGGATCTCCACAAAAAATAGAGACGACCAACGAAATATGGACCCATTGGTATCACCATGTCCTGTTCCAATTGTTGGAATTTGCTGTATGTTGTTGGGTGGTACCAAGAGAATCCATTCACGCAGATCTGCACTACTGGCAGTGGACTATGCGTAATATGTCCTCAGTTAATCAAAGAAATCACAGTTGCTTGGATATTTATGTTGTTATTGCCACGAAGAACATAGGAAAATGCCTATGAGAGAAGGTGACTTTGTGTGCGATATCATTAGAGACTTCCATTTCGTTGGACCTCTAACAACGATACAAGAATTAGGATTTTATTCCATGTGAATCTAAGGTAAATAACAAATGGCATAGAAATAACAAATAAACATGAACTGGTACTCCTTGAGTGCATTTGTGTGTGTGATACAAGTGTAGTATCCTGAAGCCCCAACTCACCATCAATATATCCCTCTTTAGTATCATCATAAAAAATTCAATCTCACAAGTACATGTTTATGAACATATCAGTGAGGAAGATATTAATATAAGTGAAAACTAACATTTGGTATTGGCAAAATCAAGTTTTTTTTTTGACGCAGGCAAAACCAAGTTGGTGACCACAAAAAGAGAGATCTAGCATTGAAGTTTTTGGAGAAGATTTTTCTTTACAAATGAGTAGTGTGAAGGTGATGAATGAAAACATATATTTATAACAAAATCGTTGTAATCCAATTGTCAAATGTGTAAAGGCCTAAAAGGGGTTGGTATGACTTTAAATTTTCAAATTGAATTCATTTAGCATAAAGTAAATAAATTTAGATAACAAAAAAATGATTGATACTATACATACTTAATGAACTAATTAATTAGGATCAAGTGTGATTTAATTTATTAAGGTATTTATGTTTTTGATAATTTCATTACTTTTTCTTTAAATGGGTGATAATAAATTTTGAGAAATTTAAAAGGGAAAGTACTAAATTAAAATTAATAGTTTATATTTTCTTATATTTTAATTGTGCTTTTTATAATAAATTAATAAATTTTGGTTTATGGTATAAATATTAAAATTTATACCATAAATATGCTATTTATAGTATACTATATTACCCATACTTGTAACATCCCAAATCGCGCTTCAGAATCGCGACGCGCCCACGCACAACAACACGAGTCTTTTCAGCATGCTTTGTCCTCACTTGCATGCTTTCCGGGAAACTTCCCATAAGGTCACCCATCCCACTACTACTCCAAGCCAAGCACGCTTAACTATGGAGTTCTTATGGGATGAGCTCCCGAAAATAAGATGCACCTTGTTGGTATAGGTAGTCCAAATCAATTCTTTTAAGCCTTCCTTCAACCTGCATGCAGATCCCATACCGCATGAGCTCAGATCCTCTCATTCCGGTGCGTATTCGGTTCATTCACGCGCCCCTTCGCTTTGAAGCTTGCCAGAGCCGCTCTTTGCCATGCCACCTTTTTGGGCACCTGCGATCACTCCCCGCCCTCCTCAGCCCCGGATGTCACATGCCCACAGCTTCCGCTTGGTTCGTCCCCGAACCACACCGTACTGAGAGAGGTCTGCTGCTCTGATACCACTAAGTGGCTTCGGCCAAAAGCGGTGATGTGCCCGACGGGGTTATTGCGGTGATGATGGATCCACATGCATATTGCATACATGCATATACTCATACATTCGTAGAATTCTTGTCGATGCTTAATTAAATTATTTTGTTGCTTGTTGGTACTCTAACTGAATGATAAATGTCTTGATTATTGTGAATTGTTGTTGCTAGATGTTTTCCTATATAATGCTTATCTTACTTGTTATTATTTATGTAAAGAGACTCACCACAACATTTTTGTGTTGCCTGCTCTCGTGGCGACAGACAGGTGATTCTGAGTGAAGGTGCCAGACCTTCTTGAGTCTTCGAGTCAGCTCTGATTAGTGACACCCGGGGATGGGGTTTAGTACCACTATTTTATGTTATGTATTAAACTGATCTAGACTATGTATTTGAGTATGTTGAACTCAGTTGTTATTTCCGCTGTGCTGTGAATTTATCTGGATTATTGTAAACACTAAACAGGTTTTTTGAGGGTTCGTCCCGTTTGGTTATGATGCTTATATTACGCACTAGATGCGTGTGAATTTTAATTATACTTTGATGATGTTTCTATTAAATGTAGCACTTTCTTTGAGGTGCGCGGAAAAGTTTTTGAAAACTCTGATTTTTATTGATTAAATTAGTATTTAAGTAGAAGGGGGTGTTACATTAGTTGTAACGCCCAAAATAATTTAATTATTTAATTAATTAAGTTATTTAAGGCTTGCAACATTTAATTAAATTAGTTATATAGTTAAAGTTTATTTTACCTAAAAGGGGTCTAAACAAATTTTAAATAGGATACTAAGTTGGAATTATTTTTATTTCATGAGGTGGAATAAATTAAGTGTAGGAGTGGGAATAAGGCCCAAGGGCCATTATTAGGCCCAATGCTAGTCATAAAACTTAGGGGTCCTAAACTAGGGTAACATTACCTCATTTTGAAAGAAAGAAAAAAAAAGAGAAGAATAGAGAGAAAGAAGAGGTCATGACGACGCGCGAAGGGGAGGAAGGAAAAGGTGGAAGCTTCTCTTTGATTCTTGGTGGGTAAGTGAGTTCTTGGTCCCAATCTTCATCATTTTCCTTCCTTGTTCCATTTCTTTAAGTTCTATGGTCTCAATCTTATCCATTTTTGAATTTCATCTCCACCCAAGAGAGAGGGTAATTCGGCCATAGCTGGAAATAGAGGGAGGCTTGCTTCATTTGGTGATTTTTGGTGCTTGCTTGGAGGTTTTAGCTCACCCAAGGTTAGGGGACTCTCCATTACATCTATAATAATTTGTAGGATATGTTTTATAGGAGGAATAGCTCTAGGAATGATTTGTTGTGTGAAATTGATGTGATTGTATGTTGGTTGATGTATGAAATGCTTAATTTTGTTGATATCATGTTGCTTGTTGTTGGAAAAATGTGTGTTGTGAATTATGCATGTTATATGTTTGAGGAAATGTTGCCATGAAGAGAGGTGTGTGAATATGATAATTTAATGAAGAGGATTTAATGTCTATATGTGTGTTGTTGTGTGAGAAATAAATTGTTGGAAAGAGAATTAGGTTTGAAGTGTTTTGGGTGAGGGTGTTTGATGGGGGGGGGGGGGGGGCGCCAAATGCCTAGGCAAATGGCGCCTAGGGGGCTGAAGTTTCTGGTTGGTGCGGTTGTGCAGGGCAGGGGCGCCATGTGCTAGGCAAAGTGGCGCCCAATTTATCGTTTTGTGAGTTTGTTTGATGCAGGTTGGGGTGGCGGGAGGCGCCAATTCCTGAGGAATATGGCGCCTGTGCCTAGTGTGTGGCGTGTGTGTGTGCTGGGAGAGGCACGGTACAGGGCGCCAAAATGGGCAGCCCTGCGTGCGTGTGTGTGTCTGTGGATGGCACGGTGCATGGCGCCAACTGGGCGGCGCTCAGGCGCTTTGTGTCTTCTTGCCGCTCGTGCGTGGATGGGTGTTGCGTTTGCGTGCGGGGCGCGGTTCTTTGGAAACTTGGCGCCCTGTGCTAGGGTGCGTGTGTCTTGCTGCCTTGTGCGTAGTATGGGGCGCCATTTTGGCTGCCCCTTGACGCCTTGGTGCCCAAAAATGTGTCTAAGGGATGGTTTAGTCCCTAAGAATTAATTTAATCCTTGGTGGAACTAAATAGTCCCTAAGAATTAAATTAATCCTTGGCGTGACAAAATAACCCCTTAGTGTCTAATGAATCCTAGTACCTTAACATAAGTTCCTAAATACTAAATTAATCATAATGTGTTAAAATAACCCTTGGGTACTAAGTTAAACGTTTGTGGGTCAAAATGGTCCTTAGGTGGGATTTAGTCCATGTGTGAGATTTAACTTAATAAATAAGTTGTGTTGGTGAGGTGATAACAAAGTGGTGGGTTAATGTTTGAGGTGTTGGATTTATGAATGATGTGGGCTTCGGCCAAAAGCGGTGGGGGCTTCGGCCAAAGCGGTGAGTTGATGATTGATGTGCTAAATTGATTGTGTGGTGATGCATTGTCATGGTGTCACATAAAGCATATGCATATAAAAGCGGTGATGTGGCTTCGGCCAAAAGCGGTGATGTGGCTTCGGCCAAAAGCGGTGATGTGGCTTCGGCCAAAAGCGGTGATGTGCCCGACGGGGTTATTGCGGTGATGATGGATCCACATGCATATTGCATACATGCATATACTCATACATTCGTAGAATTCTTGTCGATGCTTAATTAAATTATTTTGTTGCTTGTTGGTACTCTAACTGAATGATAAATGTCTTGATTATTGTGAATTGTTGTTGCTAGATGTTTTCCTATATAATGCTTATCTTACTTGTTATTATTTATGTAAAGAGACTCACCCTAGCATTTTTGTGTTGCCTGCTCTCGTGGCGACAAACAGTGATTCTCGAGTGAAGGTGCGGACCTTCTCGAGTCTTCGAGTCAGCTCTGATTAGTGACACCTGGGGATGGGGTTTAGTACCACTATTTTATGTTATGTATTAAACTGATCTAGACTTTGTATTTGAGTATGTTGAACTCAGTTGTTATTTCCGCTGTGCTGTGAATTTTTCTGGATTATTGTAAACACTAAACAGGTTTTTTGAGGGTTCGTCCCGTTTAGTTATGATGCTTATATTACGCACTAGATGCGTGTGAATTTTAATTATACTTTGATGATGTTTCTATTAAATGTAGCACTCTCTTTGAGGTGCGCGGAAAAGTTTTTGAAAACTCTGATTTTTATTGATTAAATTAGTATTTAAGTAGAAGGGGGTGTTACAATACTTACCATAAATATATGTTTAATTATCATCAAAGATTTAGTAGTCGACTCTTTAACCATCTGGGAAAAGTTTGAATCTTGATCGGCGAGTATGTACAAACATCAAGTGGGAGAGGTCAATGCTTTAAATGGATCCCAGTACCTCGGGGGATTAATCTCCACAGTTGCTCACGTAGAGGACACCTCGGTTTAACCAAAAAATAAAAAATTTAGGATGTGGAGTTAATTTTTATAGAGATAATTTGTATAATTTTGCTTTTAACGAAGTAGAAAGTGACTCACATTATTATATTAGAATTTGTTTTATGTTTTAAAGTCGAAGACAATTATATAAAAAGGATAGTGTCTTAGAAGAATTACATCGACATGATTTTTAATAAGCAAATGGTACTTTATAATGAAAAATATGAATAAATTATGAGTGAAAATTTTCAAAACAAATAATGGGTGTTCGATTTTATACAATAAGTTATAGAAGTAACATAAAAGTTTTAGACTTGTGGTCATAACCATAGGAAAATTCACAAGCATAGGAAGAATTCGCAAAACATTCAATTCATTAGGAATGAAGGTTAAATCAATTGAGCTCATTCCTAATGATTTTAAATTAAAAATCGCTAAACATTTTACTACGTTATTATTTTAACTTCTTGTCATCATACCCAATATAGTCCTTGTTCAATTTTGTAACTAATCCATTAAATTGATATTTAAATGCAATCCATGAGTTCAACACTCAATCTTCTGCGATGTTGAGGCAAAATCCCTAATAAAGTTTTGATGTTCAACAAACCTCAAGGATGAGAAGCTTAAGCTTTACGATCATATGTATTACTAATGCTCTTGTTGAGTGTTTCATAAAGAACAGGATTTTGAAATCATTCTCAAAAAGATATTTGCTTATGAGAAGCATCAATTCTAAGAGAAAAGCAGAAGAGAAACATTTCCTCCACTACTACTAGAAAGGAAGCTTTCTTAAGCATAAAGGATTAAAGTCAATTACCACTTGGAAATCTTGAAAAATTTCGCTGAGAAGATTCATCAAGTGAAATGGCAATATGAGAAGAACATCTAAGAAGATCAAGCATGAGAAGAGTCCTGACAAAGAAAAATGAAGAAGATGAAATGCAATATCAAGCTAAGAAGAGTCATGATCCCAAGAAGGGTCATGATCATATGAATCATGTTAAGAAGAGTCATGGACCTGATAAGGGTCATGACAAGAAGAGTCATCAACCTTAAAAGTACTGCATCAACATGAGAAGATTCATCTTGAGAAGCATCATCTTCAACTTAACAAGTCATGAGAAGAATCACAGTGAGAAGGGTCACTGTGAGTAGGGTGATGACAGCTGTGTTCTGCAGTGCTGAAAATGACAGCACAGGAGCGTCTTTCCAATGGCTCCAAACGGCTAGCTGTTAATGCAACGACTCTATTTCATGGACCAGGAGTTAAAGGTCTACAACAACTCTATATAACAACAGCTCTGGTCTTCATTGATCTTCAAGAGAGTGAATTAAACTTTGAGCTATCAACCTTCTCACACATTCAAGTTTTCTCTCTTCCATACTCAGCTACTTTTAAACCAGAAGGGATTCATCTTTCTCTGAGTATGTATTAAGTCTTGTGTTGTAAATCATTCATGTATATCCTATATATGTCAACCAAGCTCTAAGTAATCCCAAAACCCTTGTAATCAAAGAACCTTGAATAGGGAACCTTCTCAAGTAGCATGTGTTGCTATAGGACTTGAGAAGTGAGTGCTTTTGTGTTAAAAGTAGTCTAATAGCTTTGGAGAAGTCTATTAGTTGAGTATACAGTAGGTAGAGCTGTGAGAAGAAACCTACCAAGAGTTTTCAACTTGTGTGAAGTGTGAAAGGGTGTAAACTATTTGGAAAATAGTGGAAAATCTCACTGGGTGTGAGGAGTGGAGTAGCCCATGTTATTGTTGGGTGAACCACTATAAATCCATGTGTTATTTACTACTTTAAGTTGTAACACCCCAAAATAATTCAATTAATTAACTTAGTTGAGTTATTAAGGGTTTGCAACATTTTACTTTAAGTCAAATAATTCATTAAGTGAAGGTTAAGCATGTGTTGCATTTTAGGAAAATGTCTAAGTTAGGAAAGGGTGTGGGTAGAAGAAGCCCACGGCCTAATAAGGCCAAGGCCTCATTTAAGTCCCTTAGGACATGTTAAATGGTGCCTTCGTAGGAGACCATTTCCTTTGTTCCAAAAATAGTCAAATTTCCAAATTAAGAAAGTAGAGAGAGAAGTGAGACTTAGAGAGAAGGAAGAGAACCGAAGGGAGAAGGAAGAGAACCGAAGGGAAGAGTGAGCTGAATCTTGAAGGATTCCTAGAAGTGCTAGTGAAGAGGGTGTGTCTATGGTTATAATCAGGTTAGGGGGCTCTTTTAATCCTTGTAATGTTTTGTGTTTGGTAGTATTTTGGTGTGAGTGGTTCTGATCACCTTGCATATGTGTTTTATGTGTTGTTCATAACATATTTTGCTGTGTTTTTGCTCTTTGCTGTGATTTGTGGTGAGGTACGATGGTGGATCGGTTGGGAAAGAGAGAGGAGTGTAACACTCTCTCTGTTCTGTGTGGTACGAAGTGAGCATTGCATGGTGAGGCATCAGAGTGTGAATCGGTGTAGTGTGAAGAAAATGAGTTTGCATGTAGAGTTAGGGAGAGGATCGGAGCTAATGGAGTGAGTATCCGAGTGTGCATGAGTGTGGTGAGCTGGAAATGGGTTGCATGTTGGGTTTAAGTAAAGAAACAGAGTAAACCGAAGTACCCCTTGACTTAGAGTGAGAGAAACCGAAGTTAAGGAAGTCAACGCCTAGAGTGTCTTAGTGTTGAGAGTCTGTTGGTGAGTTTGAGGGAGAGTATGTGTCTAAACACCATTAGCGAGGGGTAGGGACGCTTAAACCGAAGTGTAGGTGTTTCGCCTTAAGGTTACCGAGGTGTAGAGGGAGTGAACCGAGGTCCTTAGGCCGAGGTAGCGTCACCGAGGTGAAACGCCCAAATGCCTAAGTGTAGGTGAACTGAACCATGGAATGCCGAGAAGTGAATCCCCATGAGTTAGACGATTTTCGTGTAAGGGAGTGCGTAACTGTGAGCGCGCTTCCGAAGTGAGGGTTTGAGTGTAACATGCCGAGGTGCCAAAGCTGAGGTAGGTGCCGAGGTGATGTACAATGCCGAGTTGGAGTAGTTAGCCGAGGTACACACATAGTGTGCCGAGGTGATTATTGTAAACACTAAATAAGTTTTTTGAGGGTTCGTCCCGTTTAGTTATGATGCTTATATTACGCACTAGATGCGTGTGAATTTTAATTATACTTTGATGATGTTTCTATTAAATGTAGCACTCTCTTTGAGGTGCGCGGAAAAGTTTTTGAAAACTCTGATTTTTATTGATTAAATTAGTATTTAAGTAGAAGGGGGTGTTACAATACACTAGTGGAAAAAAGGGTTTTAAAGTCGGATATTTTGGGCTTTTAAAGTCGGATGTTAGTCCGACTTCTATTAAGGCGACTTAGAAAGTCTGATATTTTTAAAGTCGGGTGGTACTCCGACTTTAAAAGTAGGTTTTTAGGTCGGATTAATGTAGCCACCCGACTTTAATAGTTTGTTTTATAGTGTCTGTGGAACACTTTTAAAGTCGGATTACATAGCCATCCGACTTTGAAAGTTTTATTATAACGTCGGATGACATGAATATCCGACTTTAAAAGTAAATTTTAGGTCGGATTAACGTACCCACCCGACTTTAATAGTTTGTTTTATAGTGTCTGTGGAACACTTTTAAAGTCGGATTACATAGCCATCCGACTTTGAAAGTTTTATTATAACGTCGGATGACATGAATATCCGACTTTAAAAGTAAATTTTTCTTTTGATAATTATTTGCTTCACGCTCATTTCCTACGCACACTTTAAAATAATTTTCAACTAGGCAAAACAGAGACATACACACAAGTAATTAAAGTACTTTACTTAAATATGTAGAGTTAAACTCTCAAATGCGCATGCTTTTGGCAAGAATCAAATAACATGGCTAGTAAAAGCTTGTAATAACAAATAGCAATTTGCGAGAAAAAAATAGAGAAATAACATGGAATTGGTCAAATTTTCATCGGACTTAGGCTAGGCCTAACATAACCCATAATTCAACTGTGAGACTGTTTCAAGCTTTCAAGAGACAGAGCTCTTCAATTGTTAAAGCTAATAATAACTACTTCAAGAAAGCTCTCGACCTCACGATTTACAACACATTACATAGCTTTTTAGTTGATCACCTAAATTATTAAAAGCAATTCAAAAAAACTAGTTTCATATTAAAAGAGAGAAAAGAAGCAACAATTTGAAGATTGAGAAACTAGAACTATTTCATCCTCACAAGAGACAGAGTGCCCTTCAATTGAAAATTTCAATTGAGTATCTAAGCCATTTCCTTCTTTGAAACCAATTGTGTCACAATACAAGAATTAGATGATTACTAGCCTTACTTCTACAATTGAGGTAGAAAGAAAAACAATTGTGTTAGCTAAAATAGGACAAAGGCTTCATTGTCAAAATATTTACCGAAGAGTCTTGCTGAGAGAGTGGAGAACTAGCTTGTCAAGTAATCTCAAGCAAAGACTCATTGCGTTAGGAAGGTCTTGTTTGTTAGCAAACACAAGCAATCTTGCATCTCTCGGTTCATCACGAAATAACAATTAAAATAAAGGTTTTTAGTTTTGAACATGTTGTTCAATTACAAGAACACAAAAGAGAGTAAAGAACAATGATTGTTTGTCATGAACCTTTTAAACATTGAGAAAATTTGAAACACAAGTCCATTCAACCAAAGAAGACTAAATTTGCGGATCCTTCCTCCCGACCCCTATGTCATTGAAAAACCGGGTACTATGTACTTTGTTCTTTTTATCGGATAGAATTCAATACTCAACAGATATAGAGAATTAACTAGTTAAGAAATAACATAACTCATCAAAGATTAGGGAAAAATCAAGAGAAGAGGCACATCTCTTACATTAGTTTCGCCTCGATGTTACGGTGTGCGATACGATTTGCGGGAGTCGAGAGTTCTTTGCTCAAGTCAACTTCCAAACTACACTCATAATTCAAATGACTTAATAGAGTAATAAAGAAAGAACAAAAAGAAAAGGAATAATACTAGCACAATTGAAGGCTTGATTGAATTCAATTGAGCGATAAATATCAAGGCTCATGACTCTATTTAAGCTCGAAACCCGAAGGCTCTTCACTGTGCACAGGAATTTTATTTATGTTAGAACCAACTAAAGAATAAAAGAACGACATCATGAAAAGCTAAAAATGTTTTGTGCCATTCTCATTCCTACATGAAAATGGGATACACGATAACTACAAGAAAGAGAACAATGCCAAACAAAGTAATCGTTTCTCCATTCTCTTCAACAACACCCATAATTTTGTTTAAATGAAATTATAAGAGCATTGGATTTTGATGGGCATAGTACTCTGTTCGATATTTTAATAGACATTGCAACAATAATTCTGTCAAGCTAAAGCGAGAATGGATTAATACCTCATGTCTTGACTTCAATTTTCCAGCAACATCCATTACTTTGACAATGTTCGCCAAGCTAAACGGATTTTGAGTAGCCCGCAATTGCAAAGAAAACATTGTGGAAGTTAAGCCACTTCGTATGAGAATAATATCACCCTCTTACCTTCACGAAAATTGTAAATATTTATTAGAAATCGAGAAAACATTGTCTCGGGGACGCTAAATGTGTCATAGACAGTGAGAGAAATTCACCAATGCGGTATGCTTGTTGTGAATAAGGGATACAAATGCTTGCACAGAGAGAGCGCGGTGTACATGTTTCCAACTTGCTTTGGTATCAAAGTAGTTGGTTGTACCTTCTCATCATAAAGAGGCTTTGCAACTTGTCGAGAAGCCTTCAAAATCAATAATATTGCATATATGGTCAAGAAAAAGTTTCTATCTTGCCCATTTTAAAAATTTCTAAAAGAAGCGAGAAGATTATTTTTGCTTATATAGGCTCTCATACCTTTTCGAGATCACGGCTTTGGTAGCTCTCATCATCGAGATAAAGTTGTAAAAGGTGCGACTTTTCTTTGGCAACCTCATCCAAAAGCGCCGCAATCACAATCAACTTTTAAACACAGATGCATTAATCGAATAAAAATTAAACAAGTTTTCCGGAGAGAGCGGAAAACGATGATAACCCGGGATTCCTCAAGAAGTCATCAAGAGTAAGCGAAGCGAAACTTTTTTGCACAAGCTGCGAGAAAGAAAGAAGTATTAGTGTAGAAAGCAGACATGCTAAAGCAGAAATCTACATATCAACTAAGGTAGATACATCAATAAGATACAAAAATGCAGAGCATATAAGGGAGCATTATTAGGTGTCTTAGGTAGTTTGTACATTAGAGAGAGCAAATGGTTTTCCTCCGGTTTCTCATACTGTAAAAGTAAATATAGTTAGGTACTAAATATAATAAATCAAGTTCTCAAGAAATTATAGAGACTTACTTGTGATGAAATGTTTATAACAAGAATCAAGAGCCTTGAGGTAACAAGTTTGTGAAAGCTTTCCATCAACAACCTACAACATAAAAGTAAGTGGTTAATGAGTAGAAGTATTAAGCAGACATGAACAGCAATGTTAATCCTTCATAGCATCTTAAAACCAAAATAAGGTTTCATGGATGATTTGATAAACAAATGGGAAATGCGGTTGGAGGATATTATTCAAATCATATGATCCCAAACTCAAATGCTCGACAAATGACGAAAAGCTTACCGGATATTCACTAGCAAGATCAGTTTGTAAAAATCATAAACATGAGCCATATGGCTTCCCCTCAATTTGCTTTCAAAAGAAATGGGAGCATCAGGACCAATTAGCATGGCAATAGCGTGCAGCTCCTCCGGTAGGTCGAAAGGTGTCCTTCAAAGATAGACACGAGAAAGGAAACAACGATTAAGCATGCTTGGCAATTAACCTCCCCAACATTAAGACAAAACCTAGGACATGTCTTTTTGAGTTCGAGAACTTGTAGTATTCTTATAATCGTGTATAAGAAAGACAATGGAAACCATATTTTTTCCTAGATTTTGTTTGTTTCCATATTTCGGAAAGAAGCGGTTCTAAGATTTCTAGATTTCTAATACTTGTAGTATTCTTAGAATCGCGTATAAGAAAGACAATGTGCATGATTAGAAAATAATCTTACCGCCTTTATCGGTCTGGGGCACGACAAGTCCATAGCGTCCATCCCATGAATTGCTCTCCACCCAATTGACACAATTGAACAAAGCGGCCAGTTCCTCCATAGCATGCATTAGTTGAATCAACACCTTCAATGTCAAGTGTTTCCATATTTCTGTTTGTTTCATCCAAATAAATGAACATTGTATTAGAAATCTAGGAAATAAACTATTTGATCAAGGAAATAACAAGACAACAGAACCAATCCACATCTAATTATAAACATTACACATATCCTACTTAAAATCACCAATTCTATTCCCATTTTTTACTAGTGATAGTTGTCATATTCCAAAGATGCGATGAATATGTATTAAGTTAAAAAAAAATATCATGAATAACATAAGGGATGAAATCGAACCACGATTACAATTTTAAGAAATTTGCAACTCCAAATGATAGAGCAACATATGGACCAAAAGCGAAATTAAAGACAAAATCGGTTTACAAATCGATTTCCAGATTTAATTCCATGATAGAGCAAAATTAATTTTTAAGATTTTATTCCTTTCAACCGTAAATCGAAGACACATAGAAGACAAAACTATCAATTTCAAACTATAAGCCAAATCGAACAAAGACAAATATATCTAACCTCTCGATCTGGACCTTCAAATAAACTTCTAAATCAAATTGATGAAGAAAATGAGATTCAAACTATGAAGCTTCAAGATCTGTAGCATTTGAGAACTTCATAAGCTTTTGCACAAAGAGAAAACGAAAAGTAAAGCAAAACTATGAAACATAAATTAGGGTTCACCTTAACAATGAGAAGAGGAAGCCATGGCGAGAGAAGAGAGAGAAGGAAGCCGGGCACATACCAAGCTAATACAGAATCGTTACCTAAATAGAGCAAAACGCGAGCTTGAGCAACTTCAAACTTGAACCCCGAATTGTGACCTCAAACCGTTCTCGAAAATTTGTAAAAATAAAATAAAAAGCAACGAATCATTTTCGAACTCAACACGGTAAGAGAGATCCAAATCGAGATTGAGAGAAAAGCGAAAGCGAGGATGGATAATTGAAATCGAACAAGAGAGGAAAAGCGAAAGCGAGGATGGATCTTTGAAATCGAACAAGAGAGTGAGATTGGTAGAGAGAATCGCTTGTTAGGGTTTTTGCGGTGAGTGAGTTATCGTTTGGTAGAGAGGCGTTTTTTTGTTTATGCCAAAAAAGAAAAAAGAGTCCACATTTTAAAGGCGGATGAAATTTTGTTCCGCCTCGGTATGTTAGTGCCTGACATTTTAAGACGGATATTTTCACATCCTACTTAAAATCACCAATTCTATTCCCATTTTTTTACTAGTGATACTTACCATAAATATATGTTTAATTATCATCAAAGATTTAGTAGTCGACTCTTTAACCATCTGGTGAAAAGTTTGAATCTTGATCGGCGAGTATGTACAAACATCAAGTGGGAGAGGTCAATGCTTTAAATGGATCCCAGTACCTCGGGGGATTAATCTCCACAGTTGCTCACGTAGAGGACACCTCGGTTTAACCAAAAAATAAAAAATTTAGGATGTGGAGTTAATTTTTATAGAGATAATTTGTATAATTTTGCTTTTAACGAAGTAGAAAGTGACTCACATTATTATATTAGGACTGTTTTTATGTTTTAAAGTCGAAGACAATTATATAAAAAGGATAGTGTCTTAGAAGAATTACATCGACATGATTTTTAATAAGCAAATGGTACTTTATAATGAAAAATATGAATAAATTATGAGTGAAAATTTTCAAAACAAATAATGGGTGTTCGATTTTATACAATAAGTTATAGAAGTAACATAAAAGTTTTAGACTTGTGGTCATAACCATAGGAAAATTCACAAGCATAGGAAGAATTCGCAAAACATTCAATTCATTAGGAATGAAGGTTAAATCAATTGAGCTCATTCCTAATGATTTTAAATTAAAAATCGCTAAACATTTTACTACGTTATTATTTTAACTTCTTGTCATCATACCCAATATAGTCCTTGTTCAATTTTGTAACTAATCCATTAAATTGATATTTAAATGCAATCCATGAGTTCAACACTCAATCTTACTGATGTTGAGGCAAAATCCCTAATAAAGTTTTGATGTTCAACAAACCTCAAGGATGAGAAGCTTAAGCTTTCTGATCATATGTATTACTAATGCTCTTGTTGAGTGTTTCATAAAGAACAGGATTTTGAAATCATTCTCAAAAAGATATTTGCTTATGAGAAGCATCAATTCTAAGAGAAAACAGAAGAGAAACATTTCCTCCACTACTACTAGAAAGGAAGCTTTCTTAAGCATAAAGGATTAAAGTCAATTACCACTTGGAAATCTTGGAAAAATTCTGCTTGAGAAGATTCATCAAGTGAAATGACAATATGAGAAGAACATCTAAGAAGATCAAGCATGAGAAGAGTCCTGACAAAGAAAAATGAAGAAGATGAAATGCAATATCAAGCTAAGAAGAATCGTGATCCCAAGAAGGGTCATGATCATATGAATCATGTTAAGAAGAGTCATGGACCTGATAAGGGTCATGACAAGAAGAGTCATCAACCTTAAAAGTACTGCATCAACATGAGAAGATTCATCTTGAGAAGCATCATCTTCAACTTAACAAGTCATGAGAAGAATCACAGTGAGAAGGGTCTTTGTGGTAGAGTGATGTGATTGTGTTGTTGCGATCTTTGAAAATGGCAAAGACAGGAGGCGTCTTTCCAATGGCTCCAAACGGCTAGCTGTTAATGCAACGACTCTATTTCATGGACCAGGAGTTAAAGGTCTACAACAACTCTATATAACAACAGCTCTGGTCTTCATTGATCTTCAAGAGAGTGAATTAAACTTTGAGCTATCAACCTTCTCACACATTCAAGTTTTCTCTCTTCCATACTCAGCTACTTTTAAACCAGAAGGGATTCATCTTTCTCTGAGTATGTATTAAGTCTTGTGTTGTAAATCATTCATGTATATCCTATATATGTCAACCAAGCTCTAAGTAATCCCAAAACCCTTGTAATCAAAGAACCTTGAATAGGGAACCTTCTCAAGTAGCATGTGTTGCTATAGGACTTGAGAAGTGAGTGCTTTTGTGTTAAAAGTAGTCTAATAGCTTTGGAGAAGTCTATTAGTTGAGTATACAGTAGGTAGAGCTGTGAGAAGAAACCTACCAAGAGTTTTCAACTTGTGTGAAGTGTGAAAGGGTGTAAACTATTTGGAAAATAGTGGAAAATCTCACTGGGTGTGAGGAGTGGAGTAGCCCATGTTATTGTTGGGTGAACCACTATAAATCCATGTGTTATTTACTACTTTAAGTTGTAACACCCCAAAATAATTCAATTAATTAACTTAGTTGAGTTATTAAGGGTTTGCAACATTTTACTTTTAAGTCAAATAATTCATTAAGTGAAGGTTAAGCATGTGTTGCATTTTAGGAAAATGTCTAAGTTAGGAAAGGGTGTGGGTAGAAGAAGCCCATGACCTAATAAGGCCAAGGCCTCATTTAAGTCCCTTAGGACATGTTAAATGGTGCCTTCGTAGGAGACCATTTCCTTTGTTCCAAAAATAGTCAAATTTCCAAATTAAGAAAGTAGAGAGAAGTGAGACTTAGAGAGAAGGAAGAGAACCAGAAGGGAGAAGGAAAGAGAACCAGAAGGGAAAGAGTGAAGTGAATCTTGAAGGATTCCTAGAAGTGCTAGTGAAGAGGGTGTGTCTATGGTTATAATCAGGTTAGGGGCTCTTTTAATCCTTGTAATGTTTTGTGTTTGGTAGTATTTTGGTGTGAGTGGTTGGATCACCTTGCATGTGTGTTTTATGTGTTGTTCATAACATGTTTTCTTTGTGTTTTTGCTCTTTTCTTTGTGATTTGTGGTGAGAGTACGATGGTGGATCGGTTGGGAAAGAGAGAGGAGTGTAACACTCTCTCTCTGTGTGTGGTCCGAAGTGAGCATTGCATGGTGAGGCATCAGAGTGTGAATCGGTGTAGTGTGAAGAAAATGAGTTTGCATGTAGAGTTAGGGAGAGGATCAGAGCTAATGGAGTGAGTATCCGAGTGTGCATGAGTGTGGTGAGCTGGAAATGGGTTGCATGTTGGGTTTAAGTAAAGAAACAGAGTAAACCGAAGTACCCTTCAGCTTAGAGTGAGAGAAACCGAGTTGAGGGAAGTCAACGCCTAGAGTGTCTTAGTGTTGAGAGTCTGTTGGTGAGTTTGAGGGAGAGTATGTGTCTAAACACCATTAGCGAGGGGTAGGGACGCTTAAACCGAAGTGTAGGTGTTTCGCCTTAAGGTTACCGAGGTGTAGAGGGAGTGAACCGAGGTCCTCAGGCCGAGGTAGCGTCACCGAGGTGAAACGCCCAAATGCCTAAGTGTAGGTGAACTGAACCATGGAATGCCGAGAAGTGAATCCCCATGAGTTAGACGATTTTCGTGTAAGGGAGTGCGTAACTGTGAGCGCGCTTCCGAAGTGAGGGTTTGAGTGTAACATGCCGAGGTGCCAAAGCTGAGGTAGGTGCCGAGGTGATGTAGAATGCCGAGTTGGAGTAGTTAGCCGAGGTACACACATAGTGTGCCGAGGTGATTATTGTAAACACTAAACAAGTTTTTTGAGGGTTCGTCCCGTTTAGTTATGATGCTTATATTACGCACTAGATGCGTGTGAATTTTAATTATACTTTGATGATGTTTCTATTAAATGTAGCACTCTCTTTGAGGTGCGCGGAAAAGTTTTTGAAAACTCTGATTTTTATTGATTAAATTAGTATTTAAGTAGAAGGGGGTGTTACAATACTTACCATAAATATATGTTTAATTATCATCAAAGATTTAGTAGTCGACTCTTTAACCATCTGGGAAAAGTTTGAATCTTGATCGGCGAGTATGTACAAACATCAAGTGGGAGAGGTCAATGCTTTAAATGGATCCCAGTACCTCGGGGGATTAATCTCCACAGTTGCTCACGTAGAGGACACCTCGGTTTAACCAAAAAATAAAAAATTTAGGATGTGGAGTTAATTTTTATAGAGATAATTTGTATAATTTTGCTTTTAACGAAGTAGAAAGTGACTCACATTATTATATTAGGACTGTTTTTATGTTTTAAAGTCGAAGACAATTATATAAAAAGGATAGTGTCTTAGAAGAATTACATCGACATGATTTTTAATAAGCAAATGGTACTTTATAATGAAAAATATGAATAAATTATGAGTGAAAATTTTCAAAACAAATAATGGGTGTTCGATTTTATACAATAAGTTATAGAAGTAACATAAAAGTTTTAGACTTGTGGTCATAACCATAGGAAAATTCACAAGCATAGGAAGAATTCGCAAAACATTCAATTCATTAGGAATGAAGGTTAAATCAATTGAGCTCATTCCTAATGATTTTAAATTAAAAATCGCTAAACATTTTACTACGTTATTATTTTAACTTCTTGTCATCATACCCAATATAGTCCTTGTTCAATTTTGTAACTAATCCATTAAATTGATATTTAAATGCAATCCATGAGTTCAACACTCAATCTTATTGATGTTGAGGCAAAATCCCTAATAAAGTTTTGATGTTCAACAAACCTCAAGGATGAGAAGCTTAAGCTTTCTGATCATATGTATTACTAATGCTCTTGTTGAGTGTTTCATAAAGAACAGGATTTTGAAATCATTCTCAAAAAGATATTTGCTTATGAGAAGCATCAATTCTAAGAGAAAACAGAAGAGAAACATTTCCTCCACTACTACTAGAAAGGAAGCTTTCTTAAGCATAAAGGATTAAAGTCAATTACCACTTGGAAATCTTGGAAAAATTCTGCTTGAGAAGATTCATCAAGTGAAATGGCAATATGAGAAGAACATCTAAGAAGATCAAGCATGAGAAGAGTCCTGACAAAGAAAAATGAAGAAGATGAAATGCAATATCAAGCTAAGAAGAGTCATGATCCCAAGAAGGGTCATGATCATATGAATCATGTTAAGAAGAGTCATGGACCTGATAAGGGTCATGACAAGAAGAGTCATCAACCTTAAAAGTACTGCATCAACATGAGAAGATTCATCTTGAGAAGCATCATCTTCAACTTAACAAGTCATGAGAAGAATCACGGTGAGAAGGGTCCTGTGTGAGTAGGGTGATGATACAATTTGTGTTCTGCGATCTTTGAAAATGACAAAGACGGGAGCGTCTTTCCAATGGCTCCAAGCGGCTAAATTTGTTAATGCAACGACTCTATTTCATGGACCAGGAGTTAAAGGTCTACAACAACTCTATATAACAAATGACTCTCTGGTCTTCATTGATCTTCAAGAGAGTGAATTAAACTTTGAGCTATCAACCTTCTCACACATTCAAGTTTTTCTCTTCCATACTCACTACTTTTAAACCGTAAGGATTCATCTTTCTCGAGTATGTATTAAGTCTTGTGTTGTAAATCATTCATGTATATCCTATATATGTCAACCAAGCTCTAAGTAATCCCAAAACCCTTGTAATCAAAGAACCTTGAATAGG
This sequence comes from Oxytropis ochrocephala, assembly GCA_020916435.1. NCBI lineage: Eukaryota > Viridiplantae > Streptophyta > Magnoliopsida > Fabales > Fabaceae > Oxytropis > Oxytropis ochrocephala. The sequence continues at coordinate 44,379,359 of CM037091.1, forward strand.
AACCTTCTCAAGTAGTAGCATGTGTTGCTATAGGACTTGAGAAGTGAGTGCTTTTGTGTTAAAAGTAGTCTAATAGCTTTGGAGAAGTCTATTAGTTGAGTATACAGTAGGTAGAGCTGTGAGAAGAAACCTACCAAGAGTTTTCAACTTGTGTGAAGTGTGAAAGGGTGTAAACTATTTGGAAAATAGTGGAAAATCTCACTGGGTGTGAGGAGTGGAGTAGCCCATGTTATTGTTGGGTGAACCACTATAAATCCATGTGTTATTTACTACTTTAAGTTGTAACACCCCAAAATAATTCAATTAATTAACTTAGTTGAGTTATTAAGGGTTTGCAACATTTTACTTTTAAGTCAAATAATTCATTAAGTGAAGGTTAAGCATGTGTTGCATTTTAGGAAAATGTCTAAGTTAGGAAAGGGTGTGGGTAGAAGAAGCCCACGGCCTAATAAGGCCAAGGCCTCATTTAAGTCCCTTAGGACATGTTAAATGGTTCCTTCGTAGGAGACCATTTCCTTTGTTCCAAAAATAGTCAAATTTCCAAATTAAGAAAGTAGAGAAAGAAGTGAGACTTAGAGAGAAGGAAGAGAACCGAAGGAGAAGGAAAGAGAGAGCAGAAGGAAGAGTGAGTTGAATCTTGAAGGATTCCTAGAAGTGCTAGTGAAGAGGGTGTGTCTATGGTTATAATCAGGTTAGGGGGCTCTTTTAATCCTTGTAATGTTTTGTGTTTGGTAGTATTTTGGTGTGAGTGGTTCGGATCACCTTGCATGTGTGTTTTATGTGTTGTTCATAACATGTTTTCTTTGTGTTTTTGCTCTTTCTTTGTGATTTGTGGTGAGAGTACGATGGTGGATCGGTTGGGAAAGAGAGAGGAGTGTAACACTCTCTCTGCTCGTGTGGTCTGAAGTGAGCATTGCATGGGAGGCATCGAGTGTGAATCGGTGTAGTGTGAAGAAAATGAGTTTGCATGTAGAGTTAGGGAGAGGATCGGAGCTAATGGAGTGAGTATCCGAGTGTGCACGAGTGTGGTGAGCTGGAAATGGGTTGCATGTTGGGTTTAAGTAAAGAAACAGAGTAAACCAGAAGTACCCTTGACTTAGAGTGAGAGAAACCGAAGTTGAGGAAGTCAACGCCTAGAGTGTCTTAGTGTTGAGAGTCCGTTGGTGAGTTTGAGGAGAGTATGTGTCTAAACACCATTAGCGAGGGTAGGGGACGCTTAAACCGAAGTGTAGGTGTTTCGCCTTAAGGTTACCGAGGTGTAGAGGAGTGAACCGAGGTCCTCAGCCGAGGTAGCGTCACCGAGGTGAAACGCCCAAATGCCTAAGTGTAGGTGAACCTGAACCATGGAATGCCAGAAGTGAATCCCCATGAGTTAGACGATTTTTCGTGTGAGGAGTGCGTGAATGCGTGAGCGCTTCTCCAGTGAGGGTTTGAGTGTAACATGCCGAGGTGCCAAAGCCGAGGTAGGTGCCGAGGTGATGTAGAATGCCGAGTTGGAGTAGTTAGCCGAGGTACACACATAGTGTGCCGAGGTGATTATTGTAAACACTAAACAAGTTTTTGAGGGTTCGTCCCGTTTAGTTATGATGCTTATATTACGCACTAGATGCGTGTGAATTTTAATTATACTTTGATGATGTTTCTATTAAATGTAGCACTCTCTTTGAGGTCTTGCGGAAAAGTTTTTGAAAACTCGATTTTTATTGATTAAATTAGTATTTAAGTAGTAGAAGGGGTGTTACAATACTTACCATAAATATATGTTTAATTATCATCAAAGATTTAGTAGTCGACTCTTTTAACCATCCGGGAAAAGTTTGAATCTTGATCTACGAGTATGTACAAACATCAAGTGGGAGAGGTCAATGCTTTAAATGGATCCCGAGTACCTCGGGGATTAATCTCCACTGATTGCTCACGTAGAGGACACCTCGGTTTAACCAAAAATAAAAAATTTAGGATGTGGAGTTAATTTTTATAGAGATAATTTGTATAATTTTGCTTTTAACGAAGTAGAAAGTGACTCACATTATTATATTAGAATTTGTTTTTATGTTTTAAAGTCGAAGACAATTATATAAAAAGGATAGTGTCTTAGAAGAATTACATCGACATGATTTTTAATAAGCAAATGGTACTTTATAATGAAAAATATGAATAAATTATGAGTGAAAATTTTCAAAACAAATAATGGGTGTTCGATTTTATACAATAAGTTATAGAAGTAACATAAAAGTTTTAGACTTGTGGTCATAACCATAGGAAAATTCATAAGCATAGGAAGAATTCGCAAAACATTCAATTCATTAGGAATGAAGGTTAAATCAATTGAGCTCATTCCTAATGATTTTAAATTAAAAATCGCTAAACATTTTACTACGTTATTATTTTAACTTCTTGTCATCATACCCAATATAGTCCTTGTTCAATTTTGTAACTAATCCATTAAATTGATATTTAAATGCAATCCATGAGTTCAACACTCAATCTTACTCGATGTTGAGGCAAAATCCCTAATAAAGTTTTGATGTTCAACAAACCTCAAGGATGAGAAGCTTAAGCTTTCTGATCATATGTATTACTAATGCTCTTGTTGAGTGTTTCATAAAGAACAGGATTTTGAAATCATTCTCAAAAAGATATTTGCTTATGAGAAGCATCAATTCTAAGAGAAAATGTAAGAGAAACATTTCCTCCACTACTACTAGAAAGGAAGCTTTCTTAAGCATAAAGGATTAAAGTCAATTACCACTTGGAAATCTTGGAAAAATTCTGCTTGAGAAGATTCATCAAGTGAAATGGCAATATGAGAAGAACATCTAAGAAGATCAAGCATGAGAAGAGTCCTGACAAAGAAAAATGAAGAAGATGAAATGCAATATCAAGCTAAGAAGAGTCATGATCCCAAGAAGGGTCATGATCATATGAATCATGTTAAGAAGAGTCATGGACCTGATAAGGGTCATGACAAGAAGAGTCATCAACCTTAAAAGTCATCAGATCAACATGAGAAGATTCATCTTGAGAAGCATCATCTTCAACTTAACAAGTCATGAGAAGAATCACAGTGAGAAGGGTCACTGTGAGTAGGGTGATGACAGCTGTGTTCTGCAGTGCTGAAAATGACAGCACAGGAGCGTCTTTCCAATGGCTCCAAACGGCTAGCTGTTAATGCAACGACTCTATTTCATGGACCAGGAGTTAAAGGTCTACAACAACTCTATATAACAACAGCTCTGGTCTTCATTGATCTTCAAGAGAGTGAATTAAACTTTGAGCTATCAACCTTCTCACACATTCAAGTTTTTCTCTTCCATACTCACTACTTTTAAACCGAAGGGATTCATCTTTCTCTCGAGTATGTATTAAGTCTTGTGTTGTAAATCATTCATGTATATCCTATATATGTCAACCAAGCTCTAAGTAATCCCAAAACCCTTGTAATCAAAGAACCTTGAATAGGGAACCTTCTCAAGTAGCATGTGTTGCTATAGGACTTGAGAAGTGAGTGCTTTTGTGTTAAAAGTAGTCTAATAGCTTTGGAGAAGTCTATTAGTTGAGTATACAGTAGGTAGAGCTGTGAGAAGAAACCTACCAAGAGTTTTCAACTTGTGTGAAGTGTGAAAGGGTGTAAACTATTTGGAAAATAGTGGAAAATCTCACTGGGTGTGAGGAGTGGAGTAGCCCATGTTATTGTTGGGTGAACCACTATAAATCCATGTGTTATTTACTACTTTAAGTTGTAACACCCCAAAATAATTCAATTAATTAACTTAGTTGAGTTATTAAGGGTTTGCAACATTTTACTTTTAAGTCAAATAATTCATTAAGTGAAGGTTAAGCATGTGTTGCATTTTAGGAAAATGTCTAAGTTAGGAAAGGGTGTGGGTAGAAGAAGCCCACGGCCTAATAAGGCCAAGGCCTCATTTAAGTCCCTTAGGACATGTTAAATGGTTCCTTCGTAGGAGACCATTTCCTTTGTTCCAAAAATAGTCAAATTTCCAAATTAAGAAAGTAGAGAGAGAAGTGAGACTTAGAGAGAAGGAAGAGAACCGAAGGGAGAAGGAAGAGAACCGAAGGGAAGAGTGAGCTGAATCTTGAAGGATTCCTAGAAGTGCTAGTGAAGAGGGTGTGTCTATGGTTATAATCAGGTTAGGGGGCTCTTTTAATCCTTGTAATGTTTTGTGTTTGGTAGTATTTTGGTGTGAGTGGTTCGGATCACCTTGCATGTGTGTTTTATGTGTTGTTCATAACATGTTTTGCTGTGTTTTTGCTCTTTGCTGTGATTTGTGGTGAGGTACGATGGTGGATCGGTTGGGAAAGAGAGAGGAGTGTAACACTCTCTCTGTTCTGTGTGGTACGAAGTGAGCATTGCATGGTGAGGCATCAGAGTGTGAATCGGTGTAGTGTGAAGAAAATGAGTTTGCATGTAGAGTTAGGGAGAGGATCGGAGCTAATGGAGTGAGTATCCGAGTGTGCATGAGTGTGGTGAGCTGGAAATGGGTTGCATGTTGGGTTTAAGTAAAGAAAGCAGAGTAAACCAAGTACCTTCTTGACAGAGTGAGAGAAACAGAGAGTTGAGGAAGTCAACGCCTAGAGTGTCTTAGTGTTGAGAGTCCGTTGGTGAGTTTGAGGAGAGTATGTGTCTAAACACCATTAGCGAGGGTAGGGACGCTTAAACCGAAGTGTAGGTGTTTCGCCTTAAGGTTACCGAGGTGTAGAGGAGTGAACCAGAGGTCCTCAAGCCGAGGTAGCGCCACCGAGGTGAAACGCCCAAATGCCTAAGTGTAGGTGAACCGAACCATGGAATGCCGAGAAGTGAATCCCCATGAGTTAGACGATTTTTAGGTGTAAGGGAGTGCGTGGCGTGTGCGCGCTTCCAAGTGAGGGTTTGAGTGTAACATGCCGAGGTGCCAAAGCTGAGGTAGGTGCCGAGGTGATGTAGAATGCCGAGTTGGAGTAGTTAGCCGAGGTACACACATAGTGTGCCGAGGTGATTATTGTAAACACTAAACAAGTTTTTTGAGGGTTCGTCCCGTTTAGTTATGATGCTTATATTACGCACTAGATGCGTGTGAATTTTAATTATACTTTGATGATGTTTCTATTAAATGTAGCACTCTCTTTGAGGTCTTGTGAAAAAGTTTTTGAAAACTCGATTTTTATTGATTAAATTAGTATTTAAGTAGAAGGGGGTGTTACAATACTTACCATAAATATATGTTTAATTATCATCAAAGATTTAGTAGTCGACTCTTTAACCATCTGGGAAAAGTTTGAATCTTGATCGGCGAGTATGTACAAACATCAAGTGGGAGAGGTCAATGCTTTAAATGGATCCCGATTACCTCGGGGATTAATCTCCACAGCTTGCTCACGTAGAGGACACCTCGGTTTAACCAAAAATAAAAAATTTAGGATGTGGAGTTAATTTTTATAGAGATAATTTGTATAATTTTGCTTTTAACGAAGTAGAAAGTGACTCACATTATTATATTAGGACTGTTTTTATGTTTTAAAGTCGAAGACAATTATATAAAAAGGATAGTGTCTTAGAAGAATTACATCGACATGATTTTTAATAAGCAAATGGTACTTTATAATGAAAAATATGAATAAATTATGAGTGAAAATTTTCAAAACAAATAATGGGTGTTCGATTTTATACAATAAGTTATAGAAGTAACATAAAAGTTTTAGACTTGTGGTCATAACCATAGGAAAATTCATAAGCATAGGAAGAATTCGCAAAACATTCAATTCATTAGGAATGAAGGTTAAATCAATTGAGCTCATTCCTAATGATTTTAAATTAAAAATCGCTAAACATTTTACTACGTTATTATTTTAACTTCTTGTCATCATACCCAATATAGTCCTTGTTCAATTTTGTAACTAATCCATTAAATTGATATTTAAATGCAATCCATGAGTTCAACACTCAATCTTACTGATGTTGAGGCAAAATCCCTAATAAAGTTTTGATGTTCAACAAACCTCAAGGATGAGAAGCTTAAGCTTTCTGATCATATGTATTACTAATGCTCTTGTTGAGTGTTTCATAAAGAACAGGATTTTGAAATCATTCTCAAAAAGATATTTGCTTATGAGAAGCATCAATTCTAAGAGAAAACAGAAGAGAAACATTTCCTCCACTACTACTAGAAAGGAAGCTTTCTTAAGCATAAAGGATTAAAGTCAATTACCACTTGAAATCTTGGAAAAATTTCGCTTGAGAAGATTCATCAAGTGAAATGGCAATATGAGAAGAACATCTAAGAAGATCAAGCATGAGAAGAGTCCTGACAAAGAAAAATGAAGAAGATGAAATGCAATATCAAGCTAAGAAGAGTCATGATCCCAAGAAGGGTCATGATCATATGAATCATGTTAAGAAGAGTCATGGACCTGATAAGGGTCATGACAAGAAGAGTCATCAACCTTAAAAGTACTGCATCAACATGAGAAGATTCATCTTGAGAAGCATCATCTTCAACTTAACAAGTCATGAGAAGAATCACAGTGAGAAGGGTCACTGTGAGTAGGGTGATGACAATGTGTGTTCTGCAGATCTTTGAAAATGACAAAGACAGAGAGCGTCTTTCCAATGGCTCCAAACGGCTAGCTGTTAATGCAACGACTCTATTTCATGGACCAGGAGTTAAAGGTCTACAACAACTCTATATAACAATGACTCTGGTCTTCATTGATCTTCAAGAGAGTGAATTAAACTTTGAGCTATCAACCTTCTCACACATTCAAGTTTTCTCTCTTCCATACTCACTACTTTTAAACCGTAAGGGATTCATCTTTCTCCGAGTATGTATTAAGTCTTGTGTTGTAAATCATTCATGTATATCCTATATATGTCAACCAAGCTCTAAGTAATCCCAAAACCCTTGTAATCAAAGAACCTTGAATAGGAACCTTCTCAAGTAGCATGTGTTGCTATAGGACTTGAGAAGTGAGTGCTTTTGTGTTAAAAGTAGTCTAATAGCTTTGGAGAAGTCTATTAGTTGAGTATACAGTAGGTAGAGCTGTGAGAAGAAACCTACCAAGAGTTTTCAACTTGTGTGAAGTGTGAAAGGGTGTAAACTATTTGGAAAATAGTGGAAAATCTCACTGGGTGTGAGGAGTGGAGTAGCCCATGTTATTGTTGGGTGAACCACTATAAATCCATGTGTTATTTACTACTTTAAGTTGTAACACCCCAAAATAATTCAATTAATTAACTTAGTTGAGTTATTAAGGGTTTGCAACATTTTACTTTAAGTCAAATAATTCATTAAGTGAAGGTTAAGCATGTGTTGCATTTTAGGAAAATGTCTAAGTTAGGAAAGGGTGTGGGTAGAAGAAGCCCACGGCCTAATAAGGCCAAGGCCTCATTTAAGTCCCTTAGGACATGTTAAATGGTGCCTTCGTAGGAGACCATTTCCTTTGTTCCAAAAATAGTCAAATTTCCAAATTAAGAAAGTAGAGAGAGAAGTGAGACTTAGAGAGAGAGAAGAGGGAAGCAGAAGAAGGAAAGAGTGAAATTTGAATCTTGAAGGATTCCTAGAAGTGCTAGTGAAGAGGGTGTGTCTATGGTTATAATCAGGTTAGGGGGCTCTTTTAATCCTTGTAATGTTTTGTGTTTGGTAGTATTTTGGTGTGAGTGGTTCTGATCACCTTGCATGTGTGTTTTATGTGTTGTTCATAACATGTTTTCTTTGTGTTTTTGCTCTTTGCTGTGATTTGTGGTGAGGTACGATGGTGGATCGGTTGGGAAAGAGAGAGGAGTGTAACACTCTCTCTGTTCTGTGTGGTACGAAGTGAGCATTGCATGGTGAGGCATCAGAGTGTGAATCGGTGTAGTGTGAAGAAAATGAGTTTGCATGTAGAGTTAGGGAGAGGATCGGAGCTAATGGAGTGAGTATCCGAGTGTGCATGAGTGTGGTGAAGTGGAAATGGGTTGCATGTTGGGTTTAAGTAAAGAAACAGAGTAAACCAGAAGTACCCTTGACTTAGAGTGAGAGAAACCGAAGTTGAGGAAGTCAACGCCTAGAGTGTCTTAGTGTTGAGAGTCTGTTGGTGAGTTTTTGAGGAGAGTATGTGTCTAAACACCATTAGCGAGGGTAGGGGACGCTTAAACCGAAGTGTAGGTGTTTCGCCTTAAGGTTACCGAGGTGTAGAGGAGTGAACCGAGGTCCTCAAAGCCGAGGTAGCGCCACCGAGGTGAAACGCCCAAATGCCTAAGTGTAGGTGAACCGAACCATGGAATGCCGAGAAGTGAATCCCCATGAGTTAGACGATTTTTCGTGTAAGGGGAGTGCGAATCGTGGAGCGCCCGAAGTGAGGGTTTGAGTGTAACATGCCGAGGTGCCAAAGCTGAGGTAGGTGCCGAGGTGATGTAGAATGCCGAGTTGGAGTAGTTAGCCGAGGTACACACATAGTGTGCCGAGGTGATTATTGTAAACACTAAACAAGTTTTTTGAGGGTTCGTCCCGTTTAGTTATGATGCTTATATTACGCACTAGATGCGTGTGAATTTTAATTATACTTTGATGATGTTTCTATTAAATGTAGCACTCTCTTTGAGGTGCGCGGAAAAGTTTTTGAAAACTCTGATTTTTATTGATTAAATTAGTATTTAAGTAGAAGGGGTGTTACAATACTTACCATAAATATATGTTTAATTATCATCAAAGATTTAGTAGTCGACTCTTTAACCATCTGGGAAAAGTTTGAATCTTGATCGGCGAGTATGTACAAACATCAAGTGGGAGAGGTCAATGCTTTAAATGGATCCCAGTACCTCGGGGGATTAATCTCCACAGTTGCTCACGTAGAGGACACCTCGGTTTAACCAAAAAATAAAAAATTTAGGATGTGGAGTTAATTTTTATAGAGATAATTTGTATAATTTTGCTTTTAACGAAGTAGAAAGTGACTCACATTATTATATTAGGATTTGTTTTTATGTTTTAAAGTCGAAGACAATTATATAAAAAGGATAGTGTCTTAGAAGAATTACATCGACATGATTTTTAATAAGCAAATGGTACTTTATAATGAAAAATATGAATAAATTATGAGTGAAAATTTTCAAAACAAATAATGGGTGTTCGATTTTATACAATAAGTTATAGAAGTAACATAAAAGTTTTAGACTTGTGGTCATAACCATAGGAAAATTCACAAGCATAGGAAGAATTCGCAAAACATTCAATTCATTAGGAATGAAGGTTAAATCAATTGAGCTCATTCCTAATGATTTTAAATTAAAAATCGCTAAACATTTTACTACGTTATTATTTTAACTTCTTGTCATCATACCCAATATAGTCCTTGTTCAATTTTGTAACTAATCCATTAAATTGATATTTAAATGCAATCTATGAGTTCAACACTCAATCTTACTGATGTTGAGGCAAAATCCCTAATAAAGTTTTGATGTTCAACAAACCTCAAGGATGAGAAGCTTAAGCTTTCTGATCATATGTATTACTAATGCTCTTGTTGAGTGTTTCATAAAGAACGAGGATTTTGAAATCATTCTCAAAAGATATTTGCTTATGAGAAGCATCAATTCTAAGAGAAAAGTAAGAGAAACATTTCCTCCACTACTACTAGAAAGGAAGCTTTCTTAAGCATAAAGGATTAAAGTCAATTACCACTTGGAAATCTTGGAAAAATTCTGCTTGAGAAGATTCATCAAGTGAAATGGCAATATGAGAAGAACATCTAAGAAGATCAAGCATGAGAAGAGTCCTGACAAAGAAAAATGAAGAAGATGAAATGCAATATCAAGCTAAGAAGAGTCATGATCCCAAGAAGGGTCATGATCATATGAATCATGTTAAGAAGAGTCATGGACCTGATAAGGGTCATGACAAGAAGAGTCATCAACCTTAAAAGTACTGCATCAACATGAGAAGATTCATCTTGAGAAGCATCATCTTCAACTTAACAAGTCATGAGAAGAATCACAGTGAGAAGGGTCACTGTGAGTAGGGTGATGACAATTTGTGTTCTGCGATCTTTGAAAATGACAAAGACAGAGCGTCTTTCCAATGGCTCCAAACGGCTAGCTGTTAATGCAACGACTCTATTTCATGGACCAGGAGTTAAAGGTCTAACAACTCTATATAACAACAGCTCTGGTCTTCATTGATCTTCAAGAGAGTGAATTAAACTTTGAGCTATCAACCTTCTCACACATTCAAGTTTTCTCTCTTCCATACTCAGCTACTTTTAAACCAGAAGGGATTCATCTTTCTCTTGAGTATGTATTAAGTCTTGTGTTGTAAATCATTCATGTATATCCTATATATGTCAACCAAGCTCTAAGTAATCCCAAAACCCTTGTAATCAAAGAACCTTGAATAGGGAACCTTCTCAAGTAGCATGTGTTGCTATAGGACTTGAGAAGTGAGTGCTTTTGTGTTAAAAGTAGTCTAATAGCTTTGGAGAAGTCTATTAGTTGAGTATACTGATAGGTAGAGAGTGTGAGAAGAAAACTACCAAGAGTTTTCAACTTGTGTGTAAGTGTGAAAGGGTGTAAACTATTTGGAAAATAGTGGAAAATCTCACTGGGTGTGAGGAGTGGAGTAGCCCATGTTATTGTTGGGTGAACCACTTTAAATCCATGTGTTATTTACTACTTTAAGTTGTAACACCCCAAAATAATTCAATTAATTAACTTAGTTGAGTTATTAAGGGTTTGCAACATTTTACTTTTAAGTCAAATAATTCATTAAGTGAAGGTTAAGCATGTGTTGCATTTTAGGAAAATGTCTAAGTTAGGAAAGGGTGTGGGTAGAAGAAGCCCACGGCCTAATAAGGCCAAGGCCTCATTTAAGTCCCTTAGGACATGTTAAATGGTGCCTTCGTAGGAGACCATTTCCTTTGTTCCAAAAATAGTCAAATTTCCAAATTAAGAAAGTAGAGAGAGAAGTGAGACTTAGAGAGAAGGAAGAGAACCGAAGGGAGAAGGAAGAGAACCGAAGGGAAGAGTGAGCTGAATCTTGAAGGATTCCTAGAAGTGCTAGTGAAGAGGGTGTGTCTATGGTTATAATCAGGTTAGGGGGCTCTTTTAATCCTTGTAATGTTTTGTGTTTGGTAGTATTTTGGTGTGAGTGGTACGATCACCTTGCATGTGTGTTTTATGTGTTGTTCATAACATGTTTTTCTTTGTGTTTTTGCTCTTTCTTTGTGATTTGTGGTGAGGTACGATGGTGGATCGGTTGGGAAAGAGAGAGGAGTGTAACACTCTCTCTGCTGTTGTGGTGAAGTGAGCATTGCATGGTGAGGCATCAGAGTGTGAATCGGTGTAGTGTGAAGAAAATGAGTTTGCATGTAGAGTTAGGGAGAGGATCGGAGCTAATGGAGTGAGTATCCGAGTGTGCATGAGTGTGGTGAGCTGGAAATGGGTTGCATGTTGGGTTTAAGTAAAAAAGCAGAGTAAACCGAAGTACCCTTCACTTAGAGTGAGAGAAACCGAAGTTGAGGAAGTCAACGCCTAGAGTGTCTTAGTGTTGAGAGTCCATGTTGGTGAGTTTGAGGGAGAGTATGTGTCTAAACACCATTAGCGAGGGGTAGGGACGCTTAAACCGAAGTGTAGGTGTTCGCGCCTTAAGGTTACCGAGGTGTAGAGGAGTGAACCGAGGTCCTCAGCCGAGGTAGCGCCACCGAGGTGAAACGCCCAAATGCCTAAGTGTAGGTGAACTGAACCATGGAATGCCGAGAAGTGAATCCCCATGAGTTAGACGATTTTTCGTGTAAGGAGTGCGCGTGGCGTGGCGCGCGCCGGAAGTGAGGGTTTGAGTGTAACATGCCGAGGTGCCAAAGCCGAGGTAGGTGCCGAGGTGATGTAGAATGCCGAGTTGGAGTAGTTAGTAGAGGTACACACATAGTGTGCCGAGGTGATGTTAGGCGCCAATGTTGCCTAGCACATTGTGGGGACGCCACTGTGAGTGCTATTTTAGCACCAAATGTGCATAAGTAAGGGAGCGATAGAGTCCATTTTGGTCCTTAGGTGACATTTTGGTCCCTAAGTGTCGTTGCGGTCCTCGGTGTGACAATTAGTCCACCATGGAGTGCCGAGGTGATCGGAGAGGTCGGTTGTTGAGTGCCGAGGTGATTGAGAGGTCGGTTGTAGGTCCTAGGGTGATTCTGCGGGGTGTAGTAGGGTCGACCTTAGCAACCGTGATGATGTCTAGATGGTGTGGACGTCGGTGAGCGACGGAGTAGAGCGGCGAGTAACGACGGTGAACGCGGTGTAAGCATTCACATGCGTTATGATTGATTGGTGTGTGATTGCATTTGTCATGAAGTCACATGTTCATGTGCATATAACGACGGAGGAGGTTTCGGCCTCGATGTGGTAGGACTTCGGTCTCCATATCAAATAACGACGGAGTAACGACGGAGAGCCGATAGGCTAAATAACGACGGTGGAGGTACCTCATTGCATAATGCCATGTGGTTGGGTTGCATACATGCATACATTTCATAATTTAATGTGTTTTTGAGCTGATTGATAATTGTTGTGGTTATTTGAACTATCGGTGAGTGTTGTATTATTTGAACCAACCGAGGTGCTTTAGTGCTATCTCTAACCTTAAGCTTCTTCACATTATATTACTTGTGTTAAGAGACTCACCCTAGCTGCTTTTATGTTGCTTCTCATGTCGGAAACTTGCAGGTACACATGAGTGATGGTTGTGCCTAGCTCAAGTCGGTTGTGTCTGCTCTGGTCGTGTAACACTGGGATGGGGCCGAGTAGATTTTAGTGCTTTATATGCCGATCTTGTGTACTTTCTGATAGATAGTCCTTTGAACTAAACTATCACATTTTGTTGTAACTTTTACTATGTATTATGACTTGATGTCTTACTGGCCGAGGTGCCTTATATGTCTTACTGGCCGAGGTGCCTTATATGTCTTACTGGCCGAGGTGCCTTATGTTATGGGCTTAGACCCTTCTGCCGATGTAATGCGCATGATTACATGCTTAGTATAATGCTGTGCAACTGTTTGAACTTAATTAAATTTCTGTTTTCCTTTTTAAATCATCAAATGTAGCCCTCCTTTGAGTGGAATTTTGAAACTCTGATTTTAATTTAGTAGATCGAATTGATTAGATAAGGGGTGTTACATAAGTACTTAGTTTACGGTTTGAGAAAAACTCCTCTTGAGGAGATATTTTTGAAAACCTGAGAAGAGTTAATTCTGACCCTTCTCAGCTACAACTACAACAAGAGTTTTTCAACCCTTCTCAAAACTTTTCTAAGACTATAAAATGTTTTGAAACTCTTAACAAGTGGTTTACAAACTTAATATATCTTTCACAGTAAGACTCTACTTGAAACAATTGGGAAATAACTGTGAGAAGAGTGAAGGAAGTTTTGATTGATCCTTCTCAGTTCTACATAACTGTGAAGACTATTCAATCACCCTTCTTGACTCATCTAATTCATTAAGAGGATTGTTTCTGCATAGCACATAACACCCACTCTCCTGATTCTCAAGTACACTTGTGAATCAAAGTTCTTTTATTTTAAGAAAATTTAAAAGGGTCACAATTCCAACCCCCTTCCTTGTGACACTGGTGACTTCAATTGGTATCAGAGCTAGACCTCTGGGGTTTAGCTCACTTAACAGTGAAAGAGGAAAAGATCTTGGAAGAATTCATGGCAAAACTAAACTCTGTCACCTTCTTGCCAGAAGGTGCCTCATCTAATAGGCCACCTGGATTCAATGGTGAACACTACTACTATTGGAAGAATCAAATGAAGTTGTTCCTTGAATCTCAAGACACTGATATTTTGGACATTGTTGAAAATGGGCCATTCACTCCAACAATAGCTGGTCCTGTTCCAAATTCTAGGATTCCAAAGCCAAAAGCTGATTGGACAACAGAGGAGAAACACAAAGTGTCTGCCAAATTCCAAAGCCAAGTACTATCTTACATGTGCTTTGGGAAGAGCAGAATATGACAAAATTGTGGGAAAGGAAACTGCAAAAGAAATATGGGATACACTACAAACATCATGAAGGAACAGATCAAATCAAAGAAGCTAAGAAAGGAATGCTCATCCATGAATTGAAATGTTCAAAATGTTAGAAGAAGAAACCATTGATGAAATGTTTGGCAGATTCACTACTATCATTAACGGATTGAGTGCACTTGGGAAAACTTACCCAAATGCTGAGAAGGTTAGCAAATTGCTAAAATGCCTTCCAAAGGCATGGAGACCTAAGAAAACAGCTATAGAAGAAGCCAAAACTCAGTCTGAATTAGACATTGATCATTTGCTTGGATCTCTCAAGATTCATGAGCAAGAGCTCATGGAAGAACTACATCCAAAGAGAAAGACAGTGGCTCTCAAAGTCTCTCACAAAGAAGAAAGCAACCCTTCTCACAAAGGAAAAGGAGCTGCACTCAAAGCTTCTCAAGAAAGTGATGATGAGCAAGAAAGTGGTGAGGATACAGAAGGAGAAGAGCTTGCATTGATATCTAAAAGAATCAACAGATGGCTGAATAACAAAAGAAGAGGAAGGAATCAATTCAAAAAGGATACATTCAAAGGAGATAGATCAAAGTTCACATGCTTTGAATGGAAAAAGCCTGGCCACATGAAACAAGATTGTCCATTGCTCAAAAAGGGGCCAAGAAAGTTCACATCTCAAAAGAAAGCCCTGTTAGCTACTTGGGATGATTCAGAAGAGTCATCAAGTGAGCAAGAAGAGGAATCTGCAAATCTATGTCTCATGGCAGGAACAGAACAACAAGAAGAGGTACAAAATTCTGAACTCTTTAAATGTGAAACATGCAAAGAAATTGAATCCTCCTTTGATAGCTTGCTATATGATTCTGATATTCTATCTAGAAAATGCATGGTGTTCAAAGAACAAATAGGAATTTTCAAAAAGGAAAATGAGGAGTTAAAAATACAAAATGAAAGAATGGGAAAAACAATTTCCACACTTCAATCATCCCATTTCAAACTATCAAAACAATTTCAACTCCTCAGTTTGAAAGTACCAGAATTTCCCATCACTTCTAACTTGGAACTTGAAAAGGTAAATGAAAATCTTAGAAAACAAGTTAGTGATTTGACAAATGAGCTTATGATTTGTGCACAACAACTTGAAGCTTCTCAGAAGAGTTTAACACCTTCTGAGCAAAACCAATTGTCCAAGAAGGGTCAAAGAAGACCCAGGAACAAATGCTCCAATTTCAAACAAACTGGACATTATGCTTCTACTTGTAAATCATATTATAAACATCCCATACATGTGAAAATTAACCCTCAAGGACCCAAAGACAAATGGGTACCTAAATCATTGTCATAAACAAATGCAGGTATGCCTCTTAGCATCAAGAAAGAAGCTGTGGTTCCTAGACAGTGGATGCTCAAGGCATATGACAAGGGAGAAGGATAAATTTCTCTCCATGGAGAGCTTTGATGGAGGACTTGTCATGTTTGAAAACAATGACAAAGGCTACATCAAATGAATAGGTACAGTAGGTAAAATAAACTCTGCTCAGATTCAAAATGCGCAATTTGTGAAAGGACTCAAACATAACTTACTTAGTGTAAGTCAGTTATGCGATTCTAGACATGAAGTGACTTTTAAATCTGATGTATGCAAAATAAATAGTTTAGAGTCTGGTAAAACTATTTTCACTGATCATAGAACTAAACAACCTATATAGCATATGTCTAGATGATCTTCCTGATCAAATGTGTCTAATTTCTAAGGAAGATGATAAGTGGATGTGGCATAGGAGATTTGGTCATATAAGCATGAGAACTCTTTCAAAACTATCCAAACTTGATTTGGTCAGAGGACTCCCAAAGATCAAATATGAGAAGGTTAAATCATGTGAGGCATGCATTCAAGGAAAGCATGTCAAGTCTTCTTTCAAACCTATTAACATGATTTCAACTAAAAGACCTTTGGAACTCTTGCATATGGATCTTTTTGGTCCAACCAAACATGCTAGTCTTAGTGGAAAAAGATATGGTTTTGTTATTATTGATGATTACTCTAGGTTCACTTGGGTGATTTTTCTTAAACACAAAGATGAAGCTTTTGAAAGTTTTAAAACCTTTTTCAAGAAAGTTCAAAATGAGAAAGGTTCTAACATTGTTGCAATTAGAAGTGACCATGGAGGAGAATTTGAAAATGCCTTATTTAAAACCTTTCTTGAAGAGAATGGTGTGTCTCACAACTTCTCTTGTCCAATAACTCCTCTACAGAATGGTGTGGTTGAAAGAAAAAATAGAACATTGCAAGAAATGGCTAGAACATTGCTCAATGATTCAAAAATAGAAAAATACTTTTGGGCAGAGGCAGTCAACACTGCTTGTTATGTTTTGAATAGAGCAACAATTAGAAAAATCTTAAACAAAACCCCATATGAACTATGGAAAGGAAAGAAACCTATCATCTCATATTTTCATGTGTTTGGTAGTGATTGCTATGTTTTGAACAACAAAGACAATCTAGGAAAATTTGATGCCAAATCTGATCCTGCACTCTTCTTAGGATATTCACTTATCTCAAAAGCATATAGAGTTTTCAATCTTAGGACTAAAGATGTAGAAGAAAGCATGCATGTTATGTTTATGGATACTAACAGTTCTATTAGAGAAGAAGATGATGAAATTACTGCAGAAGAAACGGGCAAGAAGGGAAGTGATACAAATGAGAAAGTTGAAGAAGATTAAACAAACAACCCTTCTCAGCCCTCGAGTACACCAAATGAGCAACCTACTCAAGCTTCTGACCTACCTAGAAGTTGGAGACTAGTCTCTCATCATCCTCAAGATCAAATAATTGGAGAAACATCTGAACCAGTAAGAACAAGAAGCTCCTTTAGAAAAGAAACATCTCAAAGTGCTCTTATATCTCAAATAGAACCTAAGAACATAAATGAAGCAATTTGTTATACCCCAAATTTGTCCGAGTTCTTTTTAATAGTTTTTAATTTGGACTTTTTCTTTATTTTGGACTTTTTCTGAAAATTACAAAAAATAGTAGTTTTTTTGCGTATTTTCGGGTGTTAGTTTTTAGCTACTATTCGAAGGAAATTTCTCTTTCCTTGGACCTCGTTTTTACGATCTGAACGGTGAAAGTGAAGACATATTTCCCACGAACCCGCTGTTAAAAAATGAAGACGATCCGACGGTTAACGAATCCGGAATCACACTTTTACGATGAGAGGTTTGAGAAAAACGGACCAAAAACTACAGCTATTGCAAAGGCAATTTCTCTCTCATCAGACCTCGTTTCAACGATTCGAACGGTGAAAGCGTAGATATATGTCTAACGAACCTACTGTCAAAAAAGAAAGACGATCCAACGGTTAACGAATCCGGAATCGCAATTTTACGGTGACAGGTTTGAGAAAAACGGGACTTATGTTTTAAAGGGGAATTACTTTCTCTACCTTGTTTTACTCCCACATCACTCGCAAGAAACAAAAGCTCCCTAGCAATTGGATATAAAAGGGGTTGAGAGGTGAAGTCAAGGAGGAGATCATTGGCGGGTTAAGTGATCTTTTGGGTCAAAGCGTTCGCGGCCCATTTCACTAAAAACCTGTCTTTAATCATTTGGACGTTTTGAGTCGGCTTTCCGATTCTCAAAGCTGTTCTTGCGGTCTTGGGGGTCAAAATGGACCAGATTGGAGTCCGGTTTGCTGCTCAGTCCGGTTCGGCACTCGTCGAGTCCAGGTTAGATTTGTATTTATTTTGTTTATTTTTATGTACATATTTATTTATCAGTTATTTGTAATATAATTTATTTATTTATTTATTTATTGTTTATTTATATATCTATTCTTATTTATTTATGTATATAGTTATTTATTTATTCATTTTTTTAGCCTAGTCTTTATTAATTATCAGTTTTTGTCTTTTTTTATGCACAAATTATTATTTTTTCAAAAATCAAATAAAAGACTAAGTCGGTTGTACAACCGGGCTAGTCACCATCCTAGGACCAATGAGCTGTACAGTTCAGTAATCCTAAAAACTTATAAAAATATAAATAAATTATTTTTCCTAAAAAATAGGGGACTAAGTCGGTTGTACAACCGGGTTAGTCAGCGTTGTAGAACTAATGAGCTGTACAGTTCAGGAGTTCTAGAATACCTATTCTAAAACCAACTCACCTCACATCAAACAAACTTTTTTCAAAACAACCTCAAAAAAATACTTTCAAAAAGTAGGGGACTAAGTCGGTTGTACAACCGGGTTAGTCAGCGTTCTAGAACTAATGAGTACATGCAGATTCAGAGTTCTAGAATACCTATTCTAAAACCAACTCACCTCACATAAAACAAACTTCTTTAAAAAAAAACCTCAAAAAAATACTTTCAAAAAGTAGGGGACTAAGTCGGTTGTACAATCGGGTTAGTTAGTCGGCGTCTAGAATCGATGAGTTATGCAGTTCAAGGAGTCCTAGGACCCCTACACTAAAAAACACCAACCAACAAACCTTTTTCAGGAAGAACTACGTAGCTTTGATTCCTCCATTGCATCCGGAGGTACGTAGGAGCAAGAGTCAACTCTTGTCAAGCACTAAAAATTAAAAATTTAATTAAGTCTCTTTCTAAAAGGGTAAATATTAGTAAACCATAATTAATTAGACAAAGGATGTCGTCGGGTGCTAATACCTTCCCCAAGCATAACGACTCCCGAACCCTAAACTTGCCTTGTCCTAAACCAAAAGGGATTTTCCGAATTTGCCCTTAAACTAAAATTTGGTGGCGGCTTCCTTTCGAACTTCGAAGAATCCATTCTAGGATTTTTCGGTCGCTACACAATTGTTGATGAATCTTGGATTGAAGCAATGCAAGAAGAGCTTGCTCAATTTGAGAAGAATGAGGTATGGAACTTAGTGCCTTCTCCCTCACATCAATCTGTTATTGGTACTAAGTGGGTGTTCAGAAACAAAATGGATGAAAATGGTAAGGTGGTTAGAAATAAAGAAAGCTTAAGAATGAGATCTTTATTTCTCAAGAAAAATACATCAAAGATCTGCTTAAGAAGTACAAAATGAGTGATGCAAAAGCTATGGCAACCCCTATGCACCCTTCTGCAAGTATTGAGAAGGATGAAAAAGGTAAATCTGTGTCTAGAGAAGGACTATAGAGGTATGATAGGTTCTCTATTATATCTTGTAACACCCCAAAATTAATTAGGTGAGTATTTAACTAATTTATTTAGGTGATTATTTAATTTACTTAATTAAGTGATTATGACTAATTTAATTAAGTAATATGTTAGTTGGCCATATTTAAATAATAATAAGGTAATCAATTTATTTAAAGAGTGAGGTGTAGTAAATAAATGAGGGGTCTAAATTAATTAAGTGGAATAATTAAGTTAGGATTTATTTCTATTAGTTAGGAGGTGTTTAAGTATTAGGAGTGGTGGTAGTAAAGAGGGGAGGTGGGTGTAAGTAATAGGGCCCAAATTGATTGGGCCTAGGGTTAAATGAGAAGTAAAAGAATGGAATTGAGAGGAGAAAGAAAAGTTGTAGAGAACCAGAGAGAGTGAGAGAGAAAGGAGGGGAAACCGTGGGAGGAAAAAGGAAAGGAGGAGGAGAAG
This sequence comes from Oxytropis ochrocephala, assembly GCA_020916435.1. Lineage (NCBI taxonomy): Eukaryota > Viridiplantae > Streptophyta > Magnoliopsida > Fabales > Fabaceae > Oxytropis > Oxytropis ochrocephala. The sequence goes on from CM037091.1 coordinate 44,398,966, forward strand.
AAGTGGAGAGAACTTCTCCATCTTGGCTCAAGGTGAGGGCTTTTTGGTATCAATCTTCTCCATTTTTCCTCCTCTAGCTATTGATGTAAGTTTCAACACCTAATTTCTTCTTGTTTGCATTTTGCCATTAATGGGGTTTTGTTCCCTTTGACTCTAGGGAGGAGGGATTTCGGTTTTGCTGGAAATAGGATGTGGGGTGCTTCATTTTGTTGATTGTTGGTGTTTGGTTGAAGCTCTAGCTCATTTGAGGTTAGGGGACTCTCCATTACATCTATAATAATTTGTAGGATATGTTTTATAGGAGGAATAGCTCTAGGAATGATTTGTTGTGTGAAATTGATGTGATTGTATGTTGGTTGATGTATGAAATGCTTAATTTTGTTTGATATCATATTGCTTGTTGTTGGAAAAATGTGTGTTGTGAATTATGCATGTTATATGTTTGAGGAAATGTTGCCATGAAGAGAAGTGTGTGAATATGATAATTTAATGAAGTGGAGTTAATGTCTATATGTGTGTTGTTATGTGAGAAATAAATTGTTGGGAAGAAAATTGGGTTTGAAGTAGTTTGGTAGGGATGTTAGAAAGGTGGGGGGCGCCAAATGCCTAGGCAAATGGCGCCTAGTATACTGTTTCTGGCGTGCGTTGTGTGTAAGTGCAGGGAGGGGCGCCATTTGCTAGGCAAAATGGCGCCAGGCTTGCTAGTTGGTGGCTGGGCAGGGAGTGGGGCGCCATTTTACTGGGAAGATGGCGCCTGGTGGCGTGTCCAAGTGCTGGTGTCGTGTCTGTGCAGGTGAGGGGCGCCAAATGCTAGGCATTTAGGCGCCTGGTGGTGTGTGCGTGCGTACTGTGGGTGGGTGCGTGCGTGGGGCGCCAATCCCCTAGGATTTTGGCGCTGAGTGTGGTCGTGTGCGTGTGTGGGTCTTTGCGAAGTGGCACGGCAGGAGGCGCCGATTTCCTTGAAACTTGGCGCCTGTGAGTGTGTGTTGGGCTGCATGTGTGTGTGTTGTGCTAAGTGGGGCGCCAAAGTGGCTGCCCCTTGGCGCCTAGGGTGCTTAAATGGAACCTAAGTGACGTATTTTGTCCCTAAGAATTAATTTAATCCTTGGTGTGACAAACTAGTCCCTAAGAATTAAATTAATCCTTGGAGAGACAAAATAGTCCCTTAGTCTACAAATAAGCCTAATACGTCAAAATAATTCCTAAGTACCAACAATAATCCTAGTGTGTTCTATACCTTCCTAAACTCCAAATTAATCTTGAGTGTGTCAAAAATGGTCTTAGGTGTGGAAAAGGTCCTTATGAGGTGGGTTGGTCCTTAGGTGGGATTTAATTGATTAAATAAGTTGTGATGGTAAGGTGAAAGATAAAATGGTGGGTTAATATTTGATGTGGGCTTCGGCCAAAGAGGTGGTTAATAAATGATGAGGGCTTCGGCCAAAGAGGTGAGTTGATGATTGGTGTGATGCATTTGTTGTATTGTCATGCATTTGTCATGGAGTCACATGAATCATATGCATATAAACAAGGTGGGTTGGCTTCGCCAAATGACGAGGCTTCGGCCAAATGGCGAGGGCCGGCAAATTCGGCCAAAATGACGAGAATGGATCCACATGCATATTGCATACATGCATCAACTCATACATTCTTAGAATCCTTGTTGATGTATAATTAACCCAATATTGTTGTTGTTGATATTTTAATGGAATGATAAATGATTGGATTATTTTGGATAGTTGTTACTAGATGTTTTCCTAATATAATGCTTATCTTATTTGTTATTATTTATGTAAAGAGTCTCACCCTAGCATTTTTGTGTTGCCTGCTCTCGTGGCGACCAATAGGTGATTCTGAGTGAAGGTGCTAGACCTTCTTGAGTCTTCGAGTCAGCTCTGATTAGTGACACCCTGGGATGGGGCTTAGTACCATTATTTTATGTTATGTATTAAACTGATTTAGACTATGTATTTGAGTATGTTGAACTCAGTTGTTATTTCCGCTGTGCTGTGAATTTTTCTGGATTATTGTAAACACTAAACAGGTTTTTTTGAGGGTTCGTCCCGTTTGGTTATGATGCTTATATCACGCACTAGATGCGTGTGAATTTTAATTATACTTTGATGATGTTTTTATTAAATGTAGCACTCTCTTTGAGGCGCGTGGAAAAGTTTTTGAAAAACTCTGATTTTTATTGATTAAATTAGTACTAAGTAGAAGGGGTGTTACATTAGTGGTATCAGAGCAGTCCGGTCCGTCCGGCCAAGTTGTCGAGTCTGTTAACCCTCGAGTCTTGGTACTCGTTATAAATCATAACTATGTTGCTGTTTATTACTGTTAATTTTGTTGGTTTGTTAATTAATTGACGTGCCTTGTGACTTAATTGTTAGATTACGATTGAAAATTATATTGTATTATTGAAGTATATGTGACTGAACTGTGTAACTGGTGGTTATACCATTGAGTTTGTATGTTCGTGACTGTTGTCTGTATCATTAAGATGTGTGATTAAAAGAGTTCTAACGACGTCAAAGGAGTGAAAGTCGTGACGACGCCTTCGCACTCCGGACTGCGTTAAAAGTCTTTTAATGTAGTAGATATAAATTTGAAAGAAAGTAGTTTTTGTGACCTTAATTAGTTGGCTGCATGAGTAGGAGGGACTGATCACCCCAATCACTCATCCCCAATGAAAGAGGCGACAATTACTCATAGTTATTATTAACTTCGGATGCATGCACTAATTTTAATTTGATTGATTGCTTGAGTAGCTTATTAGAATATAGAGAGTACCCTTATGCGACCTAAATCTTGGTAAATTATACACTAGACAATAATTGCAGGATTATTTGTTGAATATTGTTGTGCTTGATTGACATTTTTGTTATAGGTTGATTGTTGTTGTGATGTGTCGGGATTTGAGTTGACTAGTACTAAATTGTTTTCAAGATAGTATGCTAGAACGAAATGCTGCGCAATGCTAAATTTTCAATTTTTCAAGTAAGGTTGCATAACTTGAAGTTTTGACATTTTTAATGTTTTAATTTGACTTGTTTCGTGAGCATAGTGTGATTTGTCAAAGACTAAATGATTAACTTCTCTTACCTTCTGGGTTATGTTGGAAATCAAATTTTGAACTAATAAGTAGTTGTTTATGTGATTACATGCTTGAGTGATAGTAAAGTTGAAGTTTGCATGTAGTTTCCCTTTTTGACAAAACGATGAGTTTTATGATTTTAAAAGGAAACGGTACTTGGAAAATTTTATGCTATTGGAAAATGAATGTGAGGTCAAGTTAGTGTCGAATTCTGTTTCCGAAATGTTCTAAGATCTTATTTCAAAATGTGACATAAATTCAGTTTTTGAACCGATTAAGTTGTGATTTAATGATGTTTGAAAAATTAGGAGATTAGACATAAAGTGCATGATTAAATGAGTTAAAAATTTTATGCTATGAGAAGGGTGAGTCCAATAATAATTGTCACTTCTTGAAAATTGTTTTACGTGGCTTATAAAATCTAATGACTAAAAGCGGCAACGAGACTTTTGTGCATACATTTATTTGACTAGTTTTCCTTGCTAAGTGTTAACAAGGGTAATTAATTTCATGTGGTTAAACTAATATCAAATGCGGAATCAAAACAATTGTTTTATGATACATGTATTGGTTATATTCTTTGTGATATGAAATCGATTCAATTGTGGTAGGATTTTAAGTCCCATGTTATTTTCTAGGGAAATTGTAAAATCACATGTTAGCCAACCCCTAGGAATAAAGGACATCGAAGAAAATGCCTACATGTTTAATCTTTCTAAATTGCGTGTTTAAGTTGTTGCATGATTGGTTAGGCTTACTTGATGTTCGATGAAATGCATAAGTATGTAATGATTGTAAATGGTTTTGGTGATTGATAATGGTGAGTTTTATGTACGTATGATTTATGTACGTTACTAGATGTTGTTTCAGTCTTTTAAAAACTGGTATTGTTTGGTCAATTGAAAAATTATGTGGTTTGTCATTTCGAAAACTTTGTTGAAAGCTTGATAATTTGCCACTGATTGGGTTGAATTCGGAGTTGTGTGGCTCCAGTTATGAGTCTCCAAAGTCGAGCCAATTTTTTTTTTTTTTTTAGTCAATCTGTGGGTAGGTTCGGTGTTTGCAAGTTTTATGTTTCCAAACGAACTCCATTTTGAACGATTCTTTTTCCATTAGAAACTACACTCAAAGTGTTTTTATTCGGGCTAAAGTTTTGTCCCATTTAGTCAAGTTTAAGTCAGTTTAACGTGAAATGAAGTAGGAGGACAGAATCTGTCAAGTCTAGGGACTGTTCGGGTTGCTTCTAAAAACTGTACCAATTGACTCATTGTTTTGAAACTTTAATGACATATTCAGAAACTACACATCCGTGGCTTTCCAACAAGTATTTATTTGTCGAAATCCGAGGTCGTTTACTATTTTAATTAATTCGCCAAAGTAGACACATAGTTGCAGAATTTTTGCACCTGAGTTTAAAAAGAATAATTAGAACGTGGAATGAAATGATTAATTGTAGAATAGGTCAAACTTGAATTTTGTTATTATGATCATGTTAATTGTTGATGTGAACGATGTTAGAGATACGATAACTTGTTGGGATTGGTATTGTTGTGTTAATTACGGTTGTTAGGGTTGTTGGGCCCCTGGCCATAATTGTTGTTGTCTCTTGTGTTGGGTGGTGGGTAGGATTTTGACAACCTACTGAGGTTAGAATACCTAATTGGGGAGTAAGAGTGTAGGGAAGAGTGTGTGATCATTGCGTGTAACGATAGGACTCGGATGATAACGGTTAGCGGAGATAAGAAGAGTGGATGTTGATTTCATGAGTTTAGCGTAGATTTTCGAGGGGGATAGCAATCGTTCATATAAGATAGTGCAGGGAGAGGAGAGTTCGGGCAAAGAGCCAAGTGGGGAGACGCTCACTGCGGGAATTGTGTGTCATTCTTGAACTCAGTAGTGGCGATTTATGCTTAGAATGAAAGTACACAGTTATGTAACCTAAGCGGTGGAGTCAATATATTAGGTTGAGATCCATGAGGAGAAGTAGACGCATACGTTAGTGTTTCATGCTGGACCAAAGAATAGAACTTTGAAAGGGTTGTAGGTGGATGTACCAGGGGTTAACACTAGGATTTAAATCGTGTAAGTTTTCGAAGAGATTAAGTGCGAACTAGATTCATCTTGTTGTTGAGATTAGCGTGATTTTCGAGGACGAAAATATTCTAAGTGGGGGAGAGTTGTAACACCCCAAAATTAATTAGGTGAGTATTTAACTAATTTATTTAGGTGATTATTTAATTTACTTAATTAAGTGATTATGACTAATTTAATTAAGTAATATGTTAGTTGGCCATATTTAAATAATAATAAGGTAATCAATTTATTTAAAGAGTGAGGTGTAGTAAATAAATGAGGGGTCTAAATTAATTAAGTGGAATAATTAAGTTAGGATTTATTTCTATTAGTTAGGAGGTGTTTAAGTATTAGGAGTGGTGGTAGTAAAGAGGGGAGGTGGGTGTAAGTAATAGGGCCCAAATTGATTGGGCCTAGGGTTAAATGAGAAGTAAAAAGAATGGAATTGAGAGGGAGAAAGAAAAGTTGCAGAACCGAGAGAGTGTGAGAGAGAAAGGAGGGGAAACCGTGGGAGGAAAAAGGAAAGGAGGAGGAGAAGAAGTGGAGAGAACTTCTCCATCTTGGCTCAAGGTGAGGGCTTTTTGGTATCAATCTTCTCCATTTTTCCTCCTCTAGCTATTGATGTAAGTTTCAACACCTAATTTCTTCTTGTTTGCATTTTGCCATTAATGGGGTTTTGTTCCCTTTGACTCTAGGGAGGAGGGATTTCGGTTTTGCTGGAAATAGGATGTGGGGTGCTTCATTTTGTTGATTGTTGGTGTTTGGTTGAAGCTCTAGCTCATTTGAGGTTAGGGGACTCTCCATTACATCTATAATAATTTGTAGGATATGTTTTATAGGAGGAATAGCTCTAGGAATGATTTGTTGTGTGACATTGATGTGATTGTATGTTGGTTGATGTATGAAATGCTTAATTTTGTTGATATCATATTGCTTGTTGTTGGAAAAATGTGTGTTGTGAATTATGCATGTTATATGTTTGAGGAAATGTTGCCATAAAGAGAAGTGTGTGAATATGATAATTTAATGAAGTGGAGTTAATGTCTATATGTGTGTTGTTATGTGAGAAATAAATTGTTGGGAAGAAAATTGGGTTTGAAGTAGTTTGGTGGGGATGTTAGAAAGGTGGGGGGCGCCAAATGCCTAGGCAAATGGCGCCTAGTATACTGTTTCTGGCGTGCGTTGTGTGTAAGTGCAGGGAGGGGCGCCATTTGCTAGGCAAAATGGCGCCAGGCTTGCTAGTTGGTGGTCTGGCAGGAGTGGGCGCCATTTTCTTGGGAAGATGGCGCTGGTGGCATGTCAAGTCCGTGTCGTCGTGTGTGTAGTGCGGTGAGGCGCCAAATGCTAGGCATTTAGGCGCCTGGTGGTGTGTGCGTGCGTACTGTGGGTGGGTGCGTGCGTGGGGCGCCAATCCCCTAGGATTTTGGCGCCTGAGTGCAGGGTTGTGCGTGTGTGGGTGCTGCAGAAGTGGCACGGCAAGGGAGGGGCGCCAGTTTCCTTGAAACTTGGCGCCTGTGGGTGTGTGTTGGGCTGCATGTGTGTGTGTTGTGCTAAGTGGGGCGCCAAAGTGGCTGCCCCTTGGCGCCTAGGGTACTTAAATGGAACCTAAGTGACATATTTAGTCCCTAAGAATTAATTTAATCCTTGGTGTGACAAACTAGTCCCTAAGAATTAAATTAATCCTTGGAGAGACAAAATAGTCCCTTAGTCTACAAATAAGCCTAATACGTCAAAATAATTCCTAAGTACCAACAATAATCCTAGTGTGTTCTATACCTTCCTAAACTCCAAATTAATCTTGAGTGTGTCAAAAATGGTCTTAGGTGTGGAAAAGGTCCTTATGAGGTGGGTTGGTCCTTAGGTGGGATTTAATTGATTAAATAAGTTGTGATGGTAAGGTGAAAGATAAAATGGTGGGTTAATATTTGATGTGGGCTTCGGCCAAAGAGGTGGTTAATAAATGATGAGGGCTTCGGCCAAAGAGGTGAGTTGATGATTGGTGTGATGCATTTGTTGTATTGTCATGCATTTGTCATGGAGTCACATGAATCATATGCATATAAACAAGGTGGGTTGGCTTCGGCCAAATGACGAGGGCTTCGGCCAAATGACGAGGGCTTCGGCCAAATGACGAGGGCTTCGGCCAAAATGACGAGAATGGATCCACATGCATATTGCATACATGCATCAACTCATACATTCTTAGAATCCTTGTTGATGTATAATTAACCCAATATTGTTGTTGTTGATATTTTAATGGAATGATAAATGATTGGATTATTTTGGATAGTTGTTACTAGATGTTTTCCTAATATAATGCTTATCTTATTTGTTATTATTTATGTAAAGAGTCTCACCCTAGCATTTTTGTGTTGCCTGCTCTCGTGGCGACCAACAGGTGATTCTGAGTGAAGGTGCCAGACCTTCTTGAGTCTTCGAGTCAGCTCTGATTAGTGACACCCTGGGATGGGGCTTAGTACCATTATTTTATGTTATGTATTAAACTGATTTAGACTATGTTTTTGAGTATGTTGAACTCAGTTGTTATTTCCGCTGTGCTGTGAATTTTTCTGGATTATTGTAAACACTAAACAGGTTTTTTTGAGGGTTCGTCCCGTTTGGTTATGATGCTTATATCACGCACTAGATGCGTGTGAATTTTAATTATACTTTGATGATGTTTTTATTAAATGTAGCACTCTCTTTGAGGCGCGTGGAAAAGTTTTTGAAAAACTCTGATTTTTATTGATTAAATTAGTACTAAGTAGAAGGGGGTGTTACATATCTCACTGCAAGTAGACCAGATATAGTTTTCTCAGTTGGGTTGTGTGCAAGATTTCAATCTACTCCCAAGGAATCTCATCTATGTGCTGTAAAGAGAATCTTTAGATACCTTGTTGGAACACCAAACACAGGCTTGTGGTACAAGAAAAGAACCCATTTTGACTTAATTGGGTACTGTGATGCTGACAATGCTGGAGACAAAGTGGAAAGAAAAAGCACCAGTGGTTCATGCCAACTTCTTGGAGAATCACTTATCTCATGGTCATGCAGAAAGCAAAACACAATTTCCTTGTCAACCACAGAAGCAGAATATGTCTCTGCAGCAAGATGTTGCTCTAAAATACTTTGGATAAAAAAATCATCTTGAAAACTACTCTCTAAGCTATCCAGGTATTCCTATCTTCTGTGATAATACTAGTGCTATAAACTTGTCTAAAAATCCTATCCAACATTCAAGGTCTAAGCACATTGACATTAAACATCACTTCATTAGAGATCATGTGCAAAAGAAAGATATAGAACTTGTTTTTGTTGACACTAAACATCAACTAGCTGACATTTTCACTAAAGCTCTTCTAGAAGAGAATTTTAGTTATATTAAAAGCATGTTGCACATTATTGAAAACCCCTCAAATGAGAAGGGTTATGACCACCAACCTTCTCAAGCCTGAGAAGGGTCATTTCCCAATCTTCTCACTTCTGAGAAGGGTCATTAGTTCTTATATGACAGTAAAAATAAAAATTCCAAAAAGATTTTTTGTTTGTTCTTTTTCAGGTTGATTGACATGTTTGTTTATTACTTAAATATAGGTAGATTAATGTCTTTAAGTAGTATATTCTCTTTTATGCTTTTGTCTTAAAATAGTTTATTTAAGAAAAGACCAAAAATAGGTTACTAGCCGTTTAACGACTAAGTCATTTCATTAAATCCTTTTCAAATGTTACACACATCAGTCAAATGATGTTGTAACCGTTGGGCATTAACCGTTTGGAAGTTAATAAAAACACGTCAATTCCCTCCTCATTCACGCACTTAACCGTTGAATGTGAACACTTCTCCTCTCTCTTCTTCTTCTAATGAAACGCTCAAAGAACCCACAACCCACTTCAACCTACTCTGATTCCTCACACGAATCTATTCATAGAATCCCCAACTTCATTCTTCTTGGTCCTCCTCAACCCGTTTGTAACGTAAAACCTCTAAACTCGCGTCCTGCAAAAATGAAGCATGCACCTACAAAATCAAGGAGATCTTCAAGAATCATTCTACAAACTGCTGCGAAAAACACTTCTGGAACTGATCCTAATGCTCCAATAGACTTGGAGAAGGATGAGAAGGTTTCCTCTCAAGCAACAAAGCAAACCGTTGTTTTTGAGAAGGTTGAAGAACAATCTCAACTCTCATACAAGAAGGAATCCATTAAGGGAAAGGCTAAAATAGCAAGTCAGAAGACTGCAATAAAGGAATCAAAGGCTGAGAAGGAAGATACTACAAAGGAAAGGCCTTCTCAAGGGACAAAAAGGAAGAAGCCTGACATGAATTTATGGAACAAGAAGGCAATAGTCTCTGGCACTGATTACTCAATCGAGAAAATTGAGAAAAATGGATGGATCATCACTCCTTATCTGAACTTCCAGAAATGGGAACATTTCATCAACCAAAACCCCCCCTGTTTTCAGAGAAAAGGTAAGAGATTTTTATGCAAATGAACAATATTCTCTAGAGCCTCTCCAAATCACTTCTTGGATTGATGGCAGAGAATTTACCATATCTCCTTACACCCTTGGTCGTACCTTAGGTATCCCAAGTGAGGGCATTCAAATCTTTGAAGAGAATTGGTACAATGCACTAGGCATTTCTGCTCAGGAACTTAGAACCATCCTTCTTAAGGACCCTTCTCTTGACATTTCTGCTCCAAACCTTAAACCTATAGTAAGGCTACTTCATCACATTAGTAGTCATACTCTCTTACCTAGAGCGGGATCTTTTGAGAAGGTTACTACAGGTGATTGTATCATCCTATATCACCTCATGGAGAAGAAACCCGTGAGCCTTCCTTACCTCATGATTCACCACATGATCAATGCTATTAGAGCTGATAAACTCCAAAACTCCCTTCCATATGGCAAAATCCTAACCACTGTGTTCAACCATCATCTCTTTACCTTTCCTGAGAAAGAAGGAATTCGTGTGCCTAAGCCATTTACTTCCAAAAACCTCAAGCTCATGAAGTTAGGTGATGCTCCAAGGGATGAGCAGAATGAAGGAAAATCTAAGAAGCAGAAGATTGCTAAAGATGATGCTGATGAGACTATAGCAGAAGCTCTTAAAAGAGAAAAGAGATCAAAGAAGAGAAATGATACGCCTAAGGTCTCTGAGAAGGTTACAAAACCTAATAAGGGTAAGGAAAAAGAGATAGAAGTTCAACCTAGTGAGGAAGATTCCTCAAATAGGCCAGAGAAGAGTGCTCAAGGCACAAAAGATTCTGAAAAGACAGTGACTGATGAGAAGAGTGTTTCTGCACACTCTGTAACGCCCCGATTTTATTAAATTATTTTGAGTTGATTTGGGGAATTATTGAAGAAATTGGAGGTTTATGGGTGTGGGAACCATGGTAGAAATGATTAAAATTGATGTTCATAGGTGGTTGTCGAGTTAGAAATCGGTCCGCGCTTGTGTGGCGTTTCGTGCGCGTGTCTGGCGCGTAAGTGGCGCTTGCGCGCGTCTTACACGCAAGGTTCCCTATTAGTTGGCGCGCATGTCGCGCGTGAGTGGCGCGTCGCGCGCCAGTGCATAAGAGCCCCTGTCTGTTGGCGCGCCTGTTGCGCGTGAGTGGCGCGTTGCGCGCCAGTTCCCCGCGTTCACTGCCTGTTGGCGCGCCTGTCGCGCGCCAGTCTGCGCTATATATTGTGTTTCTGCGCAGATTTGGGCATTTTTCACCCTTTTTCACTCCTTTGAGCATAACTTCGTCTCTAGAGCTCCGTTTTTGACGCGGTTTGTTGCGTTCTCTTCGTATCGCAGAGGGCTTCGATAGGAGAGCAGTTCCTGAGCTAGAAACCAAAAGAGGAGAGTTTCCGTAGTTGGAGAGCCGAAGATATTCGTTATGAGAAGGAGTTGCGTTTATAATCCCAGGTAAGGGTGGGTTCTGATGTTATAATGGGTTGTATGATGGGGTGTATGTGGGAGATTAGGACCTATAATGTCTGTGATGTGTTTGATAATATGTTTGAATGATTTGTGAATGTATATGAGTGGATTCTTGATTTCGTTTGGTGTTAATGACTTATGAATGAATTGATGGTAAATAGATGCACATGAGGTGTTTGATAAAATGTGTGTATGGTGAATAGATGCGCATTAGGTGTTTGATAAAATGTGTGTATGGTGCTTACAGTGCATGTTAGGTGTTTGATGAAATGATTTGTCGATTTTATTTGGTGTTTGATGATGGGTAATGGTGCAAGATCAATAAAAGTGCTTGTTGAGTCACTAGGCGCTGTCAGGCGCCATTTGGGTGGGCTGTTGGCTGTAACGCCCCAAAAATGATTAAGTAAATAATTAGATAATTTATTTAAGTGATAATTTAGTTGGCCTTATTTAAAATAAATAGAGAGTATTTAATTAAAATAGGGAGGATGTGAGAAAATAATTAGGGGGTGTGCATATAGGGCCCATTAGAGTTAAGTGGCCCAAACCCAATTAATAAAAGATTTAGGGTCTTAGGAGAAACCCTCACTAGAAGCAAAAGATCAAAAAATTAGAAAGTGGGAAGAGGAGAAGAGAGGGAGCGCGGCTAGGGCAAGGAGAAAGGAGAGGAGTTTCGTGGAGCTCTTAGAGGAGAGGAAACACGTGGATTGTTGGTGTCTTGGAGAGGTGTCCTTGAGAGCTTTAGTCTTCTTCTTCAATTTTATTAAGGTATGGGGGCTCTCTAGCATATTTAATAATTTATAAATCTTGAAACATAGGGATTAAGGATTAGGAGTAATTTAGGTGGATAATTGTAATGTGTATACGTGATTTGGGTGATGTTCACATGACGTTGTGGTTTCGTTATTTTTGTTGTTTGCGCGATGATGTTGATTTCGTGATTGAGCCATGATTATCATTGTATTGCGTTAATGTGCGTGTGCGTTGTCTTCGCCAGTGGCACCGAGTTCTTTGCCACAGTGCGCTTGTGTGCAGGCAAGGGCACCTAGTGTGCGCCCGTGGCTGTGTGTGCGTGTGTGGGGGCGCCAACGTGGCTGCCCCAAGGCGCCGAGATGTGTGCCTGTGAGTGCCGAGATGTGTGCATGTGTTTGGCGTGTGTGGTGCGCCTTTTGGCTGCTGCCTGTGTGAGTGTGTGCCGAGGTTAATTAAGTGAGGTGCCGAGGTGAATGAGATGAGGTGACCTAGGTGAGTGAGGTGAGGTGAGGTGCCGAGGTGGATGAGGTGAGGTGCCTAGGTGAATGGGGTGAGGTGCCGAGGTGTGTGTCTGTGTTTGAGTGTGGCGCGCCAATTGTGGCTGTGCGCGTGAGCTGTGTGAGTGATGTGCCGAGGTGAATGAGGTTGGTGACCGAGGTGAGTGAGTCGAGATGAGGTGCCGAGGTGAATGGGGTGAGGTGCCGAGGTTTGTGTCTGTGTTTGAGTGTGGTGCGCTAATTGTGGCTGTGCGCGTGAGCAGTGTGAGTGATGTGCCGAGGTGAATGAGGTTGGTGACCGAGGTGAGTGAGGCGAGATGAGGTGCCAAGGTGAGTTGGGTGAGGTGCCGAGGTGTGTGAGAGTGTACCGAGGTGTATTTTGTGTGTGCCGAGGTGAATTTAGTGTGTGCCGAGGTGAAGTGTGTGTGTGTTATGCGCTGGGGCGCCATTTGGGCTGCCCAGTGCGCTGGTGTTGCTAGTGTGCGTGGGTCTCACGGGATGGGCGCCAATCTTGCGCAGCAAGGCGCAACAGCGCCATGTCTAGGTGTGGTTTCAAAATAGCCCTAGGTGTCGGATTGGTCCCCGGAGTGTCAATTTAGTCCTTAGGTGTTAAAATGGTTCTTTTGGTGTCAAACTAGTCCCTAGGTGTGGGTTTAGTCCCGGGTGTTGACTTTAGTCATTTGGCGTGAAAATAATTATTGGTGATCTTTTAGTCCCTAAAGAAGTACTATTTGTGGTGTGGTGTATTATTGGTGATTAAATAATGGTGAGTTGGGGTCTATGACCTTTCTTTGGTGTTGGTGAGCCCACAAGGCTATTGGTGAGTATATTATTGCTTTCTTTTGGTGTTTTGGTGTTTTTGGTGCATAGTCATGGCGTCGCATAAATCATATGCATTTTGGTGAATAGGCTTCGGCCGCTAAATTATTTTGGTGTTTGGTGAATGCCCACAAGGCAATTTTTGGTGATGGATCCACATGCATATGCCCAGTGGAGTTTTGGGTTGCATTGCATACATTGCATACATGTTCTGGTGTAACTGTTTCTGGTGTGATTGCAAATGGTGTAACTGTTTTCTGGTGTGACTGTAGTTAGTGTAACTGCTTTTGGTGTAACTGTCTTAATAGTGTATTTAAATTTGTTGTTCTCTGGTGTGCCTGTTTCTCTGTGTTCCTCGCTTTATTAATTAGGCTTAATTGCAGTTTTGGTCCCCCTATTATCACTCACTCACGATTTTGGTCCCTTAAGTTTTTTTTCCACGATTTTGGTCCCCCTATTTTCTCAATTTCTAAAATCATAGTCCCTCTCAAATTTGGTCAAACATGAGTGTGATGTGGCACTCACTTAAGTGATGTGGCAAGCCATGTTGGACTACCACTTGAATTTGTTATTTTAAAAATGCTATTTTTTATCTGTTAAATAAATAAAATATTTTTAGTCCACACCTTCTCCCTCTTCCCTTCTTCCTCTTCCTTCTCTGTGCAGAATAGGAATCACAATATCGTCATCTCCACCGCCGGATGCTTAACAGACCAACAACACCGTCACTAACAATTTATTAACTTTACAATCTGTTTGTACAACTAGTCACCGCCATTGTCGGTTTCACCATCACCACCATAATTACTACCTCACTTTGCTCCTTTAAGCGATCTTCGCCATCACCGCCATAACTACTACCTCCGCCCACACATTCTTCGCTTCTTTCACACCGATCTCCAACATTAGCCTTGAGCGAGATCTTCCATTAACCACTCCACCACACATGCGAGAGTCCCTCTTTTCTCATCAATGCAGAAAAAACATAGCAAATAGAATCACCAATTTTTTGGATTGCAAATAGAATCACCAATTTAGTACTCTGTCCCTTGTTGTTCTGTTTTTAATTTCTTTGGATTAAATTCATTTTACTCGAGAAAAAGGAAGAAATTAATTTGAGTTTGATTTGTTGTAAGTGAAAAATTTAGTTGATTTGATTCGATGTTGTTATTGTGGTGATGTGATGTAGGAGGCGATGAGAGTGATGAAGGGGAAGGGAAGAGGAAATAGGAGAGGGAGAAGTTGTGGACTAAAAATATTTTATTTCTTTAACAGATAAAAAGTAATATTTTTAAAATAAAAAATTCAAGTGGTAGTCCAACATGGCTTACCACATCACTTAAGTGTGTGCCACATCACACTCAGGTTTGACCAAATTTGAGAGGGACTATGATTTTAGAAATTGAGAAAATAGGGGGACCAAAATCGTGGGAAAAAAATTTGAGGGACCAAAATCGTGAGTGAGTGATAATAGGGGGATCAAAAGTGCAATTAAGCCTATTAATTATTATCTATGCATTGAGACTCACCCTACTGCGTCGTGTTGCCTCGTATGTCGGCAACCTGCAGGTGACGGTGACAGAAGGTGACTAGAGATCCTTCATCTAGTATGGTCGAGTCGCCTCGACACATAGCACAGGGGATGTTTATTTGTTATGTCTTTTACTTTTGAACTATTATTTAAGTTGTTATTTTTCCACGGCTGTAATGTTTTATTCCCGACTATTATTTTGGTGCTATGTATCCTCTAAACTGGAGTTTATTTTAAGTAATTGTTTTGAAGTATGTTAAGGTGTTTGGTTTTAAATGAGACACCCTCGAGTGGTCGCACCGAAAAGTTTTTCAACTACTCTGATTTTCCAAATTATTTAAATAGTAGTTTGTGTAGAAGGGGGGTGTTACATTGGCGCCCCTGCGCGCCCAAGGTTGCTGTTGGGCGCAACTCTGTGGATTATGCTGCTCCCAGTGGCGCTGTGTTGCACGCCGTGTTGCAACAGGGCGCCAAATTTGTGCCGTGTGTGTGCCTGTGTTGCCACCAGACACCAATTTATGTTGTTGTGTGGCGCCAGGGGGGTGTTGTGTTGCCCCTAGGCGCCAGTTTTGTGCCAGAGTGCGCCTGGGCATGTTGTGTTGCCCCTAGGCACCATTTGCTGTGTTGTGTGCGCCCTGGGCATGCTGTGTTGCCCCTAGGCGCCATTTGCTGTGTTGTCTTGCGCCCCGTGCTGCTGTGTTGCCTCTGGGCGTCATTCCTTGTTGTCTTGGGCGCCCCATGTGGATGTCCCATAAGTGTGGTGTGTTTTAGGTGTCGGTAGTAGTTGAAGTACCGTAGAGTGATAGACTAATCTATAGATGCTGGTGTGTTGGACGCTTTGGGCGTGTTCGGTGTTTTTGTGGTGTTGGTGGAAATGCCGAAGTGATGATGTGGCTATTTGTTGATTTAGGTGATGGGTTAGTGGTTGAAGTACCGTCGAGTGATAGACTAATCTATAGATGCTAGTGTGTTGGATGCTTTGGGTGTGTTTCGGTGTTTTATTGGTGTTGGTGGAAATGTCGTAGTGATGATGTGGATATTTGATGATTAAGGTGATGGGTCTATGGTCAATTATTGATGTCGATGTTGGTGTTGTTGGGTCGATTGTTGATGTTGTTGTTGGTGTGGTGTTGGTGTTTGGTGCATTGTCCATGGTGTCACATACATACCATGTGCATATTTAAGTGATGATGTAGGCTTCGGCCGAGAGCGGAGTGATGATGTGCTCAATAAAATTAATGGTGATATAGGCTTCGGCCCAGAGCGTAGTGATGATATGCTCAATAAACTTGGTGATGAACGGTATCGAATGCATATACCCGTTGGTGTGGGTTGCATTTCATTCATTTACACGTGTCATTATATTGGTGATTTTCCTTGGGTGATTGATATTAACGATGTTGTTGTGTAACGATGCTGTGGTGTAATGATGTTGTTGTGTGAGATGTGGTAATTATAGTCGCCTTAACTCTAGTATACTGTTTATCATACATTCTATTATACTGTTAGAGACTCACCCCTTCTGTTTGAATGTTACCCCTATGTTGGTAACGTGCAAGTGAACGCGAGTGAAGGTTTTTCCACCTTCGCCTTTTTGAGTCGGGTCATCTCTGATACGTAGCACTCTGGGGGTAGGGGAAAAGAACGTTAGTTTTATTAATTGTCCTTTTATTTGATGGTTGAACTCCTCTTGGTGATGTATGGATTATTTCCCCGAAACCTTTATTTTATTCCGCTGCTGTGGTGATAGAATCACTGTTATGTAGACTGAACAGGTGTTTTTGAGGGTTCGCCCCATGTATGATGTACTATGTATCATGCTATTTGATTTGGTGAATTCTGCTATCGACTTGTGATTTTTATTGGTGTAAATGTAACATCCCTTGTGGGTGAAGCGAGAAATGTTTTTGAAAACTCTGATTTTTAGATTAAAATTACCGGGTAGAAAGGGGGTGTTACATTAGTGGTATCAGAGCAGTTCGGTCTGTCCGACCAAGTTGTCCAGTCGTAGTGTCTTTTAAACTAGTTCTAATCTTTGTTTATGCTGTAGTGCTAAGTTGAGATGGCTGGAAGGAACGATGCTGCAATTGCTGCTGCTTTGGCAGCTATGGCTCAGGTTGTGGAGAATCAGCAGGGTGTTGGCGAGAATGCTGGGTCTCGTAGTCTGGCTACCTTTCAGAGAGAGAATCCACCTACATTTAAGGGCATGTATAATCCCGATGGTGCCTTAGCTTGGTTGAAAGAGATGGAGAGGATTTTTCGTGTGATGGACTGCACTGCAGCGCAGAAGGTCTGATATGGTACGCATATGCTGGCAGAGGAGGCCGATGACTGGTGGTTAGAAACTAAGCAGAGATTGGAGACAGCAAATGAAGAGATCACTTGGGCTGTGTTCAGAAGGGAGTTTATGAGGAAGTACTATCCGGAGGATGTCCGAGGTAAGAAAGAGATTGAGTTCCTTGAGCTGAAGCAAGGGAATATGTCCGTGACTGAGTATGCTGCTAAGTTCACATAATTAGCAAAATTTTATCCGCATTACAACGAGGCTACTGCTGAGTTTTCCAAGTGTATTAAGTTTGAGAATGGGTTACGTCCTGAGATTAAGAAGGCGATTGGTTATCAGAAGATTCGTGTTTTCTCCGATTTGATTGATAGCTGCAGAATCTATGAGGAGGACAGCAAAGCTCACTACAAGATTATGAATGAGCGGAAGGGCAAATTGCAAAGCCGTAGTAAGCCGTATGAAGTTCCTGCTGACAAGGGTAAACAGAAAGCTGTTGTGGGTAAGAGGACTAGTGGGGGAGATGCTCCTGCTAGCATCGTATGTTACAAGTGTGGCAGAGTGGGTCACAAAAGTACCGAGTGTACAGCTGGAATGAGGACGTGCTACCGTTGTGGTAAAGAAGGTCATGTGGTGGCTGAGTGTGATCGTAAAGATGTGGTCTGTTTCAACTGTGGTGAAGGAAGGCACATTAGTACTCAGTGTCCGAAGCCGAAGAAGGAAAGGTCCAGTGGAAAAGTATTCTCATTGGCAGGTGAAGAGCCTACTGAAGATGATGGACTTATTAGAGGTACGTGCTTTAGTAATCTATTGTTGATACTGGTGCGGCTCATTGCTTTGTCGCGACTGAATGTTGTGAAAGATTGGGTCTTGTGTTGTCTGCTATGAATGGAGAGATGGCGGTTGACACTCCAGCCAAGGAGTCGGTAACCACTTCTCTGATGTGTTTTCAGTGTCCCTTGTCGATCTTCGACAGAGACTTTGTTGTGGATTTTGTTTGTTTGCAGTTGAGCGAGTTAGATGTAATCTTGGGTATGAAGTGGTTAGAGTATAACCATGTCCATATTAATTGTCGTAGTAAGTCGGTGAGATTTGGGAGTAATGGTGTTTGAGTAGTCAAGTAAGACTTGGATAAACTAGATATTAGCATATTCATTTAGGAGTAAGAATGTAGGGGAGTGTGTTTGGTCTGTTGTTTAGTATACAAGAGAACCTTGATGACTGTTAGAAATAAGACTAGATTTGATATTGTTTTCATGGACT
Organism: Oxytropis ochrocephala; assembly: GCA_020916435.1. Classification (NCBI taxonomy): domain Eukaryota; kingdom Viridiplantae; phylum Streptophyta; class Magnoliopsida; order Fabales; family Fabaceae; genus Oxytropis; species Oxytropis ochrocephala. The sequence continues at coordinate 44,417,206 of CM037091.1, forward strand.
TGACGTAAATTTTCGAGGACGAAAATATTCTAAGTGGGGAAGAGTTGTAACGCCCCGATTTTATTAAAATTATTTTGAGTTGATTTGGGGAATTATTGAAGAAATTGGAGGTTTATAGGTGTGGGAACCATGGTAGAAATGATTAAAATTGATGTTCATAGGTGGTTGTCGAGTTAGAAATCGGTCCGCGCCTGTGTGGCGTTTCGTGCGCGTGTCTGGCGCGCAAGTGACGCTTGCGCGCGTCCTACGCGCAAGGTTCCCTGTCAGTTGGCGCGCATGTCGCGCGTGAGTGGCGCGTCGCGCGCCTGTTCATAAGAGCCCCTGTCTGTTGGCGCGCCTGTTGCGCGTGAGTGGCGCATCGCGCGCCAGTTCCCTGTGTTCACTGCCTGTTGGCACGCCTATCACGCGTGAGTGGCGCGTCGCGCGCCAGTCTGCGCTATATATTGTGTTTCTGCGCAGATTTGGGCATTTTTCACCCTTTTTCACTCCTCTGAGCATAACTTCGTCTCTAGAGTTCCGTTTTTGACGCGGTTTGTTGCGTTCTCTTCGTATCGCAGAGGGCTTCGCTAGGAAATCAGTTCCTCAGCTAGAAACCAAAAGAGAAGAGTTGACGTAGTTGGAGAGCTGAAGAGCTTCGTTAGGAGAAGGAGTTGCGTTTATAATCCCAGGTAAGGGTGGGTTTTGATGTTATAATGGGTTGTATGATGGGGTGTATGTGGGAGATTAGGACCTATAATGCCTGTGATGTGTTTGATAATATGTTTGAATGATTTGTGAATGTATATGAGTGGATTATTGATTTCGCTTGGTGTTAATGACTTATGAATGAATTGATGGTAAATAGATGCACATGAGGTGTTTGATAAAATGTGTGTATGGTGAATAGATGCACATTAGGTGTTTGATAAAATGTGTGTATGCTGCCTAGAGTGCATGTTAGGTGTTTGATGAAATGCTTTGTCGATTTTATTTGGTGTTTGATGATGGGTAATGGTGCAAGATCAATAAAAGTGCTTGTTGAGTCACTAGGCGCTGTCAGGCGCCATTTAAGTGGGCTGTGGCGCCCCTGCGCGCCCAAGGTTGCTGCTGGGCGCAACTATGTGGATTATGCTGCTCACAGTGGCGCTGTGTTGCACTTCGTGTTGCAAAAGGGCGCCAAATCTAGGCTGTGTGTGTGTCTGTGTTGCCACCAGGCGCCAATTTATGTTGCTGTGTGGCGCCAGGCGGGTGCTGTGTTTCCCCTAGGCGCCAGTTTTGTGCCAGAGTGCGCCTGGGCATGTTGTGTTGCCCCTAGGCGCCATTTGTTGTGTTGTGTGCGCCCTGGCATGTTGTGTTTCCCCTAGGCGCCATTTGCTGTGTTGTGTTGCGCCCTGTGCTGATGTGTTGCCTCTGGGCGCCATTCCTTGTTGTCTTGGGCGCCCCATGTGGATGTCCCATAAGTGTGGTGTGTTTTAGGTGTCGGTAGTGGTTGAACTATCGTCGAGTGATAGACTAATCTATAGATGCTGGTGTGTTGGATGCTTTGGGAGTGTTCGGTGTTTTTGTGGTGTTGGCGGAAATGCCGTAGTGATGATGTGGCTATTTGTTGATTAAGGTGATGGGTTAGTGGTTGAAGTACCGTCGAGTGATAGACTAATCTATAGATGCTGGTGTGTTGGATGCTTTGGGTGTGTTTCGGTGTTTTATTGGTGTTGGTGGAAATATGCCGTAGTGATGATGTGGCTATTTGATGATTAAGGTGATGGGTCTATGGTCAATTATTGATGTCGATGTTGGTGTTGTTGGGTCGATTGTTGATGTTGTTGTTGGTGTGGTGATTGGTGTTTGGTGCATTGTCCATGGTGTCACATACATACCATGTGCATATTTAAGTGATGATGTAGACTTCGGCCTAGAGCGTAGTGATGATGTGCTCAATAAAATTAATGGTGATATAGGCTTCGGCCTAGAGCGTAGTGATGATGTGCTCAATAAACTTGGTGATGAACGGTACCGCATGCATATACCCGTTGGTGTGGGTTGCATTTCATTCATTATATTGGTGATTTTCCTTGGGTGATTGATATTAACGATGTTGTTGTGTAACGATGCTGTGGTGTAATGATGTTGTTGTGTGATGATGTGGTAATTATAGTCGCCTTAACTCTAGTATACTGCTTATCATACATTCTATTATACTGTTAGAGACTCACCCCTTCTGTTTGAATGTTAACCCTATGTTGGTAACGTGCAAGTGAACGCGAGTGGAGGTTTTTCCACCTTCGCCTTTTTGAGTCGGGTCGTCTCTGATACGTAGCACTCTGGGGGTAGGGGAAAAGAATGCTAGTTTTATTATTTGTTCTTTTATTTGATGGTTGAACTCCTTTTGGTGATGTATGGATTATTTCCCCGAAACCTTTATTTTATTCCGCTGATGTGGTGATAGAATCACTGTTATGTAGACGAACAGGTGTTTTTGAGGGTTCGCCCCATGTATGATGTACTATGTATCATGCTATTTGATTTGGTGAATTCTGCTATCGACTTGTGATTTTTATTGGTGTAAATTTAACATCCCTTGTGGGTGAAGCGAGAAATGTTTTTGAAAACTCTGATTTTTAGATTAAAATTACCGGGTAGAAAGGGGGTGTTACACACTCTATCTCCAAGGGCAGCAAGGCTCCTTTGTCTAAGGTATACACTAGAAGCAAGACTAGAGGTGTCTTCAGGGTTGCAGAACAAGAAGCAACAAGCACTTTGATTGAAAGGTTCAACAAAGTTGCTACTGATAAGGAAATAGACACACCGGTGGAGGATACTGGTGCTGAGAAGGTTGCTGAAGAGACAGAGATTCTGAATGTAGAGTCTTCTGGTGAGAAAATAGTGGTGTTAGAAGATACTCCACAAGATGAGCTAGCTCAAGTGATAGCAATCTGTGCTGAACTTGCTGAAGAAGTGTCTGTGAAGAGTGATACTCTAGAAAAATCTAAGAAGAGTGGTAGTTCAGAAGAGTCTGAGAAGAGTGCTGCTCAAGAAGGAATTGAGCTAGGAAGTAATGTCGATGATGAGAAGAGTGGACATACAGTGTCCTCCCAAGAGCAAAATGATGGCATCTCCCTTACACAACCAAACCCTTCATCACCATAGGGGGAGTTTATCATAAAATTCTCTCCTTCTTCAAATCAATCACCATTACCCTCTATGTTTCCAGAAGAAATGCCAACCCTACCACCCTTCTCACCCTCACATCACCTACCAAAAACCCAATCCATTCTTCACCCTACACAAATTGCCCCACCAACTGAACCTTCTCCCATTACCACCACCTCCAGAATCACTTCACACAACCTTGAATCCCTTCTAGCTGCCATTGATATTGGAACCAACCTTTTTCCACTCAAAACCACAAACACTATCACCTCCTCAAACCTAAACCAGTTTCTCAACCTCAACCAAGCTCCTCAAGCTGACTCACCTCAACCAATGTATCCTCCTTCCATCCCTCATACCATGCCATCTGATATGCCATCATAGTTTGGATCTCTTGATTCAACTTTTGCTGCTTTAGGGGACCCTTCTGGCTCTACCAAGGAGAAACCATCAATTGAGAAGGGTACTGCTACTGACAATGTCAAAGCATCTACTGAAAAGAGGGCTCAAGCTTGTCCTTGGAAAAGAGGATGTATAAGATGGAGAAAATGATGAAGAGAATGAAGGAGTTATTGAAGAATGTTCTTCAAGGACAAGCAATCATTCAACAAGGCCAAAGCGCTCAAGCTACTAGGGATGAGAGCTATAGAAATTGGGTTTTGTAGCAAGGGGTTACCAATCAATTTCCAAACCTAGGACCCCAAGAGCAATTCCCTGATGTGCCTGGACCTGCTACTTCCTCCTCCTCAGATGGGTCTTCCCCATCTAAGTAGCATCCTTAATCTTTTCCTCTTTCTTCGTCGACCTTTCTGATGTGTGACAAAAGGGGGAGAAGAGTCTAGATTAAGTTTAAGGTCTTAGGATATTTTGTTATGCTTTGTATTAGCTAATATCTGTGCAATTAGGCGCCTTTTGTGAGAAGTGATCTTCTCAATGTTTGTTTGATTTTGATTTCTAGGCCACACAAACATATATGAAATGTAATCATGCCAATGATTTTTTGATGAAATGAAATGAATGTTCTTGATTATATTTTCTTGTGTGATATATTCTGATTTATGCATATTGGACTTAACTTGAAACATCAAACTAACAAGCATAAATTCAGTGGGAGTAAAAAGAAAAAATGCTTTAAGAAATTTTCAAACAAAATCAGAAAACTTAATCCATCTCAATCAAGTTTGTCAAACATGATAAAGGGGGAGATTGTTGAGTCAAAATCCCTAATAAAGTTTTGATGTTCAACAAACCTCAAGGATGAGAAGCTTAAGCTTTCTGATCATATGTATTACTAATGCTCTTGTTGAGTGTTTCATAAAGAACAGGACTTCAAATCATTCTCAACAAGATACTTGCTTATGAGAAGCATCAATTCTAAGAGAAAACAGAAGAGAAATATTGCCTCCACTACTACTAGAAAGGAAGCTTTCTTAAGCATAAAGGATTAAAGTCAAGAACCACTTGGAAATCTTGGAAGAATTCTGCTTGAGAAGATTCATCAAGTGAAATGGCAATATGAGAAGAACATCTAAGAAGATCAAGCATGAGAAGAGTCATGACAAAGAAAAATGAAGAAGATGAAATGCAATATCAAGCTAAGAAGAGTAATGATCCCAAGAAGGGTCATGATCATATGAATCATGTTAAGAAGAGTCATGGACCTGAGAAGGGTCATGACAAGAAGAGTCAGCATCCTTATAAGTACTGCATCAACATGAGAAGATTCATCTTGAGAAGCATCATCTTCAACTTAACAAGTCATGAGAAGAATCACAGTGAGAAGGGTCACTGTGAGTAGGGTGATGACAACTGTGTTCTGCAGTGCTGAAAATGACAGCACAAGAGCGTCTTTCCAACGGCTCCAAATGGCTAGTTGTTGATGCAACGACTCTATTTCTTGGACCAGGAGGTAAAGGTCTACAACAACTCTATATAACAACAGCTCTGGTCTTCATTGATCTTCAAGAGAGTGAATTAAACTTTGAGCTATCAACCTTCTCACACATTCAAGTTTTCTCTCTTCCACACTCAGCTACTTTTAAACCAGAAGGGATTACTCTTTCTCTGAGTATGTATTAAGTCTTGTGTTGTAAATCATTCATGTATATCCTATATATGTCAACCAAGCTCTAAGTAATCCCAAAACCCTTGTAATCAAAGAACCTTGAATAGGGAACCTTCTCAAGTAGCATGTGTTGCTATAGGACTTGAGAAGTGAGTGCTTTTGTGTTAAAAGTAGTCTAATAGCTTTGGAGAAGTCTATTAGTTGAGTATACAGTAGGTAGAGCTGTGAGAAGAAAACTACCAAGAGCTTTCAACTTGTGTGAAGTGTGAAAGGGTGTAAACTATTTGGAAAATAGTGGAAAGTCTCACTGGGTGTGAGGAGTGGAGTAGCCCATGTTATTGTTGGGTGAACCACTATAAATCCATGTGTTATTTACTGTTTTAAGTACTTAGTTTACGGTTTGAGAAAAACTCCTCTTGAGGAGAGATTTTTGAAAACCTAAGAAGAGTTAATTCTGACCCTTCTCAGCTACAACTACAACAAGAGTTTTTCAACCCTTCTCAGAACTTTTCTAAGACTATAAAATGTTTTTAAACTCTTAACAAGTGGTTTACAAACTTAATATATCTTTCACAGTAAGACTCTACTTGAAACAATTGGGAAATAACTGTGAGAAGAGTGAAGGAAGTTTTGATTGATCCTTCTCAGTTCTACATAACTGTGAAGACTATTCAATCACCCTTCTTGACTCATCTAATTCATTAAGAGGATTGTTTCTGCATAGCACATAACACTCACTCTCCTGATTCTCAAGTACACTTGTGAATCAAAGTTCTTTTATTTCAGGAAAATTTAAAAGGGTCACAATTCCAACCCCCCCTTCCTTGTGACACTGGTGACTTCAACTGATTTATTACTTCCAACTTACAATTGCCTTTTTTGCATAGTTCAAGGTTGAAGGAGTGAATATACAGATCGAGCTAAGAATAGTGTCATTAAGATTTTGTACCATTCCCAAATACATACTTTATGACCTTGCTAGCGTTTTACGAAAAAATCACAAATCTTTGAAAGCCAAGTATTATGTTGGGAGCATACGTTTAACAATATTTTATGTACAAACACAGTTTAGCATTGGAGTCACAATCATAAATTAATTTGAATTTTTTTTACTTGGCTATCTAGTTATTTAGGAGCTTTACATGATTACTTCAATATTCTTTCTTTCTTTTTTAATTCCTCATTACATAAATGTTTTAGTAAAGAGCACTAATAAATTTCAATGAAGATATTATTAACAAGAAAATATGGTAGCACCATATGTACACTTAGAAGGATCTCTTCAAAAAATAGAGACGACCTACGAAATATGGTACCCATTGGTATTGTAACGCCCCAAAATAATTTAATTAATTATTTGATTAAGTTATTAGAGGCTTACAATATTTATTTAAGTAAAATTAATTAACTAGAGTTGTATTTTATTTCAGGAGACGTATAAGTAATTAAGGGAGTGTAAATGAGGCCCAATATTGTTAAGTGGCCCAAACTAAATTAGTAAAACCCTTGGGTCTTAAGATAAACCCTTATTGGAGAGAAATCAAAAAAATTAGAAAGTGAGAAGTGTGTGAGAGTGTGTCGCGACAGCAAGGAGGAAGGAAAGAGGGAGATTCACGTGAAGCTCAAGGAGAAGAAGGAAACTTGGATTGTTGGTGCCTTGGAAAAAATTCTAGAAGCTTGGGTGTTTTCCTTCAATTAACAAAGGTTAGGGGGCTCTCTTTCAATTCTTAATAACTCATATGACTAGTATCCATAGGAGTTAGGTGTTAGGAGAGATTGCTTAAATTGATTTATGGCGTGTTTGATTGAATGGTGTTATTGTATGACTGAATATGTTGTTTGGGTTGATTAACATGTGAAATTGAATTGTGATTTTATTCTAGTTGGTGTCAAGGTGTTATTGTATTGATTCTATGAAAATCAAATAAGAGAAATTATGGTGATTGTTAGGTGTTTGTTAAATTGCTTGAATGAAGGTGTTTTGATGGTGTTATGTATGGTGTAGCAATCGGGTTATGCTGTGGGGAGGGGGGGCGCCAAATTGGCACGCCCTGCGCGCCTGTGTGCACTGTGTGTGTGTGTTGGTGTGTGGCGCAGGCAAGGGCGCCGAATTGGCGTGCCCAGTGCGCCTGGTGTGTGTCGCGTGTGTGCAGGTGTGGCACGGGCAGGGGCGCCAAGTGTGGCAGCCCCATGCGCCTGTGCTGTGCGTGTGTGTTGCTGGTGTTGCGCATAGGGGTGCCAAGTGTGGCAGCCCCTTGCGCCTGTGTGTACTGGTGTTTACGTGCAGGGCGCCATTTGGCTGCCCAAGTGCACTGTGTGTGCTGGTGTCAAAGTGTAGGGCGCCAATTTGGCTGCCCTGTGTTGCTGTTTGTGCTGGTGTCTAAGTGCAGGGCGCCAATTTGGCTGCCCTGTGTTGCTGGGTGTTGTTGTGTCTAATGCAAGGGCGCCAGATTTGGATGCCCATGGCGCAACATTGTGCGCGCTGTATGTGACGGGTGGCGCGATTTAGCGCCCAGCGCGCAACATTGTGCGCCTGTGTCTAAGTGATGGGCGCCAGTTTGGTAGCCCAAGGCGCAACATTGTGCGCTTTGTGTCTCAGTGAAGGGTGCTGTTTGGCGACCCATGCCTGCAAAGATCTTGGCGCTGTGTCTAGGTGTTGTTCTAGTCCCTAGGTGTTGTTTTAGTCCCTAGGTGTTGTTTTTAGTCCTTGGTGCTGTTTTAGTCCCTAGGTGCTGTTTCAGTCCCTAAGTGTTGTTTTTAGTCCTTAGTGTGGTTTTAGTCCTTGGTGTGGTTTTAGTCCCTGGTGTGGTTTTAGTCATTGGTGTTGGATTTAGTCCTAGGTGTTCTTTTAGTCCTTTTGGTGTTGTTTTTAGTCCTTGTGGGGCTGTTCTTTACGGTGATGTGTAATCAATGGTGAATGAATATTGGTGATTGGGGGTCTATGACCCTTCTTGGTGTTGCTGAATCATTAAACTATTGGTGAGCATGTCAATGCATATTTTGGTGGTTTTGGCGTATATGGTGCATTGTCATGGTGTCGCATAATCATGTGCATTTTTGGTGAATAGGCTTCGGCCTCATTAAATATTTTGGTGAATGCCCTCAAGGCTATTTTGGTGATGGATCCACATGCATATGCCCGTGGAGTTTTGGGTTGCATCTCATACACTAACATGCATCTGGTGATTTCTTTTGGTGAGTATGAATTGAAGGTGTACTTGAATAAGACTGTAATTTGGTGTGTTAGTTGCCATCTCTATTGTGTTGCTTGTTTTATTTGTTATTACTTATGTAAAGAGACTCACCCTACTGCTTTATGTTACTTCTCATGTCGGCAACGTGCAGGTGACAGCGATTGAAGGTGATTTGGTACCTTCTTCTAGTTTGGTTGAGTCAGCTCTGATACGTAGCACCGGGGGGCGTTTTAGTACTTGTCGCTTCATTTTATGCTTGAACTTCCATTTGGTTTTGTAATTCCATACTTTAAATTTTGTTATATTTCCGCTGCGATGGTTTTTACTTTATGTTAACTATGGTGCTATGTATCTCGTACTTGGAGTTTTTATTAATTCATTTGGAGTTATGATGCGTGGTTTTGTTCAAATATGGCACCCTCGTGTGGTCGCACTAAAATTTTTCGGAGACTCTGATTTTCAAATTAATTAAATAGTAGCTTATGTTGAAGGGGGTGTTACATTAGTGGTATCAGAGCAGTTCGGTCTGTCCGACCAAGTCGTTGAGTCGTTAGTCTTATAATTCTCGAGTCTTGTTACTCGTTCTGACTGAAATCTGGTTTCAATGATTAATTAAGATGGCGGGACGAAATGATGTTGCTCTTGCTGCTGCTCTGGAGGCAATGACTCAGGTTGTGGGAAATCACCAGGTTGTCGCTGATGCTGGTGCTCGTAGTTTGGCCACGTTCCAAAGGGAGAATCCGCCCACTTTCAAAGGTCGGTATGATCCTGATGGAGCTCTGGCATGGCTGAAAGAGATCGAGAGGATTTTTCGGGTTATTGATTGCACGCCTGCTAAGAAGGTGAGATATGTAACGCCCCAAAAATGATTAAGTAAATAATTAGATAATTTATTTAAGTGATAATTTAGTTGGCCTTATTTAAAATAAATATAAGGAAATTAATTCAAGTAAGGAGTGGGGTGTAGTAAATAAATAGAGAGTATTTAATTAAAATAGGGAGGATGTGAGAAAATAATTAGGGGGTGTGCATTTAGGGCCCAATGGAGTTAAGTGGCCCAAACCCAATTAATAAAAACATTAGGGTCTTAGGAGAAACCCTCATTAGAGAGAAAAATCAAAAATTAGAAAGGAGAGAAGAGTGAGAGAGGAGAGGCGCGCGACTAGGGCTTGAGAGAGTGGGATTTTGCGTGAAGAGCAAGGAGGAAGAAGAAGGCGTGGATTGTTGGTGTTTTGGAGGGGTCTCCTTGATTGTTGGTGCTATCTTCTTCAAGTTTAACAAGGTATGGGGGCTCTCTAGCATATTTAATAATTTATAAATCTTGAAACATAGGGATTAAGGATTAGGAGTAATTTAGGTGGATAATTTGTAATGTATAGGACGTGATTTCGTGATTATGTCTTTGGATTTTCATTAGTAAGGGTGGGTTTTAACATTTATAATGGGTTTATGATGGTGGTTTATGGGTAGTTAGGATTTTGTGAATTGAATTGATGATGACGTGATTGTTGTTGTTGCTCGTTATTGTTGTTGTTGTTATTTGCGTTGTTGATTGTAGAGTTTGATGGTTCTTGACGTTATGGTTGATAATTGATGAAGTTGTGCACACTTGTTGTTGTAGCCGTGTTCTTGATGATTATGATACGTGATGATGATGTTGTTGAACGTGTGGAATTTTGATGCGCGCCGAGTGTTTGTGTTGTGACGAGTGAGGTGAGGTGAGGTGAATGGGGGTGAGGTGTCGAGGTGTGTGTCTGTGTTTGAGTGTGGTGCGCCAATTGTGGGTCGTGGCGCGTGCGTGGTGTGTGAGTGTGTGCCGAGGTGTGTGTGTGTTTGAGTGTGGTGCGCCAATTGTGGGTCTTGGCGCGTGAGTGTGTGAGTGTGTCCGAGGTGTGTGTCTGTGTTTGATTGTGGTGCGCCAATTGTGGGTGTCGCGTGAGTGTGTGAGTGATGTCGAGGTAAATGAGGTTGGTGACCGAGGTGAGTGAGGCGAGATGAGGTGCCGAGGTGAATGGGGTGAGTGTCTTGAGTGCGTGAGAGTGTACCGATGTGTATTTTGTGTGCGCCGAGGTGAAGTGGGTGTGTGCCGATGTGAAGTGGGTGTGTGCCGAGGTGAAGTGAGTGTGTGTCGAGGTGAATTGAGTGTGTGCCGAGGTGAAGTGAGTGTGTGTCGAAGTGAAGTGAGTGTGTGTCGGAAGCGTGTGTACGCGATGTGGCAATCGTGATGTCAGAATCGGTGAGAATTACGAGGTAGCTGTGATGCTACAACACGTGATATTTTTGTGAAGTGATTTTATAATGAGATATGATGTTATAGTATTTATTAATTAAATACTTTGAGTTTGTGTAGTTGGTGCATGAGTCATGAGTCGCATTATCATATGCACTTCCCGGTGGTATAGGCTTCGGCCTCTTTGTGAATATTTTCGGTGGTATAGGCTTCGGCCTCTTGTGAATATTTTCGGTGGTATAGGCTTCGGCCTCTGTGTGAATATTTTCGGTGGTATAGGCTTCGGCCTCTTGTGAATATTTTCGGTGGTATAGGCTTCGGCCTCTTTGTGAATATTTTCGGTGGTATAGGCTTCGGCCTCTTTGTGAATATTTTTGGTGATGGATCCACATGCATATGCCCAGTGGAGTTTTGGGTTGCATTGCATACATTGCATACATGTTCGTGTGCTTCATTTTCAGTGTGATTGCAAATGGTGTAAGCTGTTTTACGTGTGATTTGTAGTTAGTGTAAGCGCCTTTGGTGTATGCTTGTCTTAATAGTGTATTTAAATTTGTTGTTCTCTGGTGTGCTGTTTCTCTGTGTTCCTCGCTTTATTTATTATTATCTATGCATTGAGACTCACCTCTATGCGTCGTGTTGCCTCGTATGTCAAGCAACTGCAGTGTGTGTGATGAAGGTGACTAGAGATCCTTCATCTAGTATGGTCGAGTCACTACGATCACGTAGCAGGGGATGTTTATTTGTTATGTCTTTTACTTTTGAACTATTATTTAAGTTGTTATTCTTCCACGGCTGTAATGTTTTATTCCCGACTATTATTTTGGTGCTATGTATCCTCTAAACTGGAGTTTATTTTAAGTAATTGTTTTGAAGTATGTTAAGGTGGTTGGTTTTAAATGTGACACCCTCGAGCGGTCGCACCGAAAAGTTTTTCAACTACTCTGATTTTCCAAATTATTTAAATAGTAGTTTATGTAGAAGGGGGGTGTTACAAGATATGGTACTCATATGTTAGCTGAAGAAGTCGATGATTGGTGGCTTGAAGCTCTGCAGAGATTGGAAGCTGCTGGTGAAGAGATTTCATGGGTTATTTTTAAGAGGGAGTTTATGAGGAAGTACTACCCAGAAGATGTGAGAGGAAAGAAGGAAATGGAATTTCTGGAACTGAATCTGTGGCCGAGTATGCGGCAAAGTTTGTGGAATTGGCTAAGTTCTATCCTCATTATACTAATGATGCTAATTCTGAATTTTCGAAATGTATCAAGTTTGAGAATGGTTTGAGGCATGACATCAAGAAGGCGATTGGTTACCAAAAGATTCGGGTGTTTGCTGATCTAGTTGACAGTTGTAGGATTTTCGAGGAGGATAGCAATGCTTCATATAAGATAGTGAAAGAGAAGAGAGGATCTCAGTATCGTGGGAAGCCCTATGATGTTTCTGGTGGTAAGGGCAAGTGGGAAGAGGGTCCGGGCAAGAAGCCAAGTGGGGGAGATGCTCCTGCGAACATTGTGTGCCACAAGTGTGGTAAGCCTGGACATAAGAGTCCAGATTGCATGGTTAACAAGTGCTTCAAGTGTGGCAAAGAAGGGCATATAGCTGCTAAGTGTGAAAAGAAGGATGTGGTTTGCTACAACTGTGGGGAAATGGGGCATATTAGTACCAAGTGCTCCAAGCCAAAGAAGGAGAAGGTGAGTGGGAAAGTGTTTGCCCTCGCGGGGTCGGAGACGGCTAATGAGATTAGAGGTACGTGTTTCATTAATGGTACTCCATTGCTTGCTATTGTTGATACTGGTGCTACACATTCATTTATTGCTGTTGAATGTTGTGAATGTTTAAGTCTTGTATTGTCTGTTATGATTGGTATAGTATTGTCTGGTGTGTTCTCTGTGTCCCTTGTCGATCTTCGACAGAGACCTTGCTGTGAATTTTGGTGGTTTGCCGTTGGGTGGGCCAATCGTAATCTTGGGTATGAACTGGTTAGAGCATAACCATGTTCATATGAATTGTCGTAGACAGTCGGTGAGTTTTGGAGGTCTTTGAGTGCAGTCATTGTCGGCCTAACACGAGATAGATAGAATTAGAATTTTGAGCTTGGGGAGTGACTCGTAGGAGTTGGAATAGAATTGAGTGAAGCCACAATAATCGTCGTTGAGAGTATAGTATCCCTATGTCGGATAGACGGTGTTTGAGTAGTCGAGTGGGACTTTGATAACCTACATATTAGGACATCCATGTAGGAATAAGAATGTAGGGAGGGGGGTTTGAACCGCTGCTAAGTATACAATGAGTTATAGATGAGGACGGTTAGAGGTGATAAGGAGATTTGATAGTGTTTTCGTGAGTTGGCGTGGATTTTCGATGACGAAAATGTTCTAAGTGGGGGAGAATTGTAACGCCCCAAAATAATTTAATTAATTATTTGATTAAGTTATTAGAGGCTTACAATATTTATTTAAGTAAAATTAATTAACTAGAGTTGTATTTTATTTCAGGAGACGTATAAGTAACTAAGGGAGTGTAAATGAGGCCCAATATTGTTAAGTGGCCCAAACTAAATTAGTAAAACCCTTGGGTCTTAAGAGAAACCCTTATTGGAGAGAAATCAAAAAAATTAGAAAGTGAGAAGTGTGTGAGAGTGTGTCGCGACGGCAAGGAGGAAGGAAAGAGGGAGATTCACGTGAAGCTCAAGGAGAAGAAGGAAACTTGGATTGTTGGTGCCTTGGAAAAATTCTAGAAGCTTGGGTGTTTTCCTTCAATTAACAAAGGTTAGGGGGCTCTCTTTCCATTCTTAATAACTCATATGACTAGTATCCATAGGAGTTAGGTGTTAGGAGAGATTGCTTAAATTGATTTATGGCGTGTTTGATTTATTGGTGTTATTGTATGACTGAATATGTTGTTTGGGTTGATTAACATGTGAAATTGAATTGTGATTTTATTCTAGTTGGTGTCAAGGTGTTATTGTATTGATTCTATGAAAATCAAATAAGATAGAAAAAGTGGCTCTCGCGCTAGTCAATAGAAGGTTGTGGCCCTATTTCATCGCACACCAAATTGTGGTCCGGACCGACCAACCCATCCGCCAACTGCTACACCGCCCGGACTTAGCAGGAAGGATAATTAAATGGGTCGTCGAACTCTCCGAGTTCGGCATAAAGTACTAAGCCCGGACTTCACTTAAAGAATAGGTCCTAGCCGATTTTGTTGCCGAGATGACACCCACTCCTCTCAGCTCGGATACTTTGCTCTGGTTTCTTCACGTCGTTGGATCTTCGAATTCAAAGGGGAGTGAATCAGGATTGATCTTAGAGAACTCAGAGGGCCTAATGATAGAGGTCTCCCTGAGCTTTAAATTCACTACTTCCAATAACCAAGCCGAGTATGAGGCTTGCATCGCCAGCCTGAAACTGGCTTCAGACTTCAGCGCCAAAACCATTGGGTTAAACACCGACTCCTTGTTAGTTGTTTCCCAAGTAAAAGAGGAATTCACTGCGAAGGACACAATGCTGCAACGCTACTTAGGCCGAGTCCGATAATTACTCCTACAGTTCGAAAAGGTAGAGTTGAAGCACGTCCCGAGGTCGGAGAACACATGAGCAGATGTCTTAGCCAAGTTGGCAAGTACCAAACCCTCGGGCGGCTTCCGAAGCATTATCCAGAAAAGCTTAACGAAACCCAGCGTAGATCTTTCTCCCCTTTCCATGACTGACGTCAACATCGTCACCGAGCGAGATAGCTGGATACAGCCCATACACAGTTACATAGAATCTGGCGTCGAACCATCCGACCCTAAGAAGGGAGCAGCAATTTAGAAAAGTGCCACTTCATTTACAATAATCGATGGTAAACTTTTCTGCCGGCGATTATCTTCCCCATTATTCAGGTGCGTGGAAAGCGAAGAAGCCGAGTACGTACTCATGGAAATACATGAAGGAATCTGTGGACAGCATCTCGGGGCCCGAGCGCTGTCGAAGAAATATCTCCGCGCTGGTTACTTCTGGCCGACCATGGTCCAAGACTCAGCAGACTTGGTCAAGAGATGTGACACTTGCCAAAGATACACCGACGTACACAACGCTCCCCCAGCCGAGTTAACTTCCTTATCGACACCCTGGCCTTTCTCTCAATGGGGGATAGATTTGCTTGGCCTGTTTCCCTTGGCAAGAGGCGGGGTAAAGTTTCTCATTGTCGTAGTCGACTATTTCACCAAATGGATTGAGGCCGAGCCCCTGGCCCAAATAACCACCAAAAACTGCACCAAATTTGTCAAAAAGAACATCCTGTCAAGGTTTGGCATTCATGCCGTCGTCATAACGGATAATGGAACCCAGTTCGCCGACAAAGGGTTTCGGCAATGTTTGGCCGACCTGGATATCAAACAACACTTCACCTCGGTCGAGCACCCTCAAACCAACGGCCAAGCTGAAGTCGCAAACTGGGTTATGCTAAAAGGGCTCAAGAAGAGGCTGAAGGGCGCCAAGGGTGCATGGCCCGACGAGCTCCCTTATGTCCTCTAGGCATATTGAACTACGCCGCATTCAACGATAGGAGAGACTCCCTTCCAACTCACCTACGGTATCGAGGCCGTCATACCGGTGGAACTTGGAGAATCGACTTGGAGGACCCTCTATCCTCTCACCGAAGAAGAAAGTAACGGTGCTATCAGGGAAGAGTTGGACACCATCCAAGAGGTCCGCGATCAGGCTCAACTTGCCGAAGCCATTGTTAAAGCTCGGATTGCATGTAACACCCTCATATTTCTATCTAGTAGAAATACTAAAGTGTACCTAATGGCATACATCAGAGTATAAAAATTCCTGTCTCAGATATTGATTTGACCAAAAACTCTCGAATCCAAATCAAAGAGTCGTAACATAATATAGTTCAAAGTTCAATATCCCAAAACAAGACAACAGCGGAAACGATTACATAACTCAAATACAAATTCCAGTTATAAATCGAATACAAAGATACAAGGGAAAACCATAACTATTAATAGACGAACTACGTCTTCCATTTCCTTCTCGAGCACGCCCTCCACTCGAGCCATAAAGGATCTTCTTTCCCTGTTTCTCTGTAAAACAACAACATTTGTAGGGTGAGATAAAAATTCTCAATGAGTCTTACCGTGACCCCTTACCTATCACTCGGTCCATTTATAAAACCATAATTAGTAATTCAAAAAGAATTACAATATACAATCAATCATGTGTAATCCAATAAATGAATTACATAAGAGTTCATAGTCCGATTCTTGATGACTATGTACAACTTAAATTACTTATCTATAGTTCATAGCCCAATTATTGATGGCTATGCACTATCCTCTTTATTAATCACTTGTGACATGTCACCAACAACCTAAAGAAGCTTGAGTGACAAAATCTAGCACATCACCAACAACACATAAGGAAGCATGGGTGAACCCCAACATAGCCAATAAGTGTACAACTCTTAAAGGCGGATAGCTTTAATTTTAACATGGGGGCCTAGGACCAGGGCGCATGACTTCCCTCTCCTAGTATGCTAAACGCATGGAGGTCGTCACCTCAATTCGATATTTCTTATATATCGCACCCGCATTGGCTCCTATACTCGATATAATTTATATATCAAAACATACTTAAATCTATGATATGTTATAATACCATACTAGAACAATCAAGAACCTATATCACGGTCCAAGCATCACTTTATAGTCAAAAGTTTGATTCCCACACGTATACTAGATTTGTCGGTTTTTCAAGAGATTTTTAAATTCAACCAAAACAAACAAAACCACATTCAAAACATAGCAATATCATCCATATATAATATAAGTGGTTAGGAAAAGGATTTGAAAGAAGTTTGAAGTCGAACGGAGCGTCGAAACGAAACATCGAATTTTGGGGACATAAGGAACTTCTCAACTTGTGTGCCCAATTTCCGTTCCGTTTCGTTCTCCGATCGAACCCAAACTATGTTTCAATCCAAATTCAACCACAACAGCCAACATATACCCCAATTCCAGAACAGACCACAGCAATCACAAGCAATTACTTCTAGTAATTCGTTTCGAGATTTTTAAGGATACGACACAAGTGCAGAATTTTCTACAGCAGTGCACCTACTTCGGCGAATTAATTAAAATAGCAAACAATATCGGATTTCAACAAACGAACACTCTTTAGAAAGCTCTCTGAGTGTAATTTCTTCCTATGATTTTCATTTTTCAAAATAAGCATTTAATTGGTACAGTTTTTCAAAATACTTCACAGCGGTACCGACATTGGACAGAATTACTTTCCCCACTTACAACCCAATTTTCTTTCTCATTTCTTAATTAAATTCGATGAAACCAGTGCCTACTTTGTAGGGAATTTAGTCTACTTTCCAACGAAACAAGAATCATTTAAAACGGAGTTCAATTGAGAACTCAATACCTGAAAAACTGAACCTATACACAGTTTAATTTCAGAAATTTGACCTAACTTGAGACACTCATAACTTGAGCTACACAATTCCAAATTTAACGAAACCAGTGCCAAAACGACCGGCGTTAAGTCTATTTTCAAAAACAATCAGAAACATAATTTTTGGACTAACCTAACAGTCCCAGTTCTAAGGAAACCGAAGCTGTGTCCAGATTTTCTAAAACAGCGAGTTCGAGACCAAATTGTGTTTTTCGCGACTCAAAATTTACGAAACGCGAGCAATTTCGACAACCACAGAAATCAATCAGTCAACACAACATAAAACAAAACCCTAAGCAAGTAAAACTCACCTATCGTGATGAAAATCACGAAAAACCGAAACTCTCCGAAGCTCGATCGACCCGTAACACACGAACACGCTCCGAATTCGTTCCAAAAGCTCCAAAACCGAACCCAACCCCTCAACAACGAATCCATCAACTGAACCTCCTCAAACACTTTCTCAATCCATAATGTTTCTTGTTATTGAGCTTCTAAAGTGAACCTTGAACCTCCAAGTATCACATGTTTGCCTCAAAGGTTCCAAAAACCCCCAAATTGACTCCTAGTCACCCACAAGCTTCCCTATTGCTCCTAACTCAAACCCAGCTCTTATCTATCTCTTTATAATGGGGTTTGGAAGATGAAGGTGGAGAGGAAATGGTGAGAAATGGTGTCTGAAGATGGGAAGGAAAGAGTTGAGCTTTGGGGTTTCCTCCTCCTTTCTTTCTCTCCTTCGTTCTCTTTCTCTCTCTTTTTCCAAAACTGATCGTGTGTGTGTGTGTGTTATTGGAGTGAGTGAGTGTTTTTGTGAGCTGAGAATTTACGTGGAGGGCTTGGGTTTATTGACTCTCCCTAATGGGCTGGTTTCTCATCAAGCCCACTATTAGATGACCCCAATTTTCTAGATGCAACCCCTTCTCTCTATTTGGCATAATACCACTACTAATTAGCAATCAAATACACCAAGCATACAAATAACACATGTAGGCAATTTAAGATCATCAATTCAAACATGCTCAATGTACGCAATTAAATCATAAAATTATCAATCATTTATTCAAACATATTCAATCAACTAATAAAATCACCTACTCGAGTAATAAATCACTCGTTAATTTCTTAATTCGAAATTAACAAAATTAGGGATGTTACAATCACCCCAACTTAGGAATTTTGTCCTCAAAATTGAACAAACATACCTTCCAGAAACTAAATACGGATACTCCGTCCGCATATCATCATCCCATCCGCATGAAACTTTCTCGGCCGACAAACCATTCCCAATCTACTTTAGCAATTGGAATTGTTCGCGTCCAAAGTGTCTTCTCTCTATGTTCTATGATATGACTTGGATAAGACTGAAATGACGCATCAGTCAAAGATCAATCATTCCAACTCAACGGCCGACTTGGATTGAAAAAGTACTTCCTCAATTAGGATACAAGAAACACTTCGTGTAAATTGGACAATACAAAAGGTAAAGCTATACAGCACACCGCTAGCACAATACACTCGAGGACTGAGTTTCTTCGCCGGCAATGCTCTACCGGTATTAATGTTTGATGAAACTCTTACAATACCAGATCACTAGATTCAAACTCTAGTGGTATACTCATTTTTAACAACGTAACCCTTTTTGCGACTATGAGTTATTCTTCAATTCTCACTATATACACGGAATTTGCCAATTCCTACTCATGAGTTGATAATTCTCCTCATGAGCGCTTCTCTTACATGGATGCATCGGTTACCACTTGTTGATGCAACCTCATAACCTATCCTAAACCTTCCTGAGGTGTCACTGTATATTTGAAATCCCAGAGACGGTTCCGGAAGAATTTGGATAAGAACAAAAGTCCATCTCTTTCAAACGGTTGTTCTTTACAAATTAACCGAATAAGTGAAAGACTAATGCCACTCCTGACTAGAATATCACAAGTCACAGATACTTCACTACAAACATCCAAAAAATCTCTCTTCAAAGGTTTAGCATACCACTTCTTCTCTCGGAGTACATCCGGAACAATGCGGAGATGCTGATCATGATCCACAATGGTCTTAGTGTACACCAAGATGTATTCAGTGAAAATTTCAACAACTAGTCTAAGTACGGGTGGAAAAACTCGGTTCATGTAATCCATGAATACGGCATGAGCATTAGCTAGACTGAAGAGCATCACTACTCACTCGTAATGTCCATATCTAGTATGGAAAGCTGTCTTCGGAATAACTAAAGCTCTAACCTTGAATTTAAAGGTAACCCGACCTTAGACCAATCTTTGAAAACACTGCTGCACCTCGAAGCTGATTAAGCAAATCACTTATTCTTGGCAAGGATACTTATTCCTAATAGTAACTTTGTTCAACTTGAGGTAATCCATACACGACCTCCTGCTCCCGTCTTTCTTTTCAACAAGTAACACCGGAGCACCCCAACTTGTAATAAACTGGGGAACATCACCTTTCGGTTTTATTGGACATAGTACTATTAGAACTTCGGGTTAAACTCTGTCACTACAGTGTTCACAACTGACTCACAAATGGGTAAAGGTTATGTAAAAGTTTCTTAAAAACGTTTGAATAAAAAATAATTTTCTCACTTACCAATAGGAGTTTGTTTCTTCGCTAACCCGAAATACTAATAAGACGTATCTTCACCTCGCGACTCAGTCTTTGAATTCAATTACTAAATTCGGATGGTCTCACGCAGATGTATGGCTTTTCAGAACCTATAAGTCAACCGACTATTCTCTTGAAGTGAGTCTACTATTCATTCACTTAAGTATGAGAAGATCTAAACAATAAGGATCTCTCGCTTGATACATAACAACTTTCCTAGTTAAGTAAGACTTACTAGAAAATTCTAAACTTTGTTCCACCATGTTGTATTGTTGACTACTCTAGCCGGAACGTGCACATTTGGATTAATCACGGAGTTGAGCTAATTATTATAACATCAAAGAAATAATCAAAATAGAAGGATTCTTCCACGGAATCAAACGGGCACAAGATAATGCTTCCAGCGTTGATTCCGAGAACAATTCTCACTATTTTACTCATGCCTTTGGTCCCACAACCCTCCAAACTCCACAAATCTCCAAACATAACCATAACTCCTAGAGTTACCATTTGGTAAGGAATGTGTCTTGCCTAACAAGAAGTCAGGTGTTTAACACTTGGATGATTCGGTCTTCCTATAGGAAAACACCACTTCCAATACTTTCGATGGTGGAAGTTACGCCTTATAGTATACTAGTGAAATACCTCATTGTCGTTGGCTTTTGAAAACTCTCCTGATTGTTGAAAGGCTATGACTACTATTAACCATTTCCATGAAATAGATCCTTTTTAAAAGTACAATGATTATCATTATAAAACAGGTTCTAAGAATCTATTCATAATGACTTAACAACTTAGGGTAAGGCATAAGTACATTTCATAATACCATTGAACAATTAGTTCAAATCCTACTCAGATGTGTATACATTTTTGTTAGCTTTCCAACGCATCCCGGAACATAAAAATCAGAGTTCCGAATTAAAAGTTATAAATAAAACAAGTCGGAGAACTGACGAAAATTTCTCACAGACCAAGATTGGCTTGCTCATAATCCCAAGGTAATAATAAGGTTATTTCGGTTACCATAACCTACTAATCTCATCTTGAATGGAACTTGGTTGAGAAACCGTGTCGGAACTGACTCCATCAACGTTTGGTTCTGTGGTCAATACTGAAATTGCACTACAGCTTACTAGATCAAATTCATGGCATCTCGAAATGTGGCTTTGAGGAAAAGAACCTGATCAATACTTGCAGTTATCTGAAAGAATGTCTCTAACTGCGACATAAGTTGGGGTTTACTTTAACGATAAGGTAAGGTTATCTTAAAACCGTATTTCGGTGACTGATAAACTGACTAATCAATGGTCAGGATTTCGGGGTTTCAATTAATCTTATCAGATCTTACGATACTGGCTTTATTACTGCCCAAAGGCTTTGCTTAATGTAGTTCCTTGTAGAACCTACAATAGCTTCCACTGCAATTCTACAATTGCACCGAGTTCATTGACTGAACAGTCGCCCTTAAGTTCCTCGAACCAACTTGGCTGCCCATTGCTTGCTTGCTTGAACACCATGCGTAGCCATGCGCTTCCGCCACGTGCTCACGAAACCGAGAAGGCGAATTCCTATGGTTTAGGGTTTGGACATTTTCGAGGCTGAGGCAAATAATTGTTATCATTCTCAGTAACTCATATGAAACATTGAGTGGATCCTGACTCAATACTTCACATAATATACTGAAAGGTTCTAACATTTAATTGTCTAAGTCCCTAGCTGACTCGATCTAACCTTTTGACCACAAGGTCTCTATGTTCGACGAGGTCGAACTGCTCTGATACCAAAATGTAACACCCTCGTATTTCTATCTAGTAGAAATACTAAAGTGTACCTAATGGCATACATCAGAGTATAAAAATTCCTGTCTCAGATATTGATTTGACCAAAAACTCTCGAATCCAAATCAAAGAGTCGTAACATAATATAGTTCAAAGTTCAATATCCCAAAACAAGACAACAGCGGAAACGATTACATAACTCAAATACAAATTCAAGTTATAAATCGAATACAAAGATACAAGGGAAAACCATAACTATTAATGAGCGAACTACGTCTTCCATTTCCTTCTCGAGCACGCCCTCCACTCGAGCCATAAAGGATCTTCTTTCCCTGTTTCTCTGTAAAACAACAACATTTGTAGGGTGAGATAACAAATCTCAGTGAGTCTTACCGTGACCCCTTACCTATCACTCGATCCATTTATAAAACCATAATTAGTAATTCAAAAAGAATTACAATATACAATCAATCATGTGTAATCCAATAAATGAATTACATAAGAGTTCATAGTCCGATTCTTGATGACTATGTACAACTTAAATTACTTATCTATAGTTCATAGCCCAATTCTTGATGGCTATGCACTATCCTCTTTATTAATCACTTGTGACATGTCACCAACAACCTAAAGAAGCTTGAGTGACAAAATCACAATATACACATTTAAAAGTTTTATCAATTCTAGTACATCACCAACAACACATAAGGAAGCATGGGTGAACCCCAACATAGCCAATAAGTGTACAACTCTTAAAGGCGGATAGCTTTAATTTTAACATGGGGGCCTAGGACCAGGGCGCATGACTTCCCTCTCCTAGTATGCTAAACGCATGGAGGTCGTCACCTCAATTCGATATTTCTTATATATCGCACCCGCATTGGGCTCCTATACTCGATATAATTTATATATCAAAACATACTTCAATCTACGATATGTTATAATACCATACTAGAACAATCAAGAACATATATCACGGTCCAAGCATCACTTTATAGTCAAAAGTTTGAGTCCCACACGTATACTAGATTTGTCGGTTATTCAAGAGATTTGTAAATTCAACCAAAACAAACAAAACCACATTCAAAACATAGAAATATCATCCATATATAATATAAGTGGTCAGGAAAAGGATTTGAAAGAAGTTTGAAGTCGAACGGAGCGTCGAAACGAAACATCGAATTTTGGGGACATAAGGAACTTCTCAACTTGTGTGCCCAATTTCCGTTCCGTTTCGTTCTCCGATCGAACACAAACTATGTTTCAATCCATATTCAACCACAACAGCCAACAGCAATCACAAGCAATTACTTCTAGTAATTCGTTTCGAGATTTGTAAGGATACGACACAAGTGCAGAATTTTCTACAGCAGTGCACCTACTTCGGAGAATTAATTAAAATAGCAAACAATATCGGATTTCAACAAACGAACACTCTTTAGAAAGCTCTCTGAGTGTAATTTCTGCCTATGGTTTTCATTTTTCAAAATAAGCATTTAAGTGGTACAGTTTTTCAAAATACTTCATAGCGGTACCGACATTGGACAGAATTACTTTCCCCACTTGCAACCCAATTTTCTTTCTCATTTCTTAATGAAATTCGATGAAACCAGTGCCTACTTCGTAGGGAATTTAGTCTACTTTCCAACGAAACAAGAATCATTTAAAACGGAGTTCAATTGAGAACTCAAGACCTGAAAAACTGAACCTATACACAGTTTAATTTCAGAAATTTGACCTAACTTGAGACACTCATAACTTGAGCTACACAATTTCAAATTTAACGAAACCAGTGCCAAAACGACCGGCGTTAAGTCTATTTTCAAAAAAAATCAGAAACATAATTTTTGGACTAACCGAACAGTCCCAGTTCTAAGGAAACCGAAGCTGTGTCCAGATTTTCTAAAACAGCGAGTTCGAGACCAAATTGTGTTTTTCGCGACTCAAAATTTACGAAACGCGAGCAATTTCGACAACCACAGAAATCAATCAGTCAACACAACATAAAACAAAACCCTAAGCGAGTAAAACTCACCTATCGTGATGAAAATCACGAAAAACCGAAACTCTCCGAAGCTCGATCGACCCGTAACACACGAACACGCTCCGAATTCGTTCCAAAAGCTCCAAAACCGAACCCAACCCCTCAACAACGAATCCATCAACTGAACCTCCTCAAACACTTTCTCAATCCATAATGTTTCTTGTTATTGAGCTTCTAAAGTGAACCTTGAACCTGCAAGTATCACATGCTAGCCTCAAAGGTTCCAAAAACCCCCAAATTGACTCCTAGTCACCCACAAGCTTCCCTATTGCTCCTAACTCAAACCCAGCTCTTATCTATCTCTTTATAATGGGGTTTGGAAGATGAAGGTAGAGAGGAAATGGTGAGAAATGGTGGCTGAAGATGGGAAGGAAAGAGTTGAGCTATGGGGTTTCCTCCTCCTTTCTTTCTCTCCTTCGTTCTCTTTCTCTCTCTTTTTCCAAAACTGATCGTGTGTGTGTGTGTGTTATTGGAGTGAGTGAGTGTTTTTGTGAGCTGAGAATTTACGTGGAGGGCTTGGTTTTATTGACTCTCCCTAATGGGCTGGTTTCTCATCAAGCCCACCATTAGATGACCCCAATTTTCTAAATGCAACCCCTTCTCTCTATTTGGCGTAATACCACTACTAATTAGCAATCAAATACACCAAGCATACAAATAACACATGTAGGCAATTTAAGATCATCAATTCAAACATGCTCAATGTACGCAATTAAATCATAAAATTATCAATCATTTATTCAAACATATTCAATCAACTAATAAAATCACCTACTCGAGTAATAAATCACTCGTTAATTTCTTAATTCGAAATTAACAAAATTAGGGATGTTACATTGCACGCCGCTATAACCATCGAGTCATTCCGCGAGAGTTCAACGTTGGCGATCTGGTGCTCAGACGGGCCGACGTAGGTAACAAAAATGCACGGGATAGAAAATTGGCACCAAATTGGGAAGGTCCATACAAAATCATTTTGAAGACCGGCAAAGGTGCTTATCAACTCGTGACACTCTCCAAGGAGCCGATCCCGAGGACCTGGAATGCGACCAAACTTAGAATCTATTATAGTTAGTCTTGTAAAAGAACAATTGTACTAGACAAACAGTCCTAATCAATCAATGAGTTGACCTCTTGATTGAGAAATTACTTCTTTCCTTGTTTTCAAGATAAAACTACGCCCCTCTCCCCTGACTCTGACACCGAGCTGGCCACTCAGCAGATGACGGGATGAGGCGAGGCCGACAAAGAATGCCCTCCGCGATCCCGGACGCATACGTTCAATCGCGAAGCACAGGCGAAGCCCAAAGCGGCTCAGGTCCTCAGCGACTCTCATTCGCTTCGCGTCGTCGGCCACTCTTGACTCGTCGAAAACCTCTGAGACGGGTGATTGGCAGTGCGAACCAGCCTCCCCTTTGGTTTGCCTCCGCGGGCACACGAGAAGCCGGGGGAAGAAGTCCAAGGTCGACTTCGACCCGTGCTTTAACCGGCACAACCTTCTCACGTATTGAGGACTCAACATCCGATTGTGCGAGTGAAGGAAGAAGCTCTCAGCGGCTTCGCCCCTCTCGATTCCAAACTTTAATGCTCTGTCGAGACCTTGATTTTGAGCTTAATGCTCTGTCAAGGGACAATTGACTTCTAGCTTCGATGCTCAGTCAAGATTTACTTGATTTCGAGCTTAAATGCTCTGTCAAACTTTTTCAGGTAAGCGACGCTCTCGCTAATTCGAACAAGCTCCCTCGAGAAGGAACGACGACCAATATGCTCTCTAAAGCCAAGCTCACTAATGTCTTCGGACCTTGGCTTGGGGGGCCACTGTTCCGACCTGGGCCAAAAGCCCCATTGAATACTAGGTCTGACCCAATAACTCCCAAGAGACGCAGCCCAAAAGCGGGACGGTATCGAACACCGCACGCCTCGCTCGGGCACCTAAGGAGGCCGACGATCAAGATCTACCGCTCAGATCTAACAGACAAGACCAGGCCCCTCGTCTATAAATAGAGGTGCCAGCCCCCAAGTCCAGTTACACTCCCATTCTTGCACATTTCGCCTACTCCTCTATTGACTTAGTGAAGGATTGCAACTCGGAGCTCCCAAGAACGATTCACCAGTGCCGACCACCACCTTCGAGTCTCGAGAAGCGGACCCATCCAAGATCATCGGATAAGGTAACTTCTCCAATTCCAGGACCGAACAATTATCACATTAAAAAGCGGGATTAGTAACTGTTGACAGTCGGGTGACATGCTCGAGGAGAAGATTGAAGAGTAGTTCTTTAATCTTTGTTTACGATTCCTGTGTTGTCTCTGTAATCGATAATATGACTTGAATTCATATTTAAGTTATGTAATCGTTCCCGCTATTTTTGCAATGATGTATATCTAAGCAGGAAAACTTTATACTCTGATGTAAACTAAAATGTATGTTTTGGTATTTCTATTGTTTAGAAATACTAGGGTGTTACAACACCCAATGGAGTCCTTGTTCAATTTTGTAACTAATCCAATAAATTGATAATTAAACGCAGTCCTTGAGTTCGACACTCAATCTTACTGATTTATTACTTCCAACTTACAATTGCATTTTTCTGCATATTTCAAGGTTGAAGGCGTGAATATACGGATCAAGCTAAGAATAGTGTCATTAAGATTTTGTACCATTCCCAAATACATACTTTATGACCTTGCTAGCGTTTTACGAAAAAAGACAAATCTTTAAAAGCTAAGTATTATGTTGGGAGCATATGCTTAACATGATTTTATGTACAAACACAGTTGAGCATTGGAGTCACAGTCATAAATTTATTTTAAATTTTTTTTACTTGGCTATCTAGTTATTTAGGAGCTTTACATGATTACTTCAATATTCTTTCTTTCTTTTTTAATTCCTCATTGCATAAATGGTATTAGTAAAGAGCACTAATAAATGTCAGTGAATATATTAATAACAAGAAAATATGGTAGCACCATATGTACACTTGGAAGGATCTCCTCAAAAAATAGAGATGACTTACGAAATTTGGAACCCATTGGTATAACCATGTCCAGTTCCAATTGTTGGAAGTTGTAGTATGTTGTTTGGTGGTAACAACGATCCAAGAATTGGGATTTTATTTCACGTGAATCTAAGGTCAATAAAAAATGCATAGAAATAACAAATAAACATGAACTGAAACTCCTTGAGTGCATTTGTGTGTGTGATACAAGTGTAGTATACTGAAGCCCCAACTCACCATCTATATAACCCTCTTTAGCATCATCATAATAAATTCAATCTCACAAGTACATGTTTAAGAACATATCAGTGAGGAAGAGATTAATATTAGTGAAAACTAACCTTTGTTCTTGGCAAAACCAAGTTGGTGACCACAGAAAGAGAGATCTATACATGAAGTTTTTGGAGAAGATTTTTATTTACAAAGGAGTAGTGTGAAAGTAATGAATTAAAACATATATTTATAACAAAATCATTGTAATCCAATTGTCAAATGTGTAAAAGGGGTTGGTATGACTTTAAATTTTCAAATTGAATTCATTTAGCATAAACTAAATAAATTTAGATAACAAAAAAATGATTGATACTATACATACTAAATGAACTAATTAATTAGGATCAAGTGTGATTTACTTTATTAAGGTATTTATGTTTTTGTTAATTTCATTACTTTTTCTTTAAATGGGTGATAATAAATTTTGAGAAATTTAAAAGGGAAAGTATTAAATTAAAATTAATGGTTTATATTTTCTTATTTTTTTAATTGTGGTTTTTATAATAAATTAATAAATTTTTGTCTTTATGGTATAAATATAAAAAATTTATACTATAAATATGCAATTTATAGTATACTATTTTACCCATACTTACCATAAATATGTGTTTATCATCAAAGATTTAGTACTCGACTCTATAACCATTTGTTCAAAAGTTTGATCCTTGATCGGCGAGTATTTAAAAACATCTAGTGGGAGAGGTCAACCCTTTAAATAGATCTCAGTACCTTGGGGGATTAGTCTCCGCTGTTGCCCACGCAGAGGATACCTCGGTTTAACCAAAAAATAAAGTTAATAGGATGTGGAGTTAATTTCTATAGAGATAATTTGTATTATATTGCTTTTAACGAAGTAGAAATTGACTCACACTATTATATTATTACTATTTTTATGTTTTAAAATCGAAGACAATTATATAAAAAGGATAGTGTCTTAGAAGAGTTACATCTACATGATTTTTAATGAGCAAATGATACTTTACAACGAAAAACATGAATAAATTATTAGTGAAAATTTTCAAAACAAATAATGGATGTTCGATTTTATACAATAAGTTATAGAACTAACATAAATGTTTTAGACTTGTGGTCATAACCATAGGAAGAATTCACAAGCATAGGAGGAACTCGCAAAACATTCAATACATTATGAATGAAGGTTAAATTAATTGAGCTCATTCCTAATGATTTTATTTAAAAATCACTAAACATTATACTGCGTTATTTAATAACCGATGCTAAAGGTCCATTTTTGATGACTTTTAGCAACGGTCATCATACACAACCGATGCTAAAGGTCCATTTTTGGTGACTTTTAGCAACGGTCATCTTAGATAACCGATGCTAAATTCCTTGTTTATTTTTTTGTTTTTTTT
The DNA here is from genome assembly GCA_020916435.1 of Oxytropis ochrocephala. Taxonomy (NCBI): domain Eukaryota; kingdom Viridiplantae; phylum Streptophyta; class Magnoliopsida; order Fabales; family Fabaceae; genus Oxytropis; species Oxytropis ochrocephala. The sequence goes on from CM037091.1 coordinate 44,445,370, forward strand.
TATATTATTAATTCGCACCAGTAAATTTATTTATTTATTAAAACCTATTATACCAATCATTTCAGACAACAACGCATTATATATCAAAATACTTCGAACAACATTAAAATTAGTATATTACATTTAGAAACTAAAAGAGCAATTTTTTTTTTCAAAATATGATGTAAAACTAGTCAGAATATAATGTTGCTCTGTATGATCATATCCAACAAAATATTACTAAAACACAAGTTAAACTAGTTAGAATATAATGTATCATTTTGCTCTGTACGAAGCTTCAAGTAGAATTCCGCCCAAAGCTGGTGAATCTCAGTAAGTTCCTCTTCAGTGTATGCTTGTAGGTTTTCAAATACCTACAAGTTTCAAATTAGTTACCGATTAGAATCGACAATTTCAGCAACCAATACCAAATACCGAAGAGGAACAGTGAGTACAGAATTCAATGAAATGTGAAGACAAAATTTATACCTTCTCCCAGTTATCAACAACACGAGACCTCACAATGGTTAGCATAAACTTCATCACATAATACCCACAATGATATCCATTCGTTTGTATTGGCATCTACACAAATGAATTAAAAGAGAATATTATATAAAAAATATATATATATATATATATATATATATATATATATATATATATCATATAGGAATTCACTTTAAATTGAATCAACATAATATATTTTAAACTACTTACTATAGGGTACAACCAATTGGTGGCCAATGTAGAATCTCCTTTGACAGGTCTAACAACATAACAATAACAATATATATAAATTAGTGAACATTAAGATTCTGGCTTTGGCTCTACATGTGACGTGAACTACCACTAATTCTCTACTAAACCCACAATATTCCCAATTTCAAGAAAACGCATCAATCATCTAAGCATATTACTACAGCAAATAATCAGAGTCGATTCCACTTCACCCCTTTGATTATGATTATTTCTCTTAAACCCTAAATCCCAAATTAAATTTTAAAACCCATAATCACAAATTAAGTTTTAAAACCTCATAAACCCTAAATCCTTCACCTAAAATTCATACAATCGATAAAAAGCAAACACATGTAATAAACCCTAGAGAGAGACAGAGAGCGGCTGAGAGAGAGCTAGAGAGAGAGAGCGAGAGAGCCAGCTGTAACACCACATTTCTACCCGGTAATTTAAATCAAAAATCAGAGTATATAAAAATTTATTTCTCAAATGGAATGCTACACTTATCTCTTAAAAACACTTAAACAGCCAATTCAACTCATAAATATAATCAAATACGTAACACCATAAAAACACGTGGAATAATATCTCATATCACTTGTGGAAATAAAACCACATCTCAAAAGAGTGCTCAGCAGTCTCAAACAGTACATAATACATATAAAAGCTCAACAGTGAGCAAAACAAATCAAACTAGGGTCTATATCCCATCCCCTAGGTGCTACGTATCAGAGCAGACCGACTCGGAAAATAGTGAAGGTAGCAAGCCCTTACTCATGACTACCTGTGGTAAACAACAACATAAAGGGTGAGTCTCGAACTATATAATAAAGGTGATAATAAGAAATATATATACAACCATAGCATCACACAGGCACAGTTTACAGCACACAAACCAAACCATTCTTTACACAATAGCACTTATGCGTTTATGAGGATGTATGCAATGTGGTCATGCATGTGGTACCATTTGCCCCCATGATAGTATCATTATCACATTGAGCCCTCATGACTCTGGCCCCCATGGCCTGGCCCTCATGGCCTCACAATCAATTTATAAACATCGCGACCGCAGCCGAATGTATGCATGAGACTCCATGAACACATCACAAGCACATTTACAATATCACAAATTATTTCTCACCTCATTGTTAATCTCATTTATAGCCCCCATGGCTCATGCCCCCATGGCATCATCAATCACCTCAGTCACTACTCAACACAATCAAGTCCCAAGGACTAATCTCAACTAGGGGACTAAACCTCACTCATGGACCTAAAACACCTTTTAGGACCAATTCAACACCTAGGGACCAAATTGACACCTTTTGGACCAAACTGGCATCTAGGGACCAAAACCACACCCTTAGGACCAAACAGTCACCTAGGGACCAAACTGTCACCTAAGGACCAAAACAGCACGCACCTAGACACAAGGAAGCACTAGGCGCCATTTTTTCCACATTCTGGCACCACCCTGTGCAACACAAAGACTAGCGCCTAAAACTTCAAGAACTTGGCGCCCCCTGTGGCAACACAGCCACTGGGCGCCATTTTCCTAGCAATCTGGCGCCCCCCTGGGCAACACAGTCTTAGATACAAACTGAGACACAGTCTCATACACAGTGCTGGCCCGGGGCCACTGGCAAGACTTTTGGCGCCCGCACTTGGCACAACACACACAAAGACATGCAAAAAAAACTACTCGAGCCAAAATGTTTAAAATTGATTTTTGGTGAGCAACCGCAAAAGATGGCACGGTAAAATATGCTCGAGAACTCTAAGTTTCACTCAAACCACCCCATAGGCGCACACATATAGCGCCACAAAGAATACCCACGAACATCTCTCAAATGACACATGCTAACATAAAACTACTCGAGCCAAAATGTTTAAAATTGATTTTGGGCGTGCAAGCGCAAAAGATGGCACGGTAAAATATGCTCAGAACTCTAAGTTTCACTCAAACCACCCCATATGTGCACATGAGCGGTGCATGCGTGGCGCCATATTCAAAGAAATTGGCGCCTGACAAAGACACACACACACACACCCGGCCATCAGCATACGGTGACACAGCGCCATTCTGCAGGCACCCTGGGCAACATTTGGCGCCCAGCACGGCACACACCCACAGCCACCTAAAAGCGATGGGCATGTGGCGCCATTTTCCCAGCAACTTGGCGCCCTGGCAGAACACACCTGCACACACGGACACATAACCGATTACATGAAGCGATTACAGGCGCCTTATTCCTAGCAATTTGGCGCCCCAAACCCCAAAAATCCCAAATTTCCCAAATTCCCTTAAATCAATTCACTCCATAATCATTCTAATCCTCCTAATTTCATATTCTAACAATCAATTGCATGTTCAATCATCAATTACATCACAAATCACGAAATCACATGTTATAAACCCTAATTTAAGCCCTAAATCGATTTCAACATGTAATTCATCAAATTCAATGGTTCAAATCATCAAACAGTCATCAATTAACATCAAACAAGACCTATGATCTACATATAACCCATTATCCTCCCTATTATAGAGTGAGACTCCCCTTACCTTAAATTACACCGTAGAAAGTCTCTTTCTCCGAGTCACGTACAAAACCCACAGCAACAAGAGCTCCTTTCTTTCCTCTTTGATTGGTGCGATCCCTCTTCTCCTTCTTCTCACTCTCTAGCGCCGTTCTCCTATTCTCCTTTCTCTTCTCACTTTCGTTTTTCTTTCTTTTCTTTCCTTTGGTGCGAAATGCACAATCCCTAGGAGCCTAAGTCATTGGGCTTGGGCTCCTGGGCCCAAATCTGCAGTTCCGGTATTTCCAATACCACTCCCTTCAATTTAATAAAATACTATATTATTAAACACTATATTATAACTTAATATAATTAAATAGTGCAACACTTTAAATAATTTAATCAATTGCTTAATTAAATCATTTAGGGTGTTACAACTCTCCCCCACTTAGGAAATTTCGTCCTCGAAATTCATACCTGAGTCAAATAACTCTAGATAAGACTCCCGCATCCTGCTCTCTAGCTCCCAAGTCATGCTCTCACCGGTAGCTCCCAACCACACTACCTTGACTAAGGCAATGTCTTTCCCTCTCAGCACCTTCACTTCTCTATCATCAATCCTCACTGGCATAGTCTCCACAGTAAGGTTCTCACGTACCTCCACATCATCCATGTTAATCACGTGAGACGGGTGTGGAATATACTTCCGAAGCTGTGACACATGGAAAACATCGTGCAAGTTCGAAAGATTAGGTGGTAAGGCCACCCTATAAGCAACTTTTCCAATCCTCTCAGTGATTTGGTACGGTCCAATAAACCTCGGAGTTAACTTCTTTACTTTCAGGGCACGCCCAACACCAGTCATAGGCGTGACCCTCAAGAAAACATGCTCACCAGCCTGAAACTCCAAGTCTTTTCTCCTCCTATCATGGTAACTTTTCTGCCGACTCTGGGACTCTTTCATTTTCTCTCTGATCATCTTTACCTTCTCTGTAGTCTCCCTAACTAATTCCGGTCCAAGCACAACGCTCTCACCGGACTCATGCCAATACAAAGAAGTCCTACACCTCCGACCATACAATGCCTCAAATGGAGCCATCCCTATACTCGAATGGTAGCTGTTATTGTAAGTAAATTCAATCAGTGGGAGATGTGTATCCCACCCACCTCCCTGCTCTAGCACACAAGCTCTCAATAAATCCTCCAAGGACTGAATGGTTCTCTCAGTCTGTCCATCAGTCTGAGGATGATAAGCTGAACTCAACCTCAATTTAGACCCCAATGCCTCCTGCAAGCTCCTCCAGAACTCAGATGTAAACCTCGAGTCTCTATCTGACACAATACTCTTCGGAACCCCATGCAGTTTCACTACCACCTGAATATAAATCTTAGCCAACTTCGGCACAGGATAGGTGATGTTGATAGGAATAAAATGGGCAGACTTGGTCAACCTATCCACAATCACCCAGATAGTGTCAAACCCCCTCACAGTGTTTGGCAACCCAGTCACAAAGTCCATGGAAATGCTGTCCCATTTCCATTCCGGAATCTCTAAAGGTTGCATCAGCCCTGCAGGCTTCTGGTACTCAATCTTTGACTTCTGGCAAGTCAAACATGCATATACAAACTGCGCAACATCCTTCTTCATCCCAGGCCACCAAAACAGTTTCTTCAAATCATGGTACATTTTCGTAGCACCTGGGTGAATACTTAGCTTGCTCCTATGGCTCTCCTCGAGTATCATTTTCTTCAACTCAGCATCGTCAGGAACACAGATTCTGTCCCTGAATCTCAACACACCCTGGGAATCCAACCTGTAATCCCCATCCACAGCTTGATCACCAACTACCAACAAATCAACCAGTTTCACATCCAGCTTCTGGGCGTCTCTGACACTAACCAAGAAGCCATTCCCAATCCTCAGCATACCCAATCTGACACTCTGGGGTGTCACTTCACAAACTAGACTCAGATCACGGAATTGCTCAATCAACTCCAATTCCCTCACCATCATGGCTGACATATGTAAAGTTTTCCGACTTAAAGCATCAGCCACGACATTAGCTTTGCCGGGATGATAGTTCAAGCCGAAATCATAATCCTTCAGCAGCTCTAACCAACGCCTCTGCCTCATATTCAACTCCTTCTGGTCAAACAGATACCTCAAACTCTTGTGATCACTGAACACCTCGAACCTGGTACCATACAAATAGTGCCTCCAAATCTTAAGCACAAAAACAATAGCAGCCAACTCCAAATCATGAGTCGGGTAGTTCTTCTCATGTGTCCTCAATCATGCGGACGCATAAGCAACTACCTTCCCATCCTCGCATCAATACACCTCCCAAACCCATCTTGGAAGCATCACGTTATACAACAAAAGGTTGATCAAGCACGAGTAACACTAACACTTGGAGATGTTGTCAACCGTCTCTTCAACTCTTGGAAGCTCTCTTCGCATTTTGCATCCCACACAAAGGCTCTTCCCTTACAGGTCAATTGGGTCAACAGAAGGGCTAGCTTAGAGAACCCTTCAATAAACCTCCTGTAGTAACCAGCCAACCCCAAGAAACTTCTGATCTCAGTCACAGACTTTGGGCTCTCCCACTGCAACACTGCATCAACCACAGCTTGATTCTCAGCAGACATAGAGGCCATCAAAGCAAACAGCTGACCACCCTCTTTCATTACCTCACGCAATTGATCAGCAGACAGTAAAACAGACTCTTCCTCTTCTGGAGGAAGGAAACTCACAGACTTGTTGAAACAGTTGATGTGTACATGGTTATCTACTAACCAGTCCATACCCAGAATCACATCCAACCCACCCAATGGTAAAGAGATAAGGTCAATCAGAAAATCTCTGCCAAAGACTGACAGAGGACACCTATCACACATTAGAGAAGTAGTTACCGAACCATTAGCTGGAGTGTCGATAACCATCCCCCTCTCCATAGTAGACAATACTAAATTCAACTTTTCAGCACAGACAGAAGCAATAAAGGAGTGTGTAGCACCCGTGTCAACAATAGCACCTAAAGGTGTACCATAAATAAAGCAAGTACCTCTAATCTCATTGGGTCCCTCTGAACCTGCCAATGCAAAAACTCTCCCAGTGGACCTCTCCTTCTTTGGTTTGGTGCACTTGGAGCTAAAGTGACCAGCTTCTCCACAATTGAAACACACTGCTTCCTTGCGATCACAATCGGACGCCATGTGACCATCCTTCCCACACTTGAAGCATATCTTTCCCTCAGACTTACAATCAAAACTCTTGTGACCCGGCTTGCCACACTTGAAGCACACAATATCAGCAGGAGCATCTCCCCCACTTGGTCTCTTGCCCTCAGCAGACCTCTTACCCTCAGCTGACCTGCTACCACCAGCATACTTGCTACCACCAGCATACCTCTGTTTACCCCTATCAGCAGATGTCTCATAAGGCTTGCCCCTGTTCTGGAATTTACCCCTCTGATCTCTCATAGCTCTAGAGCGAGCAATACCGTTCTCCTCAAAGATCCTGCAGCAGTCAACCAGATCAGCAAACACCCTGATCCTCTGATACCCAATAGCCTGCTTGATATCAGCTCTCAACCCATTCTCGAATTTAATGCACTTCGAGAATTCAGAACCAGCCTCAGCATAGTGTGGATAGAACTTAGCTAGCTCGGTAAACTTAGCAGCATACTCGGTGACAATCATACTACCCTGCCTCAGCTCAAGAAACTCCGGCTCTTTCTTACCTCTGACATCCTCTGGGAAATACTTTCTCAGGAACTCCCTCTTGAACACAGCCCAAGTAACCTCCTCATGGGCAGCCCCTAACCTCTCACTGGTCTCTAGCCACCAGTCATCAGCCTCCTCAGCTAAAGTGTGCGTACCATACCTGACTTTCTGCTCATCATTGCAGCTGATCACCCTGAAGATCCTCTCAATCTCCTTCAGCCAAGCCAGCGCACCATCTGGGTTGTACCTCCCCTTGAATGTAGGAGGGTTCTCCCTCTGGAAAGTAGCCAGACTACGGGTCTCAGTATTCTGCTGAGTCCCCATAACCTGCGCTATGGCTTGCAAAGCCTCAGCAAGAGCAGCATCAACTCTTCTGGCCATCTCAACCTAGCACTGCAGCATAAACAACCATTTCAGAACTAAATTAAGACACCTAATTGTCATACACAATATGACAGACAGACACACTTGGCCGGACAGACCGAACTTTTGCTCTGATACCACTAATGTAACACCCCATTTCTACCCGGTAATTTAAATCAAAAATCAGAGTATATAAAAATTTATTTCTCAAATGGAATGCTACACTTATCTCTTAAAAACACTTAAACAGCCAATTCAACTCATAAATATAATCAAATACGTAACACCATAAAAACACGTGGAATAATATCTCATATCATGCAGCGGAAATAAAACCACATCTCAAAAGAGTGCTCAGCAGTCTCAAACAGTACATAATACATATAAAAGCTCAACAGTGAGCAAAACAAATCAAACTAGGGTCTATATCCCATCCCCTAGGTGCTACGTATCAGAGCAGACTGACTCGGGAAATAGTGAAGGTAGCAAGCCCTCACTCATGACTACCTGTGGTAAACAACAACAGAAAGGGTGAGTCTCGAACTATATAATAAAGGTGATAATAAGCAATATATATACAACCATAGCATCACACAGGCACAGTTTACAGCACACAAACCAAACCATTCTTTACACAATAGCACTTATGCGTTTACGAGGATGTATGCAATGTGGTCATGCATGTGGTACCATTTGCCCCCATGGCAGTATCATTATCACATTGAGCCTTCATGACTCTGGCCCCCATGGCCTGGCCCTCATGGCCTCACAATCAATTTATAAACGTCAGGACCGCATCTGAATGTATGCATGAGACTCCATGAACACATCACAAGCACATTTACAATATCACAAATTCACAAATTATTTCTCACCTCATTGTTAATCTCATGTATAGCCCCCATGGCTCTAGCCCCCATGGCTCATGCCCCCATGGCATCATCAATCACCTCCGTCACTACTCAACACAATCAAGTCCCAAGGACTAATCTCAACTAGGGGACCAAACCTCACTCACGGACCTAAAACACCTTTTAGGACCAATTCAACACATAGGGACCAAATTGACACCTTTTGGACCAAACTGGCATCTAGAGACCAAAACCACACCCTTAGGACCAAACAGTCACCTAGGGACCAAACTGTCACCTAAGGACCAAAACAAAGACACACCTAGACACAAGGCAAAGACTAGGCGCCATTTTTTCCCACGATTCAGCGCCACCAGTGCAACACAGCACTAGGCGCCTAAAACTCAGCAACTTGGCGCCCCCTGTGGCAACACAGCCACTGGGCGCCATTTTCCTAGCAATCTGGCGCCCCCTGGGCAACACAGTCTTAGACACAAACTAAGACACAAACTGAGACACAGTCTCATACACAGGCGCCTGACTGGCGCCCTGGGCAGCACTTTTGGCGCCCTGCACTTGGCACAGCACACACAGCACATGCAAAAAGAAAACTACTCGAGCCAAAATGTTTAAAATTGATTTTGGGCAGGCAACTGCAAAAGATGGCACGGTAAAATATGCTCAGAACTCTAAGTTTCACTCAAACCACCCCATAGGCGCACACATATAGCGCCACAGCAATACCCACCAGAACATCTCTCAAATGACACATGCTAACATAAAACTACTCGAGCCAAAATGTTTAAAATTGATTTTGGGCAGGCAACTGCAAAAGATGGCACGGTAAAATATGCTCAGAACTCTAAGTTTCACTCAAACCACCCCATATGTGCACATGAACAGTGCACAGGGCGCCATATTCCCAGCAGATTGGCGCCCAGACAAAGACACACACACACCCGGCCATCAAGCTCACGGTGACACATGCGCCGATTCAGGGGCGGCATTTGGCGCCCCCGCCGCGCGCACACACCCACGACCACACAAGCGATTGCCGCAGGCGCCATTTTCCCAAAGAACTTGGCGCCCTGGCAGAACACACCTGCACACAGACACATAACCAGTACATGAACAGTACACAAGGCGCCTTATTCCTAGCAATTTGGTGCCCCAAACCCCAAAAATCCCAAATTCCCTTAAATCAATTCACTCCATAATCATTCTAATCCTCCTAATTTCATATTCTAACAATCAATTGCATGTTCAATCATCAATTACATCACAAATCACGAAATCACATGTTATAAACCCTAATTTAAGCCCTAAATCGATTTCAACATGTAATTCATCAAATTCAATGGTTCAAATCATCAAACAGTCATCAATTAACATTAAACAAGACCTATGATCTACATATAACCCATTATCCTCCCTATTATAGAGTGAGACTCCCCTCACCTTAAATTACACCGTAGAAAGTCTCTTTCTCCGAGTCACGTACAAAACCCACAGCAACAAGAGCTCCTTTCTTTCCTCTTTGATTGGTGCGATCCCTCTTCTCCTTCTTCTCACTCTCTAGCGCCGTTCTCCTCATCTCCTTTCTCTTCTCACTTTCGTTTTTTCTTTCTTTTCTTTCCTTTGGTGCGAAATGCACAATCCCTAGGAACCTAAGTCATTGGGCTTGGGCTCCTGGGCCCAAATCTGCAGTTCCTGTATTTCCAATACCACTCCCTTCAATTTAATAAAATACTATATTATTAAACACTATATTATAACTTAATATAATTAAATAGTGCAACACTTTAAATAATTTAATCAATTGCTTAATTAAATCATTTAGGGTGTTACACCAGCGACATTGAGAGAGAGATGAAGTGGGAACTTGACTTACCATTCTTGAGCAACGGTGATGAAGGGGAGAGAACGATCTTGAGCTGGGTAGAGAACGGAGATGGCGAGAGTAGAGAATGGCGTGAGAGTTCAGAGAGTGAAGAGCGTTGGAGTGAGAGAGTCGTGAAAGAGAGAGTGAAGAGACTTCAGAGAGAAGGAGAACATGTGTTCTTGGTAAAATTAAACGGGACATTTAGTATCGGGTGTTTAAAAAACCGATACTAAATGTTTTAGAGACACACATTTAGTAACGGTTGTTTAAACAACCGATACTAAATGTTTTAGCATCACACATTTAGTATCGGTTGTTTAAACAACTGATACTAAATGTAAGCTGTAACATCCCTAATTTCGTTAATTTCAAATTAAGAAATTAACGAGTGATTTATTACTCGAATAGGTAATAAATCAAGTTACGGATATGAGGTTGTCACGAAAACAATTTATAATTGCTAGATTATATAATTTAAAATACATAATTGAGTGGAAATTAGAACACTAAGGGTATTTTAGTCTTTATACCACTCACCCTAAATGAGCTCCAAGACACAAAAATATCCAAACACTCTCTCATTCCTCACTTGTGTGAAATAAAGAAAGAGATATAGAAAGAGAGAGAGAGAGCACAGACAGAAAAGAAAGGAAGGAAAGAAAGAAGAGAATTGAAAAAGGGAAAGTTAGAGAGAGAGAGAAGAAGCCGTGAGAAGAGAAGAGGAAGGAAAGGAGAAGAGGAAGAGGAAACCCTAGGCTCTTCATCTCTCAATGTTGTAAGTGATTCTTATGTCATTCTTCTCCATTTCTCAAGCTCTACCTATTGATACTAATTGTATACCCTATTGCTTCATCTTTCTCAAATCACCATTGTTGACCCATTGGAGCTCAAAGTGGAGGAGATGAAGTTTTGAACATAGTGGGAGCTAGCTTAAGGCTTGGGAAGCTCAAAGTTTGATTGAGAGAGAATTTGGAGGGTTTTAGCTGCTGGCTTTGCCTTAGAGTGGATGGGTCTTCGGTTTTGGAACGATTGGTTGAGCTAAGAGCGATTTCGTGAGACTTCGGTTTCGGTTGAGTTCGTAAAGTTTCGGTTTTTCGTGATTTTCATCACGATAGGTGAGTTTTACTCACGTTTAGGGTTTTAAATTTTGTTGGTGTGCTTGGTTTAAAAAGGTTTTCGAAATTCCGCGTTTTCGTCAAACTTGAGTTGATTACGGGTTTTTGGGGAAATTTCGTGTTTTGAGAATTATAACGAAACCACTACTTTATTTGATATGGAATGGATATTTAATGGTCTGAATATGCGTATATTTATCTGTTTTGTGGTTGAATTTAGATCGGAACACGGTTTGGGATCGATCGGAGAACGAAACGAAACGAAAATGGACAAATTGGCACTCTGCACAGTCAGCACGGGTCGTGCAACTTCTTGCACGGGTCGTGCCAGCTTCAGGTCACCTATTACCAAAAATTCGTTTCTGCGCTCCGTTCGACTTCAAACTTCTTACAAATCTTTTGGAAAACCGTAAATTTTGTATATGTGCGGGAATTAATGATTTTGAACAAAATTGATGTCTGGACTGGTTATACAGGTAAATGTATTATTTTGGAATGTCCATATTTCAGAGGAAGCTCTGCCAAATTTTGGTTAGAACTTTTTGGTACGTATCCAAAGTGGTTTTGAATTAAGCGGTTATTGTTATGAATATTTCGAAAAACCGTAAAACCTAGAGTACGTGTGGGAACCAAATGTTTTATAACTTAAATGTTGATTGGATTGATTTCATAAATTCATTGATATTATAACCTATCATAGAATGAGTTATGGTTGTATATATGGAAAGTTAATTGAACAAAATGTTCCATTTCTTAATTTATAATTGGCTCGGGATGATTATGTTCATCTAAACCGATCCACGTTTCACGATATATAAGAAATATCGAATTGAGGTGACGACCTCCATGCGTTTAGTACAATAGGAGAGGGAAGTCATGCGCCCTGGTCCTAGTCCCCCATGTTAAAATTAAAGCTACCGCCTTTAAGAGTTGTACACTTATTGGCTATGTTGGGGTTCACCCATGCTTCTTTAGGTTGTTGGTGATGTGCTAGAATTGATAAAACTTTTAAATGCGTATATTGTGATTTTGTCACTCAAGCTTCTTTAGGTTGTTGGTGACATGTCACAAGTGATTAATAAAGAGGATAGTACATAGTCATCAAGAATTCGGACTATGGACTCATATGTAATTCATTTATCGGATTACACATGATTGATTGTATATTGTAATTCTTTTTGAATTACTAATTATGGTTTTATAAATGGACCGAGTGATAGGTAAGGGGTCACGGTAAGACTCACTGAGATTTGTTATCTCACCCTACAAATGTTGTTGTTTTTCAGAGAAACAGGGGGAAGAAGATCCTTTATGGCACGAGTGGATGGCGTGCTCGAGAAGGAAATGGAAGACGTAGTTCTTCTATTATTAGATTATGGTTTTCCCTTGTTTTCGAATTATTCTAAGTTATGTATTGTTTCCGCTATTCCTGTAAAGATGTAAATCTAAGCAGGAAATGTATCTCTGATGTATGCTAAAAAGGTACACTTTAGTATTTCTACTAGATAGAAATATGAGGGTGTTACATAAGCGTGAAAATTGAAAGCTTCAATTTAATTTCAAAATTGTCACCGCGTCTACATTTAGCATCGGCTGTTTAAACAACCGATGCTAAATGGTGTTGTCTAAAGTCATTTTTGCACTAGTGCCATGAGTTTGAGCTCCAACAATGGTAGAAAAGGAATGGAGATGAATGAGTTGCTGAAAGTGATATCATTGGAATGAGGATTGAAAATGGGATAGAATGGTGTAAAAATCTTGCACATGCATTGGGATTTAGTTGAGTTCCTTGCCCTCCTTCTTCCTCACGATTTCTCTCTCTCTCACCCCTCACTTTCTCGTTCTTTCATCTCAAAATCAGAGTTTGTTAAAAGAAAGGTGGAATGTTGGTGTTTTATTGAATGGCTGAAGTCACTTGAGTATGGGTAAAGACCAAAGTACCCTTGGTTCCATTTACTCACTTAAAACCCAATTTTAACTAACTAATCACACAATTCATATAACTTAGTTATCAAAGTCCCAATCAACTAATCAATCATAAGTTAGGAAATTTGATTATGAGCTGAAAGTTTAAATGAGGTGGCAAAGACCAAAATACCCTTGTCATTTAAACTCCCACTTAACCCAATTTTTATCCTAACAATCACACACAATTCAAACAAGAGTGCTAATAACACATATAATTTAGCAATTAAACATAGCTTTCGCGACAAACTCCTATCCGAAATTTGACTTATTATTTACTCAAATAATAAATCACTCATTAATTTCTTAATTCAAAATTAACGGAATTAGGGATGTTACAAGCTCATCCCTAATGATTTTATTTAAAAATCACTAAACATTATACTGCGTTATTATTTTACCTTCTTGTCATCACACCCAATATAGTCCTTGTTCAATTTTGTAACTAATCCATTAAATTGATAATTAAACGCAGTCCATGAGTTCGACACTCAATCTTACTGATTTATTACTTCCAACTTACAATTGCCTTTTCTGCATATTTCAAGGTTGAAGGCGTTAATATACGGATCAAGCTAAGAATAGTGTCATTAAGATTTTGTATCATTTAACCACTCACGTACTTGGCACTCAAAACGACGCTCACAGTTGCGTCCAGCAACACCCTGCGCCATACTAGCGTTAAACGGGAACCTCGGCACACTCTCAGTACATCTCGGCACGCTAAGCACCTCGGCGCGTTTGGCACCTCGGCACGCTTGGCACCTCGGCACGCCTACACTCTACTCCACTCATAGTCACTTCACTTCGCACGAAACGTACTTCACTTCCTCTATAATACCACCTGGTTACTCTACGCTTGAACACATTGCACTTAAACGCAACATCTCACCTCGGGAAATACACCTAAGTATGATATACTCTACATCTCGGCCATAACACCTCGGTTACTACACACTATACGTTATCAACGGCACTTCAGCAGCTACGCCTAAGTACTTTATCTCGGCCTAAGCATCTCGGCCTACTTACCCTACACCTCGGCAAGTACAAACCGATACCTATACCTAGTCTCAGGTACTCATACACTTAGTCACTTGTGCTCTATCACTCACCTCGGCTCCTATGACATCGTTACTTACGTTCTTGACACTTACGATCATCACTTAAGTTTCGACTTACGTATGGAAAGTAACTTCACCTCGGCAATCCTAAACCGACTACTCCATTTAACTCAAACGCACGCTCGTCACTTTATGATGTACGTTTTCAGCTACTCCTCTGTTATCCTAAGCCTATTCTTTAAGAACCTCTCCAGGATTATGTTGCTCACTCTCACTCACTCTAGCTCACTGGGACTGAGAGTTCCCTCAGCTCCCATTTCACTCCTTGATCCCTCGTATGATCAACTCTCCCATCCACTCCATACAACTCCACTGAAGTGAGCCAAAACACAACATCAAAAACATCAAAACACACCAAGCATGCAAAACAGCTCAGAAAACATAACTACAATCTACTCACACATAACAACTCATCATACTACAAGATTATACGTGAGAGAGAGGCCCCTAACCTTGATCGGTTGAGTAGAACACACTCTCTTCACTTTGAAATCCTCCGATTAACACTCATGAGCAACTCTTCTCCCTTGAGCTTGAGCTTCTTCCACGCCAAATGCTCTTCCTTCTCTCTAGAAAGTGATCTCACCTACCAACTTCTCTCTCTTACTTTCCCTTTGACTTTTTTCTCAAAACACTTTGCATGCATGCTCCCTTCCCTTCGACACACTCCTTTATGAGTCAACAATTGGGCTTCTAATGGCTCATGGGCCTCTCATGGCTCATGGGCCTCTACGCCCACCTTCCACACTCACCTAAACATCTCCTAAATGAAATAAACTTCTAATTAATACTTGACTTAACTAAAATGTTGTAAACCTTAAATAACTCAATCAAATAATTAATTGAACTATTTTGGGGTGTTACAAATAGTGTCATTAAGATTTTGTAACATTCCCAAATACAGACTTTATGACTTTGCTAGTGTTTTATGAAAAAATGACAAATCTTTGAAAGCCAAGTATTATGTTGGGAGCATATGCTTAACATGATTTTATGTACAAACACAGTTTAGCATTGGAGTCACAGTCATAAATTAATTTTAATTTTTTTTACTTGGCTATATATCTAGTTATTTAGGAGCTTTACATGATTACTTCAATATTCTTTCTTTCTTTTTTAACTCCTCGTTACATAAATGATTTTAGTAAAGAGCACTAATAAAAGTGAGTGAAGATATTAATAACAAGAAAATATGGTAGCACCATATGTACACTTAAGGATCTCCTCAAAAATAGAGATGACTCACGAAATATGGAAGCCATTGGTATCACCATGTCCTATTCCAATTGTTGGAATTTCTTTGTATGTTGTTGGGTGGTACCAATAGAATCCATCCACACAGATCTGCACTACTGGTAGTGGACTATGCGTAATATGTCCTCAGTTAATCAAAGAAATCACAGTTGCTTGGATATTGATGTTGTTATTGCCACGAAGAACATCGGAAAATGCCTATGGGAGAAGGTGACTTTGTGAGCGATATCCTTAGAGACTTCAATTTCCTTGAACCTGTAACAAAGATCCAAGAATTAGTATTTTATTCCATGTGAATCTAAGGTCAATAAAAATGGCATAGAAATAACAAATAAACATGAACTGAAACTCCTTGAGTGCATTTGTGTGTGTGATACAAGTGTAGTATACTTAAGCCCCAACTCACCATCTATATATCCCTCTTTAGCATTATCATAATAAATTCAATCTCACAATTACATGTTTAAGAACATATCAGTGAGGAAGAGTTTAATATAATTGAAAACTAACTTTTGTTAATGGCAAAACCTAGTTGGTGACCACAGAATGAGAGATCTATCATTGAAGTTTTTGGAGAAAATTTTTCTTTGCAAAAGAGTAGTGTGAAAGTGATGAATGAAAACATATATTTATAAAAAAATCGTTGTAATCCAATTGTCAAATGTGAAAAGGCTTAAAAGGGGTTGGTATGACTTTAAATTTTCAAATTGAATTCATTTAGCATAAACTAAATAAATTTAGATAACAAAAAAATGATTGATACTATACATACTTAATGAAGATGTTAATTAGGATCAAGTGTGATTTACTTTATTAAGGTATTTATGTTTTTGTTAATTTCATTACTTTTTCTTTAAATGGGTGATAATAAATTTTGAGAAATTTAAAAGGGAAAGTATTAAATTAAAATTAAGGGTTTATATTTTCTTATTTTTTTAATTGTGGTTTTTATAATAAATTAATAAATTTGTGTATTTATGGTATAAATATAAAAAATTTATACTATAAATATGCAATTTATAGTATACTATTTTACCCATACTTACCATAAATATGTGTTTATCATCAAAGATTTAGTACTCGACTCTATAACCATTTGGTCAAAAGTTTGATCCTTGATCGACGATTATGTAAAAACATCTAGTGGAAGAGGTCAACCCTTTAAATAGATCTCGATCTGCTGGGGATTAGTCTCCTCAGTTACCCACGCAGAGGATACCTCGGTTTAACCAAAAAATTAAATTAATAGGATGTGGAGTTAATTTCTATAGAGATAATTTGTATTATTTTGCTTTTAACGAATTAGAAAGTGACTCACATTATTATATTAGTACTATTTTTATGTTTTAAAATCGAAGACAATTATATAAAAAGGATAGTGTCTTAGAAGAGTTACATCTACATGATTTTTAATGAGCAAATGATACTTTACAATGAAAAACATGAATAAATTATGAGGGAAAATTTTCAAAACAAATAATGGATGTTCGATTTTATACAATAAGTTATAGAAATAACATAAAAGTTTTAGACTTGTGGTCATAACCATAGGAAGAATTCACAAGCATAGGAGGAATTCGCAAAACATTCAATACATTATGAATGAAGGTTAAATCAATTGAGCTCATTCCTAATGATTTTATTTAAAAATCACTAAACATTATCTTTGCGTTATTATTCTAACTTCTTGTCATCACACCCAATATAGTCCTTGTTCAATTTTGTAACTATTCCATTAAATTGATAATTAAACGCAGTCCTTGAGTTCGACACTCAGTCTTACTGATTTATTACTTCCAACTTACAATTGCCTTTTTCTGCATATTTCAAGGTTGAAGGCGTTAACATATGGATCGAGCTAAGAATAGTGTCATTAAGATTTTGTAACATTCCCAAATACGGACTTTATGACTTTGCTAGTGTTTTACGAAAAAATGACAAATCTTTGAAAGCCAAGTATTATGTTGGGAGCATATGCTTAACATGATTTTATGTACAAACACAGTTTAGCATTGGAGTCACAGTCATAAATTAATTTTAATTTTTTTTACTTGGCTATATATCTAGTTATTTAGGAGCTTTACATGATTACTTCAATATTCTTTCTTTCTTTTTTAACTCCTCGTTACATAAATGATATTAGTAAAGAGCACTAATAAAAGTGAGTGAAGATATTAATAACAAGAAAATATGGTAGCACCATATGTACACTTAAGGATCTCCTCAAAAAATAGAGATGACCTACGAAATATGGAAGCCATTGGTATCACCATGTCCTATTCCAATTGTTGGAATTTCTTTGTATGTTGTTGGGTGGTACCAATAGAATCCATCCACACGGATCTGCACTCTCTTTGGTAGTGGACTATGCGTAATTTGTCCTCGATTAATCAAAGAAATCACGATTGCTTGGATATTGATGTTGTTATTGCCACGAAGAACATCGGAAAATGCCTATGGGAGAAGGTGACTTTGTGAGCGATATCCTTAGAGACTTCAATTTCCTTGAACCTGTAACAAAGATCCAAGAATTAGTATTTGATTCCATGTGAATCTAAGGTCAATAAAAAATGGCATAGAAATAACAAATAAACATGAACTGAAAATCCTTGAGTGGATTTGTGTGTGTGATACAAGTGTAGTATACTTAAGCCCCAACTCACCATCTATATATCCCTCTTTAGCATTATCATAATAAATTCAATCTCACAATTACATGTTTAAGAACATATCAGTGAGGAAGAGTTTAGTATAATTGAAAACTAACATTTGTTAATGGCAAAACCTAGTTGGTGACCACAGAATGAGAGATCTATCATTGAAGTTTTTGGAGAAAATTTTTCTTTGCAAAAGAGTAGTGTGAAAGTGATGAATGAAAACATATATTTATAAAAAAATCGTTGTAATCCAATTGTCAAATGTGAAAAGGCTTAAAAGGGGTTGGTATGACTTTAAATTTTCAAATTGAATTCATTTAGCATAAACTAAATAAATTTAGATAACAAAAAAATGATTGATACTATACATACTTAATGAAGATGTTAATTAGGATCAAGTGTGATTTACTTTATTAAGGTATTTATGTTTTTGTTAATTTCATTACTTTTTCTTTAAATGGGTGATAATAAATTTTGAGAAATTTAAAAGGGAAAGTATTAAATTAAAATTAATGGTTTATATTTTCTTATTTTTTTAATTGTGGTTTTTATAATAAATTAATAAATTTGTGTATTTATGGTATAAATATAAAAAATTTATACTATAAATATGCAATTTATAGTATACTATTTTACCCATACTTACCATAAATATGTGTTTATCATCAAAGATTTAGTACTCGACTCTATAACCATTTGGTCAAAAGTTTGATCCTTGATCGGCGATTATGTAAAAACATCTAGTGGAAGAGGTCAACCCTTTAAATAGATCTCAGTACCGCGGGGGATTAGTCTCCGCAGTTACCCACGCAGAGGATACCTCGGTTTAACCAAAAAATTAAATTAATAGGATGTGGAGTTAATTTCTATAGAGATAATTTGTATTATTTTGCTTTTAACGAAGTAGAAAGTGACTCACATTATTATATTAGTACTATTTTTATGTTTTAAAATCGAAGACAATTATATAAAAAGGATAGTGTCTTAGAAGAGTTACATCTACATGATTTTTAATGAGCAAATGATACTTTACAATGAAAAACATGAATAAATTATGAGGGAAAATTTTCAAAACAAATAATGGATGTTCGATTTTATATAATAAGTTATAGAAATAACATAAAAGTTTTAGACTTGTGGTCATAACCATAGGAAGAATTCACAAGCATAGGAGGAATTCGCAAAACATTCAATACATTATGAATGAAGGTTAAATCAATTGAGCTCATTCCTAATGATTTTATTTATAAATCACTAAACATTATCTTTGCGTTATTATTCTAACTTCTTGTCATCACACCCAATATAGTCCTTGTTCAATTTTGTAACTATTCGATTAAATTGATAATTAAACATGATCCTTGAGTTCGACACTCGGTCTTCTCGATTTATTACTTCCAACTTACAATTGCCTTTTACGCATATTTCAAGGTTGAAGGCGTTAATATACGGATCGAGCTAAGAATAGTGTCATTAAGATTTTGTAACATTCCCAAATACGGACTTTATGACTTTGCTAGTGTTTTTACGAAAAAATGACAAATCTTTGAAAGCCAAGTATTATGTTGGGAGCATATGCTTAACATGATTTTATGTACAAACACAGTTTAGCATTGGAGTCTGAGTCATAAATTAATTTTAATTTTTTTTACTTGGCTATATATCTAGTTATTTAGGAGCTTTACATGATTACTTCAATATTCTTTCTTTCTTTTTTAACTCCTCGTTACATAAATGATTTTAGTAAAGAGCACTAATAAAAGTGAGTGAATATATTAATAACAAGAAAATATGGTAGCACCATATGTACATAAGGATCTCCTCAAAAAATAGAGATGACCTACGAAATATGGAAGCCATTGGTATCACCATGTCCTATTCCAATTGTTGGAATTTCTTTGTATGTTGTTGGGTGGTACCAATAGAATCCATCCACGGATCTGCACTCTTTGGTAGTGGACTATGCGTAATTTGTCCTCAGTTAATCAAAGAAATCACAGTTGCTTGGATATTGATGTTGTTATTGCCACGAAGAACATCGGAAAATGCCTATGGGAGAAGGTGACTTTGTGAGCGATATCCTTAGAGACTTCAATTTCCTTGAACCTGTAACAAAGATCCAAGAATTAGTATTTTATTCCATGTGAATCTAAGGTCAATAAAAAATGGCATAGAAATAACAAATAAACATGAACTGAAACTCCTTGAGTGCATTTGTGTGTGTGATACAAGTGTAGTATACTTAAGCCCCAACTCACCATCTATATATCCCTCTTTTGCATTATCATAATAAATTCAATCTCACAATTACATGTTTAAGAACATATCAGTGAGGAAGAGTTTAATATAATTGAAAACTAACCTTTGTTAATGGCAAAACCTAGTTGGTGACCACAGAATGAGAGATCTATCATTGAAGTTTTTGGAGAAAATTTTTCTTTGCAAAAGAGTAGTGTGAAAGTGATGAATGAAAACATATATTAATAAAAAAATCGTTGTAATCCAATTGTCAAATGTGAAAAGGCTTAAAAGGGGTTGGTATGACTTTAAATTTTCAAATTGAATTCATTTAGCATAAACTAAATAAATTTAGATAACAAAAAAATGATTGATACTATACATACTTAATGAAGATGTTAATTAGGATCAAGTGGGATTTACTTTATTAAGGTATTTATGTTTTTGTTAATTTCATTACTTTTTCTTTAAATGGGTGATAATAAATTTTGAGAAATTTAAAAGGGAAAGTATTAAATTAAAATTAATGGTTTATATTTTTTATTTTTTTAATTGTGGTTTTTATAATAAATTAATAAATTTGTGTATTTATGGTATAAATATAAAAAATTTATACTATAAATATGCAATTTATAGTATACTATTTTACCCATACTTACCATAAATATGTGTTTATCATCAAAGATTTAGTACTCAACTCTATAACCATTTGGTCAAAAGTTTGATCCTTGATCGGCGATTATGTAAAAACATCTAGTGGAAGAGGTCAACCCTTTAAATAGATCTCGATTCATGGGGATTAGTCTCATGATTACCCCCATGAGAGGATACCTCGGTTTAACTAAAAAATTAAATGAATAGGATGTGGAGTTAGTTTCTATAGAGATAATTTGTATTATTTTGCTTTTAACGAAGTAGAAAGTGACTCACATTATTATATTAGTACTATTTTTATGTTTTAAAATCGATGAAAATTATATAAAAAGGATAGTGTCTTAGAAGAGTTACATCTACATGATTTTTAATGAGCAAATGATACTTTACAATGAAAAACATGAATAAATTATGAGGGAAAATTTTCAAAACAAATAATGGATGTTCGATTTTATACAATAAGTTATAGAAATAACATAAAAGTTTTAGACTTGTGGTCATAACCATAGGAAGAATTCACAAGCATAGGAGGAATTCGCAAAACATTCAATACATTATGAATGAAGGTTAAATCAATTGAGCTCATTCCTAATGATTTTATTTAAAAATCACTAAACATTATCTTTGCGTTATTATTCCTAACTTCTTGTCATCACACCCAATATAGTCCTTGTTCAATTTTGTAACTATTCCATTAAATTGATAATTAAACGCATGATCCTTGAGTTCGACACTCAGTCTTACTGATTTATTACTTCCAACTTACAATTGCCTTTTTCTGCATATTTCAAGGTTGAAGGCGTTAACATACGGATCGAGCTAAGAATAGTGTCATTAAGATTTTGTAACATTCCCAAATACGGACTTTATGACTTTGCTAGTGTTTTGAAAAAATGACAAATCTTTGAAAGCCAAGTATTATGTTGGGAGCATATGCTTAACATGATTTTATGTACAAACACAGTTTAGCATTGGAGTCACAGATCATAAATTAATTTTAATTTTTTTACTTGGCTATATATCTAGTTATTTAGGAGCTTTACATGATTACTTCAATATTCTTTCTTTCTTTTTAACTCCTCGTTACATAAATGATTTTAGTAAAGAGCACTAATAAAAGTGAGTGAAGATATTAAAACAAGAAAATATGGTAGCACCATATGTACACTTAAGGATCTCCTCAAAAAATAGAGATGACCTACGAAATATGGAAGCCATTGGTATCACCATGTCCTATTCCAATTGTTGGAATTTGCTGTATGTTGTTGGGTGGTACCAATAGAATCCATCCACACGGATCTGCACTACTGGTAGTGGACTATGCGTAATTTGTCCTCAGTTAATCAAAGAAATCACAGTTGCTTGGATATTGATGTTGTTATTGCCACGAAGAACATCGGAAAATGCCTATGGGAGAAGGTGACTTTGTGAGCGATATCCTTAGAGACTTCAATTTCCTTGAACCTGTAACAAAGATCCAAGAATTAGTATTTTATTCCATGTGAATCTAAGGTCAATAAAAAATGGCATAGAAATAACAAATAAACATGAACTGAAACTCCTTGAGTGGATTTGTGTGTGTGATACAAGTGTAGTATACTTAAGCCCCAACTCACCATCTATATATCCCTCTTTAGCATTATCATAATAAATTCAATCTCACAATTACATGTTTAAGAACATATCAGTGAGGAAGAGTTTAATATAATTGAAAACTAACATTTGTTAATGGCAAAACCTAGTTGGTGACCACAGAATGAGAGATCTATCATTGAAGTTTTTGGAGAAAATTTTTCTTTGCAAAAGAGTAGTGTGAAAGTGATGAATGAAAACATATATTTATAAAAAAATCGTTGTAATCCAATTGTCAAATGTGAAAAGGCTTAAAAGGGGTTGGTATGACTTTAAATTTTCAAATTGAATTCATTTAGCATAAACTAAATAAATTTAGATAACAAAAAAATGATTGATACTATACATACTTAATGAAGATGTTAATTAGGATCAAGTGTGATTTACTTTATTAAGGTATTTATGTTTTTGTTAATTTCATTACTTTTTCTTTAAATGGGTGATAATAAATTTTGAGAAATTTAAAAGGGAAAGTATTAAATTAAAATTAATGGTTTATATTTTCTTATTTTTTTAATTGTGGTTTTTATAATAAATTAATAAATTTGTGTATTTATGGTATAAATATAAAAAATTTATACTATAAATATGCAATTTATAGTATACTATTTTACCCATACTTACCATAAATATGTGTTTATCATCAAAGATTTAGTACTCGACTCTATAACCATTTGGTCAAAAGTTTGATCCTTGATCGGCGATTATGTAAAAACATCTAGTGGAAGAGGTCAACCCTTTAAATAGATCTCATCTGCGGGGATTAGTCTCATGATTACCACTGAGAGAGGATACCTCGGTTTAACTAAAAAATTAAATGAATAGGATGTGGAGTTAATTTCTATAGAGATAATTTGTATTATTTTGCTTTTAACGAAGTAGAAAGTGACTCACATTATTATATTAGTACTATTTTTATGTTTTAAAATCGATGAAAATTATATAAAAGGATAGTGTCTTAGAAGAGTTACATCTACATGATTTTTAATGAGCAAAATTACTTTACAATGAAAAACATGAATAAATTATGAGGGAAAATTTTCAAAACAAATAATGGATGTTCGATTTTATATAATAAGTTATAGAAATAACATAAAAGTTTTAGACTTGTGGTCATAACCATAGGAAGAATTCACAAGCATAGGAGGAATTCGCAAAACATTCAATACATTATGAATGAAGGTTAAATCAATTGAGCTCATTCCTAATGATTTTATTTAAAAATCACTAAACATTATCTTTGCGTTATTATTCTAACTTCTTGTCATCACACCCAATATAGTCCTTGTTCAATTTTGTAACTATTCCATTAAATTGATAATTAAACGCTTGATCCTTGAGTTCGACACTCAGTCTTCTCGATTTATTACTTCCAACTTACAATTGCTTTTTCTCGCATATTTCAAGGTTGAAGGCGTTAACATACGGATCGAGCTAAGAATAGTGTCATTAAGATTTTGTAACATTCCCAAATACGGACTTTATGACTTTGCTAGTGTTACTGAAAAAATGACAAATCTTTGAAAGCCAAGTATTATGTTGGG
This sequence comes from Oxytropis ochrocephala, assembly GCA_020916435.1. Classification (NCBI taxonomy): domain Eukaryota; kingdom Viridiplantae; phylum Streptophyta; class Magnoliopsida; order Fabales; family Fabaceae; genus Oxytropis; species Oxytropis ochrocephala. The sequence goes on from CM037091.1 coordinate 44,469,618, forward strand.
AGCATATGCTTAACATGATTTTATGTACAAACACAGTTTAGCATTGGAGTCACGATCATAAATTAATTTTAATTTTTTTACTTGGCTATATATCTAGTTATTTAGGAGCTTTACATGATTACTTCAATATTCTTTCTTTCTTTTTTAACTCCTCGTTACATAAATGATTTTAGTAAAGAGCACTAATAAAAGTGAGTGAAGATATTAATAACAAGAAAATATGGTAGCACCATATGTACACTTAAGGATCTCCTCAAAAAATAGAGATGACCTACGAAATATGGAAGCCATTGGTATCACCATGTCCTATTCCAATTGTTGGAATTTGCTGTATGTTGTTGGGTGGTACCAATAGAATCCATCCACACGGATCTGCACTACTGGTAGTGGACTATGCGTAATTTGTCCTCAGTTAATCAAAGAAATCACAGTTGCTTGGATATTGATGTTGTTATTGCCACGAAGAACATCGGAAAATGCCTATGGGAGAAGGTGACTTTGTGAGCGATATCCTTAGAGACTTCAATTTCCTTGAACCTGTAACAAAGATCCAAGAATTAGTATTTTATTCCATGTGAATCTAAGGTCAATAAAAAATGGCATAGAAATAACAAATAAACATGAACTGAAACTCCTTGAGTGGATTTGTGTGTGTGATACAAGTGTAGTATACTTAAGCCCCAACTCACCATCTATATATCCCTCTTTAGCATTATCATAATAAATTCAATCTCACAATTACATGTTTAAGAACATATCAGTGAGGAAGAGTTTAATATAATTGAAAACTAACATTTGTTAATGGCAAAACCTAGTTGGTGACCACAGAATGAGAGATCTATCATTGAAGTTTTTGGAGAAAATTTTTCTTTGCAAAAGAGTAGTGTGAAAGTGATGAATGAAAACATATATTTATAAAAAAATCGTTGTAATCCAATTGTCAAATGTGAAAAGGCTTAAAAGGGGTTGGTATGACTTTAAATTTTCAAATTGAATTCATTTAGCATAAACTAAATAAATTTAGATAACAAAAAAATGATTGATACTATACATACTTAATGAAGATGTTAATTAGGATCAAGTGTGATTTACTTTATTAAGGTATTTATGTTTTTGTTAATTTCATTACTTTTTCTTTAAATGGGTGATAATAAATTTTGAGAAATTTAAAGGGAAAGTATTAAATTAAAATTAATGGTTTATATTTTCTTATTTTTTTAATTGTGGTTTTATAATAAATTAATAAATTTGTGTATTTATGGTATAAATATAAAAATTTATACTATAAATATGCAATTTATAGTATACTATTTTACCCATACTTACCATAAATATGTGTTTATCATCAAAGATTTAGTACTCGACTCTATAACCATTTGGTCAAAAGTTTGATCCTTGATCGGCGATTATGTAAAAACATCTAGTGGAAGAGGTCAACCCTTTAAATAGATCTCGAGCATCATGGGGGGATTAGTCTCATGATTACCCACTGTGAGAGGATACCTCGGTTTAACTAAAAAATTAAATGAATAGGATGTGGAGTTAATTTCTATAGAGATAATTTGTATTATTTTGCTTTTAACGAAGTAGAAAGTGACTCACATTATTATATTAGTACTATTTTTATGTTTTAAAATCGATGAAAATTATATAAAAAGGATAGTGTCTTAGAAGAGTTACATCTACATGATTTTTAATGAGCAAATGATACTTTACAATGAAAAACATGAATAAATTATGAGGGAAAATTTTCAAAACAAATAATGGATGTTCGATTTTATATAATAAGTTATAGAAATAACATAAAAGTTTTAGACTTGTGGTCATAACCATAGGAAGAATTCACAAGCATAGGAGGAATTCGCAAAACATTCAATACATTATGAATGAAGGTTAAATCAATTGAGCTCATTCCTAATGATTTTATTTATAAATCACTAACCATTATATTGCGTTATTATTCTAACTTCTTGTCATCACACCCAATATAGTCCTTGTTCAATTTTGTAACTATTCCATTAAATTGATAATTAAACGCAGTCCTTGAGTTCGACACTCAGTCTTACTGATTTATTACTTCCAACTTACAATTGCCTTTTTCTGCATATTTCAAGGTTGAAGGCGTTAATATACGGATCGAGCTAAGAATAGTGTCATTAAGATTTTGTAACATTCCCAAATACGGACTTTATGACTTTGCTAGTGTTTTACGAAAAAATGACAAATCTTTGAAAGCCAAGTATTATGTTGGGAGCATATGCTTAACATGATTTTATGTACAAACACAGTTTAGTATTGGAGTCACAGTCATAAATTAATTTTAATTTTTTTTACTTGGCTATATATCTAGTTATTTAGGAGCTTTACATGATTACTTCAATATTCTTTCTTTCTTTTTTAACTCCTCGTTACATAAATGATTTTAGTAAAGAGCACTAATAAAAGTGAGTGAATATATTAATAACAAGAAAATATGGTAGCACCATATGTACACTTAAGGATCTCCTCAAAAAATAGAGATGACCTACGAAATATGGAAGCCATTGGTATCACCATGTCCTATTCCAATTGTTGGAATTTGCTGTATGTTGTTGGGTGGTACCAATAGAATCCATCCACACAGATCTGCACTACTGGTAGTGGACTATGCGTAATTTGTCCTCAGTTAATCAAAGAAATCACAGTTGCTTGGATATTGATGTTGTTATTGCCACGAAGAACATCGGAAAATGCCTATGGGAGAAGGTGACTTTGTGAGCGATATCCTTAGAGACTTCAATTTCCTTGAACCTGTAACAAAGATCCAAGAATTAGTATTTTATTCCATGTGAATCTAAGGTCAATAAAAAATGGCATAGAAATAACAAATAAACATGAACTGAAACTCCTTGAGTGGATTTGTGTGTGTGATACAAGTGTAGTATACTTAAGCCCCAACTCACCATCTATATATCCCTCTTTAGCATTATCATAATAAATTCAATCTCACAATTACATGTTTAAGAACATATCAGTGAGGAAGAGTTTAATATAATTGAAAACTAACATTTGTTAATGGCAAAACCTAGTTGGTGACCACAGAATGAGAGATCTATCATTGAAGTTTTTGGAGAAAATTTTTCTTTGCAAAAGAGTAGTGTGAAAGTGATGAATGAAAACATATATTTATAAAAAAATCGTTGTAATCCAATTGTCAAATGTGAAAAGGCTTAAAAGGGGTTGGTATGACTTTAAATTTTCAAATTGAATTCATTTAGCATAAACTAAATAAATTTAGATAACAAAAAAATGATTGATACTATACATACTTAATGAAGATGTTAATTAGGATCAAGTGTGATTTACTTTATTAAGGTATTTATGTTTTTGTTAATTTCTTTACTTTTTCTTTAAATGGGTGATAATAAATTTAGAGAAATTTAAAAGGGAAAGTATTAAATTAAAATTAATGGTTTATATTTTCTTATTTTTTTAATTGTGGTTTTTATAATAAATTAATAAATTTGTGTATTTATCTTATAAATATAAAAAATTTATACTATAAATATGCAATTTATAGTATACTATTTTACCCATACTTACCATAAATATGTGTTTATCATCAAAGATTTAGTACTCGACTCTATAACCATTTGGTCAAAAGTTTGATCCTTGATCGGCGATTATGTAAAAACATCTAGTGGAAGAGGTCAACCCTTTAAATAGATCTCGATCATGCTGGGGATTAGTCTCGCATGATTACTCACATGCAGAGGATACCTCGGTTTAAACAAAAAATTAAATGAATAGGATGTGGAGTTAATTTCTATAGAGATAATTTGTATTATTTTGCTTTTAACGAAGTAGAAAGTGACTCACATTATTATATTAGTACTATTTTTATGTTTTAAAATCGAAGACAATTATATAAAAAGGATAGTGTCTTAGAAGAGTTACATCTACATGATTTTTAATGAGCAAATGATACTTTACAATGAAAAACATGAATAAATTATGAGGGAAAATTTTCAAAACAAATAATGGATGTTCGATTTTATACAATAAGTTATAGAAATAACATAAAAGTTTTAGACTTGTGGTCATAACCATAGGAAGAATTCACAAGCATAGGAGGAATTCGCAAAACATTCAATACATTATGAATGAAGGTTAAATCAATTGAGCTCATTCCTAATGATTTTATTTATAAATCACTAAACATTATACTGCGTTATTATTCTAACTTCTTGTCATCACACCCAATATAGTCCTTGTTCAATTTTGTAACTATTCCATTAAATTGATAATTAAACATGATCCTTGAGTTCGACACTCAGTCTTACTGATTTATTACTTCCAACTTACAATTGCCTTTTTCTGCATATTTCAAGGTTGAAGGCGTTAATATACGGATCGAGCTAAGAATAGTGTCATTAAGATTTTGTAACATTCCCAAATACGGACTTTATGACTTTGCTAGTGTTTTACTGAAAAAATGACAAATCTTTGAAAGCCAAGTATTATGTTGGGAGCATATGCTTAACATGATTTTATGTACAAACACAGTTTAGCATTGGAGTCACAGTCATAAATTAATTTTAATTTTTTTTACTTGGCTATATATCTAGTTATTTAGGAGCTTTACATGATTACTTCAATATTCTTTCTTTCTTTTTTAACTCCTCGTTACATAAATGATTTTAGTAAAGAGCACTAATAAAAGTGAGTGAATATATTAATAACAAGAAAATATGGTAGCACCATATGTACACTTAAGGATCTCCTCAAAAATAGAGATGACTCACGAAATATGGAAGCCATTGGTATCACCATGTCCTATTCCAATTGTTGGAATTTCTTTGTATGTTGTTGGGTGGTACCAATAGAATCCATCCACACTGATCTGCACTCTTTGGTAGTGGACTATGCGTAATTTGTCCTCGATTAATCAAAGAAATCACGAGTTGCTTGGATATTGATGTTGTTATTGCCACGAAGAACATCGGAAAATGCCTATGGGAGAAGGTGACTTTGTGAGCGATATCCTTAGAGACTTCAATTTCCTTGAACTGTAACAAAGATCCAAGAATTAGTATTTTATTCCATGTGAATCTAAGGTCAATAAAAATGGCATAGAAATAACAAATAAACATGAACCTGAAACTCCTTGAGTGGATTTGTGTGTGTGATACAAGTGTAGTATACTTAAGCCCCAACTCACCATCTATATATCCCTCTTTAGCATTATCATAATAAATTCAATCTCACAATTACATGTTTAAGAACATATCAGTGAGGAAGAGTTTAATATAATTGAAAACTAACATTTGTTAATGGCAAAACCTAGTTGGTGACCACAGAATGAGAGATCTATCATTGAAGTTTTTGGAGAAAATTTTTCTTTGCAAAAGAGTAGTGTGAAAGTGATGAATGAAAACATATATTTATAAAAAAATCGTTGTAATCCAATTGTCAAATGTGAAAAGGCTTAAAAGGGGTTGGTATGACTTTAAATTTTCAAATTGAATTCATTTAGCATAAACTAAATAAATTTAGATAACAAAAAATGATTGATACTATACATACTTAATGAAGATGTTAATTAGGATCAAGTGTGATTTACTTTATTAAGGTATTTATGTTTTTGTTAATTTCATTACTTTTTCTTTAAATGGGTGATAATAAATTTTGAGAAATTTAAAAGGGAAAGTATTAAATTAAAATTAATGGTTTATATTTTCTTATTTTTTTAATTGTGGTTTTTATAATAAATTAATAAATTTGTGTATTTATGGTATAAATATAAAAATTTATACTATAAATATGCAATTTATAGTATACTATTTTACCCATACTTACCATAAATATGTGTTTATCATCAAAGATTTAGTACTCGACTCTATAACCATTTGGTCAAAAGTTTGATCCTTGATCGGCGATTATGTAAAAACATCTAGTGGAAGAGGTCAACCCTTTAAATAGATCTCGATCTGCATGGGGATTAGTCTCATGATTATCCATGCAGAGGATACCTCGGTTTAACAAAAAATTAAATGAATAGGATGTGGAGTTAATTTCTATAGAGATAATTTGTATTATTTTGCTTTTAACGAAGTAGAAAGTGACTCACATTATTATATTAGTACTATTTTTATGTTTTAAAATCGATGAAAATTATATAAAAAGGATAGTGTCTTAGAAGAGTTACATCTACATGATTTTTAATGAGCAAATGATACTTTACAATGAAAAACATGAATAAATTATGAGGGAAAATTTTCAAAACAAATAATGGATGTTCGATTTTATATAATAAGTTATAGAAATAACATAAAAGTTTTAGACTTGTGGTCATAACCATAGGAAGAATTCACAAGCATAGGAGGAATTCGCAAAACATTCAATACATTATGAATGAAGGTTAAATCAATTGAGCTCATTCCTAATGATTTTATTTATAAATCACTAAACATTATCTTTGCGTTATTATTCTAACTTCTTGTCATCACACCCAATATAGTCCTTGTTCAATTTTGTAACTATTCCATTAAATTGATAATTAAACGCATGATCCTTGAGTTCGACACTCAGTCTTACTGATTTATTACTTCCAACTTACAATTGCCTTTTTCTGCATATTTCAAGGTTGAAGGCGTTAATATACGGATCGAGCTAAGAATAGTGTCATTAAGATTTTGTAACATTCCCAAATACGGACTTTATGACTTTGCTAGTGTTTTAAAAAAAATGACAAATCTTTGAAAGCCAAGTATTATGTTGGGAGCATATGCTTAACATGATTTTATGTACAAACACAGTTTAGCATTGGAGTCACGATCATAAATTAATTTTAATTTTTTTACTTGGCTATATATCTAGTTATTTAGGAGCTTTACATGATTACTTCAATATTCTTTCTTTCTTTTTTAACTCCTCGTTACATAAATGATTTTAGTAAAGAGCACTAATAAAAGTGAGTGAATATATTAATAACAAGAAAATATGGTAGCACCATATGTACACTTAAGGATCTCCTCAAAAAATAGAGATGACCTCACGAAATATGGAAGCCATTGGTATCACCATGTCCTATTCCAATTGTTGGAATTTCTTTGTATGTTGTTGGGTGGTACCAATAGAATCCATCCACACAGATCTGCACTCTTTGGTAGTGGACTATGCGTAATTTGTCCTCGTTAATCAAAGAAATCACGATTGCTTGGATATTGATGTTGTTATTGCCACGAAGAACATCGGAAAATGCCTATGGGAGAAGGTGACTTTGTGAGCGATATCCTTAGAGACTTCAATTTCCTTGAACCTGTAACAAAGATCCAAGAATTAGTATTTTATTCCATGTGAATCTAAGGTCAATAAAAAATGGCATAGAAATAACAAATAAACATGAACTGAAACTCCTTGAGTGCATTTGTGTGTGTGATACAAGTGTAGTATACTTAAGCCCCAACTCACCATCTATATATCCCTCTTTAGCATTATCATAATAAATTCAATCTCACAATTACATGTTTAAGAACATATCAGTGAGGAAGAGTTTAATATAATTGAAAACTAACCTTTGTTAATGGCAAAACCTAGTTGGTGACCACAGAATGAGAGATCTATCATTGAAGTTTTTGGAGAAAATTTTTCTTTGCAAAAGAGTAGTGTGAAAGTGATGAATGAAAACATATATTTATAAAAAAATCGTTGTAATCCAATTGTCAAATGTGAAAAGGCTTAAAAGGGGTTGGTATGACTTTAAATTTTCAAATTGAATTCATTTAGCATAAACTAAATAAATTTAGATAACAAAAAATGATTGATACTATACATACTTAATGAAGATGTTAATTAGGATCAAGTGTGATTTACTTTATTAAGGTATTTATGTTTTTGTTAATTTCATTACTTTTTCTTTAAATGGGTGATAATAAATTTTGAGAAATTTAAAGGGAAAGTATTAAATTAAAATTAATGGTTTATATTTTCTTATTTTTTTAATTGTGGTTTTTATAATAAATTAATAAATTTGTGTATTTATGGTATAAATATAAAAATTTATACTATAAATATGCAATTTATAGTATACTATTTTACCCATACTTACCATAAATATGTGTTTATCATCAAAGATTTAGTACTCGACTCTATAACCATTTGGTCAAAAGTTTGATCCTTGATCGGCGATTATGTAAAAACATCTAGTGGAAGAGGTCAACCCTTTAAATAGATCTCGATCTGCATGGGGATTAGTCTCATGATTACTCACATGAGAGGATACCTCGGTTTAACCAAAAAATTAAATGAATAGGATGTGGAGTTAATTTCTATAGAGATAATTTGTATTATTTTGCTTTTAACGAAGTAGAAAGTGACTCACATTATTATATTAGTACTATTTTTATGTTTTAAAATCGAAGACAATTATATAAAAAGGATAGTGTCTTAGAAGAGTTACATCTACATGATTTTTAATGAGCAAATGATACTTTACAATGAAAAACATGAATAAATTATGAGGGAAAATTTTCAAAACAAATAATGGATGTTCGATTTTATACAATAAGTTATAGAAATAACATAAAAGTTTTAGACTTGTGGTCATAACCATAGGAAGAATTCACAAGCATAGGAGGAATTCGCAAAACATTCAATACATTATGAATGAAGGTTAAATCAATTGAGCTCATTCCTAATGATTTTATTTAAAAATCACTAAACATTATCTTTGCGTTATTATTCTAACTTCTTGTCATCACACCCAATATAGTCCTTGTTCAATTTTGTAACTATTCCATTAAATTGATAATTAACGCGCGATCCTTGAGTTCGACACTCGGTCTTCATCGATTTATTACTTCCAACTTACAATTGCCTTTTCTCGCATATTTCAAGGTTGAAGGCGTTAATATACGGATCGAGCTAAGAATAGTGTCATTAAGATTTTGTAACATTCCCAAATACGGACTTTATGACTTTGCTAGTGTTTACTGAAAAAATGACAAATCTTTGAAAGCCAAGTATTATGTTGGGAGCATATGCTTAACATGATTTTATGTACAAACACACAGTTTAGCATTGGAGTCATGATCATAAATTAATTTTAATTTTTTTTACTTGGCTATATATCTAGTTATTTAGGAGCTTTACATGATTACTTCAATATTCTTTCTTTCTTTTTTAACTCCTCGTTACATAAATGATTTTAGTAAAGAGCACTAATAAAAGTGAGTGAAGATATTAATAACAAGAAAATATGGTAGCACCATATGTACACTTAAGGATCTCCTCAAAAAATAGAGATGACCTACGAAATATGGAAGCCATTGGTATCACCATGTCCTATTCCAATTGTTGGAATTTGCTGTATGTTGTTGGGTGGTACCAATAGAATCCATCCACACAGATCTGCACTACTGGTAGTGGACTATGCGTAATTTGTCCTCAGTTAATCAAAGAAATCACAATTGCTTGGATATTGATGTTGTTATTGCCACGAAGAACATCGGAAAATGCCTATGGGAGAAGGTGACTTTGTGAGCGATATCCTTAGAGACTTCAATTTCCTTGAACCTGTAACAAAGATCCAAGAATTAGTATTTTATTCCATGTGAATCTAAGGTCAATAAAAATGGCATAGAAATAACAAATAAACATGAACTGAAACTCCTTGAGTGGATTTGTGTGTGTGATACAAGTGTAGTATACTTAAGCCCCAACTCACCATCTATATATCCCTCTTTAGCATTATCATAATAAATTCAATCTCACAATTACATGTTTAAGAACATATCAGTGAGGAAGAGTTTAATATAATTGAAAACTAACCTTTGTTAATGGCAAAACCTAGTTGGTGACCACAGAATGAGAGATCTATCATTGAAGTTTTGGAGAAAATTTTTCTTTGCAAAAGAGTAGTGTGAAAGTGATGAATGAAAACATATATTTATAAAAAAATCGTTGTAATCCAATTGTCAAATGTGAAAAGGCTTAAAAGGGGTTGGTATGACTTTAAATTTTCAAATTGAATTCATTTAGCATAAACTAAATAAATTTAGATAACAAAAAAATGATTGATACTATACATACTTAATGAAGATGTTAATTAGGATCAAGTGTGATTTACTTTATTAAGGTATTTATGTTTTTGTTAATTTCATTACTTTTTCTTTAAATGGGTGATAATAAATTTTGAGAAATTTAAAAGGGAAAGTATTAAATTAAAATTAATGGTTTATATTTTCTTATTTTTTTAATTGTGGTTTTTATAATAAATTAATAAATTTGTGTATTTATGGTATAAATATAAAAAATTTATACTATAAATATGCAATTTATAGTATACTATTTTACCCATACTTACCATAAATATGTGTTTATCATCAAAGATTTAGTACTCGACTCTATAACCATTTGGTCAAAAGTTTGATCCTTGATCGGCGATTATGTAAAAACATCTAGTGGAAGAGGTCAACCCTTTAAATAGATCTCAGTACCGCGGGGGATTAGTCTCCGCAGTTACTCACGCAGAGGATACCTCGGTTTAACCAAAAAATTAAATGAATAGGATGTGGAGTTAATTTCTATAGAGATAATTTGTATTATTTTGCTTTTAACGAAGTAGAAAGTGACTCACATTATTATATTAGTACTATTTTTATGTTTTAAAATCGAAGACAATTATATAAAAAGGATAGTGTCTTAGAAGAGTTACATCTACATGATTTTTAATGAGCAAATGATACTTTACAATGAAAAACATGAATAAATTATGAGGGAAAATTTTCAAAACAAATAATGGATGTTCGATTTTATACAATAAGTTATAGAAATAACATAAAAGTTTTAGACTTGTGGTCATAACCATAGGAAGAATTCACAAGCATAGGAGGAATTCGCAAAACATTCAATACATTATGAATGAAGGTTAAATCAATTGAGCTCATTCCTAATGATTTTATTTATAAATCACTAAACATTATCTTTGCGTTATTATTCTAACTTCTTGTCATCACACCCAATATAGTCCTTGTTCAATTTTGTAACTATTCCATTAAATTGATAATTAAACGCAGTCCTTGAGTTCGACACTCAGTCTTACTGATTTATTACTTCCAACTTACAATTGCCTTTTTCTGCATATTTCAAGGTTGAAGGCGTTAATATACGGATCGAGCTAAGAATAGTGTCATTAAGATTTTGTAACATTCCCAAATACGGACTTTATGACTTTGCTAGTGTTTTACGAAAAAATGACAAATCTTTGAAAGCCAAGTATTATGTTGGGAGCATATGCTTAACATGATTTTATGTACAAACACGGTTTAGCATTGGAGTCACAATCATAAATTAATTTTAATTTTTTTTACTTGGCTATATATCTAGTTATTTAGGAGCTTTACATGATTACTTCAATATTCTTTCTTTCTTTTTTAACTCCTCGTTACATAAAAGATTTTAGTAAAGAGCACTAATAAAAGTGAGTGAAGATATTAACAACAAGAAAATATGGTAGCACCATATGTACACTTAAGGATCTCCTCAAAAAATAGAGATGACCTACGAAATATGGAAGCCATTGGTATCACCATGTCCTATTCCAATTGTTGGAATTTGCTGTATGTTGTTGGGTGGTACCAATAGAATCCATCCACACAGATCTGCACTACTGGTAGTGGACTATGCGTAATTTGTCCTCAGTTAATCAAAGAAATCACAGTTGCTTGGATATTGATGTTGTTATTGCCACGAAGAACATCGGAAAATGCCTATGGGAGAAGGTGACTTTGTGAGCCATATCCTTAGAGACTTCAATTTCCTTGAACCTGTAACAAAGATCCAAGAATTAGTATTTTATTCCATGTGAATCTAAGGTCAATAAAAAATGGCATAGAAATAACAAATAAACATGAACTGAAACTCCTTGAGTGGATTTGTGTGTGTGATACAAGTGTAGTATACTTAAGCCCCAACTCACCATCTATATATCCCTCTTTAGCATTATCATAATAAATTCAATCTCACAATTACATGTTTAAGAACATATCAGTGAGGAAGAGTTTAATATAATTGAAAACTAACCTTTGTTAATGGCAAAACCTAGTTGGTGACCACAGAATGAGAGATCTATCATTGAAGTTTTTGGAGAAAATTTTTCTTTGCAAAAGAGTAGTGTGAAAGTGATGAATGAAAATATATATTTATAAAAAAATCGTTGTAATCCAATTGTCAAATGTGAAAAGGCTTAAAAGGGGTTGGTATGACTTTAAATTTTCAAATTGAATTCATTTAGCATAAACTAAATAAATTTAGATAACAAAAAAATGATTGATACTATACATACTTAATGAAGATGTTAATTAGGATCAAGTGTGATTTACTTTATTAAGGTATTTATGTTTTTGTTAATTTCATTACTTTTTCTTTAAATGGGTGATAATAAATTTTGAGAAATTTAAAAGGGAAAGTATTAAATTAAAATTAATGGTTTATATTTTCTTATTTTTTTAATTGTGGTTTTTATAATAAATTAATAAATTTGTGTATTTATGGTATAAATATAAAAAATTTATACTATAAATATGCAATTTATAGTATACTATTTTACCCATACTTACCATAAATATGTGTTTATCATCAAAGATTTAGTACTCGACTCTATAACCATTTGGTCAAAAGTTTGATCCTTGATCGGCGATTATGTAAAAACATCTAGTGGAAGAGGTCAACCCTTTAAATATATCTCATGGGGATTAGTCTCATGATTACCCACGGCAGAGGATACCTCGGTTTAACCAAAAATTAAATGAATAGGATGTGGAGTTAATTTCTATAGAGATAATTTGTATTATTTGGCTTTTAACGAAGTAGAAAGTGACTCACATTATTATATTAGTACTATTTTAATGTTTTAAAATCGAAGACAATTATATAAAAAGGATAGTGTCTTAGAAGAGTTACATCTACATGATTTTTAATGAGCAAATGATACTTTACAATGAAAAACATGAATAAATTATGAAGGAAAATTTTCAAAACAAATAATGGATGTTCGATTTTATACAATAAGTTATAGAAATAACATAAAAGTTTTAGACTTGTGGTCATAACCATAGGAAGAATTCACAAGCATAGGAGGAATTCGTAAAACATTCAATACATTATGAATGAAGGTTAAATCAATTGAGCTCATTCCTAATGATTTTATTTAAAAATCACTAAACATTATTGTTTGCTGGTGTTTTTAGCAAACAATCACTAGTTTTCAATATCGAGACTGTGAGATCAAACTAGAAAATCTCTTTGACAATTGCCATTGAGTTTGTGTTTTTTGAAGTACGTAAGAACAGAGAATGGTAGAAAGAAATAACTTGAGAGCGAAGTAAAAGCAATAAATGAACGTAAAAGGAAAGTAAAAACTTTGCATTAAATGAAAGAAAGAAAAATGGTTCACCAACACATACAAGGATCTGTTTCACTCGTGTTTCGCTTTGGCTTGGAAGTTGAGTTTCCCAGAGTTTTTGTAAAATGTGGTGACCTCTGTTTCCTATTACAAAGGGGTATTTATACTCCTAGGAACAAACGTGGGGAAAAAGGCAACTGCCTCCTAAAACTACGGGGGAGTAACCGCCCACTACCTTGCTGCTCTGCACTTTCGACTAGCCCATTGTCCGCTGCTTGACGACATGTTGAACCCAACTCGGTCGAAGTGTTGTGTCCTCGCTTGTCGAAGATTCCTTGCTTCATGGCTTTGAGAGCTAAGCTTGTCGAAGTTCGCTTGCACTCCTTGCCCTTGTTTGCCTTTCCTGTCGAAATCATGGTGTACTGACTTGAACCTTGACCTATGGTCCACAGAAAAATATTAAATGTGAAGTCAGCCCCATTTAAAGCTTCATTTAATGTACTGTCGAAATTTTGAGGTAACAGATTGCCCCCCAAAAAATGCTTTTTCGACGGAATAAGGAAAGGAGTTGAGAAAAGGCATTTTTTGAATACTGTGCAATGGTCACTTTTGCCGCCTTTTGCACTTCAACAGTGGTCGAAAAGACAGCCATCATTACTTGCGCAGGTAAAACGAACCGTTTTATTGGCACACGTTGCATAGTTGGTGGGCCATCACGTCTCCCAAACATCACAAACGTGTGAGTTATGGCGAACGTGCCAATAACTGTTCACTTCCAAACATATATAAGCGGCTACAACCCTTCGAGTTCCTCTTTCCTCAGTTTGAAACCTTGTGAAGTTCTTCTGCGCTTTCCACTCTCTGCGTTTTGCAAAAAATTCCGAAATCACTAAAGTTTCAAACTTTCGTCTTTTCGTTTTAATCTACACCCAGATTCCACCTTGTATTCACTTTTCTTTACTTATATGGCTTCATCATCTGCTGGCATTACACAACCTGGGAGTTCAAAGAGGAGCGACGAACCCAGAAACGCCCAAACCCTCGAGGGTTTTGTTGATGAACCTGATATCAACGACGCACGCTCTACCCAGTGGCAAACCCAGGTATTAATTCCTTCTGCGGAGATTTACACTCATGCCTATTTGGGTCCTCTTCCTGACATCTTGTTGGAAACTACCGAGGTTTCTGAGATTTTTCCCAGCCATGTTCGCCTTCAGCCTAGAATCTTCGCTGAAACCCCTTTTCACTTAGAGTTTCTGGCTAACCCTTCTAGGGTCTTTAGGTCTGCCCCTAGGCTCGACCAACAAAACTACATAAACTGGCTTGACAAAGTAGAAGCTAAAAAAGCCAAAGTCTGGAAAAAACAGGGCATCTTTGACCTCATTCAACTGTCTAGGTATGGGCCCAAATATGATAGCACCCTACTTTTGGCTGCTATGCGATTTTGGGATCTGCATACCACCCATGCCTTCACCGAAATGTGGCATGTTATCTCCCACTGCTAGATGTGGTCGCCATTCTGTGTCTGAAACCCTTAGGAGAGACTTTCGATCCCACACATCCTGACTATACATACGGTTTCAAATTTACCAATGCCACTTTTTCTCCTTACATTGCTGAGCACCATAGGCTTGACACTGAGGAAGTGTCTGTTATGGAACATGTAGCCTTTCTAACTCTGTGGCTATCTATTTTCGTTTTCTGCACACGTTCCCTCCAAGTTTCCAAAACTTACGTCCCCTTGGCATGTCAACTCCATGATCGAGAAAACATCAACCTTGCCAAGTTGATTTTAGGCTCTCTCCACCAAAGAACTTGATAATTTCGTTATAGAATTGAAAGAGGATGAACCGCCACCAAATTTTTTGCTCGTGTCCTCTCGTGGTTTGTTACAATTGTGGTCGCTAGCCACTTTTGAATCTCGATTAAACTCAGATATCCCTAAGTCCGCTCGACAAATTGTCGAGACCAAAGAGCACCGAGGGGATTCGACAGCGCAGATTCAGTCCAAACAAGCAACCCTTCCTGCCGAAGAATCCTTTTCGGTCTACTTCGAAATTTTCCTGAACTGTACCACCTTTACAGATTCAATGGCTCCTTTTCTCCAAAGGTCTTGTGGCCCAGCATGGTTTACACAACCATTTCCTTCTTCCTCTGTCGATCCTGCTGAGGAAGTTAACCGACCGCAAGCTTACCTTTCTCCTTCATCCTCTCCACTAGGCTCACCGGCGAACGAAAAATTGTTTGGGAATTACAGGTATTTCCCAAGTTATCTTGCTAAGCGGTTTGGCCTTTGTCAATTCGCCACGCACGGTGTGCTTTCAACAAAGTAGATTTTATGAGTCCAGAATCAGAAGCGGCTTATAAACAAGCCTTCAAGAGATTTCACTACAAAACCTTGAACTTCGAACCTCTCAAATTCAATCCAAGGTTTTCATGTACTGAAAAATTTCATGAATGGTGGACCGGTTATTACACCAAAGCTGCTGGGGAAGCCATTGATACTTTTGCTGGCAACATTGTGAAGAAGTTGGTAGCAGCTCTCCCTTCGAACAACACTGGTAAACACTTTTCGACACTCGAAGCTTTTTTAAGTTTTAACCACTTATAACTTGGTTTCATTTCCAATTGCTTACCAATGTTTTCGACGTTTTCAGAAAAACCTGCAACAAAGTTGAAGGTCAAGGTGGGCAAAGCTACCACATCCAAATCTTCTCCCCCATACTGAAGGAAGTGGTAGCTAATCCCATTCCAGGCAACTCTCCAAAAAAGGTATGGCACTTTCCACTCATCTCAAGTTGTCTGTTGACTATGGCTTTTACTCATGTTGGCCGTTTCCTCCAGGTGACAACCCAAACAGCTAAAACTTTTCAAAAGCCTACGACCAAGAAGAAATTGGTTATTCCTTCCATACGAGGCACTCAGATACACGTCGACATTTCTCTTCGATGGTATCATTCACTTCCTTGTGGCATCACCTGTACTATAACTTGATCTCTTTTGCAGGACACTGAAAGTGATGACAACATTCCTCTTACTCAGAGGTCGAAGAAAAGGGCTTTACCTGAATCTCAAAGGGTAGCTCAAGGCATCACCATCACCGAGCCTTCTGAATCACCCTCTTCACCCCCAATTAAGAGGCTTAAGGTACATAAGGTAACTCTCCTTTCGACGTCATTTCGTACCTCTTTGATCTTCACCTTCCCAGTTCTAACTTAAATAGTATTACTTACTGTAAACAGGTAGGTGGGCTGCTCGTCGAGGATCCTGGCGTTGAATCTTTGATAGAGGTCGCCGAACGGGAAATGTTGGCTCCAATGCTTCCTTTCCCTTCTTCGCCTCAAGGCGTGACTGCTGAAGAGGTTTTTCAGGCACTTGCTGACCCTGAGATTCCTACTTTCGAAGAGCTTGTTCCAAATGTGGGAGTAGAAGCAGTTGTCGAAGAGAGGTCCAAGTTCCAGAGCCTAACATTCCAGAAGTCGAAAGACAGGAAGCAGTGGCTACCTCCGTCGAAATTCCTGAAGCAAATATGCTCGATCAAGGACAAGAGGAGCCTAGAGTGGAGGAGCCTGCGGATCAAAGTGCTTCTGCCAAAGAGTCATCCAACAGCGCTGTCAGCGATCAAGAATTGGCTGAGCTAAAGAAGACGAATCCCTTGGCAGCCTTGAAGATCATGTTGAGTCTTAAGAGCTCGTCGAGCCGCTTGATTTGCAGTTCTTCGAACAACTCTCTAAGTTCTATCAATCGAGAGAGGCGGTCGAAAGCTCGCCGCACACCAAGACGAAGGTATTAGAAGGGATTTGGTGGCGACCATTGAGAATGATCCATCTGTATATCTTGAGGTAAAATCCCTCATTCACAAGATCACCAAATTGGACCCTCCTCAAAACATCCTTTCATTCTTCATGGAATTTGGCCCCATTTTTGAGCAACTTTCCCTTCTAATCAACCAACGGTCGACCACCTCCAAGCGCAAGGTTCAAGAGAGTCAACTCTGCGAAGCGGAACTCGCCTCTCTCAAGGCCGATCAAGACGACATCGAGGCTCTCGAAACCCAAGCAGCCAACGACGAGAAAGCAATCGCTGAGTGGGATGCAGAAATTGCGCGTATTGACGAAGAGATAAAGACACTTAAACTTCAACTGTCGAATCAGAAAGGCCTGATCGTCGACAGAATGAGTGCTGCTTCTTCGTCCACCAAAACCACCAAGGCATTGACAGCTATAGAGCATTTGGAGAAGATTGACAAGCACCAAGCCATCCTCGCCGATCTCGACAAAGAGCTGCACCTTCTCGACACCTCTATCTCTTTGAGTGTTAGCATTATGGAGAGGCATAAGGCCACCTTGTCGAGCTTCTGAGACTGTAATAGTTTAGAATTCTAAAAATGGCTATGTAATTTTGACATTTCTTTACACATTGCCATTTATGAAAAATTTTCGTTTATCTATAATTGCTCAATTTTTATCTCAGTTAACGTTGGCTTGTATCGCTTTAAATACTTGCCATTTATTCTAAAGATTCTATTTTCGTCACCTAGCTCTTCGACTTCATATGCGCCATTCGAAAAGCATTGCAACACGCGAAATGGGCCTTCCCACCCTGGTGACCATTTGCCTAAAACTCTATCTTTTTTATCCATAGGTAATAGGACTTTCCACACTAACTCTCCTTCCTCAAAGGTTTTTAACTTAACCTTTTTGTTGTAGGCTTTAGCTACTCTCTCTTTCTGTCGAATAAGCATCTCTAAAGCTAACAACCTTTCTTCGTCTAAATCAACTAATTCATCAATCATCATATCCCAATAGTGATCAAAGGGAATTTCACATTGTTTCTGAATCCTTGTTGATTGTAAACAAATTTCGACAGGTAACACTGCATCATGCCCAAATGTTAACCTGTAAGGAGTAGTGTTTATAGACTCTTTAGGCGACGTTCGACAAGCCCATAACACTTGGTCAAGAGAACTGTGCCAACTTCTAGGCTTACGTCCAACGTGCTTTTTGATCAAGTTAATAATGATCTTATTTGCAGCCTCTACTTGACCGTTAGCTTGTGCATAGTATGGTGTCGAAGTCAACAACTTGAAACCAATTTCAGCAGCGAAATCTACCATTTTTCGACCAGTAAAAACAGTACCTTGGTCTGTGGTAATGGTTTCTGGTATTCCATATCTGTAAATGATGTGGTTTTGAATAAACCTTATCACTGCTTCTTGATCAACGTTGGCTAAAGGTACTGCCTCTACCCACTTGGTAAAGTAATCAATTCCTACCAAGATGTACCTGTGGCCTTTCGACGACGTTGGTTTTATTTCTCCGATTACATCTAGAGCCCAACCTCTAAATGGCCAAGGTTTCACTATAGAATGCAATTCATTTGCAGGTACATGCTGGATTCCAGCATGTTTTTGGCATTCTTGGCAGCCCTTAACAAACTCTATGCAATCTTTTAAAATGGTTGGCCAGTACATTCCTTGTCGAAATAACAACCATTTCATCTTGTGGCCTACTTGATGTGAGCCACATGCTCCACTGTGTGTATCGAAGCGTTAAATATGCCTCATTTTCACTAAGACATTTTAAGAGCACCCTTCGTGGAGTTTGCTTGTACAATTGCGTTTCCAACTAACACGTAGCTTAAAGCTCTGTACTTTACCTTTTTATTAGTGTTGCCTAGAGGATTTTGTAAATACTCGACAATAGGCTTTCGCCAATCATCATCGACCATATTGTCAGTAGCAAAAATTTTTGCTAAGTCAACATCATCGAAAATGTGGCATTTTTCGACGCGTATTTCATTTGCATTTATTGCCCCCCCAATTTTTGGTGTTGACAATAGCGTCAAAGGAGTATTATTATAAAGAGAGTCTTCTGAGATTAGTTTATCTTTTATCTCAATTAACTCTTCTAGGCTTTGCTTTGACACTTTGTATCCTGAGGCAATTTGTGCCAACTCATTTGCCACGTGATTTTCAATTCGCGGTAAATGTTCTAGGTGTACAGATGTAAACCTTTTTAGCAATGTGTTGGCAATGACGAAATATTTAATAAGGTGTTCGTTGATGCATTTGTATTCTTTTGTCAATTGTTTGACAACTAGTTGTGAATCACCTTTTACCTCGACATGGCTTGCCCCCAATTCGAGTAAAATTTGAAGGCCTACTATTAGGGCCTCATATTCAGCCTCATTATTGGAGCAAGAGTCTCGAATTTTAAATTTATACTTCGTTGGAATGTTCTCTGGGGAAATAATTAATATTCCAATACCCACTCCATTTTTATGGCTTGAGTCGTCGAAGTATAGTTTCCAAGGACGTATGTCTAACGAATGTATTTCATGTTCGACAACAGAGTGGTCCGCTATGAAGTCAGCAACCACTTGTCCTTTGATTGATCTAAGGGGCTGATACGTTAAGTTGTATTCTAGCAAAGCCAAAGCCCACTTTCCAATTCGACTATGTAACATTGGTTTTGACAACATATGTTTAATTACGTCAAAATGCGAATAAACATAAACATCTGCTGACTTTATATATTGCTTCAATTTTGTACAAGAGAAATACAAGCAAAGGCATAGTTTTTCTATTGGACTATACCTAGTTTCAGCATCAATCAAAACCCTACTAAGGTAATAAATGGGTCTTTCGACACCACTATCATCCTCCTGCGCTAACATGCTGCCTATTGTGTTATCAGAAGCTGCTATATACAATTTTAGCACTTTGTTTCTAATAACAGGCAGTAGAATTGGTGGATTGACTAAACAAGACTTGATTGCGTCGAAAGCGTCTTGATGAACATGCTCCCACTTGAATGAATCTTCTTTCTTGGTCTCAAAGAATGGCGAAAAAGCTTGTGTTTTGCCACTTAGATTTGAAATAAATCTGCGAAGGAAATTGACTTTTCCCATGAGAGGTGAAGTTCTTTCTTGGTCGAAGGAGCCTTCGTTTCCATAATTGCTTTAGTCTTATTTTGGTTGATCTCAATGCCTTTCTTGTGCACTACAAAACCCAAGAATTCACCGCACGCATACGAAAGCACATTTGGTTGGATTCATTTTCAATCCATATTTCCTCATTCGTTCAAATGAACGTCGAAGATGGTCTAAATGACCACTTTACGAGGATGACTTGACCACCACATCATCTATGTATACTTGCATAAAATCATCAATAAAATCATGAAACATAGAATTCATTGCTCTTTGATAAGTGGCACCAAAGCATTTTTAACCCAAAGGGCATTACTACCCATTCATAAACACCCAATGCCCCTGGACATCTAAATTTGTTTTTGACACGTCCTCTTCAAAGAATAAAAATTTGATTATACCCCGAGTAGCCATCTAGCATACTTTGAGATAATCAAATCCTGCTGCTGCTGAGTCTATTAGCATTTCTGCTCACTGAGGCATTGCATATTCATCCTTAGGTGTTGCATTATTTAGATCCCTAAAGTCTACGCAAACTCTAAGTTTTCCGTTTTCTTCATTCATTATGGAACAATATTAGCTAGCCAATCGACATACCGCGGTTCGATGAATTTGCTTTTGAACGACCTCTCTATTTCTTCTTTGATCTTAGCCAATATTGGAGGAGCAAATCTTCTTGGTGTTTGCTTTCATGGTTTCCTTCACGGTCGAATAGGTATTTGAAGTTCCACCACTTCTCGACTCGGACCTGCATTTCGTTGTACTCCCAAGCAAAGCAATCTTTGAACTCCCGCAGAAGTGAAACAACTTGGGTTTTGAAGGCGAAGATCGAGGTGTGCACTAATTTATGTTGGCCTTTTGACTAGGCCATCTCCCAAATCCACTTCTTCCACTTTGGATCTTGAGCTTGCATTCGTTTTGTCGAATCTTTAGGGTCTTTTTCAAAACCTAATGGTTCGTCATCATAAATGCAATCCAACTTGCTATCTATGACTTCACCATTTTCTTGAGATGAAGTTATGGCTTCGGCGACCATTGTTTGTTGATTTATTTCGCTTCCAAAGCCGTTTTACTTTATTCTCGGCCATGTAAGTCGTAATTCTATCAAGCATTGGGCAATCGACATCTAAGACTTTTTAAGAATCGGTGTCCCATCACGTTGGAGGTAACACACCTCGGGATAGACATTTGCACCTTCTATCACCTCCTCTCCCACACAAAACCATGTGTTGGGTATAGGAAACAGAGGAAAGCACATTATCCGAAGAGATATATGCTTGACTAGAAGATGAGCATGGCGCAATATTCGCCATTTGTTTTTCGAAATTTTCCTTGGTGACATTATTTACGTCAGCAAGGAAGTAACTTTGGTCTGCTTCAACATATTCCACAAGACCATCTTCCTTCCACATTACCAGCTTCTGGTGTAGGCTTGAAGGGACAGCTCCTACTCCATGTATCCACTCTCTCCCAAGGAGCAGATTATAGCTTGCTTTCGAAGCGATGACAAAGAACATGGTAGTCCTTCTGACAGTTCCTACCACCACTTCCACTTCAACGCCCCCAAAGACCCGGCGATTTACCCTCATAATTGGTCAACACAATATTATGGGGCCTAAGGTCTGTATCATACATCCCTATTGTTTGCAGCATGGCTTGAGGCATCAGGTTGACAGCAGCACCTCCATCGACCAATATTTTATTGACGCCCACACCATTAACTTTGGCTTGGACGTACAAAGGCTTCAGATGGTGTTGCATGCTTCCATCTGGCCTTTCGAAAGTGGCCATTTGCTCTTCGACGCAGCCGTTGTTCATCACATAATAGCACATTGGCTTGTGATTAGCCATATCTCCAATGAAGTCTTCTTCGACATCGTTTGAATCAGAATGCTGGCGTCATACTCACTAGGCAGAATGGACACCACGTTGCAGATGACGTCGAAACTGGCTTCAGAGTCTTCGAAGTCCGAAGTAACGTCTTCATCCATGTCGAACGAAGCGCTTTTTCCCTTCAATGATGTTAATGGAGGAAAAATTCTCTCCAAAACAGGCCTCCTGGGTTCCTCTATCACAATATATTTTCCTTTAGCCTTATTCCCAACCTTTACCTGATTGGCAGCTCCTATGTTTACTTTCGTTGTCCCCACGGCTCTAGAGGTCATATTCTTGGCCGTCTTCGAACCTTCTGGCGTTTTCTCGTCAGAAACAGCAAGTGCTGCCTTCTTCTTCGAGCGTTGATAACGACGCCATTGGGTTTTAGTCATGGGATTCTTCCCTTTATAATTATTCTTGTAATTATACTTTGCGGCCTCACCTGTACGTGGCTTGACCGTTTCAGCATTCTGAGCAGCATTCCTATAGTGTCTACACCCAGCATGTATCCACTTTTGGTTGGAGAGATCTGCTCTTGGAATAAATGGCTTGGCAGAGGCAGACAACACAAATTCCTTCTTCACTGCACTCTTGCCAGCAAACTGTGGTTTGCTTGTTGAAGCCTTGTTTAAACTTCTGACCTTGTAAGGAAGGTCTCCTCTTTTAAAGCTAAAGTTTGGCCTCTTGTCTGGCCATTTCCTTTTCAGAGGTTGTCGAACCTCACAGCATTCGATACTTTTAGCTGCCTCCTTATCGAACACAAAGACTACATCTTGGGGCACAACATGACCTCGTGAGCTTCTCGGTTGCACTGTTCAGAAATCTATCAACTCATCTCTCGGCCGGGGTACACAGATTGTACCTTCTCATTATACTCTTCCCGAGTGACATGTTGTGCAAAGAACACCCATACGCACTACACTTTTGATTTTGTCGATGCGGAAGGTTTGGTAGGCTTTGGAGAATCCACCATTTTAGCATCCACCATATTGATATTCATCTCAACCCAGTTCTGCATACATAGCCTCCACTTGATGAAGTGGGTCAGCGTCGATTTGCATAGGTGCTTTATTCTTCTTGTCCCCAAATTTGAGCCTTCCCTCTTCAATTGCTTTCTGAACCATGTCCCTGAAAAGAACACAACGGTCAGTTGTATGTCCCAAAAAATTATGAAACTTACAATAACCCTTTTTCTTCCTCTGTTCGAGAGGAGGAACTTTCAGGCCATTTGGCACTATGATTTGGCCATCAGTTACTAATAAATCAAAAATCTCATCGCATTTAGTAACATCAAAAGTGTATGTCTTAGGCACAAATCTATCATTCTTTGGCTCCACGGGATTATTCCCATTTGCAGGCCTTAATAATTTACAGGCATAAGGAGGACCAGGCTTAAGTTCAGCCACGTCTATTTCCTCAGATTCGACATCACTAAGCGCAAAGTCGAATTGCTCATCGACATAGGCTATCTTTTCTTTCTTGTGAAAGCCAACTGAGTTTTCTTTTCTATTGAACTTATTCACTCTAGCCTTTTCCTCTTTAAGCCTTTCGACTTGTCGAACCCTATCGGCTAACTGGGCCATGTCTCTCAGATGAGAGGTATCCAATTTCTTTCTAATTGAATAATAAAGGCCCCCTGCAGCCATTTCGATAAGCTCATGCTCAGGCACTTGTGTGAAACACCTAGCCTTTAACAACCTAAACCTATTCAGGTAATCGTCGAAAGCTTCAGGCACTTTACGTCGAACACCGCCAATTCTTTAAGACTAATCTTGATCGCCCATATAGAATCGCTCATGAAAAGCCTTTCTAATCGCCCCATGTGTACATGGAACCGGGGGTAGAGTGGTAAACTGTAAAGGCATTCTTAGTTAGAGAATTTGGAAAATATTTCATTTTCAAACTCTCATTTTGGGCTATGTCCCCTGCCTCAGTCATATACCGGGCAATGTGTTCGACAGTGGACTCATTGGTATCACCCCCAAACTTAGTGAATTTAGGGATTTTCCAACCCCTTGGCAACTCTGCCTGTAGGACATATTCACACAGTGGCGATATGAAATTAGGCCTGTGTAACCCTACGTTAAGGCCATTCTGCGCCATTATGGTTTCTACCAAAGTGGCTATGTTG
Source organism: Oxytropis ochrocephala (assembly GCA_020916435.1). Lineage (NCBI taxonomy): Eukaryota > Viridiplantae > Streptophyta > Magnoliopsida > Fabales > Fabaceae > Oxytropis > Oxytropis ochrocephala. The sequence continues at coordinate 44,493,941 of CM037091.1, forward strand.
TCTTGAGCACAAACGTTATTTCGTTGCACTTGTCGAACAACTTCATCGGCATTTTGGTTTCGATTTACCATGACTACTTCAGGGACGTGGTTTCCCATCCCTTGTTGTTCGCCCATAACTGCCTGGGCTTCGACAGTAACTGATCTCTGTGGGGTATTAGGCGCATTATTCCCATAATTGGGTAACTGCCTATTGTCTCCTGTAGGAGCCCCAAAGAAATCTGCAATCCTACCCATTTGGTTTGCCAACATTTGGTAACTGGTATTGGTGTTCTGAATCAAAGGATTAAACACGATACCAATTTGTGTAGTCAGCATATTAACCATATCATGATTGCTCTCGTCTACTTGTTGCCTTAACGCCAACAAGGACGCATTGGTTAATGCAGTAGGATTTCGACCAAGTACGCCCTCAGAAGAGACGTGTGAAGGAGAAAAGGTCGAGACATGTGGCATTCCAGTAGGCATGCCATATACCCCAAAAGGGTATGGTGGTAGACTCATGTTCTGGAAACGTGTCTCCAAACTATTTCCTGTTGCCACGTAAGGACTAGAAGGAAGTCCTATACTTTGTGGCAAGGCCATGACGATGTCGAACCAACATTGGTCATTGACATCGTGGGAGCGATTCATCGATGTCACTTTGGGGCCATAGTCCCCGCAACATTTCCAACACTGACGTTGGCAGAATCTACTGTTGTTCCTTGCACTTGTGATATCACAGGGCTGGAACTAGAGGCGTTGTTAGAATTGGTGCGTACCATTCTACCACTCCTCAAGTGCATACAAACACGTATACTGATAGAAAAGACACAAATATTAATGGCAAGAGTCCCACCGGGCGTGCCAATTTGTTTGCTGGTGTTTTTAGCAAACAATCACTAGTTTTCAATATCGAGACTGTGAGATCAAACTAGAAAATCTCTTTGACAATTGCCATTGAGTTTGTGTTTTTTGAAGTAAGTAAGAACAGAGAATGGTAGAAAGAAATAACTTGAGAGCGAAGTAAAAGCAATAAATGAACGTAAAAGGAAAGTAAAAACTTTGCATTAAATGAAAGAAAGAAAAATGGTTCACCAACACATACAAGGATCTGTTTCACTCGTGTTTCGCTTTGGCTTGGAAGTTGAGTTTCCCAGAGTTTTTGTAAAATGTGGTGACCTCTGTTTCCTATTACAAAGGGGTATTTATACTCCTAGGAACAAACGTGGGGAAAAGGCAAGCGCCTCCTAAAACTACGGGGAGTATGTAGCCACTACCTTCTTTGCTCTGCACTTTCGACTAGCCCATTGTCCATTTGCTTGGCGACATGTTGAAACCAACTCTCGTCGAAGTGTTGTGTCCTCGCTTGTCGAAGATTCCTTGCTTCATGGCTTTGAGAGCTAAGCTTGTCGAAGTTTGCTTGCACTCCTTGCCCTTATGCGCGCCTTTCTGTCGAAATCATGGTGTACTGACTTGAACCTTGACCTATGGTCCACAGAAAAATATTAAATGTGAAGTCAGCCCCATTTAAAGCTTCATTTAATGTACTGTCGAAATTTTGAGGTAACAATTATACTGCGTTATTATTCTAACTTCTTGTCATCACACCCAATATAGTCCTTGTTCAATTTTGTAACTATTCCATTAAATTGATAATTAAACGCAGTCCTTGAGTTCGACACTCAGTCTTACTGATTTATTACTTCCAACTTACAATTGCCTTTTTCTGCATATTTCAAGGTTGAAGGCGTTAATATACGGATCGAGCTAAGAATAGTGTCATTAAGATTTTGTAACATTCCCAAATACGGACTTTATGACTTTGCTAGTGTTTTACGAAAAAATGACAAATCTTTGAAAGCCAAGTATTATGTTGGGAGCATATGCTTAACATGATTTTATGTACAAACACAGTTTAGCATTGGAGTCACAGTCATAAATTAATTTTAATTTTTTTTACTTGGCTATATATCTAGTTATTTAGGAGCTTTACATGATTACTTCAATATTCTTTCTTTCTTTTTTAACTCCTCGTTACATAAATGATTTTAGTAAAGAGCACTAATAAAAGTGAGTGAAGATATTAATAACAAGAAAATATGGTAGCACCATATGTACACTTAAGGATCTCCTCAAAAAATAGAGATGACCTACGAAATATGGAAGCCATTGGTATCACCATGTCCTATTCCAATTGTTGGAATTTGCTGTATGTTGTTGGGTGGTACCAATAGAATCCATCCACACAGATCTGCACTACTGGTAGTGGACTATGCGTAATTTGTCCTCGATTAATCAAAGAAATCACAGATTGCTTGGATATTGATGTTGTTATTGCCACGAAGAACATCGGAAAATGCCTATGGGAGAAGGTGACTTTGTGAGCGATATCCTTAGAGACTTCAATTTCCTTGAACTGTAATAAAGATCCAAGAATTAGTATTTTATTCCATGTGAATCTAAGGTCAATAAAAATGGCATAGAAATAACAAATAAACATGAATCAAACTCCTTGAGTGCATTTGTGTGTGTGATACAAGTGTAGTATACTTAAGCCCCAACTCACCATCTATATATCCCTCTTTAGCATTATCATAATAAATTCAATCTCACAATTACATGTTTAAGAACATATCAGTGAGGAAGAGTTTAATATAATTGAAAACTAACCTTTGTTAATGGCAAAACCTAGTTGGTGACCACAGAATGAGAGATCTATCATTGAAGTTTTTGGAGAAAATTTTTCTTTGCAAAAGAGTAGTGTGAAAGTGATGAATGAAAACATATATTTATAAAAAAATCGTTGTAATCCAATTGTCAAATGTGAAAAGGCTTAAAAGGGGTTGGTATGACTTTAAATTTTCAAATTGAATTCATTTAGCATAAACTAAATAAATTTAGATAACAAAAAATGATTGATACTATACATACTTAATGAAGATGTTAATTAGGATCAAGTGTGATTTACTTTATTAAGGTATTTATGTTTTTGTTAATTTCATTACTTTTTCTTTAAATGGGTGATAATAAATTTTGAGAAATTTAAAAGGGAAAGTATTAAATTAAAATTAATGGTTTATATTTTCTTATTTTTATTGTGGTTTTTATAATAAATTAATAAATTTGTGTATTTATGGTATAAATATAAAAATTTATACTATAAATATGCAATTTATAGTATACTATTTTACCCATACTTACCATAAATATGTGTTTATCATCAAAGATTTAGTACTCGACTCTATAACCATTTGGTCAAAAGTTTGATCCTTGATCGGCGATTATGTAAACACATCTAGTGGAAGAGGTCAACCCTTTAAATAGATCTCGCGATCTGCATGGGATTAGTCTCCATGATTACCCAATGCAGAGGATACCTCGGTTTAACCAAAAATTAAATGAATAGGATGTGGAGTTAATTTCTATAGAGATAATTTGTATTATTTTGCTTTTAACGAAGTAGAAAGTGACTCACATTATTATATTAGTACTATTTTTATGTTTTAAAATCGAAGACAATTATATAAAAAGGATAGTTTCTTAGAAGAGTTACATCTACATGATTTTTAATGAGCAAACGATACTTTACAATGAAAAACATGAATAAATTATGAGGGAAAATTTTCAAAACAAATAATGGATGTTCGATTTTATACATTAAGTTATAGAAATAACATAAAGGTTTTAGACTTGTGGTCATAACCATAGGAAGAATTCACAAGCATAGGAGGAATTCGCAAAACATTCAATACATTATGAATGAAGGTTAAATCAATTGAGCTCATTCCTAATGATTTTATTTAAAAATCACTAAACATTATGCTGCGTTATTATTCTAACTTCTTGTCATCACACCCAATATAGTCCTTGTTCAATTTTGTAACTATTCCATTAAATTGATAATTAAACTTGATCCTTGAGTTCGACACTCGATCTTATCGATTTATTACTTCCAACTTACAATTGCCTTTTTCTCGCATATTTCAAGGTTGAAGGCGTTAATATACGGATCGAGCTAAGAATAGTGTCATTAAGATTTTGTAATATTCCCAAATACGGACTTTATGACTTTGCTAGTGTTTTACTGAAAAAATGACAAATCTTTGAAAGCCAAGTATTATGTTGGGAGCATATGCTTAACATGATTTTATGTACAAACACAGTTTAGCATTGGAGTCACAAATCATAAATTAATTTTAATTTTTTTACTTGGCTATATATCTAGTTATTTAGGAGCTTTACATGATTACTTCAATATTCTTTCTTTCTTTTTAACTCCTCGTTACATAAATGATTTTAGTAAAGAGCACTAATAAAAGTGAGTGAAGATATTAATAACAAGAAAATATGGTAGCACCATATGTACACTTAAGGATCTCCTCAAAAATAGAGATGACCTCACGAAATATGGAAGCCATTGGTATCACCATGTCCTATTCCAATTGTTGGAATTTCTTTGTATGTTGTTGGGTGGTACCAATAGAATCCATCCCACAGATCTGCACTACATTGGTAGTGGACTATGCGTAATTTGTCCTCGATTAATCAAAGAAATCACGATTGCTTGGATATTGATGTTGTTATTGCCACGAAGAACATCGGAAAATGCCTATGGGAGAAGGTGACTTTGTGAGCGATATCCTTAGAGACTTCAATTTCCTTGAACCTGTAACAAAGATCCAAGAATTAGTATTTTATTCCATGTGAATCTAAGGTCAATAAAAAATGGCATAGAAATAACAAATAAACATGAACTGAAACTCCTTGAGTGCATTTGTGTGTGTGATACAAGTGTAGTATACTTAAGCCCCAACTCACCATCTATATATCCCTCTTTAGCATTATCATAATAAATTCAATCTCACAATTACATGTTTAAGAACATATCAGTGAGGAAGAGTTTAATATAATTGAAAACTAACCTTTGCTAATGGCAAAACCTAGTTGGTGACCACAGAATGAGAGATCTATCATTGAAGTTTTTGCAGAAAATTTTTCTTTGCAAAAGAGTAGTGTGAAAGTGATGAATGAAAACATATATTTATAAAAAAATCGTTGTAATCCAATTGTCAAATGTGAAAAGGCTTAAAGGGGTTGGTATGACTTTAAATTTTCAAATTGAATTCATTTAGCATAAACTAAATAAATTTAGATAACAAAAAAATGATTGATACTATACATACTTAATGAAGATGTTAATTAGGATCAAGTGTGATTTACTTTATTAAGGTATTTATGTTTTTGTTAATTTCATTACTTTTTCTTTAAATGGGTGATAATAAATTTTGAGAAATTTAAAAGGGAAAGTATTAAATTAAAATTAATGGTTTATATTTTCTTATTTTTATTGTGGTTTTTATAATAAATTAATAAATTTGTGTATTTATGGTATAAATATAAAAAATTTATACTATAAATATGCAATTTATAGTATACTATTTTACCCATACTTACCATAAATATGTGTTTATCATCAAAGATTTAGTACTCGACTCTATAACCATTTGGTCAAAAGTTTGATCCTTGATCGGCGATTATGTAAACACATCTAGTGGAAGAGGTCAACCCTTTAAATAGATCTCAGTACCGCGGGGGATTAGTCTCCGCAGTTACCCACGCAGAGGATACCTCGGTTTAACCAAAAAATTAAATGAATAGGATGTGGAGTTAATTTCTATAGAGATAATTTGTATTATTTTGCTTTTAACGAAGTAGAAAGTGACTCACATTATTATATTAGTACTATTTTTATGTTTTAAAATCGAAGACAATTATATAAAAAGGATAGTTTCTTAGAAGAGTTACATCTACATGATTTTTAATGAGCAAACGATACTTTACAATGAAAAACATGAATAAATTATGAGGGAAAATTTTCAAAACAAATAATGGATGTTCGATTTTATACATTAAGTTATAGAAATAACATAAAGGTTTTAGACTTGTGGTCATAACCATAGGAAGAATTCACAAGCATAGGAGGAATTCGCAAAACATTCAATACATTATGAATGAAGGTTAAATCAATTGAGCTCATTCCTAATGATTTTATTTAAAAATCACTAAACATTATGCTGCGTTATTATTCTAACTTCTTGTCATCACACCCAATATAGTCCTTGTTCAATTTTGTAACTATTCCATTAAATTGATAATTAAACGCAGTCCTTGAGTTCGACACTCAGTCTTACTGATTTATTACTTCCAACTTACAATTGCCTTTTTCTGCATATTTCAAGGTTGAAGGCGTTAATATACGGATCGAGCTAAGAATAGTGTCATTAAGATTTTGTAATATTCCCAAATACGGACTTTATGACTTTGCTAGTGTTTTACGAAAAATGACAAATCTTTGAAAGCCAAGTATTATGTTGGGAGCATATGCTTAACATGATTTTATGTACAAACACGTTTTTAGCATTGGAGTCACAGTCATAAATTAATTTTAATTTTTTTTACTTGGCTATATATCTAGTTATTTAGGAGCTTTACATGATTACTTCAATATTCTTTCTTTCTTTTTTAACTCCTCGTTACATAAATGATTTTAGTAAAGAGCACTAATAAAAGTGAGTGAAGATATTAATAACAAGAAAATATGGTAGCACCATATGTACACTTAAGGATCTCCTCAAAAATAGAGATGACCTCACGAAATATGGAAGCCATTGGTATCACCATGTCCTATTCCAATTGTTGGAATTTGCTGTATGTTGTTGGGTGGTACCAATAGAATCCATCCACACAGATCTGCACTACTGGTAGTGGACTATGCGTAATTTGTCCTCAGTTAATCAAAGAAATCACAATTGCTTGGATATTGATGTTGTTATTGCCACGAAGAACATCGGAAAATGCCTATGGGAGAAGGTGACTTTGTGAGCGATATCCTTAGAGACTTCAATTTCCTTGAACTGTAACAAAGATCCAAGAATTAGTATTTTATTCCATGTGAATCTAAGGTCAATAAAAAATGGCATAGAAATAACAAATAAACATGAACTGAAACTCCTTGAGTGCATTTGTGTGTGTGATACAAGTGTAGTATACTTAAGCCCCAACTCACCATCTATATATCCCTCTTTAGCATTATCATAATAAATTCAATCTCACAATTACATGTTTAAGAACATATCAGTGAGGAAGAGTTTAATATAATTGAAAACTAACCTTTGCTAATGGCAAAACCTAGTTGGTGACCACAGAATGAGAGATCTATCATTGAAGTTTTTGCAGAAAATTTTTCTTTGCAAAAGAGTAGTGTGAAAGTGATGAATGAAAACATATATTTATAAAAAAATCGTTGTAATCCAATTGTCAAATGTGAAAAGGCTTAAAAGGGGTTGGTATGACTTTAAATTTTCAAATTGAATTCATTTAGCATAAACTAAATAAATTTAGATAACAAAAAAATGATTGATACTATACATACTTAATGAAGATGTTAATTAGGATCAAGTGTGATTTACTTTATTAAGGTATTTATGTTTTTGTTAATTTCATTACTTTTTCTTTAAATGGGTGATAATAAATTTTGAGAAATTTAAAAGGGAAAGTATTAAATTAAAATTAATGGTTTATATTTTCTTATTTTTATTGTGGTTTTTATAATAAATTAATAAATTTGTGTATTTATGGTATAAATATAAAAATTTATACTATAAATATGCAATTTATAGTATACTATTTTACCCATACTTACCATAAATATGTGTTTATCATCAAAGATTTAGTACTCGACTCTATAACCATTTGGTCAAAAGTTTGATCCTTGATCGGCGATTATGTAAACACATCTAGTGGAAGAGGTCAACCCTTTAAATAGATCGCAGATCTGCTGGGATTAGTCTCATGATTACCCACGCAGAGGATACCTCGGTTTAACCAAAAAATTAAATGAATAGGATGTGGAGTTAATTTCTATAGAGATAATTTGTATTATTTTGCTTTTAACGAAGTAGAAAGTGACTCACATTATTATATTAGTACTATTTTTATGTTTTAAAATCGAAGACAATTATATAAAAGGATAGTTTCTTAGAAGAGTTACATCTACATGATTTTTAATGAGCAAACGATACTTTACAATGAAAAACATGAATAAATTATGAGGAAAATTTTCAAAACAAATAATGGATGTTCGATTTTATACATTAAGTTATAGAAATAACATAAAAGTTTTAGACTTGTGGTCATAACCATAGGAAGAATTCACAATCATAGGAGGAATTCTCAAAACATTCAATACATTATGAATGAAGGTTAAATCAATTGAGCTCATTCCTAATGATTTTATTTAAAAATCACTAAACATTATCTTTGCGTTATTATTCTAACTTCTTGTCATCACATCCAATATAGTCCTTGTTCAATTTTGTAACTATTCCATTAAATTGATAATTAAACGCAGTCCTTGAGTTCGACACTCAGTCTTACTGATTTATTACTTCCAACTTACAATTGCCTTTTTCTGCATATTTCAAGGTTGAAGGCGTTAATATACGGATCGAGCTAAGAATAGTGTCATTAAGATTTTGTAATATTCCCAAATACGGACTTTATGACTTTGCTAGTGTTTTACGAAAAAATGACAAATCTTTGAAAGCCAAGTATTATGTTGGGAGCATATGCTTAACATGATTTTATGTACAAACACAGTTTAGCATTGGAGTCACAGTCATAAATTAATTTTAATTTTTTTTACTTGGCTATATATCTAGTTATTTAGGAGCTTTACATGATTACTTCAATATTCTTTCTTTCTTTTTTAACTCCTCGTTACATAAATGATTTTAGTAAAGAGCACTAATAAAAGTGAGTGAAGATATTAATAACAAGAAAATATGGTAGCACCATATGTACACTTAAGGATCTCCTCAAAAAATAGAGATGACCTACGAAATATGGAAGCCATTGGTATCACCATGTCCTATTCCAATTGTTGGAATTTGCTGTATGTTGTTGGGTGGTACCAATAGAATCCATCCACACAGATCTGCACTACTGGTAGTGGACTATGCGTAATTTGTCCTCAGTTAATCAAAGAAATCACAGTTGCTTGGATATTGATGTTGTTATTGCCACGAAGAACATCGGAAAATGCCTATGGGAGAAGGTGACTTTGTGAGCGATATCCTTAGAGACTTCAATTTCCTTGAACCTGTAACAAAGATCCAAGAATTAGTATTTTATTCCATGTGAATCTAAGGTCAATAAAAAATGGCATAGAAATAACAAATAAACATGAACTGAAACTCCTTGAGTGCATTTGTGTGTGTGATACAAGTGTAGTATACTTAAGCCCCAACTCACCATCTATATATCCCTCTTTAGCATTATCATAATAAATTCAATCTCACAATTACATGTTTAAGAACATATCAGTGAGGAAGAGTTTAATATAATTGAAAACTAACCTTTGTTAATGGCAAAACCTAGTTGGTGACCACAGAATGAGAGATCTATCATTGAAGTTTTTGCAGAAAATTTTTCTTTGCAAAAGAGTAGTGTGAAAGTGATGAATGAAAACATATATTTATAAAAAAATCGTTGTAATCCAATTGTCAAATGTGAAAAGGCTTAAAAGGGGTTGGTATGACTTTAAATTTTCAAATTGAATTCATTTAGCATAAACTAAATAAATTTAGATAACAAAAAAATGATTGATACTATACATACTTAATGAAGATGTTAATTAGGATCAAGTGTGATTTACTTTATTAAGGTATTTATGTTTTTGTTAATTTCATTACTTTTTCTTTAAATGGGTGATAATAAATTTTGAGAAATTTAAAAGGGAAAGTATTAAATTAAAATTAATGGTTTATATTTTCTTATTTTTTAATTGTGGTTTTTATAATAAATTAATAAATTTGTGTATTTATGGTATAAATATTAAAAATTTATACTATAAATATGCAATTTATAGTATACTATTTTACCCATACTTACCATAAATATGTGTTTATCATCAAAGATTTAGTACTCGACTCTATAACCATTTGGTCAAAAGTTTGATCCTTGATTGGCGATTATGTAAACACATCTAGTGGAAGAGGTCAACCCTTTAAATAGATCTCGATCTGCTGGGGATTAGTCTCCGCAGATTACCCACATGAGAGGATACTTCGGTTTAACCAAAAAATTAAATTAATAGGATGTGGAGTTAATTTCTATAGAGATAATTTGTATTATTTTGCTTTTAACGAAGTAGAAAGTGACTCACATTAATATATTAGTACTATTTTATGTTTTAAAATCGAAGACAATTATATAAAAAGGATAGTGTCTTAGAAGAGTTACATCTACATGATTTTTAATGAGCAAATGATACTTTACAATGAAAAACATGAATAAATTATGAGGGAAAATTTTCAAAACAAATAATGGATGTTCGATTTTATACAATAAGTTATAGAAATAACATAAAAGTTTTAGACTTGTGGTCATAACCATAGGAAGAATTCACAATCATAGGAGGAATTCTCAAAACATTCAATACATTATGAATGAAGGTTAAATCAATTGAGCTCATTCCTAATGATTTTATTTAAAAATCACTAAACATTATACTGCGTTATTATTCTAACTTCTTGTCATCACATCCAATATAGTCCTTGTTCAATTTTGTAACTATTCCATTAAATTGATAATTAAACGCAGTCCTTGAGTTCGACACTCAGTCTTACTGATTTATTACTTCCAACTTACAATTGCCTTTTTCTGCATATTTCAAGGTTGAAGGCGTTAATATACGGATCGAGCTAAGAATAATGTCATTAAGATTTTGTAATATTCCCAAATACGGACTTTATGACTTTGCTAGTGTTTTACGAAAAAATGACAAATCTTTGAAAGCCAAGTATTATGTTGGGAGCATATGCTTAACATGATTTTATGTACAAACACAGTTTAGAATTGGAGTCACAGTCATAAATTAATTTTAATTTTTTTTACTTGGCTATATATCTAGTTATTTAGGAGCTTTACATGATTACTTCAATATTCTTTCTTTCTTTTTTAACTCCTCGTTACATAAATGATTTTAGTAAATTAGGATCAAGTGTGGAAGAGGTCAACCCTTTACATGATTACTTGGCTATAGATCTCAGTACCGCGGGGGATTAGTCTTCGCAGTTATCCACGCAGAGGATACCTCGGTTTAACCAAAAAATTAAATTAATAGGATGTGGAGTTAATTTCTATAGAGATAATTTGTATTATTTTGCTTTTAACGAAGTAGAAAGTGACTCACATTATTATATTAGTACTATTTTTATGTTTTAAAATCGAAGACAATTATATAAAAAGGATAGTGTCTTAGAAGAGTTACATCTACATGATTTTTAATGAGCAAACGATACTTTACAATGAAAAACATGAATAAATTATGAGGGAAAATTTTCAAAACAAATAATGGATGTTCGATTTTATACATTAAGTTATAGAAATAACATAAAAGTTTTAGACTTGTGGTCATAACCATAGGAAGAATTCACAAGCATAGGAGGAATTCGCAAAACATTCAATACATTATGAATGAAGGTTAAATCAATTGAGCTCATTCCTAATGATTTTATTTAAAAATCACTAAACATTATGCTGCGTTATTATTCTAACTTCTTGTCATCACACCCAATATAGTCCTTGTTCAATTTTGTAACTATTCCATTAAATTGATAATTAAACGCAGTCCTTGAGTTCGACACTCAGTCTTACTGATTTATTACTTCCAACTTACAATTGCCTTTTTCTGCATATTTCAAGGTTGAAGGCGTTAATATACGGATCGAGCTAAGAATAGTGTCATTAAGATTTTGTAATATTCCCAAATACGGACTTTATGACTTTGCTAGTGTTTTACGAAAAAATGACAAATCTTTGAAAGCCAAGTATTATGTTGGGAGCATATGATTAACATGATTTTATGTACAAACACAGTTTAGCATTGGAGTCATGATCATAAATTAATTTTAATTTTTTTACTTGGCTATATATCTAGTTATTTAGGAGCTTTACATGATTACTTCAATATTCTTTCTTTCTTTTTAACTCCTCGTTACATAAATGATTTTAGTAAAGAGCACTAATAAAAGTGAGTGAAGATATTAATAACAAGAAAATATGGTAGCACCATATGTACACTTAAGGATCTCCTCAAAAATAGAGATGACCACGAAATATGGAAGCCATTGGTATCACCATGTCCTATTCCAATTGTTGGAATTTGTCTGTATGTTGTTGGGTGGTACCAATAGAATCCATCCACACAGATCCGCACTCATTTGGTAGTGGACTATGCGTAATTTGTCCTCAGTTAATCAAAGAAATCACAATTGCTTGGATATTGATGTTGTTATTGCCACGAAGAACATCGGAAAATGCCTATGGGAGAAGGTGACTTTGTGAGCGATATCCTTAGAGACTTCAATTTCCTTGAACTCAGTAACAAAGATCCAAGAATTAGTATTTTATTCCATGTGAATCTAAGGTCAATAAAAAATGGCATAGAAATAACAAATAAACATGAACTGAAACTCCTTGAGTGCATTTGTGTGTGTGATACAAGTGTAGTATACTTAAGCCCCAACTCACCATCTATATATCCCTCTTTAGCATTATCATAATAAATTCAATCTCACAATTACATGTTTAAGAACATATCAGTGAGGAAGAGTTTAATATAATTGAAAACTAACCTTTGTTAATGGCAAAACCTAGTTGGTGACCAGAATGAGAGATCTATCATTGAAGTTTTTGGAGAAAATTTTTCTTTGCAAAAGAGTAGTGTGAAACTGATGAATGAAAACATATATTTATAAAAAAATCGTTGTAATCCAATTGTCAAATGTGAAAAGGCTTAAAAGGGGTTGGTATGACATTAAATTTTCAAATTGAATTCATTTAGCATAAACTAAATAAATTTAGATAACAAAAAAAATATTGATACTATACATACTTAATGAAGATGTTAATTAGGATCAAGTGTGATTTACTTTATTAAGGTATTTATGTTTTTGTTAATTTCATTACTTTTTCTTTAAATGGGTGATAATAAATTTTGAGAAATTTAAAAGGGAAAGTATTAAATTAAAATTAATGGTTTATATTTTCTTATTTTTTTAATTGTGGTTTTTATAATAAATTAATAAATTTGTGTATTTATTGTATAAATATAAAAAAATTATACTATAAATATGCAATTTATAGTATACTATTTTACCCATACTTACCATAAATATGTGTTTATCATCAAAGATTTAGTACTCGACTTTATAACCATTTGGTCAAAAAGTTTGATCCTTGATCGGCGATTATGTAAAAACATCTGGTGGAAGAGGTCAACCCTTTAAATAGATCTCGATCTGGGGATTAGTCTCATGATTACCCACGCAGAAGATACTTCGGTTTAACCAAAAAATTAAATTAATAGGATGTGGAGTTAATTTCTATAGAGATAATTTGTATTATTTTGCTTTTAACGAAGTAGAAAGTGACTCACATTAATATATTAGTACTATTTTTATGTTTTAAAATCGAAGACAATTATATAAAAAGGATAGTGTCTTAGAAGAGTTACATCTACATGATTTTTAATGAGCAAATGATACTTTACAATGAAAAACATGAATAAATTATGAGGGAAAATTTTCAAAACAAATAATGTGTAACACCCTAGTATTTCTAATTAATAGAAATACCAAAACATACAAATTAGCTTACATCAGAGTATAAATTTCCTTGCTTAGATTTACAATCCTTACAAGAATAACAGAAAACCAATAAATAACTTAAACAAATTTAAGTTATAAATTGATACAAAAATAACAAGGAAAACCTAAAGACAGAAGGAAGACTAAATCTTTAATCTTCTATTCTAGCACGCCATCTACTCGTGCCATACGACCTTCTTCTTTCCCTGTTTATCTGAAAACAACAACATATGATAGGGTGAGATAACATATCTCAGTGAGTCTTACCGCGACCCCTTACCTATCACTCGGTCCATTTATAAAAACATTTATTTACTTCGTGGTTTAACTAATAAACCACACACATAATCAATTGCACACACACAGTGCTAACCATCAACTGCACACACAGTGCTAATCACCGATCGCATACACAATGCAAATCCGGTGAATTCATAGCATAACACCGACCTGCATACACAATGCTAACGCCGGTGAACCCCATTTCCAACACATGGAAATTATTTTATGGGGCCTAGGTTAGGGGCATATGACCTCCCTGCCTAGTATGCTAATACAACAGGGTCGTCACCCCGACTCGATATAATTTTTATATCACACCCACATAGGGCCATTTACACATACACGATATAACTCATATACCAACATAACTCAATACATAATATGTTGCAATAACATATTATTACACACACGCGCGCTCACGAAAAGCCGTCCGATTAACATTCAAGTTAGAAAACATTTGGTTCCCACACGTACTCTACATTTTCCGGTTTTTCGGAATAATCATAATATTAATCGTTATTTCAAAACCATTCTAGATTTGTATCAGAATTTCTAACGAAAATTCGGCAGAGTTTCCTCTGTAATACGGACATTCCGAAATAATATAATTTACCTGTAAAACCAGTCCAGACATATATTCCAGTTCAACATATATTCCAGTCAATTCAGTCCACATATCAACATATGTAATGACAATTTAACCGAAAAACGTAACCTTTCCGAAAAACGATTTTTTTGACTCAAAAATTAACGAAACCCGACTTTTTGAAAACTCTTGAACCGAACCTTCAAAATCATATGGTTTCTTTTTCAATTTCCACTACGTGTAATTTTCGTAAAATACCGTTTTGACTCGAAAATTTACGAGACTCGAATTTCGAAATTATTCAAACATAACACGAAAACAATATTTGAAATTCCCTAACGTGAGTAAAACTCACCTCGAGTGATGAAAATCATACAATACCGAAGCTTGGCGAAATCCCACCGCTCGAACACCACGAACACACGCCGGATCCGTTCCAAAACTCTCGGACAGCCCCCATCAACCGAAGCTCCCCAAAATCACCCCCAAACCGAAACCCAACCTTCCAACTCGTGCTTGAGCTTCCTTCCTCAAAACCGAGCTTCCATTTCGCTCAAATCTCCATTTTTCTCCATTTGAGCTTCAAAACCCATTAATGGTGAAATGAAAATATCAAGAATCAGATGATGATTTTAGTATCAATAGATAGATCTCGAAAAATGGAAAAGAATGGTACGAGAATCACTTACAACCGCTGAGTATTCGCGGAGAGTTCCCCTTTCTTCCTCTTCTCTCCCTCTCGCGGCTTCCCTTTCTTTTCTCTCTCTCACACATCTGTTTCTCTTCTTTTTTTCTTTCTATTCTTTACTCCTTTCTATCTTTTAAACCGTGGCCCCCTCTCTCACTTTTTATTCTTTCTTTACTTTTTATTTCACATAAAAAGAGAAAGAGAGGTATTCGGATATTTTGATATCCTAGAGCTCATTTAACGTGAGTGGTATAAATACTAAAATACCCTTAGAATACTAATTTCCACTCGATTATGCATTTAAATTATTTCTCTAGCAATTATAAATTGCTTTCGTAATAACATATCGATTCGTGACTTGATTTATTACCTATTCGAGTAATAAATCACTCGTTAATTTCTTAATTTGAAATTAACGAAATTAGGATGTTACAATCACCCCAACTTGAAAAATTTTGTCCTCAAAATTTGACAAACATACTTCAAGAGAACATATACGAATATCTAATCCGCATATCATTCTTCAATTCCCACATAACATCATCGGTCGAAAAACGATTACAAACAACTTAAATAATCGTAATTGTTCTCGTCCGAAGTGTCTACTCTCCATGATCTAAGATATTACTTGGATATGGCTTAAATGACGAATTAATCAAAGATCCATCCATTCTAACTCAACGGTTGACGAAATTCTTACAATACAGGATCATCAGATTCAACACTCTTTGGTTTATTCCTTTTTCTTGACTCGAGCTATTTCCAATTCTCAAGGCATACACAATAGATCCCTATTTAAAATCATGAGTCGGAGAATCCTTCTCATGAGGCTTCTCTTACGTGAAAGCATAAGCTATCTCTTGTTGATTCAAAGATCAAAACACCGCCTAAACTCTTCCCAAGCGCCCTTTGTGCATTTAGAAACCCAGGGACGGATTCAGAAGAATTAGGATTGAAGCAGAAGTCAATCCCTCTTACTATTCTAGAAATATTCCTCACAATCGAAATCCCATTCAACCGGCCGACCTTTACAAGTTAACCGAATGAGTGGAATAACTCTTTGTGAGAATCTTCCGATACCCTACTATACAAACCAATTAGTTTCCCATCCTCTTGTACCCAACCAACACTTTAACCATCGCACCACTTACATTCAGCATCGATTTACGGTTGCTCCAAATCCAATACAACTTTTTCTTTTACAAGGCTCTACTGCTACACCTGATTGGGATACCACATGTTCCCAAAATTTCACTACCGACACTCATAATTCATACTTCTAGGGTTTAGCCTATCACTTCTCCTCTGAGAGTATATTCAGAACAACGCGGAGATGTAAATCATATTCTATAGTAGTCTTAATGTATACTAAGATGTTATCAATGAAAATTCAACAACTAGTCTAAGTACGGGTGTAAAACCTCGGCTCATGCAATCCATGAATACCGTAGGAGAATTAGTTAGGCCGAAGGGCATCACTACTCCCTTGTAATGTCCATATCTAGTATGGAAAGCTGTCTTCGGAATAACTAAAGCTCTAACATTTAATTAAAAGTAACCCGACCTTAGACTAATCTTTGAAGACACTGCTGCACCTCGAAGCTGATTACTCAAATCATCTATACTTGGCAAAGATACTTATTCCTAATAGTAACTTAGTCCATCTGAAGTAAGCCATACCCGATCTCCTGCTCCCATCTTTCCTTTCAACAAGTCACCCGGAACACCCCAACTTGTATTAAACTAGAGGGCATCACGTTCCGATTTTATGGGATACTGTACTATTAGAACTTCGGGTTAAACTCTGTCACTACTGAGTTCATGACTATCTCACAAATGGGTAAAGGTTTTGTAAAAGTTTTCTTGAAAACGTTTGAATATAAAATAATTTTCTCACTTACCCATAGGTGTTGGTTTCTTCGCTAACCCGAACTACTAATAAGACATATTCACCCTCGTGACTCATTCTTCGAAACTCAATTCCAAAATCCAGATAATCTTTCTAAACCCATAAGTCAGATGACTACTCTAGAACCAACCATTCCCTTGACTGAATCTATTATTCATTCACTTAGATTCCAACAATAATAGTGATACAAGGATGTACCTATCACAAATATCAAAATATTCTTTAGATTAGGGACTGTTAATAATATTATACAAATGTTACTAACTCAGTAATTATTAATGGTAGTAACTAATAACGATAAGAGTTGATAATGTAGCTTATGAACCAAAAATCTCAGGCATTGAAGATGGATTACAGATCAAAGCCTTTTGACTTTGTTTCATTGAATAAAGACAAATGAGAGTTGAACCCGCTACCTTCCATGCCAAGCAACATTTCTTGACTGATTTCTTTTGAATTGAACCTATAATTCGATTACTTAAGCACAAGAGAACCTAACAACATAGATCTCTCGTTTGATACATAATGACTTTCCTAGCTAAGCAGAACTTACTAGAAAATTTTGAACTTTGTTCTATACTACGATACAGTTGACTACTCTAGGTGGAAGGTTCATACTTGGATTAATCACAGAGTTGAGCTAGTTGTAGCATCAGAGAAATGAACAAAATAAAAGTATTCTTTCACGGAATCAAACGGGCACAAGATAATGCATCCGGCGTTGATTCTGAGAACAATTCTCACTATTTTACGCATTCCTTTGATCCTACCCCTCTCCGAACTTCACAACATCCAAACATAACCATAACTCCTAGAGTATCCATTAGATAAGGAATGTGTTTTGCCTAACAAGGAATCAGATATTTAACACTTAGTTGATTCGATCTTTCCGATAGGACTTCCAATACTTTAAGTAATTGAAAGTTCTACCCATGAAGTACACTAGTGAAATGCCTCATTGTCATTAGCTTTTGAAAACTTTCCTGATTGTTGAAAGGCTATGACTACTATTAACCATTTCCATGAAATAGATCCTTTTGAAAAGTTCAATGATCATCATTATAAACCGGTGTTTAGGTATCTAATCTTACTGTCTTGAAGTCCTCTTTCAACTTCCCAAGCCTCTAATGGGTTTATGTTCTACAACCGCTTCAAGATTTAACAACTTAGGGTAAGGCAGAAGTACTTTTCAGAATACCACTGAACAATTGATTCACAACCTACTCCGATGTGTAGACATTTTCGTTAGCTTTCCAACGCATCACGGAACATAAAAATCTGAGTTCCGTATTAGAAGTTATGAGTAAAACAAGTCGGAGAACTCGGCGAAAATTTCTCACACCGAGACCGGCTTGCTCATACTATATCCCAATCGGCTTGAATATATTTTCCTCACATGTGACATCTCATTTTCCTTACTGCATTCATTTCTTAGAATCAATTAACGGTCCATTGCATAACTTAATTGAAAGCGAGTTTTCAGGAATAGATTGAAAAGATGTTCCTCAAGTTCCTCATCTAAAAGTTTAACAATATAATCCAATATAGGTGCAGGTCTTTCAATAAATAATCACTCTTTCCGAAATATTGCCATAGCGGGAAAATGTTTGAATCCCAGTACATGTCACCATCAAAGTCACCTACTGATCTCCTCTTGATGGAGACTTGGTTCTGAAACCGTGATCAGAACTAATTCTATCAAAGATTGGGTTTCAGAGCCAACACCGAGATTGCACTACTGACTTAATATATCGTCTTCATAGCATTTCATAAAGGCGGCTTTGAGGAAAAGAACATGGTCAAGACTCGCAGCCTATCCAGGAGAATGTCTCTAACTGCGATCTAAGTTGGGGTTTATTCTAACCATAAGGTAATGTTAACTATGAAATAATGTTTCCATAACTGCTAGACTGACTAATCAACGGTCAGGATCTCGGGGTGCCAGTTAACCTTAATCGGTCTTATAATACGGTCATTATTACTGCCTAAAGGCTTCTCTTAATTGTAGTTCCCTGTAGGACCTACAATAACTTCCACTGCAATTCTACAATTGCACTTAGTTCACTGACTGAACATTCGCCCACGGTTTTCTCGAACCAATTTGGCTGCCCACTGCTTACTTCAGAACACCAATTGTAGCCCTTTGCTTCCGCTGCGTGCTCTGATAAACTTAGAAGGCCAGAGTTTCTATGGTGTAGGGTTTGGACATTTTCGGGGCTGAGGCAAATAACTGTCATTGTTCTCAGTAACTCATATGAAACATTGAGTGGATCCTGACTCAATACTTCACATAATATACTGAAAGGTTCTGACATTTAACTGTCTAAGTCCCTAGCTGACTCAATCTAACCTCTTGACCATAAAGTCTCTACGTCCGACTAGGTCGAACTGCTCTGATACCAAAATGTAACACCCTAGTATTTCTAATTAATAGAAATACCAAAACATACAAATTAGCTTACATCAGAGTATAAATTTCCTTGCTTAGATTTACAATCCTTACAAGAATAACAGAAAACCAATAAATAACTTAAACAAATTTAAGTTATAAACTGATACAAAAATAACAAGGAAAACCTAAAGACAGAAGGAAGACTAAATCTTTAATCTTCTATTCTAGCACGCCATCTACTCGTGCCATACGACCTTCTTCTTTCCCTGTTTATCTGAAAACAACAACATATGATAGGGTGAGATAACATATCTCAGTGAGTCTTACCGACCCCTTACCTATCACTCGGTCCATTTATAAAAACATTTATTTACTTCGTGGTTTAACTAATAAACCACACACATAATCAATTGCACACACAAGCTAACCATCAACTGCACACACAGTGCTAATCACCGACTGCATACACAATGCAAATCCCGGTGAATTCATAGCATAACACCGACCTGCATACACAATGCTAACCCCGGTGAACCCCATTTCCAACACATGGAAATTATTTTATGGGGCCTAGGTTAGGGGCATATGACCTCCCCGCCTAGTATGCTAATACAACAGGGTCGTCACCCCGACTCGATATAATTTTTATATCACACCCACATAGGGCCATTTACACATACACGATATAACTCATATACCAACATAACTCAATACATAATATGTTGCAATAACATATTATTACACACACACGCTCCTGAAAAGCCGTCCAGTTAACATTCAAGTTAGAAAACATTTGGTTCCCACACGTACTCTACATTTTCCGGTTTTTCGAAATAATCATAATATTAATCGTTATTTCAAAACCATTCTAGATTTGTATCAGAATTTCTAACGAAAATTCGGCAGAGTTTCTCTCATGAATAATACGGACATTCGAAATAATATAAATTTACTGTAAAACCACCCGGACATATATTCCGATTCAACATATATTCCAGTCAATTCAGTCCACATATCAACATATGTAATGACAATTTAACCGAAAAACGTAACCTTCCGAAAAAGCGATTTTTTTGACTCAAAAATTAACGAAACCCGACTTTTTGAAAACTCTTGAACCGAACCTTCAAAATCATATGGTTTCTTTTTCAATTTCCACTACGTGTAATTTTCGTAAAATACCGTTTTGACTCGAAAATTTACGAGACTCGAATTTCGAAATTATTCAAACATAACACGAAAACAATATTTGAAATTCCCTAACGTGAGTAAAACTCACCTCGAGTGATGAAAATCATACAATACCGAAGCTTGGCGAAATCCCACCGCTCGAACACCACGAACACACTTCGGATCCGTTCCAAAACTCTCGGACAGCCCCATCAACCGAAGCTCCCCAAAATCACCCCCAAACCGAAACCCAACCTTCCAACTCTGTGCTTGAGCTTCCCTTCCTCAAAACCGAGCTTCCATTTCGCTCAAATCTCCATTTTTCTCCATTTGAGCTTCAAAAACCCATTAATGGTGAAATGAAAAATATCAAGAATCAGATGATGATTTTAGTATCAATAGATAGATCTCGAAAAATGGAAAAGAATGGTACGAGAATCACTTACAAACCATTGAGTATTCGCGGAGAGTTCCCCTTTCTTCCTCTTCTCTCTCTCATGGCTTCCCTTTCTTTTTCTCTCTCTCTCACACATCTGTTTCTCTTCTTTTTTTTTTCTTTCTATTTTTACTCCTTTCTATCTTTTAAACCGTGGCCCCCCTCTCTCACTTTTTATTCTTTCTTTACTTTTTATTTCACATAAAAAGAGAAAAGAGGGTATTCGGATATTTTTGATATCCTAGAGCTCATTTAACGTGAGTGGTATAAATACTAAAATACCCTTAGAATACTAATTTCCACTCAGTTATGCATTTAAATTATTTCTCTAGCAATTATAAATTGCTTTCGTAACAACATCTGATCCGTGACTTGATTTATTACCTATTCGAGTAATAAATCACTCGTTAATTTCTTAATTTGAAATTAACGAAATTAGGGATGTTACATAATGGATGTTCGATTTTATACAATAAGTTATAGAAGAGTTACATAAGATTTTGTAATATTCCCAAATACGGACTTTATGACTTTGCTAGTGTTTTACGAAAAATGACAAATCTTTGAAAGCCAAGTATTATGTTGGGAGCATATGCTTAACATGATTTTATGTACAAACACAGTTTAGCATTGGAGTCACAGTCATAAATTAATTTTAATTTTTTTTACTTGGCTATATATCTAGTTATTTAGGAGCTTTACATGATTACTTCAATATTCTTTCTTTCTTTTTTAACTCCTCGTTACACAAATGATTTTAGTAAAGAGCACTAATAAAAGTGAGTGAAGATATTAATAACAAGAAAATATGGTAGCACCATATGTACACTTAAGGATCTCCTCAAAAAATAGAGATGACCTACGAAATATGGAAGCCATTGGTATCACCATGTCCTATTCCAATTGTTGGAATTTGCTGTATGTTGTTGGGTGGTACCAATAGAATCCATCCACACAGATCTGCACTACTGGTAGTGGACTATGCGTAATTTGTCCTCAGTTAATCAAAGAAATCACAGTTGCTTGGATACTGATGTTGTTATTGCCACGAAGAACATCGGAAAATGCCTATGGGAGAAGGTGACTTTGTGAGCGATATCTTTAGAGACTTCAATTTCCTTGAACCTGTAACAAAGATCCAAGAATTAGTATTTTATTCCATGTGAATCTAAGGTCAATAAAAAATGGCATAGAAATAACAAATAAACATGAACTGAAACTTCTTGAGTGCATTTGTGTGTGTGATACAAGTGTAGTATACTTAAGCCCCAACTCACCATCTATATATCCCTCTTTAGCATTATCATAATAAATTCAATCTCACAATTACATGTTTAAGAACATATCAGTGAGGAAGAGTTTAATATAATTGAAAACTAACCTTTGTTAATGGCAAAACCTAGTTGGTGACCACAGAATGAGAGATCTATCATTGAAGTTTTTGGAGAAAATTTTTCTTTGCAAAAGAGTAGTGTGAAAGTGATGAATGTAAACATATATTTATAAAAAAATCGTTGTAATCCAATTGTCAAATGTGAAAAGGCTTAAAAGGGGTTGGTATGACTTTAAATTTTCAAATTGAATTCATTTAGCATAAACTAAATAAATTTAGATAACAAAAAAATGATTGATACTATACATACTTAATGAAGATGTTAATTAGGATCAAGTGTGATTTACTTTATTAAGGTATTTATGTTTTTGTTAATTTCATTACTTTTTCTTTAAATGGGTGATAATAAATTTTGAGAAATTTAAAAGGGAAAGTATTAAATTAAAATTAATGGTTTATATTTTCTTATTTTTTTAATTGTGGTTTTTATAATAAATTAATAAATTTGTGTATTTATGGTATAAATATTAAAAATTTATACTATAAATATGCAATTTATAGTATACTATTTTACCCATACTTACCATAAATATGTGTTTATCATCAAAGATTTAGTACTCGACTCTATAACCATTTGGTCAAAATTTTGATCCTTGATCGGCGATTATGTAAAAACATCTAGTGGAAGAGGTCAACCCTTTAAATAGATCTCAAGATGCAGCGGGGATTAGTCTTCGCAGTTATCCACGCAGAGGATACCTCGGTTTAACCAAAAAATTAAATTAATAGGATGTGGAGTTAATTTCTATAGAGATAATTTGTATTATTTTGCTTTTAACGAAGTAGAAAGTGACTCACATTATTATATTAGTACTATTTTTATGTTTTAAAATCGAAGACAATTATATAAAAAGGATAGTGTCTTAGAAGAGTTACATCTACATGATTTTTAATGAGCAAATGATACTTTACAATGAAAAACATGAATAAATTATGAGGAAAATTTTCAAAACAAATAATGGATGTTCGATTTTATACAATAAGTTATAGAAATAACATAAAAGTTTTAGACTTGTGGTCATAACCATAGGAAGAATTCACAAGCATAGGAGGAATTCGCAAAACATTCAATACATTATGAATGAAGGTTAAATCAATTGAGCTCATTCCTAATGATTTTATTTAAAAATCACTAAACATTATCATCGCTGCGTTATTATTCTAACTTCTTGTCATCACACCCAATATAGTCCTTGTTCAATTTTGTAACTATTCCATTAAATTGATAATTAAACATGATCCTTGAGTTCGACACTCGGTCCTTATCGATTTATTACTTCCAACTTACAATTGCCTTTTTCTGCATATTTCAAGGTTGAAGGCGTTAATATACGGATCGAGCTAAGAATAGTGTCATTAAGATTTTGTAATATTCCCAAATACGGACTTTATGACTTTGCTAGTGTTTTACGAAAAATGACAAATCTTTGAAAGCCAAGTATTATGTTGGGAGCATATGCTTAACATGATTTATGTACAAACACAGTTTAGCATTGGAGTCACAGTCATAAATTAATTTTAATTTTTTTTACTTGGCTATATATCTAGTTATTTAGGAGCTTTACATGATTACTTCAATATTCTTTCTTTCTTTTTTAACTCCTCGTTACATAAATGATTTTAGTAAAGAGCACTAATAAAAGTGAGTGAAGATATTAATAACAAGAAAATATGGTAGCACCATATGTACACTTAAGGATCTCCTCAAAAAATAGAGATGACCTTACGAAATATGGAAGCCATTGGTATCACCATGTCCTATTCCAATTGTTGGAATTTCTTTGTATGTTGTTGGGTGGTACCAATAGAATCCATCCACACAGATCTGCATTCATTGGTAGTGGACTATGCGTAATTTGTCCTCGATTAATCAAAGAAATCACGATTGCTTGAATCTCGATGTTGTTATTGCCACGAAGAACATCGAGAAAATGCCTATGGGAGAAGGTGACTTTGTGAGCGATATCTTTAGAGACTTCAATTTCCTTGAACTGTAATAAAGATCCAAGAATTAGTATTTTATTCCATGTGAATCTAAGGTCAATAAAAATGGCATAGAAATAACAAATAAACATGAACTGAAACTCCATGAGTGCATTTGTGTGTGTGATACAAGTGTAGTATACTTAAGCCCCAACTCACCATCTATATATCCCTCTTTAGCATTATCATAATAAATTCAATCTCACAATTACATGTTTAAGAACATATCAGTGAGGAAGAGTTTAATATAATTGAAAACTAACCTTTGTTAATGGCAAAACCTAGTTGGTGACCACACAGAATGAGAGATCTATCATTGAAGTTTTTGGAGAAAATTTTTCTTTGCAAAAGAGTAGTGTGAAAGTGATGAATGAAAACATATATTTATAAAAAAATCGTTGTAATCCAATTGTCAAATGTGAAAAGGCTTAAAAGGGGTTGGTATGACTTTAAATTTTCAAATTGAATTCATTTAGCATAAACTAAATAAATTTAGATAACAAAAAATGATTGATACTATACATACTTAATGAAGATGTTAATTAGGATCAAGTGTGATTTACTTTATTAAGGTATTTATGTTTTTGTTAATTTCATTACTTTTTCTTTAAATGGGTGATAATAAATTTTGAGAAATTTAAAAGGGAAAGTATTAAATTAAAATTAATGGTTTATATTTTCTTATTTTTTTAATTGTGGTTTTTATAATAAATTAATAAATTTGTGTATTTATGGTATAAATATTAAAAATTTATACTATAAATATGCAATTTATAGTATACTATTTTACCCATACTTACCATAAATATGTGTTTATCATCAAAGATTTAGTACTCGACTCTATAACCATTTGGTCAAAATTTTGATCCTTGATCGGCGATTATGTAAAAACATCTAGTGGAAGAGGTCAACCCTTTAAATAGATCTCAGTACCGCGGGGGATTAGTCTTCGCAGTTATCCACGCAGAGGATACCTCGGTTTAACCAAAAAATTAAATTAATAGGATGTGGAGTTAATTTCTATAGAGATAATTTGTATTATTTTGCTTTTAACGAAGTAGAAAGTGACTCACATTATTATATTAGTACTATTTTTATGTTTTAAAATCGAAGACAATTATATAAAAAGGATAGTGTCTTAGAAGAGTTACATCTACATGATTTTTAATGAGCAAATGATACTTTACAATGAAAAACATGAATAAATTATGAGGGAAAATTTTCAAAACAAATAATGGATGTTCGATTTTATACAATAAGTTATAGAAATAACATAAAAGTTTTAGACTTGTGGTCATAACCATAGGAAGAATTCACAAGCATAGGAGGAATTCGCAAAACATTCAATACATTATGAATGAAGGTTAAATCAATTGAGCTCATTCCTAATGATTTTATTTAAAAATCACTAAACATTATACTGCGTTATTATTCTAACTTCTTGTCATCACACCCAATATAGTCCTTGTTCAATTTTGTAACTATTCCATTAAATTGATAATTAAACGCGATCCTTGAGTTCGACACTACCATCGATTTATTACTTCCAACTTACAATTGCCTTTTTCTCGCATATTTCATGTTTGAAGGCGTTAATATACGGATCGAGCTAAGAATAGTGTCATTAAGATTTTGTAACATTCCCAAATACGGACTTTATGACTTTGCTAGTGTTTTATGAAAAAATGACAAATCTTTGAAAGCCAAGTATTATGTTGGGAGCATATGCTTAACATGATTTTATGTACAAACACAGTTTAGCATTGGAGTCACAGTCATAAATTAATTTTAATTTTTTTTACTTGGCTATATATCTAGTTATTTAGGAGCTTTACATGATTACTTCAATATTCTTTCTTTCTTTTTTAACTCCTCGTTACATAAATGATTTTAGTAAAGAGCACTAATAAAAGTGAGTGAAGATATTAATAACAAGAAAATATGGTAGCACCATATGTACACTTAAGGATCTCCTCAAAAAATAGAGATGACCTACGAAATATGGAAGCCATTGGTATCACCATGTCCTATTCCAATTGTTGGAATTTGCTGTATGTTGTTGGGTGGTACCAATAGAATCCATCCACACAGATCTGCACTCATCTTGGTAGTGGACTATGCGTAATTTGTCCTCAGTTAATCAAAGAAATCACAGTTGCTTGGATATTGATGTTGTTATTGCCACGAAGAACATCGGAAAATGCCTATGGGAGAAGGTGACTTTGTGAGCGATATCCTTAGAGACTTCAATTTCTTTGAACTGTAATAAAGATCCAAGAATTAGTATTTTATTCCATGTGAATCTAAGGTCAATAAAAAATGGCATAGAAATAACAAATAAACATGAACTGAAACTCCTTGAGTGCATTTGTGTGTGTGATACAAGTGTAGTATACTTAAGCCCCCAACTCACCATCTATATATCCCTCTTTAGCATTATCATAATAAATTCAATCTCACAATTACATGTTTAAGAACATATCAGTGAGGAAGAGTTTAATATAATTGAAAACTAACCTTTGTTAATGGAAAAACCTAGTTGGTGACCACAGAATGAGAGATCTATCATTGAAGTTTTTGGAGAAAATTTTTCTTTGCAAAAGAGTAGTGTGAAAGTGATGAATGAAAACATATATTTATAAAAAAATCGTTGTAATCCAATTGTCAATTGTGAAAAGGCTTAAAAGGGGTTGGTATGACTTTAAATTTTCAAATTGAATTCATTTAGCATAAACTAAATAAATTTAGATAACAAAAAAATGATTGATACTATACATACTTAATGAAGATGTTAATTAGGATCAAGTGTGATTTACTTTATTAAGGTATTTATGTTTTTGTTAATTTCATTACTTTTTCTTTAAATGGGTGATAATAAATTTTGAGAAATTTAAAAGGGAAAGTATTAAATTAAAATTAATGGTTTATATTTCCTTATTTTTTTAATTGTGGTTTTTATAATAAATTAATAAATTTGTGTATTTATGGTATAAATATAAAAAATTTATACTATAAATATGCAATTTATAGTATACTATTTTACCCATACTTACCATAAATATGTGTTTATCATCAAAGATTTAGTACTCGACTCTATAACCATTTGGTCAAAATTTTGATCCTTGATCGGCGATTATGTAAAAACATCTAGTGGAAGAGGTCAACCCTTTAAATAGATCTCGAGCATCATGGGGATTAGTCTCCGTAGTTACCCACGCAGAGGATACCTCGGTTTAACCAAAAAATTAAATTAATAGGATGTGGAGTTAATTCTATAGAGATAATTTGTATTATTTTGCTTTTAACGGAAGTAGAAAGTGACTCACATTATTATATTAGTACTATTTTTATGTTTTAAAATCGAAGACAATTATATAAAAGGATAGTGTCTTAGAAGAGTTACATCTACATGATTTTTAATGAGCAAATGATACTTTACAATGAAAAACATGAATAAATTATGAGGGAAAATTTTTCAAAATACATAAAAGTTTTAGACTTTATGACTTTGCTAGTGTTTTCAATACATTATGAATGAAGGTTAAAAATGACAAATCTTTGAAAGCCAAGTAT
This sequence comes from Oxytropis ochrocephala, assembly GCA_020916435.1. Lineage (NCBI taxonomy): Eukaryota > Viridiplantae > Streptophyta > Magnoliopsida > Fabales > Fabaceae > Oxytropis > Oxytropis ochrocephala. The sequence continues at coordinate 44,522,046 of CM037091.1, forward strand.
TATGTTGGGAGCATATCGATTTATTACTTAACATGATTTTATGTACATAATCGACTAAGAATAGTGTTTAGCATTTACGGATGACTTTGCTAGTGTTTTTGAAAAAATGACAAATCTTTGAAAGCCAAGTATTATGTTGGGAGCATATGCTTAACATGATTTTATGTACAAACACAGTTTAGCATTGGAGTCACGAGTCATAAAATTAATTTTAATTTTTTTACTTGGCTATATATCTAGTTATTTAGGAGCTTTACATGATTACTTCAATATTCTTTCTTTCTTTTTAACTCCTCGTTACATAAATGATTTTAGTAAAGAGCACTAATAAAAGTGAGTGAAGATATTAATAACAAGAAAATATGGTAGCACCATATGTACACTTAATGATCTCCTCAAAAATAGAGATGACCCTACGAAATATTGAAGCCATTGGTATCACCATGTCCTATTCCAATTGTTGGAATTTGCTGTATGTTGTTGGGTGGTACCAATAGAATCCATCCACACAGATCTGCACTACTGGTAGTGGACTATGCGTAATTTGTCCTCAGTTAATCAAAGAAATCACAGTTTCTTGGATATTGATGTTGTTATTGCCACGAAGAACATCGGAAAATGCCTATGGGAGAAGGTGACTTTGTGAGCTATATCCTTAGTGACTTCAATTTCCTTGAACCTGTAACAAAGATCCAAGAATTAGTATTTTATTCCATGTGAATCTAAGGTCAATAAAAAATGGCATAGAAATAACAAATAAACATGAACTGAAACTCCTTGAGTGCATTTGTGTGTGTGATACAAGTGTAGTATACTTAAGCCCCAACTCACCATCTATATATCCCTCTTTAGCATTATCATAATAAATTCAGTCTCACAATTACATGTTTAAGAACATATCAGTGAGGAAGAGTTTAATATAATTGAAAACTAACCTTTGTTAATGGCAAAACCTAGTTGGTGACCACAGAATGAGAGATCTATCATTGAAGTTTTTGGAGAAAATTTTTCTTTGCAAAAGAGTAGTGTGAAAGTGATGAATGAAAACATATATTTATAAAAAAATCGTTGTAATCCAATTGTCAAATGTGAAAAGGCTTAAAAGGGGTTGGTATGACTTTAAATTTTCAAATTGAATTCATTTAGCATAAACTAAATAAATTTAGATAACAAAAAAATGATTGATACTATACATACTTAATGAAGATGTTAATTAGGATCAAGTGTGATTTACTTTATTAAGGTATTTATGTTTTTGTTAATTTCATTACTTTTTCTTTAAATGGGTGATAATAAATTTTGAGAAATTTAAAAGGGAAAGTATTAAATTAAAATTAATGGTTTATATTTTCTTATTTTATTAATTGTGGTTTTTATAATAAATTAATAAAATTGTGTATTTATGGTATAAATATAAAAAATTTATACTATAAATATGCAATTTATAGTATACTATTTTACCCATACTTACCATAAATATGTGTTTATCATCAAAGATTTAGTACTCGACTCTATAACCATTTGGTCAAAAGTTTGATCCTTGATCGGCGATTATGTAAAAACATCTAGTGGAAGAGGTCAACCCTTTAAATAGATCTCGCATCATGGGGATTAGTCTCCATGATTACCCACGAGAGAGGATACCTCGGTTTAACCAAAAATTAAATTAATAGGATGTGGAGTTAATTTCTATAGAGATAATTTGTATTATTTTGCTTTTAACGAAGTAGAAAGTGACTCACATTATTATATTAGTACTATTTTTATGTTTTAAAATCGAAGACAATTATATAAAAAGGATAGTGTCTTAGAAGAGTTACATCTACATGATTTTTAATGAGCAAATGATACTTTACAATGAAAAACATGAATAAATTATGAGGGAAAATTTTCAAAACAAATAATGGATGTTCGATTTTATACAATAAGTTATAGAAATAACATAAAAGTTTTAGACTTGTGGTCATAACCATAGGAAGAATTCACAAGCATAGGAGGAATTCGCAAAACATTCAATACATTATGAATGAAGGTTAAATCAATTGAGCTCATTCCTAATGATTTTATTTAAAAATCACTAAACATTATCTTTGCGTTATTATTCTAACTTCTTGTCATCACACCCAATATAGTCCTTGTTCAATTTTGTAACTATTCCATTAAATTGATAATTAAACGAAGTCCTTGAGTTCGACACTCAGTCTTACTGATTTATTACTTCCAACTTACAATTGCCTTTTTCTGCATATTTCAAGGTTGAAGGCGTTAATATACGGATCGAGCTAAGAATAGTGTCATTAAGATTTTGTAACATTCCCAAATACGGACTTTATGACTTTGCTAGTGTTTTACGAAAAAATGACAAATCTTTGAAAGCCAAGTATTATGTTGGGAGCATATGCTTAACATGATTTTATGTACAAACACAGTTTAGCATTGGAGTCACAGTCATAAATTAATTTTAATTTTTTTTACTTGGCTATATATCTAGTTATTTAGGAGGTTTACATGATTACTTCAATATTCTTTCTTTCTTTTTTAACTCCTCGTTACATAAATGATTTTAGTAAAGAGCACTAATAAAAGTGAGTGAAGATATTAATAACAAGAAAATATGGTAGCACCATATGTACACTTAAGGATCTCCACAAAAAATAGAGATGACCTACGAAATATGGAAGCCATTGGTATCACCATGTCCTATTCCAATTGTTGGAATTTTTCTTTGTATGTTGTTGGGTGGTACCACTAGAATCCATCCACACAGATCCGCACTCATTGGTAGTGGACTATGCGTAATTTGTCCTCGATTAATCAAAGAAATCACAGTTGCTTGGATATTGATGTTGTTATTGCCACGAAGAACATCGGAAAATGCCTATGGGAGAAGGTGACTTTGTGAGCGATATCCTAAGAGACTTCAATTTCCTTGAACCTGTAACAAAGATCCAAGAATTAGTATTTTATTCCATGTGAATCTAAGGTCAATAAAAATGGCATAGAAATAACAAATAAACATGAACTGAAACTCCTTGAGTGCATTTGTGTGTGTGATACAAGTGTAGTATACTTAAGCCCCAACTCACCATCTATATATCCTCTTTAGCATTATCATAATAAATTCAATCTCACAATTACATGTTTAAGAACATATCGGTGAGGAAGAGTTTAATATAATTGAAAACTAACATTTGTTAATTAATCAAAACCTAGTTGGTGACCACAGAATGAGAGATCTATCATTGAAGTTTTTGGAGAAAATTTTTCTTTGCAAAAGAGTAGTGTGAAAGTGATGAATGAAAACATATATTTATAAAAAAATCGTTGTAATCCAATTGTCAAATGTGAAAAGGCTTAAAAGGGGTTGGTATGACTTTAAATTTTCAAATTGAATTCATTTAGCATAAACTAAATAAATTTAGATAACAAAAAATGATTGATACTATACATACTTAATGAAGATGTTAATTAGGATCAAGTGTGATTTACTTTATTAAGGTATTTATGTTTTTGTTAATTTCATTACTTTTTCTTTAAATGGGTGATAATAAATTTTGAGAAATTTAAAAGGGAAAGTATTAAATTAAAATTAATGGTTTATATTTTCTTATTTTATTAATTGTGGTTTTTATAATAAATTAATAAAATTGTGTATTTATGGTATAAATATAAAAAATTTATACTATAAATATGCAATTTATAGTATACTATTTTACCCATACTTACCATAAATATGTGTTTATCATCAAAGATTTAGTACTCGACTCTATAACCATTTGGTCAAAAGTTTGATCCTTGATCGGCGATTATGTAAAAACATCTAGTGGAAGAGGTCAACCTTTTAAATAGATCTCAGTACCGCGGGGGATTAGTCTCCACAGTTACCCACGCAGAGGATACCTCGGTTTAACCAAAAAATTAAATTAATAGGATGTGGAGTTAATTTCTATAGAGATAATTTGTATTATTTTGCTTTTTTAAGTAGAAAGTGACTCACATTATTATATTAGTACTATTTTTATGTTTTAAAATCGAAGACAATTATATAAAAAGGATAGTGTCTTAGAAGAGTTACATCTACATGATTTTTAATGAGCAAATGATACTTTACAATGAAAAACATGAATAAATTATGAGGGAAAATTTTCAAAACAAATAATGGATGTTCGATTTTATACAATAAGTTATAGAAATAACATAAAAGTTTTAGACTTGTGGTCATAACCATAGGAAGAATTCACAAGCATAGGAGGAATTCGCAAAACATTCAATACATTATGAATGAAGGTTAAATCAATTGAGCTCATTCCTAATGATTTTATTTAAAAATCACTAAACATTATACTGCGTTATTATTCTAACTTCTTGTCATCACACCCAATATAGTCCTTGTTCAATTTTGTAACTATTCCATTAAATTGATAATTAAACGCAGTCCTTGAGTTCGACACTCAGTCTTACTGATTTATTACTTCCAACTTACAATTGCCTTTTTCTGCATATTTCAAGGTTGAAGGCGTTAATATACGGATCGAGCTAAGAATAGTGTCATTAAGATTTTGTAACATTCCCAAATACGGACTTTATGACTTTGCTAGTGTTTTACGAAAAAATGACAAATCTTTGAAAGCCAAGTATTATGTTGGGAGCATATGCTTAACATGATTTTATGTACAAACACAGTTTAGCATTGGAGTCACAGTCATAAATTAATTTTAATTTTTTTTACTTGGCTATATATCTAGTTATTTAGGAGGTTTACATGATTACTTCAATATTCTTTCTTTCTTTTTTAACTCCTCGTTACATAAATGATTTTAGTAAAGAGCACTAATAAAAGTGAGTGAAGATATTAATAACAAGAAAATATGGTAGCACCATATGTACACTTAAGGATCTCCACAAAAAATAGAGATGACCTACGAAATATGGAAGCCATTGGTATTACCATGTCCTATTCCAATTGTTGGAATTTGCTGTATGTTGTTGGGTGGTACCACTAGAATCCATCCACACAGATCTGCACTACTGGTAGTGGACTATGCGTAATTTGTCCTCGATTAATCAAAGAAATCACGATTGCTTGGATATTGATGTTGTTATTGCCACGAAGAACATCGGAAAATGCCTATGGGAGAAGGTGACTTTGTGAGCGATATCCTTAGAGACTTCAATTTCCTTGAACCTAGAACAAAGATCCAAGAATTAGTATTTTATTCCATGTGAATCTAAGGTCAATAAAAATGGCATAGAAATAACAAATAAACATGAACTGAAACTCCTTGAGTGCATTTGTGTGTGTGATACAAGTGTAGTATACTTAAGCCCCAACTCACCATCTATATATCCCTCTTTAGCATTATCATAATAAATTCAATCTCACAATTACATGTTTAAGAACATATCAGTGAGGAAGAGTTTAATATAATTGAAAACTAACATTTGTTAATGGCAAAACCTAGTTGGTGACCACAGAATGAGAGATCTATCATTGAAGTTTTTGGAGAAAATTTTTCTTTGCAAAAGAGTAGTGTGAAAGTGATGAATGAAAACATATATTTATAAAAAAAATCGTTGTAATCCAATTGTCAAATGTGAAAAGGCTTAAAAGGGGTTGGTATGACTTTAAATTTTCAAATTGAATTCATTTAGCATAAACTAAATAAATTTAGATAACAAAAAAATGATTGATACTATACATACTTAATGAAGATGTTAATTAGGATCAAGTGTGATTTACTTTATTAAGGTATTTATGTTTTTGTTAATTTCATTACTTTTTTTTTAAATGGGTGATAATAAATTTTGAGAAATTTAAAAGGGAAAGTATTAAATTAAAATTAATGGTTTATATTTTCTTATTTTTTTAATTGTGGTTTTTATAATAAATTAATAAATTTGTGTATTTATGGTATAAATATAAAAAATTTATACTATAAATATGCAATTTATAGTATACTATTTTACCCATACTTACCATAAATATGTGTTTATCATCAAAGATTTAGTACTCGACTCTATAACCATTTGGTCAAAATTTTGATCCTTGATCGGCGATTATGTAATAACATCTAGTGGAAGAGGTCAACCCTTTAAATAGATCTCAGTAGCGCGGGGGATTAGTCTCCGCAGTTACCCACGCAGAGGATACCTCGGTTTAACCAAAAAATTAAATTAATAGGATGTGGAGTTAATTTCTATAGAGATAATTTGTATTATTTTGCTTTTAACGAAGTAGAAAGTGACTCACATTATTATATTAGTACTATTTTTATGTTTTAAAATCGAAGACAATTATATAAAAAGGATAGTGTCTTAGAAGAGTTACATCTACATGATTTTTAATGAGCAAATGATACTTTACAATGAAAAACATGAATAAATTATGAGGGAAAATTTTCAAAACAAATAATGGATGTTCGATTTTATACAATAAGTTATAGAAATAACATAAAAGTTTTAGACTTGTGGTCATAACCATAGGAAGAATTCACAAGCATAGGAGGAAATCATAAAACATTCAATACATTATGAATGAAGGTTAAATCAATTGAGCTCATTCCTAATGATTTTATTTAAAAATCACTAAACATTATATCTTGCATTATTATTCTAACTTCTTGTCATCACACCCAATATAGTCCTTGTTCAATTTTGTAACTATTCCATTAAATTGATAATTAAACATGATCCTTGAGTTCGACACTCGGTCTTCATCGATTTATTACTTCCAACTTACAATTGCCTATTTCTGCATATTTCAAGGTTGAAGGCGTTAATATACGGATCGAGCTAAGAATAGTGTCATTAAGATTTTGTAACATTCCCAAATACGGACTTTATGACTTTGCTAGTGTTTTACGAAAAAATGACAAATCTTTGAAAGCCAAGTATTATGTTGGGAGCATATGCTTAACATGATTTTATGTACAAACACAGTTTAGCATTGGAGTCACAGTCATAAATTAATTTTAATTTTTTTTACTTGGCTATATATCTAGTTATTTAGGAGCTTTACATGATTACTTCAATATTCTTTCTTTCTTTTTTAACTCCTCGTTACATAAATGATTTTAGTAAAGAGCACTAATAAAAGTGAGTGAAGATATTAATAACAAGAAAATATGGTAGCACCATATGTACACTTAAGGATCTCCTCAAAAAATAGTGATGACCTACGAAATATGGAAGCCATTGGTATCACCATGTCCTATTCCAATTGTTGGAAGTTGCTGTATGTTGTTGGGTGGTACCAATAGAATCCATCCACACAGATTTGCACTATTGGTAGTGGACTATGCGTAATTTGTCCTCGTTAAATCAAAGAAATCACAGTTGCTTGGATATTGATGTTGTTATTGCCACGAAGAACATCGGAAAATGCCTATGGGAGAAGGTGACTTTGTGAGCGATATCCTTAGAGACTTCAATTTCCTTGAACTCAGAATAAAGATCCAAGAATTAGTATTTTATTCCATGTGAATCTAAGGTCAATAAAAAATGGCATAGAAATAACAAATAAACATGAACTGAAACTCCTTGAGTGCATTTGTGTGTGTGATACAAGTGTAGTATACTTAAGCCCCAACTCACCATCTATATATCCCTCTTTAGCATTATCATAATAAATTCAATCTCACAATGACATGTTTAAGAACATATCAGTGAGGAAGAGTTTAATATAATTGAAAACTAACCTTTGTTAATGGCAAAACCTAGTTGGTGACCACAAAATGAGAGATCTATCATTGAAGTTTTTGGAGAAAATTTTTCTTTGCAAAAGAGTAGTGTGAAAGTGATGAATGAAAACATATATTTATAAAAAAATCGTTGTAATCCAATTGTCAAATGTGAAAAGGCTTAAAAGGGGTTGGTATGGCTTTAAATTTTCAAATTGAATTCATTTAGCATAAACTAAATAAATTTAGATAACAAAAAAATGATTGATACTATACATACTTAATGAAGATGTTAATTAGGATCAAGTGTGATTTACTTTATTAAGGTATTTATGTTTTTGTTAATTTCATTACTTTTTCTTTAAATGGGTGATAATAAATTTTGAGAAATTTAAAAGGGAAAGTTTTAAATTAAAATTAATGGTTTATATTTTCTTATTTTTTTTAATTGTGGTTTTTATAATAAATTAATAAATTTGTGTATTTATGGTATAAATATAAAAAATTTATACTATAAATATGCAATTTATAGTATACTATTTTACCCATACTTACCATAAATATGTGTTTATCATCAAAGATTTAGTACTCGACTCTATAACTATTTGGTCAAAAGTTTGATCCTTGATCGGCGATTATGTAAAAACATCTAGTGGAAGAGGTCAACCCTTTAAATAGATCTCAAGATCATGGGGATTAGTCTCATGATTACCCACGCAGAGGATACCTCGGTTTAACCAAAAAATTAAATTAATAGGATGTGGAGTTAATTTCTATAGAGATACTTTGTATTATTTTGCTTTTAACGAAGTAGAAAGTGACTCACATGATTTTATATAGAAAGGATAGTGTCTTAGAAGAGTTACATCTACATGATTTTTAATGAGCAAATGATACTTTACAATGAAAAACATGAATAAATTATGAGGGAAAATTTTCAAAACAAATAATGGATGTTCGATTTTATACAATAAGTTATAGAAATAACATAAAAGTTTTAGACTTGTGGTCATAACCATAGGAAGAATTCACAAGCATAGGAGGAATTCGCAAAACATTCAATACATTATGAATGAAGGTTAAATAAATTGAGCTCATTCCTAATGATTTTATTTAAAAATCACTAAACATTATACTGCGTTATTATTCTAACATCTTGTCATTACACCCAATATAGTCCTTGTTCAATTTTGTAACTATTCCATTAAATTGATAATTAAACGCAGTCCTTGAGTTCGACACTCAGTGTTAGTGATTTATTACTTCCAACTTACAATTGCCTTTTTCTGCATATTTCAAGGTTGAAGGCGTTAATATACGGATCGAGCTAAGAATAGTGTCATTAAGATTTTGTAACATTCCCAAATACGGACTTTATGACCTTGCTAGTGTTTTACGAAAAAATGACAAATCTTTGAAAGCCAAGTATTTTGTTGGGAGCATATTGTAACACCCTTATATTTCTATCTAGTAGAAATACTAAAGTGTACCTTTTTAGCATACATCAGAGATACATTTCCTGCTTAGATTTACATCTTTACAAGAATAGCGGAAACGATACATAACTTAGAATAAACTCAAGTTATAAATCGAAAACAAAGATACAAGGGAAAACCATAATCTAAGAATAGAAGAACTACGTCTTCCATTTCCTTCTCGAGCACGCCATCCACTCGTGCCATAAAGGATCTTCTTCCCCCTGTTTCTCTGAAAAACAACAACATTTGTAGGGTGAGATAACAAATCTCAGTGAGTCTTACCGTGACCCCTTACCTATCACTCGGTCCATTTATAAAACCATAATTAGTAATTCAAAAAGAATTACAATATACAATCAATCATGTGTAATCCAATAAATGAATTACATAAGAGTTCATAGTCCGATTCTTGATGACTTTGTACAACTTAAATTACTTATCTATAGTTCATAGCCCAATTCTTGAGGGCTATGCACTATCCTCTTTATTAATCACTTGTGACATGTCACCAACAACCTAAAGAAGCTTGAGTGACAAAATCACAATATACACATTTAAAAGTTTTATCAATTCTAGTACATCACCAACAACACATAAGGAAGCATGGGTGAACCCCAACATAGCCAATAAGTGTACAACTCTTAAAGGCGGATAGCTTTAATTTTAACATGGGGGCCTAGGACCAGGGCGCATGAACATAATCATCCCGAGCCAATTATAAATTAAGAAATGGAACATTTTGTTCAATTCACTTTCCAAAACATATGTCCTCACACGAGACTCTAAGTTTTACGAAATATTCGTAACATTAACCGTTTAATTCAAAACCACTTTGAACATGTATCAAAATTTCTAACGAAAATTCGGCAGAGTTTCCTATGAAATATGGACATCCCAAAAAAAATACTTACCTGTATAACCAGTCTAGACAATTTACAACCACATACAAAACAAACAATATCAGCCATATAAGTTTTGGGTGGTTAGGAAAAGGATTTAAAAGAAGTTCAAAGCCGAACGGAGCGTTGAAACGAAACATTGGATATTGGGGACATAGGAACTTCTCAACTTAGTGCCCAAATTCCGTTCCGTTTCGTTCTCCGATCGAACCCAAACTATGTTTCAATCCAATTTCAACCACAACAGCCAACATACACATATTCCAGAACAGACCACAACAATCACAAGCAATTACTTCAAGTAATTCGTTTCAAGATTTGGAATAACACACACCGACATTTTTGCACACACATAAGTGCAGAATTTCCTACAGCAGTGCACCTACTTCGACCAATGATTTAAAATAGCAAACGACATCGGATTTCAACAAACGAACACTCATTGAAAAGCTCTCTGAGTGTAGTTTCTACATGATATATCCATTTTTCAAAACAAGGCTCCAGTTGATAGAGTTTTTAAAAATACTACACTGCTGTACCAAAAATCAGACAGAACTTTTTGCCCAACTTGCGACTCAATTTTCTTTCTCATTTCTTAATGAAATTTGATGAAACCAGTGCCTACTTCGTAGAGAATTTAGTCTACTTTCCAACGAAACAAGAATTATTTAAAACGGAGTTCAATTGAGAACTCAAGACCTGAAAAACTGAACCTATACACAGTTTAATTTCAGAAATTTGACATAACTTGAGACACTCATAACTTGAGCTACACAACTCCAAATTTAACGAAACCAGTGCCAAAACGACCGGCGTGAAGTCTATTTTCAAAAACAATCAGAAAAATAATTTTTGGATTAACCAAACAGTCCCAGTTCTAAGGAAACCATAGTTGTGTCCAGATTTTCTAAAACAGCGAGTTCGAGACCAAATTGTGTTTTTCGCGACTCAAAATTTACGAAACGCGAGCAATTTCGACAACCACAGAAATCGATCAGTCAACACAACATAAAACAAAACCCTAAGCGAGTAAAACTCACCTATCGTGATGAAAATCACGAAACACCTAAACTTTGACGAGGTTCAATCGTTCCGAAACGCTCCGAAATCGATCCGAACGAGTTCCAACTCTTCCAAATTCAAACCCAGCCACCCAACCTCTTCAAATCCTCTCTCAATCAGCGATGTAGCTTGCCATTGAGCTTTCAAAACTGAACCTTGAACCTCCTAAACCCACAAGCTAGCTTCTCAAGTCCAAAACTCCATTTTCTTTTCCTCTTGAGCTTTGAGCTCCAAAAATGGTGAAATGAAGAAGATGAAGAATCAGCTAATGATTCTGGTATCAATAGATAGATCTTGAAAAATGGAGAAGAAAGGTGTAAGAATCACTTACAAGCATTGAGAGATGAAGAACCTAGGGTTTCTTCTTTCTTCTTCTTTCCTTCTCCACTCTCTTCCTTTCTCTCGGTTTCCTTTTCCTTCTTCTTTCTTCTTTCTTCTGCCATGTTCTCTCTCTCTCTCTATTCCTTTCTTTCTCTTCCATTTCTTTTATTTCTTTCTCACGGTTCCTCACACTCTCTCTCTCTCTCTCTAACTTTACCTTTTCTTTAGTCACTTAAGTGAGGAATGAGAGAGTATTTGGATATTTTTGGGTCTTGTAGCTCATTTAGTGTGAGTGGTATAAAGACTAAAATACCCTTAGTGTTCTAATTTCCACTCAATTATGCATTTAAATTATATACTCAAGCAATTATAAATTGCTTTCGTAACAACCTCATATCCGTGACTTGATTTACAACCTACTTGAGTAATAAATCACTCGTTAATTTCTTAATTCAAAAATAACGAAATTAGGGATGTTACAAATATGCTTAACATGATTTTATGTACAAACACAGTTTAGCATTGGAGTCACAGTCATAAATTAATTTTAATTTTTTTTACTTGGCTATATATCTAGTTATTTAGGAGCTTTACATGATTACTTCAATATTCTTTCTTTCTTTTTTAATTCCTCGTTACATAAATGATTTTAGTAAAGAGCACTAATAAAAGTGAGTGAAGATATTAATAACAAGAAAATATGGTAGCACCATATGTACACTTAAGGATCTCCTCAAAAAATAGAGATGACCTACGAAATATGGAAGCCATTGGTATCACCATGTCCTATTCCAATTGTTGGAATTTGCTGTATGTTGTTGGGTGGTACCAATAAAATCCATCCACACAGATCTGCACTACTGGTAGTGGACTATGCGTAATTTGTCCTCAGTTAATCAAAGAAATCACAGTTGCTTGGATATTGATGTTGTTATTTCCACGAAGAACATCCGAAAATGCCTATGGGAGAAGGTTACTTTGTGAGCGATATCCTTAGAGACTTCAATTTCCTTGGACTCTAACAAAGATCCAAGAATTAGTATTTTATTCCTTGTGAATCTAAGGTCAATAAAAAATGGCATAGAAATAACAAATAAACATGAACTGAAACTCCTTGAGTGCATTTATGTGTGTGATACAAGTGTAGTATACTGAAGCCCCAACTCACCATCAATATATCCCTGTTTAGCATTATCATAATAAATTCAATCTCACAATTACATATTTAAGAACATATCAGTGAGGAAGGAATTAATATAATTGAAAACTAACCTTTGTTAATGGCAAAACCTAGTTGGTGACCACAGAATGAGAGATCTATCATTGAAGTTTTTGGAGAAAATTTTTCTTTGCAAAAGAGTAGTGTGAAAGTGATGAATGAAAACATATATTTATAAAAAAATCGTTGTAATCCAATTGTCAAATGTGAAAAGGCTTTAAAGGGGTTGGTATGACTTTAAATTTTCAAATTGAATTCATTTAGTATAAACTAAATAAATTTAGATAACAAAAAAATGATTGATACTATACATACTTAATGAAGATGTTAATTAGGATCAAGTGTGATTTACTTTATTAAGGTATTTATGTTTTTGTTAATTTCATTACTTTTTCTTTAAATGGGTGATAATAAATTTTGAAAAATTTAAAAGGGAAAGTATTAAATTAAAATTAATGGTTTATATTTTCTTATTTTTTTAATTGTTGTTTTTATAATAAATTAATAAATTTGTGTATTTATGGTATAAATATAAAAAATTTATACTATAAATATGCAATTTATAGTATACTATTTTACCCAAACTTACCATAAATATGTGTTTATCATCAAAGATTTAGTACTCGACTCTATAACCATTTGGTCAAAAGTTTGATCCTTGATCGGCGCTTATGTAAAAACATCTAGTGGGAGAGATCAACCCTTTATATAGATATCAGTACCGCGGGGGATTAGTCTCCGCAGTTGCCCACGCAGAGGATACCTCGGTTTAACCAAAAAATAAAATTAATAGGATGTGGAGTTAATTTCTATAGAGATAATTTGTATTATTTTGCTTTTAACGAAGTAGAAAGTCACTCATATTATTATATTAGTACTATTTTTATGTTTTAAAATCGAAGATAATTATATAAAAAGGATAGTGTCTTAGAAGAGTTACATCTACATGATTTTTAATGAGCAAATGATACTTTACAATGAAAAACATGAATAAATTATGAGGGAAAATTTTCAAAACAAATCATGGATGTTCGATTTTATACAATAAGTTATAGAAATAACATAAAAGTTTCAGACTTGTGGTCATAACCAAAGGAAGAATTCACAAGCATAGGAGGAATTCGCAAAACATTCAATACATTATGAATGAAGGTTAAATCAATTGAGCTATTTCCTAATGATTTTATTTAAAAATCACTAAACATTATACTGCGTTATTATTCTAACTTCTTGTCATCACACCCAATATAGTCCTTGTTCAATTTTGTAACTATTCCATTAAATTGATAATTAAACGCAGTCCTTGAGTTCGACACTCAGTCTTAAAGATTTATTACTTCCAACTTACAATTGCCTTTTTCTGCATGTTTCAAGGTTGAAGGCGTTAATATACGGATCGAGCTAAGAATAGTGTCATTAAGATTTTGTAACATTCCCAAATACGGACTTTATGACCTTGCTAGTGTTTTACAAAAAAATGACAAATCTTTGAAAGCCAAGTATTATGTTGGGAGCATATGCTTAACATGATTTTATGTACAAACACAGTTTAGCATTGGAGTCACAGTCATAAATTAATTTTAAAATTTTTTTACTTGGCTATATTTCTAGTTATTTATGAGCTTTACACGATTACTTCAATATTCTTTCTTTCTTTTTTATTCCTCGTTACATAAATGATTTTAGTAAAGAGCACTAATAAAAGTGAGTGAAGATATTAATAACAAGAAAATATGGTTGCACCATATACACTTGGAAGGATCTCCTCAAAAAATAGAGATGACCTACGAAATATGGAAGTCATTGGTATCACCATGTCCTATTCCAATTGTTGGAATTTGTTGTATCTTGTTGGGTGGTACCATAAGAATCCATTCACACAGATCTGCACTACTGATAGTGGACTATGCGTAATTTGTCCTCAGTTAATCAAAGAAATCACAGTTGCTTGGATATTGATGTTGTTATTGCCACGAAGAACATCGGAAAATGCCTATGGGAGAAGGTGACTTTGTGAACGATATCCTCAGAAAATTCAATTTCCTTGGACCTGTAACAAAGATCCAATAATTAGGATTTTATTCCATGTGAATCTAAGGTCAATAAAAAATGGCATAGAAATAACAAATAAACATGAACTGAAACTCCTTGAGTGCATTTGTGTGTGTGATACAAGTGTAGTATACTGAAGCCCCAACTCACCATCTATATATCCCTCTTTAGCATTATCATAATAAATTCAATCTCACAATTACATGTTTAAGAACATATCAGTGAGGAAGAGATTAATATAACTGAAAACTAACCTTTGTTAATGGCAAAACCAAGTTGGTGACCACAGAATGAGAGATCTATCATTGAAGTTTTTGGAGAAATTTTTTCTTTGCAGCAGAATAGTGTGAAAGTGATGAATGAAAACATATATTTATAACAAAATCGTTGTAATCCAATTGTCAAATGTGTAAAATTAAAAGGGGTTGGTACGACTTTAAATTTTCAAATTGAATTCATTTAGCATAAACTAAATAAATGTAACATCCCTAATTTCGTTAATTTCGAATTAAGAAATTAACGAGTCATTTATTACTCGAGTAGGTAATAAATCAAGTCACGAATATTAGGTTGTCACGAAAGCAATTTATAATTGCTAGAGTATATAATTTAAAATACATAATTGAGTGGAAATTAGAATACTAGGGGTATTTTAGTCTTTATACCACTCACACTAAATGAGATCCAAGACCCAAAAATTTCCAAACACTCTCTCATCCCCCACTTGTGTGAATAAAGAAAGAAAAAAAAGAAAGAGATATAGAAAGAGAGAGAGCACACGACAGAGAAAGAAAGGAAAGAGAAATAGAGAGAGAGAGAGAAAGAGTGAGGCCGAGAGAAATGGAAGAGAGAAGAAAGAAAGAAAAGGGAAAACCTAGAGAGGAATAAGAAGGGAGATCACCATCATCTTCCATCGCATGTAAGTAATTTCTCCAATATTCCACTCCATTTTTCATTCTCTTTCTTTTGATACTGTTCCTAACTATTCCCTTGAGTAGGGTTTAGCAAGAACACAAGAATAATAGAGTGTGAGAAGTAAAATGTTCATCCCTTTTCATTGGCCTCTTGGGCGTATATTTATATTACAGTACGTCATAAATGCTCATAATGGTACATGAATGCCCCGAGATCTTAGGCGAGATTCTCGGGGTTGCCTAATATATCTAGCAGGGCTTCTGCCTGAGGCCGAGCCCTTTAGAGGCGTCGGCCCTTTGATTGGGAGGTGGTCGTGTGTGCGGCCTTGATGTGTTGTTGCGATGGAAGCCGGTGATGAGGAGTACGAGGACTTGGTCTTCGTCCTCTGAGCCCAGATGATCGGCTAGGAGGCGTGACATATCCGAGCCTTCCTGGGTGGTCGGCTGGGAACACAGTCCCTCGAGCGGCGAGCACTTTGTGCGAAGGCGTTCTAAGTATCCTTGATTTATCCTCGGTTCCCGTAGTCCCTCATCCCGTGCGTCAAGGTGATCTGGCCTCGTTTGCCTTTAGCGTCTTGGTTACGGTCTGTGTGTGGGTTTTTGTGCTCCCTTTGACCCAGTCAGTTTTGACTCGCGTGGGTTTCTACTGCCTCATAAGTGTGTTTCCTTCGACTTGGTCAGTTTAGACTTCTATGGGTTTCTGTTACGCCATAATCATAACCCCTAGGAGTTTCTTCTCTTCCCTTGTATAAATAGGGGTTCCTTGTTGCTTTGGCTGTTCATGGCTTGGTTGCACATGCTCTCCTATGGTGAGATCGCGTCCCCTCCTTTGAGTCTTTTGAACAACCCCATCGCTCGCAAGTGTGTGGGGTTGCCAAGAGGCTCAAAAGCGGGGTTATTGATCTTTGTGAACTCTAGATCTTTTCTTTCTGTGGATGGCTTTACCTCTGACTGCTGGAGTTGTTCAGAAGACTCAAAGAGCGATCGGCCGGAGCATTCCGCCGACCGTTCATGGAAGGTGACACCTCAGCCGCTCGGTCGGGAGTCTCGTCATAATTGGCTGGCAATCCTCGAGTGGGCCTTGGTGCTGCCTTTTGGTGCGAAAGGGGGGTCGTCCTCTGTTTCTGTTCCCTGGGCCGATTCAGAACATCGGATGTAGCGAGTAGGCCAGGAAGCTCGTCAGGAGATACTTCAAAGTTTGGTGGTACCTGCAAAAGGGGTCATCGTTACCCAGCGCATATTAGTAGCTTATTCTTCTTGCGATAATTTTGAATTCGTGCTGTCATTGTAATGCAATGTAATGTTGCTTATCATTGTAATGTAATGTTGTAATGAAAATAAACAGACTTAATTAGTACGGAAACCTTCCCTTTTATTGCTGTTCTCCGGTTGTCTGGCTTCTCTTTTTGTCTGCGACCGATCACATCTTTCTGTTCTCCGAACTTATTCTTAGCCGGTGGCATTGCGGTTCCTAGAGGCCGATGTCTACTGATTGACGCAATGTGACGTGGCGTTTGATTGATTTGATTTTTGGCGGGAGGTGTCATCATGACGCTCTTGGGAACTGTCGCGTCCTTTAGGTGCTCCATTGGGGGCCAGACACGTGTTGTCTGGGATTTGAACCGCTTCGAATTTCCACCGTTGATTTTATTGGTGGGTTTTTCAGCCGTTGGATCGTTTTACTCCGAAAGGGTCTTGCTAAACCTTCGTGTCTCTTCGCCTAATTTTCTTTTCCGTTTCATTTCCTCTCCATTCCTGCTACCGTCTTCACGTCTCTCTTCTCCTGTGTTTCTCTTGTGCCTTTCTCTTCCTTCGGTGGTGTTTGTGGCTTGCCCAGATTTCTTTCTTTAAGGTGCGCGGCTTCTCGCATTTTCCCCTTATTTTGTGGCTACTCTTATTTTCGTTTTACGCTTCTCTTCAGTGCTGTGTTTTCTGCATTTGTTTCCTGCAAAATAGAGATGGTCTCGATAGTTGAAATAAGTAGTGATAGTGAGAGTGAGAGTGAGGTGACCTCTAAATATAAGTGTCCTAATCCCAATTGTGCTGCTTCCCTTAAATGTGGTTATTGTTCACTGCGCAACATTCGTCGAGTGATAGGGGAAATGGGTGACCTTTATAATGATGGTTCCCTTACGATTCGCGCAGACCGATCGATTTATCCGTCATGGCCGAAGACGAGAGTCCTAGCGGCGAACGATCTGGGAGTGAGGGGCTTTCTTGGGTAGATCAAGAGGTGCTTGACTCGTACTCGGAGCTCCGCACCGAGGCCTCCCTTGTTGGCCTTCGGCAGATGCTGTGTCTGTAACACCCCGGGCCCTCTCTCATGGCCCGTGTGTACCTCACGATCTTTTCTACCCCCCTTGTAGAATTTTTGCCTTCCGTGGGATTCGAACCTTGTACATGGGGCTCAAATACAAAGTTCCACTCTTTCCCACTACCAATTGATTCCCTTTATTTAATTATATTAAATTATAATGTAGCATTTTATTCCAATTGAAGGGGACGGTGGAATCAATGGGCAAGGGGTGTAAAAAGGGCCCAAGGTGCGATTGGCCCAATGTACATATATCCAAATTTGGAATTTGCTCTCATTTGTGAGAAGAAAGAAAGAAAACGAAAGAAAGGGAGAAGAGAAAAGAGAAAATCGGCGCAAACCCTAGGAGAAGAGGGGGAAAGCAATCGCAAGGGAGAAAGGAGAAGAGGAAAGCTCCATAGTTGCTGTGGTTCTTGTACGTGACTTGGTGAGAATCAATTTCTACGGTTAATTCGAGGTAAGGGGAGTCTCACTCTATAATAGAGGAGATAATGAGTTATATGTAGATCATAGGTGTTGTTTGATGTTAATTGATGATTGCATGATGATTTGATTCATTGGATTTGATGAATTTCTTGGCAAAATCGATTTAGGGCTTATGTTAGGGTTTATGAGATGTGATTTTGTGTTTTTAAGATGTGTTTGATGATTGAGCATGCAATTGATTGTTAGAATATGAAATTAGGAGTATTAGAATGATTATGGAGTGAATTGGTTTAAGAGAATTTGAGAAAATTGGGGTTTTTGAGGTTGGGGCGCCAAATTGCTAGGCTTTGTGCGCACGGATGCTATCGTAGCAATGGGCTATGGTGTCTTTGTGTTGTCGCATTCAGGCGCCACTTTCTTTGAGGAATTCGCGCTCGGGTTAGTTCTTGTTCACGTCTTTGGAATTGTGTCTGAGTGCAGGTGGGTCAGTGACTGGGCGCCAGAATGTGGGTGTTGTGGCGCCTGGGGAGTGAAACTTAGCGTTCTAGGCACAATTTCCCGTGCCATCTTTTGCATTCACCTGCCCAAATCCAATTTTAAGTGTTTTGGCTCGAATGGTTTTTCAGTTACTGGTGTTATTTACGAATGTCCCGGTGGGGTGGTTTTGTGTGTGTAAATGGGGTGGGTTAAGTGAAACTTACATTTACGGGCATATTTTATTGTGCCATATTTTGTATTCACACCGCCCAAATCCAATTTTAAGTGTTTTGGCTCGAATGGTTTTTCAGTTACTGGTGTTATTTTACAAATGTCCGGTGGGGGTGGTTTTGTGTGTGTGTAAATGGGGTGGGTTGAGTGAAACTTACATTTAGGCATAATTCACCGTGCCATATTTTGTATTTACCGCCCAAAACCTTTTTGAACATTTTAGCTCGAGTGGTTTTTCGATATCATGCGCGTTGTGTGCTGCTCTGGGTCGGGTGTGGGGCGCCAATCTGTCTTTGCCACAGGCGCTAAGCGGCGCTTGTGTTTGAGTTTGTGTCCGAGTTGGTGTGCAGGTTTATGTCTAGGATCAGCATCGCCTGCAGGGCGCGATTGCTAGAAAAGTGGCGCCCAGTGGTCGTGTGTTGCCACGGGCGCCAAATTGCTTGAGTTTACGGCGCCTAGTCTTTGTGTTGCACCACCGGGCGCGAGAATGTGGGAAATTGGCGCCTAGTCTTTGCCAAGTGCCTAAGCGCGTGTTGTTTTGGTCCCTAGGTGACAGTTTGGTCCCTAGATGACTGTTTTAGTCCTAAATGGTGGTTTAGGTCCTTGAGTGAGGTTGAGTCCTCTAGATGAGATTAGTCCTTGGGACTTAATTATGTTGAGTTTGTATCTTGAGATGACCGAGGATGCCATGGGGGCATGGTAGGAGAGGCAGTGCCATGGGGGCTATAAATGAGATTGATAATGAGGTAAGAGTTAGTGCGTGGATTGAGATATTGTAAATGTGTTTGTGTTGTATTCATGGAGTCTCATGCATACATAATTTTTCATGATCGCGACGTTTATAAACTGATTGTGAGGCCGGAGGGCCAGAGTCATGAGGACTCAATTTGATAATGAGACTGCCGGAGGGCAAATAATGAGACTGCCGGAGGGCAAATGGTACCACATGCATAACTATATTGCATACATTCACATGAACACATGAGCATTATTGAGTGATGATTGGTGTGATTGATTGTGCTGTGAACTGTGATTTTGTATATTGCCTATTATCCCTTCTATTATATAGTTCGAGACTCACCCTTTCCGTTGTTGTTTACCACAGGTAGTCATGAGTGAGGGCTTGCTACCTTCACTACTTCCCGAGTCGGTCTGCTCTGATACGTAGCACCTAGGGGTTGGGGTTATGAACTTTAGTTTGTTTTGTTTTGCTCACTGTTGAGCTTATGAGTATGGTTTTGAGACTGCTGAGTACCATTTTGAGATGTAGTTTATATTCCGCTGCATGATATGAGTTATCCCACGTTTTTGTTATGGTGTTATGTATTGATACCTTTTGTGAGCTGAACCGACTGTTTGAGTGTTTTTATTAGATGAGTGTAACGCTCCATTTAATGAGAAATGATTTTTATACTCTGATTTTTACTATAAATTACCGGGTAGAAATGGGGTGTTACATTTTTTTTGTAACACCCCGGGCCCTCTCTCATGGCCCGTGTGTACCTCACGATCTTTTCTACCCCCCTTGTAGAATTTTTGCCTTCAGTGGGATTCGAACCTTGTACATGGGGCTCAAATACAAAGTTCCACTCTTTCCCACTACCAATTGAGCGCGCGGCTCAATTGGTAGTGGGAAAGAGTGGAACTTTGTATTTGAGCCCCATGTACAAGGTTCGAATCCCACTAAAGGCAAAAATTCTACAAAGGGGTAGAAAAGATCGTGAGGTACACACTGCCATGAGAGAGGGCCTGGTGTCTGATGTCACCCCTGCGGATGAGGATCAACCATAGCTAGTCCGGTCTCCTCGAGGAAGTCATTTTGAGATGAGTGCATTCCAGGGAATGATGTGTATACTTACGCTTACGGCACTGGTTTGAGCACTGGGGTTCGGTTGCCTTTCTCCCCCTGCGCCGGTGTTGAAGACGCTTCATGTGGCTCCGACGCAGCTTCATCCTAACGGGTGGGCCCACATGAGGGCTTTTGAAATTCTTTGCGAGTGCCTTGGGGAGGAAGTCTCGGCCCGCAAGTTTTTGTATTTCTTCCGCTCGTCAGTGAAGGATCCGATGAGGTGGGTGTCTTTGTGTAACCACCAGCGCCGCCCTTTTATGTCTTTGTACAAAAGTAGCTATAAGTACTTTAAGCATTACTGGTTCCGTTTGTCTCCGGGGCCCACGTGTCCCCTGCTGGCTTTGGTTGATGAGGTCGGTGTGAGCGGTTTCCTTTGAGTTGGGACGAAGCATCCAAAGGATAAGTTTTTTCACTTTGAGAGAGAGGCGCCGAGTTCGGTCGAAAAAGCGAGGAGGCCACTGGTGGATGGTTGGGTTAAGTCTTCGGGCATGCTGAAATCTCCCCTGTTGTTGGGCTTAGTGGATGACGCCGAGTCGTTGATTGACTATTTAAGTAATTCTCTTCGGGCATACTCCCCCCTTTTTTTTTTTTTAACAATCGCTTCTCCTTTCAGGTGGTTTTGGGATGTCTACTCTTAGTGTTGCTGAGCGCAAAAAATATCGGGAGAGGCAGAAGAAGAAACAAGGAATAGTTCTGGAGCCTTCTCCTTCACCTATTGTGGAGCCGAGCTCTTCTTCTGGCCGAGGTTCTCCTGCTGCGAAGAGTCCGGTCAAGGTTTTGCAAGCGTCGTTGGGGGCTGAAGGTGTAACCAGTGCCCAAGGTACAAGTAGTCCTCGTCCTCCTCCCTTCTCAGACAATCCTGCTGCAAAGAGGCAGAGGGTTGGTGCTGCTGTTGAGATTTGTTTGCCGCAGCGTGGAGAGGGGGTTATTGACACTACTTGGAAGGACGTTTTGAGGTGTCGGAAGAGGGCCGATGGACCTGCCGACGAGCCCATCCGGTCAACCTTTGATTCCAGGTATCCTTTGAATTCTGTTCTCAATGCTGCTGCTGGTGCAGGCGATGTGGAAAAGGTGGCCACTCTAGGGATTCGGCAAACGCTGGTGGCGGTGAAGACCTATGGCCATTATGCTTCAGTGCTTGCTCACCTTGCCGAGGATGCCTTTAACAAAACTGCTGCCGAGCATGGTCGAAAGGAGGCGGCTTGGAAGAAGACCGAGGAGGAGTTGGAGGTCTGCAAGGCTGAAAAGAGCCGTCTGGAACAAGAGTTGGTTAAGTGGGACCTGGAGAAACGTCGGCTTGAGGAGAAGGTGTCCGAGTTGGCTGCCGAGAGGAAGAAGTTGGGGGAGTCCTTGGAGAAAGCGGGCAAAAAGTTGGAGGCGGCGCATCTTGAAATCAAGCGCTAAAGAACGGGGTGCTCAAAGGAATTTGGGATTTGTTTCCCAACTTGCCTGTGGGTGGGGACTTGGTTGCAGCCATTGACAAGGTGAAGGCATCGGTTGCTGAAAGTTTTGACAGCGGTTTTAGCGAGTATTTGGATCGATTGAGGCCATTTTTCCTGAAGTTGATGTCGGGCGGCTTGATCCTGATAAAATTGTGGTGAATGGCGAGCTTGTTGACGAAGAAGTTGCCGAAGGAGTTGTTGGCGACGTGGCCGATGGTGCCTTGCCTGATTTTGGCAAAGTTGATGCTTCTTTGTCGATGCGAAGTGGGGCGGGTTTTGGCCGACGGCGAGGGCCATGGCGAAGATCCTCCCCCTGCTCCCTAGTTTCTCCTGCCAGACAAAGACAAAGTCTTGTAACAACATTTTGTAATGGATTCGGATTACCTTTGTTTTTTATTATGGCTTTTTGGGCGGACGCGCGTTGGGCGTTGTATAATTTCTTTCGCTTTCCTTTGATTGTTGTTTTGCTTACTTTGCCTAACCGTTTTGCGCTTCTTTGATTGCAGTTGCGCCACCGATTGTTTCACATTACCTCGGTTTATTTTACCGGTTGGTGCATTTGTTTGGTTATAGCGTCTCGTATTACGCCGGTTTTAGTTTACCGGTTGGTGCGCTTTTTAATCAGAGCGTCTTGTTTTTGCCGGTGTTAATTTACCGGTTTTGTTTGCGGCCTTGTTGGTGCCCGGCGGTCGTATGTCGCTCTAAGGCGATCACACACTGTCGGGTCTTTGGTTTAATGGGCTCTTCTTCTAGATGCCGGACACGTTGGTCCTGTCGGCGAGCGCGCTAGCATCGCCTGCATCTTTGAAGAACTCTCACATCGCACCTAGCGTGTTAGCGTCGTCGGCAGTTACTTTAGCCTATGCGATGTAAGCCCCATTTCGGTTTCCAGTGAGGCGAAGGCCCACGTCGAACCGAACTGGTGTGCCCAAGGGTGGGACGTGGCTCGTCAGCCCGCCCTCACCTGTCAGGACTTTAGTCTTCATCGCCCAAGGGCAACATCGAGACGCTGCTCGGTCCTTGCCTATCGGGGCTTTGTTATTGTGGCCGCATTCTTGTTTTGACTTTCGGGATTAGATTTGTTGTGTCGCTTTGTTTGGAGAAAATAATTGTTGCTTTTGAAAATGCAATGAAAATCAGTTCTCTTTATTCATGATGAAGATGAAGTACATTTGGGGCTTTTATACTGCCACATACAAATGTTACATGAAGTGAATGATGGGTGATGATGAGAACCGATGACTAGTATCTTGATTTCAACTGTAGTAAAACCGGAGGTTGGCTGCGTTCCAGG
Organism: Oxytropis ochrocephala; assembly: GCA_020916435.1. Classification (NCBI taxonomy): domain Eukaryota; kingdom Viridiplantae; phylum Streptophyta; class Magnoliopsida; order Fabales; family Fabaceae; genus Oxytropis; species Oxytropis ochrocephala. The sequence goes on from CM037091.1 coordinate 44,545,703, forward strand.
ACCTCGGGATCTTGCCTCCATCTAACTTTTCCAACTTGAAGGCTCCTTGGCCGATGACTTCTTTTACTCTGAACGGACCTTCCCAGTTTGCTGACAGCTTACCTGTGGCGCCGACACGGTTAGATCTTCTAAGTACTAGGTCTCCAGCTCTGAAAGTCCTTGGCAGTACTTTCGAGTTGTATTTTCTTGCAGCTCGCTGTTTTGCCGCCTGCTCCTTCACCTTTGCCAGCTCTCTTACTTTCTCTGTCAAGTCTAAGTTTGCTCGAGGAGGCTTCATCCGGCATTTGGTGAAAGTTCGCCTTGGACCGAGCTCCAAGACCTCTATGGGGATGAGGCGTCGCTGCCAGTATACCAACCGAAAGGGGCCTCCGAGTGGAAGGCTGCGGAGTGGTGTTGTATGACCATAGCACGCAGTGGTAACTCTTCACCCATCCTCCTTTGGATTCATTGAGTTTCTTTTTGAGTCCGTTCGGTATGACTTTGTTTGCGGCCTCGGCTTTGCCGTTGGTGCAGGGGGTGCTCGACCGAGGTGAAGGCTTGGCAGATGTTCCATTTTCTGCAGAGTTCGCTTATCGAGACCGGCGGAACCGAGTGCCATTGTCTGTCACTATGGTAGCTGGAATACCGAAGCGGCAGATGAGTCTTTGCCAGTAGAATTTCTTCACCCTCTGTCGCTGAGATGGTGGTTATGGGCTCGGCCTCTATCCACTTAGAGAAGTAGTCGATGGCCACGAGCAAGTATCTGACCTGTCCTGCTGATGGAGCGAATGGACCAAGGATATCGACTCCCCATACGGCAAACGGCCATGGGGAGACCATTGCCTGAAGGTTGGTTGGTGGATCTCTTGGGATGGCGGCATGGCGCTGGCACTTGTCACACTTTTTCACATATTCTATGGCGTCCTTTTTGAGGCTCGGCCAATAATAGCCGGCTCTAAGGGTTTTTGCTGCAAGGGCTTGTCCTCCTATGTGGCTGCTGCATACTCCTTCGTGGATTTCTTTCAAGACTTTTTCAGCTTTCTCACCAGCCAGGCATTTGAGGAGCGGCTGGAGAATCCCTCTTGAATAGTTCGGCCTCTATGAGAATATACTTATGACCATCTTTCTAACTTTTTCACCTCCTTTTCTTGCAACCGCAATCGTTTCTCCCTGCAAATAAGCAATTATATTGGTCATCCAGCTCTTTGGTTCCTCCTCAATTGAGTGGACCTGTGTTTTGACTAAAATTTGGGGTTCGGAGAGTGACTCTGTATCACCGAGTGGTTGTTGCGGTGCTTTTTAGTATCTTGGCTAGTTTGGCCAAGATGTCGGCCCTTCCATTTTGTTCCACGGGGACATGGGTTAGTTCGAAAGACGTAAATTTAGATTTAAGTTCTTGTACCTTCCGCAAGATTTCTTTGAGTAGTTCATCTTTTTATTTGAAGGCGTTGGTAACTGTCCGGTCACACTAGGAGGAGTCGCTCCGCACCTTCAGTGTTTGACGCCGATGTCATTTGCAAAGGGTCATACCTGGCGATTAGTGCTTCATACTCCGCTTTGGTTGTTTGTAGCTCGAAGTTGAACTCGAGAGATTGCTCGATGAGGATACCATCCGGTCCTTCTAAAGTTATCCTGCGCCACTTCCCTTATGTTAGAGGATCCATCTACGCAAAGTGTCCAAAGGGGCGGCTCGCCATCGGGCGACCTCATGCTCTGCTTCCACCAACTCGCCACAAAAGTCGCCGGGCACTGTGCTTTGATGGGGCCCCAGGTACATACTTTATGTCAAACTCGATAATTCAATAGACCATGCTACCATCCTCCCGGCTAAATCGGCTTTGCTAAGACTTGGCGAATTGCAAATCGGTTTTCACTACCACCGAGTAGCTTTGGAAGTCTCGCCTAAGTTTTCTTGCTCGAGGACGCATCGTGCATAAGCGGCCTTCTCTATTTTTGGTATCTCATTCTGCTCCTCTTCACATTCTCACGACATAGTATATTGGCAACTGGCTCCGTCTTGTTCTGTACTAGAACCGCACCTGCAAGTGTCTTTGGAAACTTGACTAAGTATAGTAGTAGGGTATACCTTGCTTTGTATTTGTGAGAATTGGGGTGATGCGTGTATTGTCTGAATTTGTTGGAGTGCATGCTCACATTCTTCCGACCAGTTGAAGCTTGAATTTTTCCTAAGTAACTGAAAGAATGGCTTTACTCTGTCCGCCGAGCGCCCAAGGAATCGGGAAAGCGCCCCTATTTGGCCTGCTAGGACCTGCACCTCCTTAGCTGTGGATGGGCTTCTGGCGTTGATGATTGCTCGGCATTGGGAGGGTTGGCTTCAATACCCCGATGAGAGAGGATGTATCCCAGGAACTCTCTTGCTTGGACACTGAACGAGCACTTTTCTGGGTTGAGCCGAAGATCATATTTTCTAGTAGCTTGAATATCTTGGCCAGATTGGTCACATGATCAGGGTCTGTTGCAGACTTTACCACCATATCATCGACGTAGACTTCAATGGTCTTGTCGATCTCTTCTTCGAAGATCCTGTCCATCAATCGCTGATAGGTTGCGCCAGCATTTTTCAAGCCGAACGACATCACCTGGTAACAGTAGTTGGAACGGCCGGTCATGAAGGCAGTCTTTTCTTCATCAGTGTGGCTCATCCTGATCTGGTTATAACCAGAGTATGTGTCCATGAAGCTGAGAAGCTTGAAACCAGATGCTCCTTCGACAAGGCCGTCAATGCTCGGCAGGGGATACGCGTCTTTTGGGCAGGCCTTGTTGAGGTCTGTATAGTCGATGCACATCCTCCACTTGCCGTTGGACTTCTTGACAAGTACAGGGTTCGCCAGCCATGTTGGATACTTCACTTCCCGGATGAACTCTGCCGAGAGTAACTTTTCTGCTTCTGCCTTTATGGCCTCTGTTTTTTCTTGCCCCTGTTTTCTTTTCCTTTGGGACACAGGTTGAGCAGAAGGGTTTAGTGATAATCTATGACAGATAAAATTTGGGTCGATACCTGGCATGTCTTGGGGAGACCATGCAAATATGTGGACGTTGTCTGCTAGGAGCTTTAGGAGCTGGTCTTCAATCTCCGCCGAGAGTCTCGTCCCTATCTTTGTCTTTTGATGTTGCATTGGGCCTATCAGAACTTCCTTCAGATCACCTGCTGGACGTGGTCTCTTTCCTTCTTTCGCTGGGTCATACATTCTGGGATCCAGGTCAAGGAAACTGCAATGGTTGCTTTTCTGCGCTCGGTCCTTCTGAGCTGTCTTGATGCTGGCACTTTCTGCGTAACACCTGCGAGCCATCGCCTGGTCGCCCTTCATTGTTCCGACTTCCCCGTTGGGCAGGGGGTATTTGAGGCAGAGGTGAGGGTAAGATATAGCAGCCATTAGAGCGTTGAGAGTGGGCCTGCCAACAATTATGTTGTAAGAAGACTTTGCGTTCAACACCATATACCTCAGCACCACTGTTTTGACTGATTCTGCTTCGCCAAAGGTTGTTCTCAGATCCAAATAGCCTCGGACTTCAACCTGTTCGCCTGCAAAACCGACAAGTGTACCTGGGTAACTCTTCAACAGCTCCTCTGGCAGCTTGAGCTCTTTGAAGCACTTCCAATACATCACGTTGGCGGAGCTTCCCCCATCTACAAGTACTCGGGCCACTTTGTATCCGCTGGTGGTGACGCATATCACCATTGGGTCATCGGAATGGGGCTGGACTCCATTGAAGTCCGTGATGTCAAAAGAGATCGGCGGGTAGACCGAGACTGGATCTTCGGCGGCGCTTGCGGAGACCGACATGATGGATCGGGCGTACTTTTTCCTGGCCGAGGATGAGGGCCTCCACGGAGAATCCGCCCGAGATAGTGTTGACTACTCCCGGCCGGCTACTTCATGGCCGTCTTCTGTTGTGACTCCTTTCTTGGTCCTCCGCTCTTGGGGGGTTGTCTTCTTCGTGGGCTTTCCGCCCGCCTCTTCTTTTGTTCGTCTGAGAGCACGAACTTCTCGAGAACCCTCATTGGATGAGTGTTCGATCTGGCCGCTTCAAAGTCCAAGCAATCGTCGGTGGTGTGTGACCTCCAGCCCTGTGGAACCCGCAATAAGCTTCGGGATACTTACCAATGGTGCCAACGAATGGAGCGGTGCGGTGATAGTTCCCGTCGGCGAGACCGCTGCGTTCGAGAATGGCAGAGAGGTCGGGCCCTGGAGCGGGTGTAAGTGCTTTTCGGATTTGGCGGGACTTCTGTTGCGAGCTCTTCCTCCCCGGTCTCGCGGCCGAGGCCGAGAAGGGTTCGGTCGGCTTCCTCGTTCGGGCGCGATCGTGGCCTTACGGGTCCTCTAGCATCTCTGGCGTCCTTAGAAGCGGCGGTGTCCTCGGCCGATGTGCTTATGCGCTCTCGCTCGACGACCTCGTCCATGTTCACGGGAGTGGTGATAGAGCGATTGCTTCACTAAAGGTCTTCAACTTTGCATCGTGACTTTGTTAAAGCGCTCCAAGTATTTCTTCAATAAACCGCCGGTCCTCATGCGAGATCGAACAAATCTCCCGGGTGGATGAGCTTCTTCTTGTTGGCAGAGAATTGTTGGACGAAGCGGCTGGCGAGGTCCTCGAAACCATTGATGGATCGAGCAGCTAACCCCTTGAACCACTTGAGTGCAACATCGGTCAGCGTACCCGCGAACATCTTGCAGCAGATGGCGTCATTACCTCCACTGATCATCATCTGGGTCTGAAAAGCGTCAACGTGACTCTGGGGATCTCCCGTTCCGTCATAAGTCCCAATAGCAGGCTCTCGAAACCGAGGGGGAATGGGCACCGCCTCGATCTCCTCGGCAAACGGCTGGAACGCCCTCAGGGGCACTCGGGTGGTATCCGCCCTGTTGTTCTGGAGGGCGACTAACTGTTCGTGGAGCCGAGCCTCCCTGGCCTCCAGTGCCTGAGCGCGCAGAGTCTGCTCTTCATTCCTCCGAGCTTGTTTTGCATTCTGTTCTTGGAGTGTCCTCACCGCTTCCATCAGCTCGAGTATCCTGGGATCTGTGGTGCTCGTGGAAGCATTACCGTTAGCTCTGGTTCCTACCATGATGAAGTAGGGCTTGCTGTTCTGTCGTGGGGTGGGAAAGTTCTACCGGGCCCCACGGTGGGCGCCAATGTTCCTAACTATTCCCTTGAGTAGGGTTTAGCAAGAAAACAAGAATAATAGAGTGTGAGAAGTAAAATGTTCATCCCCTTTCATTGGCCTCTTGGGCGTATATTTATATTACAGTACGTCATAAATGCTCATAATGGTACATGAATGCACCGAGATCTTAGGCGAGATTCTCGGGGTTGCCTAATATATCTAGCAGGGCTTCTGCCTGAGGCCGAGCCCTTTAGAGTCTGTGTGCCGGCCTTGATGTGTTGCCGATGGAAGCTTCGGTGATGAGGGTACAGGGACTTCGGTCTTCGTCCTCTGAGCCCAGATGATCGGCTAGGAGGCGTGTCATATCCGAGCCTTCCTGGGTGGTCGGCTAGGAACAGATACCACTTTCAACCTCTCATTCCATCTCTTTTAAAATTCACCATTCATGGATTTTGAAGCTTTCAAGCATCTCAAAGCTTGATTGGGGAGCTGTTTGGTTTGTTGGGCAGTAGCGGAGAGTGTAAGAGCTGCTGGTTTTCGGTTTTGGAGCTTTTGGAACGAATTCGAAGCGTATTCGGTGTTCGGGTCGTTCGAACTTCGTAGAGTTTTGTGATTTTCATCACGATAGGTGAGTTTTACTTGCTTAGGGTTTTGTTTTATTTTGTGTTGACTGATTGATTTCTGTGGTTGTCGAAATTGCTCGCGTTTCGTAAATTTTGAGTCGCGAAAAACACAATTTGGTCTCGAACTAGTTGTTTTAGCAAATCTGGACACAGCTACGGTTTCCTTAGAACTGGGACTGTTTGGTTAATCCAAAATTTATGTTTCTGATTGTTTTTGAAAATAGACTTCACGCCGGTCGTTTTGGCACTGGTTTCGTTAAATTTGGAGTTGTGTAGCTCAAGTTATGAGTGTCTCAAGTTATGTCAAATTTCTGAAATTAAACTGTGTATAGGTTCAGTTTTTCATATCTTGAGTTCTCAATTGAACTCCGTTTTAAATAATTCTTGTTTCGTTGGAAAGTAGACAAAAAGTAATTCGAAATAGGCACAAGAATCACTTGATTTGACTGTGTATTGAGAGAGAACAATTAGTTACAAGTTTCACTTTTGTAACAGTAACGATTTTGCACCAGCCACATTGTTTTAGCCATAACTCTCTGAATACTTGTCATATCAGTGTGGGACTTGAACCATTGGAAAATAGACAAAATTATCTATACATTAGGCACTGGTTTGGATTGTTTTGGTTAGAAATTGAATAATTTATGCTCATTCAAAAACTGCACAGAAATGCTGTCCAGAATACATTCGGTTTAGAAGCGGTTGAACGAGTTCGGGATGAGTTCGTGAGTTTTTCAGAATCGTTTGAACTTCAAGAAGTTTCGGTTTTGTGTGATTTTCATCACACGAGGTGAGTTTTACTCACGTTTAGGGCTTTTGAATTTTGCTTTGTGTGATTGGTTTGAGTTGGTTTTCGAAATTTCAAGTTTCGTGAATTTCGAGTCAAAATCAATATTTTACGAAAATCCCGTGTGTTTGAAATTTAGAACGAAATCGTACTGTTTTGCTTGCTGTACTGGAATATATATATACATATTGTCTATTGTGGTTGAATTTGGAGCGAAACACAGTTTGGGATCGATCGGAGAACGAAACGGAACGAAAATTGGGCACAAAGTTGAGAAGTTCCTTATGTCCCCAAATTCGATGTTTCATTTCGACGCTCCGTTCGACTTCAAACTTCTTTCAAATCCTTTTCCTAACCACTTATATTATATATGGATGATATTGCTATGTTTTGAATGTGGTTTGGTTTGTTTTGGTTGAATTTACAAATCTCTTGAAAAACAGACTAGTATACGTGTGGGAATCACACTTTTGACTATAAAGTGATGCTTGGACCGTGATATAGGTTCTTGATTGTTCTAGTATGGTATTATAACATATCATAGATTGAAGTATGTTTTGATATATAAATTATATCGAGTATAGGAGCCCAATGCGGGTGCGATATATAAGAAATATCGAATTGAGGTGACGACCTCCATGCGTTTAGCATACTAGGAGAGGGAAGTCATGCGCCCTGGTCCTAGGCCCCCATGTTAAAATTAAAGCTATCCACCTTTAAGAGTTGTACACTTATTGGCTATGTTGGGGTTCACCCATGCTTCCTTATGTGTTGTTGGTGATGTGCTAGAATTGATAAAACTTTTAAAATGTGTATATTGTGATTTTGTCACTCAAGCTTCTTTAGGTTGTTGGTGACATGTCACAAGTGATTAATAAAGAGGATAGTGCATAGCCTTCAAGAATTGGGCTATGAACTATAGATAAGTAATTTAAGTTGTACATAGTCATCAAGAATCGGACTATGAACTCTTATGTAATTCATTTATTGGATTACACATGATTGATTGTATATTGTAATTCTTTTTGAATTACTAATTATAGTTTTATAAATGGACCGAGTGATAGGTAAGGGGTCACGGTAAGACTCACTGAGATTTGTTATCTCACCCTACAAATGTTGTTGTTTTACAAAGAAATAGGGAAAGAAGATCCTTTATGGCTCGAGTGGAGGGCGTGCTCGAGAAGGAAATGGAAGACGTAGTTCGTCTATTAAGAGTTATGGTTTTCCCTTGTATCTTTGTATTCGATTTATAACTTGAATTTGTATTTGAGTTATGTAATCGTTTCTGCTGTTGCCTTGTTTTGGGATATTGAACTTTGGACTATATTATGTTTACGACTCTTTGATTTGGATTCGAGACTTTTTGGTCAAATCAATATCTGAGACAGGAATTTTTATACACTCTGATGCATGCCATTAGGTACACTTTAGTATTTCTACTAGATAGAAATATGAGGGTGTTAAATTTTGGTATCAGAGCAGTTCGACCTTGTCGGACTTAGAGACATTATGGTCAAAAGGTTAGATAGAGTCAGCTTAGGGACTTAGACAATTAAATGTCAGAACCTTTCAGTATATTATGTGAAGTATTGAGTCAGGATCCACTCAATGTTTCATGTGAGTTACTGAGAATGATGATAATTATTTGCCTCAGCCCCGAAAATGTCCAAACCCTAAACCATAGGAATTCTGGCATTCTCGGTTTATCAGAGCACGTAAGCGAGCGCATGGCTACTGGATGGTGTTCTGAAGCAAGCAATGGGCAGCCAAGTTGGTTCGAGGAAATTAAGGGCGACTGTTCAGTCAATGAACTCGGTGCAATTGTAGAATTTTAGTGGAAGCTATTGTAGGTTCTACAGGGAACTACATTAAGCAAAGCCTTTGGGCAGTAATAAAGCCAGTATCGTAAAATCTGTTAAGATTAATTGAAACCCCGAAATCCTGACCATTGATTAGTCAGTCTATTAGTTACCAAAATACGGTTTTACGATAACCTTACCTTATGGTTAGAGTAAACCTCAGCTTATGTCGCAGTTAGAGACATTCTTTTAGATAACTACAAGTATTGATCAGGTTCTTTTCCTCAAAGCCACATTTGGAAATGCCATGAATCCGATCTAGTAGTTCGTAGTGCAATTTCGATATTAGCTCTGAGAACCAAATGTTGATGGGGTCGATTTCGACACGGTTTCTGAACCAAGTTCCATTCAAGATGAGATTAGTAGGTTATGGTAACCGAAATAACCTTATTATTACCTTGGGATTATGAGCAAGCCAATCTTGGTCTGTGAGAAATTTTCGCCAGTTCTCCAACTTGTTTTATTTATAACTTTTAATTCGGAACTCCGATTTTTATGTTCCGGGATGCGTTGGAAAGCTAACGAAAATGTCTACACATCTGAGAAGGATTTGAACTAATTGTTCAATGGTATTCTGAAAAGTACTTATGCTTTACCCTAAGTTGTTAATAAAGGGTCTATTTCATGGAAATGGTTGTTAGTAACTGTAGCCTTCCAGCAGTCTGTAGAGTTTCAAAAAACCAATAGCTATAAACCATTTCATCATAATGCCACAAGAGTAAAACTTCCAATTACTTAAAGTATGGGAAGTGGTATTGTCCTATAGGAAGGTTAAATCAACGGAGTGTTAAAGGCCTTACTCAAAGTTGGTCAAGACACATTCCTTACCAAATGGTAACTCTAGGAGTTATGGTTATGTTTGGAGAATTGTGGAGTTTGGAGGGTTGTGGGACCAAAGGAATGAGTAAAATAGTGAGAATTGTTCTCGGAATCAACGCTGGAAGCATTATCTTGTGCCCATTTGATTCCGTGGAAGAATCCTTCTATTTTGATTATTTCTTTGATGTTATAATAATTAGCTCAACTCCGTGATTAATCCAAATATGCACGTTCCGCCTAGAGTAGTCAACAATACGACATGATGGAACAAAGTTTAGAATTTTCTAGTAAGTCTTACTTAACTAGGAAAACTGTTATGTATCAAGCGAGAGATGTTTATTGTTTAGATCTTCTCATACTTAAGTGAATGAATAGTAGACTCAGTCCAAGAGAATGGTTGGTTTTGGAATAGTAGGTGGACTTATAGGTTCTGAAAAGCCATACACCTGCGTGAGACTTTTCAGATTTAGGAATTGAATTCAAAGACTGAGTCATGAGGTTTGAAGATACTCTTTGTTAGTATTTCGGGTTAGCGAAGAAAGTAACTCCTATGGGTAAGTAAGAAAATTATTTTATATTCAAACATTTTCAAGAAAATTTTACATAACCTTTACCCATTTGTGAGTCAGTTACGAACACAGTAGCGACAGAGTTTAACCCAAAGTGCTAATAGTGTATCTAATAAAACCGAAAGGTGATGTTCCCCAGTTTACTACAAGTTGGGGTGCTCGTGTGTTACTTGTTGGAAAGAAAAGCGGGAGCAGGAGGTCGTGTATGGATTACCGCCAGTCGAACAAAGTTATTATTAGGAATAAGTATTCTGTGCCAAGAATAGATGATTTGCTCAATCAGCTTCGAGGTGCAGTAGTGTTTTCAAAGATTGGTCTAAGGTCGGGTTATCTTTAATTAAAGGTTAGGGCTTTAGTTACTCCGAAGACAACTTTCCATTCTAGATATGGACATTACAAGCGAGTAGTGATGCCCTTTGGCCTAACTAATGCTCCTACGATATTCATGGATTACATGAATCGCGTTTTCCACCCGTACTTAGACTAGTTGTTGAAATTTTCACTGATAACATATTGGTGTACACTAAGACCATTGTGGATCATGATCAGCATCTCCACATTGTTCTGAATGTACTTTGAGAGAAGAAGTTGTATGCTAAACCTTTGAAGTGTAATATTTGGGATGTCTGTAGTGGAGTATCTGGGAATTGTGATATACTAGCCAGGAGGGGCAGTAGTTCTTTCACTCATTCGGTTAAATTGTAAAGGATTGCCGTTTGGAAGAGATTTCGATTAAGAAGAACGTTTCCTCTAGAGTTGTAAAAGAGATTGACTTTTGTTCGTATCCTAATTCTTTCGGAACCGTCTCTGGGATTTCAAATATATAGTGACACCTTAGGAAGGTTTAGGATGTGTTATGATGTTGCATCAGCGAGTGGTAGCCGATGCATCCATGTAAGAAAAGCCTCATGAGGAGAATTATCCGACTCATGATTAGGAAATGGCAAATTCCGTGTATATAGTGAGAATTGAAGATAGCTCAAAGTTGCCAAAAAGGGGTATGTTGTTAAACTGAGTTGACCACTAGAGTTTGAATCTGGTGATCCTATATGGTAAGGGTTTCATCAACCATTAATACCGGTAGAGCATTGTCGGCGAAGAAACTCAGTCCTCGAGAGTATTGTGCTAGTGGTGTACTGTGTAGCTTTACCTTTTGTATTGACCAATCTACGTGATATGTTTCACGTATTCCAATCGAGGAAGTACCTTTCCAATCCCTGTCAACCGTTGAGTTGGAATGATTGATCTTTAACTGATGCGTCATTCCAGTCATATCTTAGAACATAGAAAGAATATGCCTCGGACGGGAACGATTCCAATTGCTAAAGTGGTTGGGATGGTTCTTCGATCGAGGAAGCTATTTGGGAATGGGAGGACGATATGCGGACTAGATATTCGTATTTGTTCTCTTGAGGTATGTTTGTTCAATTTTGAGGACAAAATTCCCAAGTTGGGGTGATTGTAACATCCCTAATTTCGTTAATTTCGAATTAAGAAATTAACGAGTGATTTATTACTCGAGTAGGTAATAAATCAAGTCACAAATATTAGGTTGTCACGAAAGCAATTTATAATTGCTAGAGTATATAATTTAAAATACATAATTGAGTGGAAATTAGAATACTAGGGGTATTTTAGTCTTTATACCACTCACACTAAATGAGATCCAAGACCCAAAAATATCCAAACACTCTCTCATCCCTCACTTGTGTGAATAAAGAAAGAAAAAAAAGAAAGAGATATAGAAAGAGAGAGAGCACACGGCAGAGAAAGAAATGAAAGAGAAATAGAGAGAGAGAGAGAGAGAAAGAGTGAGGCCGAGAGAAATGGAAGAAAGAAGAAAGAAAGAAAAGGGAAAACCTAGAGAGGAATAAGAAGGGAGATCACCATCATCTTCCATCGCATGTAAGTAATTTCCCCAATATTCCACTCCATTTTTCATTCTCTTTCTTTTGATACCACTTTCAACCTCTCATTCCATCTCTTTTAAAATTCACCATTCATGGATTTTGAAGCTTTCAAGCATCTCAAATGGAGTTTTAACACACTTGAAGTTAGATTGAGGTCCTTGGAAGTTCAAAGCTTGATTGGGGAGCTGTTTGGGTTGTTGGGCAGTAGTGGAGAGTGTAAGAGCTGCTGGTTTTCGGTTTTGGAGCTTTTGGAACGAATTCGAAGCGTATTCGGTGTTCGGGTCGTTCGAACTTCGTAGAGTTTTGTGATTTTCATCACGATAGGTGAGTTTTACTCGCTTAGGGTTTTGTTTTATGTTGTGTTGACTGATTGATTTCTGTGGTTGTCGAAATTGCTCGCGTTTCGTAAATTTTGAGTCGCGAAAAACACAATTTGGTCTCGAACTCGCTGTTTTAGCAAATCTGGACACAGCTACGGTTTCCTTAGAACTGGGACTGTTTGGTTAATCGAAAAATTATGTTTCTGATTTTTTTTGAAAATAGACTTCACGCCGGTCGTTTTGGCACTGGTTTCGTTAAATTTGGAGTTGTGTAGCTCAAGTTATGAGTGTCTCAAGTTATGTCAAATTTCTGAAATTAAACTGTGTATAGGTTCAGTTTTTCAGGTCTTGAGTTCTCAATTGAACTCCGTTTTAAATAATTCTTGTTTCGTTGGAAAGTAGACAAAAAGTCCTTCGAAATAGGCACAAGAATCACTTGATTTGACTGTGTATTGGGAGAGAACAATTAGTTACAAGTTTCACTTTTGTAACAGTAACGATTTTGCACCAGCCACATTGTTTTAACCATAACTCTCTGAATACTTGTCATATCAGTGTGGGACTTGAACCATTGGAAAATAGACAAAATTATCTACACATTAGGCACTGGTTTGGATGGTTTTGGTTAGAAATTGAATAAGTTATGCTCATTCAAAAACTGCACAGAGATGCTATCCAGAATACATTCGGTTTAGAAGCGGTTGAACGAGTTCGGGATGAGTTCGTGAGTTTTTCAGAATCGTTTGAACTTCAAGAAGTTTCGGTTTTGTGTGATTTTCATCACACGAGGTGAGTTTTACTCACGTTTAGGGCTTTTGAATTTTGCTTTGTGTGATTGGTTTTCGAAATTTCAAGTTTCGTGAATTTCGAGTCAAAATCAATATTTTACGAAAATCCCATGTGTTTGAAATTTAGAACGAAATCGTACTGTTTTGCTTGCTGGACTGGAATATATATATACATATTGTCTGTTGTGGTTGAATTTGGAGCGCAACACAGTTTGGGATCGATCGGAGAACGGAACGGAACGAAAATTGGGCACAAAGTTGAGAAGTTCCTTATGTCCCCAAATTCGATGTTTTGTTTCGACGCTCCGTTCGACTTCAAACTTCTTTCAAATCCTTTTCCTTACCACTTATATTATATATGGATGATATTGCTATGTTTTGAATGTGGTTTGGTTTGTTTTGGTTGAATTTACAAATCTCTTGAAAAACCGACAAATCTAGTATACGTGTGGGAATCAAAAATTTGACTATAAAGTGATGCTTGGACCGTGATATAGGTTCTTGATTGTTCTAGTATGGTATTATAACATATCATAGATTGAAGTATGTTTTGATATATAAATTATATCGAGTATACGAGCCCAATGCGGGTGTGATATATAAGAAATATCGAATTGAGGTGACGACCTCCATGCATTTAGCATAATAAAAGAGGGAAGTCATGCGCCCTGGTCCTAGGCCCCCATGTTAAAATTAAAGTTATCCGCCTTTAAGAGTTGTACACTTATCGGCTATGTTGGGGTTCACCCATGCTTCCTTATGTGTTATTGGTGATGTGCTAGAATTGATAAAACTTTTAAAATGTGTATATTGTGATTTTGTCACTCAAGCTTCTTTAGGTTGTTGGTGACATGTCACAAGTGATTAATAAAGAGGATAATGCATAGCCATCAAGAATTGAGCTATGAACTATAGATAAGTAATTTAAGTTGTACATAGTCATCAAGAATCGGACTATGAACTCTTATGTAATTCATTTATTGGATTACTCATGATTGATTGTATATTGTAATTCTTTTTGAATTACTAATTATGGTTTTATAAATGGACCGAGTGATAGGTAAGGGGTCACGGTAAGACTCACTGAGATTTGTTATCTCACCCTACAAATGTTGTTGTTTTACAGAGAAACAGGGAAAGAAGATCCTTTATGGCTCGAGTGGAGGGCGTGCTCGAGAAGGAAATGGAAGACGTAGTTCGTCTATTAATAGTTATGGTTTTCCCTTGTATCTTTGTATTCGATTTATAACTTGAATTTGTATTTGAGTTATGTAATCGTTTCCGCTGTTGCCTTGTTTTGGGATATTGAACTTTGGACTATATTATGTTTACGACTCTTTGATTTGGATTCGAGAGTTTTTGGTCAAATCAATATCTGAGACATGAATTTTTAAACTCTGATGCATGCCATTAGGTACACTTTAGTATTTCTACTAGATACAAATATGAGGGTGTTACAATAAATTTAGATAACAAAAAAATGATTGATACTATACATACTTAATGAACTAATTAATTAGGATCAAGTGTGATTTACTTTATTAAGGTATTTATGTTTTTGTTAATTTCATTACTTTTTCTTTAAATGGGTGATAATAAATTTTGAGAAATTTAAAACGGAAAGTATTAAATTAAAATTAATGTTTTATATTTTCTTATTTTTTTAATTGTGGTTTTTATAATAAATTAATAAATTTAAGTATTTATGGAATAAATATAAAAAATTTATACTATAAATATGCAATTTATAGTATACTATTTTACCCATACTTACCATAAATATGTGTTTATCATCAAAGATTTAGTACTCGACTCTATAACCATTTGGTCAAAAGTTTGATCCTTGATCGCCGATTATGTAAAAACATCTAGTGGGAGAGATCAACCCTTTAAATAGATCTCAGTACCGCGGGGGATTAGTCTCCGCAGTTGCCCACGCAGAGGATACCTCGGTTTAACCAAAAAATAAAATTAATAGGATGTGGAGTTAATTTCTATAGAGATAATTTGTATTATTTTGCTTTTAACGAAGTAGTTTTATTTTTATGTTTAAAATCGAAGACAATTATATAAAAAGGATAGTGTCTTAGAAGAGTTACATCTACATGATTTTTAATGAGGAAATGATATTTTACAATGAAAAACATGAATAAATTATGAGGGAAAATTTTCAAAACAAATAATGGATGTTCGATTTTATACAATAAGTTATAGAAGTAACATAAGAGTTTTAGACTTGTGGTCATAACCATAGGAAGAATTCACAAGCATAGAAGGAATTCGCAAAACATTCAATACATTATGAATGAAGGTTAAATCAATTGAGCTCATTCCTAATGATTTTATTTAAAAAACACTAAACATTATAATGCGTTATTATTCTAACTTCTTGTCATCACACCCAATATAGTCCTTGTTCAATTTTGTAACTAATCCATTAAATTGATAATTAAACGCAGTCCTTGAGTTCGACACTCAATCTTACTGATTTTTTACTTCCAACTTACAATTGCCTTTTTCTGCATATTTCAAGGTTGAAGGCGTTAATATACGGATCGAGCTAAGAATAGTGTCATTAAGATTTTGTAACATTCCCAAATACGGACTTTATGACCTTGCTAGTGTTTTACGAAAAAATGACAAATCTTTGAAAACCAAGTATTATGTTGGGAGCATATGCTTAACATGATTTTATGTACAAACTGATAGGCCGCAAGTGCACGGTTTCTATCTCGTAGTAAAAATGTATCGATCCACAGGGAGTTAAGCAATTACCAATCTAATTTTTAGTTTTGATTAGCTGAAAGGAATAATTTTTAGAAGAAGGAATGATTGTTGGTTTTAAATTCAGAATTATAAAACGTCCTAGGATTGTGGTTTCATCTCAATGATAGAAACATTTCACAACCCCTCATCCATTCCCTATTTTATATAAAATTGTATTTCTAAGGATGAGATATTCAATGGTAACTCAAGTTTCCTTTCAGAATACAAGAGTGTGTCTTGAACCAATAATCAAAACCTATTCTCATGGTTGATTATTGCCAAGACCCCTTAAGTACAAATCTCTTTATCCCAAGGGTCCCAAAACTATTCTCATGTTTTGTTTCCCTTGTTTAATCCCATAGTTCTAATATCAAAACTTCTCCTTTCGGTACTTCGTTTGATATTTGGAATAAGACTTTAAAATCAATGGGATTAAATTAGAATATAATTTTAACAAAATAGAGTTTAGACTTGGAATTGTTCATGGGCCTATCATTGGATTAGTCCCACAATCCCAAGACTAAAAGGAGTCTACTCACTCATGATCATAGTAGACAAAAACTTAGAAAGAGAAGGAGAAGACATAAAAGATAATCAACAAGAAGATAAATGACGGAAATGTAAATTGCGGAATTGTAAATGACAGAATGTAAAGTGCAGAAAATAAAGGTCTTTGAAAAATAATGACAGAAAGTAAAGTTGCAAGAATTATAAAGGACAAGAACTTAGAATGAGGAAAGTAAATTGCATAAAATCTTAGAAATAAACTTTGAGTAGTGATTACAATAGCCTAAGATGTCCTAAGCACTCAGAATTTCGTGCTTTATATAGCCAAAGAGAAGAGACAAGTCACTTAAGACAATTTACAAGCCATTAAAGAGCAAACTGTAACATCTTTGGAATCGATGCGATCGCATGCGGGTCGTGCCAAATCCAAAGACGGTCGTGCAACCATCGAAGTAGACTTTCAGCGCAAAGAAAAAAAGTTCAAAGACGGGTCGTGCCAAATCTGCAATTGATCGTGCAACTATCAGTAAACTTGACTTTGCTTGCCTTTTCTTATATTTTTTGACTCTTTGTTTCTCTTTTGACTTGAAACTTTGTTTTGCTCTTTTAAGCTTAAATCCTTCATTTTCCTCAAAGATAGACCTGAAATTAAAACAAACAAAAGGTAGTAAAATAGCTCTAGAATTGAACTAAAATACCAAACAACTTACTTAAAATAAGTACTAAAAAGACAACTAAAAATGGACTTATCAAACTCCCCCATGCTTAAATCCTTGCTTGTCCTCAAGCAAAACATTACAATTTATTTGGCAAATCCTTGAATGACAATTATCGGCTTAGCACATGAACTAGAAATGATCGGTGGTATCCAACAATATTTGTCTTCTCGATTATATGACACTTTTCTATTGAGCTTTATGTGCAGAGAAGATCGATTTTGTGGTACTAGAACAGCAAGTTAGATATCAACAGCCAAATTCCCTAGCACCTTTTGCTTGGGTCATCCACTTATATGCAAACAATGCAATTGCCACACTTGGTCTCAAAGGAGTGTCTCTTTTTCCCAGTAGCCAATCGGTCTCAAAAGGGTACTCAAAGTATTTCCCTAGTAACCTATGACCTCAAAGGGATGTTGGGCTAAATTGCTTAAATTCTTTTCTTTTCTTTTCTTTTTCATTTTTTTTTTTTTTCTTTCCATTTTATTGCTCTTTTTAAGTAGCCCAACTCAGACATTTCTCCAGTAACCAAAATGCAGTAAGTGTCACCAAGGGAACTAAGTGGCTATTTTTTTTCAATCTTTCTTAAACATCCTAGTACCAGAAACTATCTAAGTAGTGCGTGTGTGAACTCGACAATAAGTATCAAGAAGCATATCTAATGATTTGAACACCAGCAGAACATTCAAATTGCTAAAAATGAAAAAATTTATCACAGAAATGCCATAAAAAATACTTCAAAGTTTCACAAGGATTTATCACATAAGAGGAGAAGATGACTCAACTACCAAATGAAGAAGAAGAAAAGACTAAAGTCACCCCCCCATGCTTGGACTAGACATTGTCCTCAATGTATAAAGATAAGAAAAGCACATGAGAAGGGTAAAGAAAGCTCACATGGCCTGGTCAGGAGGTGGCGGTGGCTGCTGAAGGTTGAATTTGCCCAGCAGTGCGTGCATCATTGTTGCTAGATTTCCCATTTCTTGATTTTGGGCCAACTGCCCTTCTTTGATAGCACGCAAGTCATTTGCATGTCCAGTGCATTCTCTACGATATCTTGCAATTCCACCCCTTATGCGACTTGCTCACCTCGGCCGGGCCACACCAATCTTGCCAAAACATATTAGAAGGAGATGGGCGGCCTCCCACTTCGTGGGTGCTTGTTCCTCATTCCTTTGGTGTGCTTCCGCGGTGGTTGGGTGTCCACGTCTCTGAGAACCAAATAACCAGTTCCTACGCTCTCTGATATCTGTTCTTTCTTGATCGGGCAACATAATGGATTTTTCCATATTAATCAGCAAGAAGTACCCCCCTTTTTTCTTCAAGTTTATTGGTTTAATCATGAACATCTTTGGTACACAATTCAAGGTCAACCAATCTATTGCCGATTACACAGTACCAAATCATCAAGATAAGAATCAAGACCCAAATGCTGAGCTATCCAAGTAACCACACCCCCAATCACAATTAGACCTTTTTCAGCTTCAGCTATATCAGCCAACTGGCTAATCAAATAGTACCCAATGTTTACAGCTTGATTGTGTACCATTGCCCATAAAATGAATAATTCGGCCATCCTCACCTTACCTGCCTCACCTCTACCAAGCAGGTGCACGCCATTACCCTTTGCACATACCGAAACAGGATTGTGAATTTTAGTGGCCTGGGCATGGTTTGAGACATAATTCCCCATCCCTGTAATTTCTCTCCAAAAAACCTTAGGATCAAACCCCACAGGCCTATTAGCAGGGTTCTTAGCATCATGAACAGCCCCAACATTCTCAAAATTCAACAACTCACAAAAAGTTTCCAGAGTAAAATCATAATCCACATTGAAAAGTCTGAATGTTATGGTATGCTTTGGATTTAAGACATTGATTTTGTCCTCATGAAAATTTAGTGGAACTCGAGAAATTCCAAAGTAATACCTTGATAAGTGTAACAAGGAGTACTCATAAAATCATCCGACCCATATTATCCAACAACATTTTCACATTGTCATCTAACCCTAGGGTGTTCAATGAGTCAAAATCAGCATACCTTGTAGCCACAATGTTTCTTTTGGAGAGTATTTCAAACCTTGCCTCTTGTTTGTTATCCTTGAAGGCGATCCCAAAGGGATTGTTGGAAGAGGGCTCTGGAGCAGCGACGCTTTCTCTTCCTAGCAAGTGAAAGGGCAAGGAACATGTGTACTCCTTTATTTTTTTGGACCCATTTTCGAATTTTAGGGATGGAAGTTTAGGGTTTTTGGAAAATTTGGGTGTTGGTTAAAAGTTGAGGGAAATTCGAATTTGATGGGTGGGTTTTGTGTTTTGGGTAGTGGGTATGGAGGTTTTGTGGTGTTGGTAGTGGTTATGGAGGTTTTGTGGTGTGGGTAGTGGGTATTTCGAATTTTGGGTATTTGGGAAAAATTGGGATTTTGGTGGAGATCAATGGGTTTAATGATTGGGTTTTGTTGTATTGGTCATGGGTAAATGATTTTGGGTCATTTTGATGAAGGTTTGAATGATTTTGATGAAGGTTTGAAGGTTTGGTTATGGTGGGTTGGTGAGAGGTTGAAGAAGAAGAAGTGAAGAAGAAGTGAAGAGTGTGGCTGCTGCAGCGTTCAAAATCGGGGTTTTGTTTGGTAAATGGGTCCATACGGACGGGCCGAATTCCATGCGGGTCGTGCAAGCATCAGGTACTGCCTTGCTTGTTGTTACGCTAAGTAGCGCAGGCCACGCACGGACCGTGCAGGTATGCGCACGGGTCGTGCAACCATCAGGTACCCCCTTTCTTGTTGTTACGCTAATTAGCGCAGGCCACGCACGGACCGTGCAGGTATGCGCACGGGTCGTGCAACCATCAGGTACCCTTTTTTTTTTTTTTTTTTTTTTTTTTTTTTGAAGAAAGTAAATTAAAATGTACCTGCAAAACAAAAGAAATGAAAAATGTCAACCGTGGGTTGCCTCCCACGCAGCGCTCTTTTAACGTCACTAGCTTGACGGTTAAAAGGACCTTTTTGCTCAAATTGGATTATGAAGGACCAAAGCGGTTCCCTTCTCAATATTTTCACCCACATTATAAATCTTTAGCCTTTGGCCATTGACCTTGAATGGTCCGGTCTTTTCACTCCAAATTTCAAGCGCACCAAAGGGGAATACCCTAAGGATTTTAAAGGACCAGGACCATCTTGATCGTAACTTTCCTGGAAACAATTTTAATCTTGAGTTGAAGAGCAACACAGGATCACCTGCTTTAAATTCTCTGCGGGTGATACGCTTATCATGCCATTTTTTTGTTCTTTCTTTATAAATCCTAGCATTCTCATAAGCGTCCATCCTTAGTTCTTCCAACTCATTCGGTTGAAGTTTCTTTTTTATCTCCTGCAAGACTCATGTCTAAGTTGAGAGTTTTGATTGCCCAATAAGCTTTGTGCTCCAGCTCAACCGGAAGATGACAAGACTTCCCATAAATCAGTTTAAAAGGAGTCATTCCGATGGGAGTCTTGTATGCTGTCCGGTAAGCCCAGAGAGCATCATCAAGCTTAGTGACCAATCTTTTCTAGAGGTAGAAAGCAGTTTTTCTAAAATTGACTTGATTTCTCTATTTGACACCTCAACTTGGCCACTAGTGCTGGGGTGATACGGTGTTGCAACTTTATGCTTGACCCCAAACTTTTGTAATACTTTTTCAAATTGTTTTGAAATGAAATGAGATCCCCCATCACTTATAACCACTCTTGGGACCCCAAATCTTGGAAAAATTATCTTTTTGAAAAGCTTTATAACTACTTGTGCATCATTAGTTGGAGAAGCAATGGCTTCGATCCATTTAGACACATAGTCAACCGCAACAAGAATATATTGATTTCCGAAAGAAGATGGAAATGGTCCCATAAAATCAACTCCCCAGACGTCGAAAATTTCAACTTCCAGAATGTTGTTTAGGGGCATTTCATTTCTTTTGGAAATGCTCCCAGTGCGTTGACACTGGTCACATTGAGATACAAAACGATGCACATCTTTAAAAAGAGATGGCCACCAATAACCAGAATGAAGAATTTTAAAAGCAGTTTTCTGAGAACTGGCGTGGCCACCATAAGATGAAGAATGACAAAATCCTAAAATGTTACTTACCTCGTCCTCCGGGATGCATCTTCTAAAAATACCATCGGACCCTCTTTTGAAGAGATAAGGGTCATCCCAGTAGTAGTGCTTGATATCATGGAAGAATTTCTTCTTCTGCTGGTAGTTCAAATCCGGAGGCAGCACTCCAGCTGCAAGGTAATTTACAAAATCTGCATACCAAGGTGCTTCAGCTTGCACCAAGGAGAATAGCTGATCATCCGGAAATGAATCATCAAGTGGCAGCTCGTTCTCGTTATTCTCTTGCAACCTTGACAAGTGATCAGCCACAACATTTTCAATGCCTTTTTTATCTCTTATCTCCAGGTCAAATTCTTGGAGGAGCAAAACCCATCGGATCAATCTCGGCTTGGCATCTTTTTTATTCAACAAATATTTTATTGCCGAGTGATCAGAATAGATGATGATTTTGGACCCCACCAAGTATTGCCTGAATTTATCAACGGCATAGACTACCGCCAATAATTCTTTTTCTGTTGTGGCATAATTAACTTGTGCTTCATCCAAGGTTCTACTAGCATAGTAGATAGCATGCATCTTTTTATCCTTCCTTTGACCAAGAGCGCTTTAATTGCATAGTCACTTGCATCGCACATTATTTCGAATGGAAGATTCCAATCGGGTGGTTGCATAATTGGGGCAGTGGTCAAAGCCTTTTTCAACCTGCAGAATGCTTCTAAACAAAGATCATCAAAAACAAAAGCTGCATCCTTAAGGAGCAAGCTTGTCAATGGCTTAGTAATCTTGGAAAAATCTTTTATAAACCGTGGTAAAACCCGCATGACCCAAGAAACTTCTTACCTCTTTGACCGAAGTAGGAGGTGACATTTTTCAATGATTTCAATTTTTGCTTTGTCAACCTCAATACCTCGTTCGAGAAACTAAGTGTCCTAGAACAATTCCCTCTCTCACCATAAAGTGACACTTTTCCCAGTTCAAAACAAGATTCACTTTCTCACATCTCTCAAGAACTTTTTCCAGGTTAGCCAGACAGTTATCAAAACTTGACCCATGAACAGAAAAATCGTCCATAAAAACTTCCATAATATTTTCAACAAAATTAGAAAAGATGGACATCATACAACGTTGAAAAGTAGCAGGAGCATTGCAAAGACCAAAAGGCATCCTTCTATAGGCATAAGTGCCATAAGGACATGTGAAAGTTGTTTTTCTTGGTCGCTAGGATGAATTGGAATTTGGAAAAATCCGAATACCCATCCAAATAGCAAAAATGTGAATGCTTAGCTAGCCTTTCTAACATTTGATCTATGAAGGGGAGGGGAAAGTGATCTTTACGGGTTGCTTTATTAAGCTTCCTATAATCGATACACATTCTCCACCCCCGTAACTGTCCTAGTTGCAATGGATTCATTTTTTCATTTTTGACAAGCTGTTAGGCCTCCTTTCTTAGGAACTACTTGAACAGGACTAACCCATTTGCTATCGAAATTGGGTAAATTACCTGACATCAAGGAGTTTGAGAACTTCTTTTTCACAACTTCTTTCATATTTGGATTTAATCTCCTTTGATGCTCAATGGAGGGTTTATAGTCCTCTTCAAGTAGTATCCTATGCATACAAATTGAGGGATTGATTCCCTTGATATCCTCAATAGTATACCCTATAGCTTTAGGATATTTATTGAGAACATCAAGTAATTTCTTTGTTTCAACCTCATTTAAGTTTGCATTTACAATACTTGGGGAAAAGTAGAGTTTAAGCCAAGAAATTCATACCTTAGAGAAGATGGAAGAGGCTTTAGCTCCACCTTTGGAGCTCCTTTTGGAAGAAGGTCAGAATTTTTCTCAACTAAGTCTTCAATGCCCAAGTCTTTTATGGGAGGATTTTCATCCAGCAATTTGGCATAAACTTGGGCTTCTCCAGCTAACTCTGTACCTGCATTGTTTACTAAACATACTTCCAAACCATCGCATGAAGATGATGCTAAAGAGCACTCTTTCACGCAATGGTCAACAATATCAATCATACAACAAGAGTCCTTAATGGAAGGACTCTTCATTAGATTAGCAAACTCAAACTCTATCTTTTCTTCACCTACATTGAAAGCCAACTTACCATGCTTGACATCAATTATGGCTCCGGCAGTAGCCAGAAAAGGTCTCCCCAAAAGAATTGGAACTTGGGAGTCCTCTTCCATTTCCATCACAACAAAATCAGCTGGTATAAAAATTTGTCCTACCTTGATAGGAATATCCTCAAGAATCCCAACCGGATGTTTAGTGGAGCAGTCCACCAATTGTAAGGTCATATTGGTAGGTTTCAACTCTCCTATGCCTAACCTCTCACAAAGGGATAATGGCATCAAGCTCACTGGCCCCTAGATCACACATAGCTCTCTCAATGGTTTCACTTCCAATGACACAAGGGATGGAAAAGCTGCCAGGATCTTTAAGCTTTGGAGGCAGTTTATTTTGAATAATAGCACTACATTCTTCAGTTAGAGCTATTGTCTCATTGTCATCTATCTTTCTTTTCTTAGATAAAATTTCTTTCAAAAACTTTGCATAAGATGGCATTTGAGACAGAGCATCTGTAAAAGGAATGTTAATGTAGAGCTTTTTAACAAATCAACAAACTTTTTAAACTGCTCATCCCAGCTTTGATTTGGCAAACCTTTGTGGGAATGGAATTTTAGGCTTGTATGGTGGTGGTGGAACATAGGGTGTTTCTTTTTCTTTTTCTATTTCAACCTCAACCCTCTCATTTTGTGGTTCCTCCTCACTCACATGTGTCTCATTAGTCCCCTTTGGTTCCTCTAATTTTTTTCCACTCCTAAGGGAAATAGCATTTAATTGGGCTTTAGGATTTGGTTCTGGCTGCCCTGGAAATATTCCAGAGGTTTTAGAGGATGAAGCAACTTGTTGAGCTACTTGAGAAATTTGAGTTTCCAACATTTTGTTGTGAGTAGAGATAGAGTCCACTTTTGATGTCAATTTTATGAGAGTGTCATTCAAAAATCCATTTTGGTTTTTAAACTCTTCGTTTTGCTTTGTTTGTGTTATCACAAAATTTTCTAATAAAGTTTCCAAATTGGATTTTTGAGGAGCTCTCGATTATTTTGAAAACCCGGTGGCGTTCTTGTTCTTTGGTTGAAAAGAGGATTAATTTGGAGGATTTTTATAAGAAAAATTTGGATGATTCCTCCATCCGAATTATAAGTATTTGAAAAAGGATCCCCCTTTTGAGCATAATTAGCTTGCTCGAGAACCATTAGTGACGCCCCTAGTGGCATTCAACACCGGTGTGGCCAACTACACCACAAATTTCACAAGAAGTGCATGGAAGAAGTAGAAGAAGGTGAGACAAAGATCGACATTTAATTTTTCAAATTTTTGGAATAGTCGTCCACCTTAGAATTTAAATGGTCAAGGGCGAAATTTCATACTTACGGCTCTTTCTTTGATGGAATCGGAGGCGGTGTGACTCTCTCACTTGTCCATTGATAGTGATTACGAGCCATGTCCTCGATCAAAGCATACGCTTCTTCAATATTCTTGTTCATCAAAGCTCCACTGCGCAATTTGCATCAACAGATCATTTTTGTGGTATACAATGGACCATTATAAAAGTGTGGATGATCAACCATTTCTCTAGTCCATGATGGGGGCACTGACCTTAGCATTTCTTTGAAAGCGCTCCCATGCATCATAAAGAGACTCCCCATCATTACGAGTGAATCGTGTAATTTGATTCCTCGGTTGAGCGATTTTGCTTGGGGAAAGAATTTAGCAAGGAATGCCGCTTTAGTTGATCCCAAGTTGTGACAGATTCATTAGGTAATGAGTGAAACCAAGCTCGGCTTTGTCCCTTAATGAAAAAGGGAAAAGTTTTAGCCTTATAGCTTCGTGAGTCACTCCATTCAATTTGAGTGCCACAATATTCAAGAAAAATTGAGAGATGGAGATTTGGGTCATCAATAGCAGAACCTGAAAATTGGTTCTGCTGGACCATAGAAAGTAAAGATGGTTTAATTTCAAAATTATTAGCATCAACAGCTGGATGCACAATAACAGCATGTGGCTCCGCCGTAGGCGTTGCGTACTCTTTGAGAGCACGATTTGCATTAGCTGCCATTTCTTGGTTATTGCGCAATTCTCTTCTTCTTCTATGAAAATATCTCTCAATTTCAGGAATTGGTTGAACAATTTCACCAAAACTAAGAGTTCTTCGCATTCAAGAAAAAGAGAATTCAGAAAGTTTTTAAAAAGAAAACAAAATTTCAGTCTAACCGGTACCAAAAAGTTGATTAATATCACTAACTCCCCGGCAACGGCGCCAAAAACTTGATAGGCCGCAAGTGCACGGTTTCTATCTCGTAGTAAAAATGTATCGATCCACAGGGAGTTAAGCAATTACCAATCTAATTTTTAGTTTTGATTAGCTGAAAGGAATAATTTTTAGAAGAAGGAATGATTGTTGGTTTTAAATTCAGAATTATAAAACGTCCTAGGATTGTGGTTTCATCTCAATGATAGAAACATTTCACAACCCCTCATCCATTCCCTATTTTATATAAAATTGTATTTCTAAGGATGAGATATTCAATGGTAACTCAAGTTTCCTTTCAGAATACAAGAGTGTGTCTTGAACCAATAATCAAAACCTATTCTCATGGTTGATTATTGCCAAGACCCCTTAAGTACAAATCTCTTTATCCCAAGGGTCCCAAAACTATTCTCATGTTTTGTTTCCCTTGTTTAATCCCATAGTTCTAATATCAAAACTTCTCCTTTCGGTACTTCGTTTGATATTTGGAATAAGACTTTAAAATCAATGGGATTAAATTAGAATATAATTTTAACAAAATAGAGTTTAGACTTGGAATTGTTCATGGGCCTATCATTGGATTAGTCCCACAATCCCAAGACTAAAAGGAGTCTACTCACTCATGATCATAGTAGACAAAAACTTAGAAAGAGAAGGAGAAGACATAAAAGATAATCAACAAGAAGATAAATGACGGAAATGTAAATTGCGGAATTGTAAATGTGAGAATGTAAAGTCTGAGAAAATAAAGGTGCTGAAAAATAAGGACAGAAAGTAAAGTTGCAAGAATTATAAAGGACAAGAACTTAGAATGAGGAAAGTAAATTGCATAAAATCTTAGAAATAAACTTTGAGTAGTGATTACAATAGCCTAAGATGTCCTAAGCACTCAGAATTTCGTGCTTTATATAGCCAAAGAGAAGAGACAAGTCACTTAAGACAATTTACAAGCCATTAAAGAGCAAACTGTAACATCTTTGGAATCTGATGCAGTCGCACGGGTCGTGCCAAATCCAGCACGGGTCGTGCAACCATCAGGTAGACTTTCAGCGCAAAGGAAAAAAAAGTTCAGCACGGGTCGTGCCAAATCTCGCGGTCGTCGTGCAACTATCGAGTAAACGACTTTGCTTGCCTTTTCTTATATTTTTCAGCTCTTTGTTTCTCTTTTTGACTTGAAACTTTGTTTTTGCTCTTTTTAAGCTTAAATCCTTCATTTTCCTCAAAGATAGACCTGAAATTAAAACAAACAAAAGGTAGTAAAATAGCTCTAGAATTGAACTAAAATACCAAACAACTTACTTAAAATAAGTACTAAAAAGACAACTAAAAATGGACTTATCACAAACACAGTTTAGCATTGGAGTCACAGTCATAAATTAATTTTAATTTTTTTTACTTGGCTATATATCTAGTTATTTAGGAGCTTTACATGATTACTTCAATATTCTTTCTTTTTTTTTTAATTCCTCGTTACATAAATGATTTTAGTAAAGAGCACTAATAAAAGTGAGTGAAGATATTAATAACAAGAAAATATGGTAGCACCATATGTACACTTGGAAGGATCTCCTCAAAAATAGAGATGACCTACGAAATAAGGAAGCCATTGGTATCACCATGTCCTATTCCAATTGTTGGAATTTGTTGTATGTTGTTGGGTGGTACCAATAGAATCCATTTACACAGATCTGCACTACTGGTAGTGGACTATACGTAATTTGTCCTCAGTTAATCAAAGAAATCACAGTTGCTTGGATATTGATGTTGTTATTGCCACGAAGAACATCGGAAAATGCCTATGGGAGAAGGTGACTTTGTGAGCGATATCCTCAGAGTCTTCAATTTCCTTGGACCTGTAACAAAGATCCAAGAATTAGGATTTTATTCCATGTGAATCTAAGGTCAATAAAAAATGGCATAGAAATAACAACTAAACATGAACTGAAACTCCTTGAGTGCATTTGTGTGTGTGATACAAGTGTAGTATACTGAAGCCCCAACTCACCATCTATATATCCCTCTTTAGCATTATCATAATAAATTCAATCTCACAATTACATGTTTAAGAACATATCAGTGAGGAAGAGATTAATATAATTGAAAACTAACCTTTGTTAATGGAAAAACCAAGTTGGTGACCACAGAATGAGAGATCTATCATTGAAGTTTTTGGGGAAAAATTTTCTTTGCAAAAGAGTAGTGTGAAAGTGATGAATGAAAACATATATTTATAACAAAATCGTTGTAATCCAATTGTCAAATGTGTAAAGGCTTAAAAGGGGTTGGTACGACTTTAAATTTTCAAATTGAATTCATTTAGCATAAACTAAATAAATTTAGATGACAAAAAAATGATTGATACTATACATACTTAATGAACTAATTAATTAGGATCAAGTGTGATTTACTTTATTAAGGTATTTATGTTTTTGTTAATTTCATTACTTTTTCTTTAAATGGGTGATAATAAATTTTGAGAAATTTAAAAGGGAAACTATTAAATTAAAATTAATGTTTTATATTTTCTTATTTTTTAATTGTGGTTTTTATAATAAATTAATAAATTAGTGTATTTATAGATAAATCTAGTGGGAGAGGTCAACCGTTTAAATAGATCTCAGTACCGCGGGGGATTAGTCTCCGCAGTTGCCCACACAGAGGATACCTCGGTTTAACCAAAAAATAAAATTAATAGGATGTGGAGTTAATTTCTATAGAAATAATTTGAATTATTTTGCTTTTAACGAAGTAGAAAGTGACTCACATTATTATATTAGTACTATTTTTATGTTTTAAAATCGAAGACAATTATATAAAAAGGATAGTGTCTTAGAAGAGTTACATCTACATGATTTTTAATGAGCAAATGATACTTTACAATGAAAAACATGAATAAATTATGAGGGAAAATTTTCAAAACAAATAATGGATGTTCGATTTTATACAATAAGTTATAGAAGTAACATAAAAGTTTTAGACTTGTGGTCATAACCATAGGAAGAATTCACAAGCATAGGAGGAATTCGCAAAACATTCAATACATTATGAATGAAGGTTAAATCAATTGAGCTCATTCCTAATGATTTTATTTAAAAATCACTAAACATTATAATGCGTTATTATTCTAACTTCTTGTCATCACACCCAATATAGTCCTTGTTCAATTTTGTAACTAATCCATTAAATTGATAATTAAACGCAGTCCTTGAGTTCGACACTCAATCTTACTGATTTATTACTTCTGTTCTGGGGTGTATCAACAACACCAAGAGGTGCCAACAGAAAGGGACCAGCGGCCCAACACACAGGAAATAGCCCAAACCGGCGAGCCTTGCAGCGCAAACTTCGCTCCCGGCCGTTGCGCATATTTTGGCCGAGATGCTCCATCCCAACAGTATAAATACGCCATTCGCATATGGCTTCAGGTACGCAATTCCTACCCTGTGATACTTTGCCCGTTAGCACACCTCTGACTAGAGCGTCGGAGTGTCTTTGCAGGTACCACCCGAGGTGCTCTCAAGACCGGTCCTCATCCCCTCTCAACGACCGGACGAAGGAGCAGCAGGCAACGAACACTTGGTGATCAAGGTACGATCATTTGGCGACCACAGTGGGAGGCCCGAGCGCTATCCTACCTCGATTATGGCTCCACGCGATCGGCCCCTGACGCGGGCCTCATCTCGACTGAACCCCTCCGGGCAGCAGCATGCTTGGCGGCAGACCCCTGAAGGAGTACCCATTACCGTTCATGAGTCGCAAGGAAATCCTCGCCAAGAGCCCTCAGTGCAGGGCGGCTGAGGACCGGTTCTAGAACAGGTACAATGGCCTGCTCATCAACCGTCACCGCCGAAGCCGGGAGGTGGATTGCGAGCCTTTGCCAGAACATATCACTCAGGCCATCCTTCAAGTGCTACAAAACAAGAATCAGCTCATTACAGATCGAGACGAGTTGATCGCTCGCTACGAAAGAGAGTCGACCTCAGTCCGCCAGCGAGCGGACAACAGAGAAGCATTTGCTCAAGGTCGTCCTTCTCGCAGACATTGTACGCCTCCTCAAAGGAGCGCCCCTCGCCGAGGAAGTACTTCTCGCCGTTCCCCGGCACGCCGAAGCGGGGCACATAGGTCGCCCCCTAGCAGGAACGTGCGCAGACGCCGTTCCCCCTCTTATGATTATGAACATGAAGACTCCAGCTATCGTCCTGGGTCAGGTCGCTCGCCTACCAGGTATTCTTCTCGCGATTCCTCCGGTTCTCTAAGGTCGAGAGGTCGGTCATGGGACTCGTACAAAGAGTTTGATCACTATCGTGATGGAGAAATCAGGGATGTTCCCCAGCGACCGAGGAGACACCATTCCGGGCGATCTAGGGGACAATCTTCTCAAATGCCACCGTTGTATGGTCCGCCAGCGAGCGGTGTGTTCTACGAAATGCCGAGCAATGAGGCATACCTTCCCATGCAGCCTTTTGGGCCGAGTGGTATCCCGACCGGCCATGGACCTTTAATTAGAGAGATACGCCGTTACCGTATCCCCAGAGATCTGAGGAAACCCCCCAATTTGAGTAAATTCAACGGTAGTGGGGATCCGATGACACTTAAGGTACTTCAACAATTACTGCAGCTATAGGGAGCTAGGAACGACCATGAAGTGCAGACTCTTTCCACAGTCGCTCGAGGAGCGAACACTGGAGTGGTGGGAGAGCCTGCCGCCCAACACCATCTCGTCTTGGGACGGCCTAGTCAGAACATTTTTGGCCAACTACACGGCCAACAGATGCCTAGAGCGGCATGAAGAGCACTTGGATACGATTATCCAAGGGGACAACGAATCATTGAGACAGTACATAGAGCGGTTCAACGCCTGTCATACCCCAATTTTGTCCGGCTTAGGTCAAAACCCTAATTTTCCCCAAAATAAATAACCAGAGGAGAAGAGAGCATCATGCATTGCATTTAGGGTTCTAAAAGTCATTTCAAAGCTTCTAAAATCATTTTTGAAGTTGGAATGCACTTCTTAAACAAATTAGGGTTTTTCAGTGCAAAAGGGCATTTTGGTCATTTTGCAAATAAAAGACAATTCCTCAAAACAAGTCATCCAACATGCATTTCAAGGTACTAGAGGTCACTCCTAGGGTGGAAAATCATTTTTGAGGTGGAAATGTGTTTGTGTAAAAAAACTAGGGTTTTTAGAGTGAAAGGGCATTTTGGTCATTTCACAATAAAAGCGGTCTTTTGTCCCAAATCCTTGGATAATCATCAATGATTTATTTGAGGGATATTTGTGCCCCATTGTGATTATTTTTGCGCATAAACATTAAACCTTTTGGCCTAAAAACCTAGTTTTTGGATAGAAGGGTAAAATGGTCTTTTCCTTTGAGGTGGGGTAAATAAATCAATTTTGGGATTGGTGAGATCATAAAATTCAGAGCCCAATCATTGAATCATGGATATAGCCCAAAATGGCATGAACTAGGAAGAATAATCTAGAAGGAATATTCTACATCATTTGAATTTTGAAAGGATAAGGATAAGAACAATAGTACAATTTGCAATTCCACTCACTCTCTCACACTCCTTGCTGCGAAATAACAGCCCATAATCACCCCATTTCCATTTATTTTTATTGTTTGCAAATTGTATTAAATCATGGCCATTCATTCAAGTGTGAAAATCAATCCTCACCTTTCATTTGAATTAAAATGGCACTTGTGTAATAAGCTTTGTAGAAAAATACAATTTTGTAATTAAGCTTATCCTTCACCACCTCACCTTAAGCTGCACACTTCAGCCCTCTCTCTCCCCATTTTTGTGTTTTAATTACCCTCAATCCATGTGATCTTGCATCTTGACCATTGATTCAAAATTCATCTCAAATCCTATTGGTTTGCAAGAGTTACATTGTCTTAATTACCCTTTAAGTTTTCACTTCATATAAAAGCCCAAAATAAGACCTAGCTCACATAGACACTCTCATTTTACCCTAGCACTCTTCTCCTCTCCTTCTCCTCTCTCAAAACCAGAACCCTCCTCCTTCATCTCCTCCCCCATTTTCCAACTTTCATCCACCAAATCACCTAAAACCTACTTCATCTTCACATATCTTCTTCTCTTCACCTTTGATTCCATTTTTACACCAAAAAGGAGCTTGCTTTCTTGAAGTGTGCGTGGTATTGTTGGTGTTCTTGGTTTTGATCTTCATTTTTCTACTCTTTTCTAGTTGATCTTGAGGTAAACATCACATCTCTTGCATTTTTTTAACTATTAGCATGTAAATCTCTCTTCTACTCCTCTATCCTCTCCAAGAGGCTTAGAGGTTCATTTCAAACATTATGTCAAGGACATTGGGAGCCTTGGGTGTTTGAAGTGGACCCTTGGCCTTGAGGAGAGGTTTCTTGTGTTTTCAACCATGTTCTTGCATTTTTTCATACTCATTTTGTCATTTTTGCATAAATAAAATTTTCATGTGATATATGCATTCCTTTGTTCATGTCATAACTTGCAAGTTGAGATTTAGCTTGATTCATGAGGGTGATGATTCGGTTTTAGATCTCTAAGATTTAGACTTGTTGTTGTTTTTTCTCACTTCTTGATTCATGTGAATAAAATGCTTGATGTGTATGATTTGTTTCATGTGTGGATCTTGAATTTAATCATGAAATAACTTGATGATTTGTGCACATGTGGTTTTTGGCCATAGGGTTGTATTTTAGGGTTCATCCTAATGCTTAAAAGTTGTGTTTGATCTTGTGTAGAAATGTGCAAGAATGTTAATGTGTTTTTAACCTTTTACCACTTATTCATTTTTACCTTACCACATCATTCCTTTTCACTTAAAACCCTAAAAACGTTTTACCTTTTACTTTTACCATTTACCCTCACTTAAATAATTCACCACATTCACTCAAGTAAGTTACCATTTCATTAATAATTTACCTTTACTTTTTACCTTTCTTAAATTACAAAAGACCCAAAACATTTTCTAGTTTACATTTATAATTTTTCAACTTTATAAAATCAACCCAAAAATACTTTTTACCACTTTTTCCTAAGACTTTAAAAACACCAAAACATTTCACCATCTCCTAAGAATAAGGTAACTAAATTTTTACCATTTCTTATGACACCCCCTCACACACTTGCACTTAAGTAAAACCTTATTCATTCTTTTGCATACTCTCTTGTTTTAATCTTCATGCCTTTTCATATCTTCATATCTCTTGCATATTCCTTTGCACTCTCACTTGTTAGTACCTCATGCATCCTAACTTGTTTATATTCTTTGCATTCTCACATGTCCATTCATAATTAAATAATCAATATCATGCATCCTCACATGTTCAAATGCTCATACATTCTTATGTACTCATGCATCCTTGTATATACTCATTCTTGCATCCATTCTCAAATGTTCATGCATTTACATGCATTCATGCCTATCTAATCTAGCACATCATGATCATATGCTCATGCATTAATATACTTGTTCAATCATGTATTCAATTAATCATGTATTCATTTGTTCATGGCAACTTGTAGATATTCTTCATGTTTGCTTTGCTTATGCTTTCTTATTGTTGCCTTGGTTTGGATTTGAAAAGATTTGAAATGTTCTACTTCTTTTTCAAATTTGAAATCACTTGTTTTCAAATAAAAAACCCTAAGGCATTTTCCTAAATAAAATCATTAACCATCACTCGAAGCCGTTGCTTGTTTGATCGTTAATGAGGAGTTATTAGTGGTAGTCACTCGAAGCCTTTGCTTGTTTGACTATCATGAAAGCTCCCACACATTAATAAAACAACAAAAACCCAATTCAAATTTCCTAAAAATAATGTGAGTCATTAGTGGTAATTATCACTAAGACTCATCCTTTTCCAAAACAATTTCAAAAAATATAATAAAACGTTGCAACTAGTGATCACTTGAGTAATTGCTCGATTGATTACCGGTTCCAACACTTTTCTTTCAAGTTAGTAATGAACGCCACTCGAAGCCTTTGCTTGTTTGGTGTTCGCGAACACTCGAGTCTTATTTCAAAAACTCCAAAACTCAATCTCCTAAGCCGTTTTCACACGCATAAAAAAACCAAGAACTACGTAGCTTTGATCCCTCAGCCAGTGAAGGTACGTAGGACCGGGTTCATGTCCCGTCAAGCATACCTTTTAAAAAACCCATAAAAAACAAGAACTACGTTGCTTTGATCCCTCAGCCAGTGAGGGTACGTAGGACCGGGTTCCTGTCCCGTCAAGCACGCTTTTCAAAAAAATATCTTTGTTTTGTTCCGCTTTTCAAAGATACCAAAAACATTCTTTTTCCCGTTTTCAATAAAGTGATTTCTCAAAAAGAAAAGAAAATAAATAGAACAATATATTTCAAATCAAACACTTCAAAACCACATCAAATTAATGGTTCCCTTTCGGTAGAAAGGGCGTGTGGGGTGCTAATACCTTCCCCATGCGCAACCGACCCCCGAACCTACATCTCTAAGTTTTCGAAAGACCACCCTCTTTCCAAAAAGGTTTTTTCAATGTTTTCCTAAATAAATATTGGTGGCGGCTCTACTATTTTCAACGTTGTCAAACTGAAAAGTCCCAAACCGGATTTTTCGGGGCGCAACAACGCCGAGGCCGATCAGGTGCGCAACCTGACTGATAGAGACAAGCTGAAGTATCTCAAATGTGGTATCGGCCGGACCATCGCTGCGAAGAGTTTAGCCTAAATCGTTACTCGGATCTGACCACGTTCCTACGAAGGGCCAACGATCATATGGCCTATGAAGAGGCACTGTTCGCTAGAAAGGTCGCCCGTGCGCGACCCAGAGAAGAGCAGGATAGGTCGCTTGAAGAACAAGACAGTCCTCGTGATAGCAGGACGTACTAACAATCTATCAATGAAAGACGATGGCGCTCTTTTTCCCCATCGGGTTTTTTATCGAGGCTCGACCTTTAAAAATCAAGTGTATACTTTACTATTTCATGCAAATGTATGTATGGTGGTCGCTCGTCATGTCCATGGCAGAAGAGCGATCGTAAGGTCACTGCGTTGACTCACATCAAGTGCCACCGGGTTGGCCCAATCGAAGGTCACCGAGCTGACCCTAACGAATGCCACCGAGTTGGCACAAACGAAGAACGTTGACCGACGAACGGTCTAAAATCGAGTGCCATCGAAATGGCCCAAGGGTCAGAAGGACCCACAAACGAGCGTAGTCCCCGAGCGGTCTACAACGAGTGACACCGAATTGGCCTAATCAAGTGCCACCGAGCTGGCCCAATCGAGCGCCACCGAGCTGGCCCAATCGAATGTCACCGCGTTGACCTACGTCAAGTGCCACCGAGTTGGCACAACCTCAGACCATTGAATGACCTAAAGGACAAGCAACGTCCCACAAACTAATAAAGGCCGCCGAGCGACCTACCTCGAGTGCCACCGAGTTGGCACAAGCACAGGCCATCGAATGGCCTAAGGGGCAAGCAATGTCCGAACAATAAACGAAGGTCGCCGAGCCGACCGAATGCCACCGAGTTGGCACCATCAATGTCACCGAATGACTGAGGTCAAGCAATAACCCAATAACGAGCATTGACTGCCGAACACAGCCAGAAGAGACCGGCTACAACTATCGCAATGAGTGGTGGTCCATGCAGGTCACGATCGAGCTGTTTCTGAAACAAAATAGGCAATGTGTGACAACACTTGAACGAATTTGAGCGACCTGAAAATGATCGCACCTCCTAAAACGAGCAAGATCCGAGTAGACTTCGGGGGTCGGCCGAGTTCCGATCAATTGAATCACATCCCGACGGCAGTGGCAACGTCCACATACTCGGCTGTGGCAGCGTCCATACCTCGGCTGTGGCAGTGTCCACATACTCGGCTGTGGCAGCGTCCACATACTCGGCTGTGGCAGCGTCCACACGTCGGCTGTGGTGTGACATCCGGGGCTGACGAGGGCGGGGAATGATCGCCGGTGCCCAAAAAGGTGGCATGGCAAAGAGCGGCTCCTGGCAGCTTCAAAGCGGCGGGCGCGTGAATGAGCGAATACGCCGGAATGAGAGGATCCCGAGGTCATGCGGGGGGACCTATCTGAGTTGAAAGAAGGCTTAAAAGAATTGATTTAGACTACCTATACCAACAATGTGCATCTTCTTTTCGGGAGTCCATCCCATAAGAACTCCATAGTTAAGCGTGCTTGACTTGGAGTAGTAGTGGGATGGGTGACCTTCTGGGAAGTTTTCCGGAAAGCATGCAAGTGAGGACAAAGCATGCTGAAAAGACTCGTGTTGGTTCGTGGGAGCGATCGGCGATTCCGAAGCGATGCAGGATGTTACAAATGGTATCGAGCAGCGAGACCTTTCTCGATGCGGTGTGGTCGAGGGCGAACCAAGCGGAAAGCGGTGGGCATGTGACATCCGGCCGACGAGGGCGGGAATGATCGCGGTGCCCAAAAAGGTGGCATGGCAAAGAGCGGCTCTGGCGACTTCAAAGCGAAGAAGCGCGTGAATGAACCGAATACGCACCGGAATGAGAGGATCCCGAGGCCGCATGCGGTATGGGGTATGCATGATTGAAAGAAGGCTTAAAAGAATTGATTTAGACTACCTATACCAACAATGTGCATCTTCTTTTCGGGAGTCCATCCATAAGAACTCCATAGTTAAGCGTGCTTGACTTGGAGTAGTAGTGAGGATGGGTGACCTTCTCGAAGTTTTTCCCGGAAAGCATGCAAGTGAGGACAAAGCATCTTTGAAAAGACTCGTGTTGGTTCGTGAGGCGATCGGCGATTAGAAGCGATGCGGGATGTTACAAATAGCTCAATTGGTAGTGGGAATGCGTTGGAAATGTACATGAGGTACGAGGTTCGATTCCCACGGAAGGCAAAAACTCTACATGGGGTAGAGGAGTTCTTTGAGTAATAGCGCTGGGGTGGTGGACCCCAGTCGTTACAACAAAAAGCGCTTTTTTTAATATTGTGGTTGACTGGGTCACTCACCAATGAACTCTTCTTTCACCCGTGTAAGTTTGCACTGCGATCAGATCAGACCTATTTCAACGCATTCTCACTACCAATTGAGCTAGCTAGCTCAATTGGTAGTGGGAATGCGTTGGAAATGTACATGAGAGTGCGAGGTTCGATTCCCACGGAAGGCAAAAACTCTACATGGGGTAGAGGAGTTCTTTGAGTAATAGCGCTGGGGTGGTGGACCCAGGCTGTTACATGTGGCAGTGTCCACATACTCGGCTGTGGCAGCGTCCACACCTCGGCTGTGGCAGTGTCCACACCTCGGCAGTGGCAGCGTCCACATGCTCGGTTGTGGCAGCGACCACATGCACTCGGTGGCAGCGTCCACACCACATGAGTGGCAGCGTCCACACCACATGAGTGGCAGCGACCACCTCCCGACTTAGCGTGGTAGGTGCCACCACACCTCATGAGTAGCAGAGACCGATTGCGCAATGCAACCCGGCCGCTTACAACATTACTCGAAACCAACGATCTAAGCCTTAGTCCGCCCTTAAGCGACCTAGGCTTGGGGGGCAACTGTTCTGGGGTGTATCAACAACACCAAGAGGTGCCAACAGAAAGGGACCAGCGGCCCAACACACAGGAAATGGCCCAAACCGGCGAGCCTTGCAGCGCAAACTTCGCTCCCGGCCGTTGCGCATATTTCGGCCGAGATGCTCCATCCCAACAGTATAAATACGCCATTCGCATATGGCTTCAGGTACGCAATTCCTACCCTGTGATACCTTTCCCGTTAGCACACCTCTGACTAGAGCGTCGGAGTGACTTTGCAGGTACCACCCGAGTTGCTCTCAAGACCGGTCCTCATCCCCTCTCAACGACCGGACGAAGGAGCAGCAGGCAACGAACACTTGGTGATCAAGGTACGATCAACTTCCAACTTACAATTGCCTTTTTCTGCATATTTCAAGGTTGAAGGCGTTAATATACGGATCGAGCTAAGAATAGTGTCATTAAGATTTTGTAACATTCCCAAATCAAGGCACGTGAGCAACAAATTGAGAGAAATAAAAGTGCCGTGAATTGTTTGAACCACGGGATCACACTACCCTACCTTGGAGAAAAAGAAAAGCACGCAACCCTAGGCTTCATGCTTACATATAGGAGCTGCAACAATTAGAAAAGGGAGACCTGACGCAAGAGAGGATGGAGGGCCGTAAATTGACGGAAAAACAACAACACAGACGCATACCGGGTGAGGGTGAGGAGTTCGGGTACCGTTTTTGACACCGTGAGAGAGCTCTGGAGTAGAAAAAAGAGATTGAAGACTCAGAATAATAATTCATCTAATTTCCGGGTTATTTTTATCTCTGTAATTCATGACTCTAATTTCTATTTTATTGTTATTAATTACTATGGATACCTAAATCCTCTTCTAGGGTCTTAGGTGAATCTTGCATGATTAGAGACTTTTTTATGTTCTAATTTCTAGTTTGAATTCTTGTTTTTATTTTAATTAATATTATCTTATTGCTTTAATCACATTCTTAGGATTAACTACCCTTTGCATGTTTATAATCAATTAGTTGATCAGCGACAGTACTGCAATTAGTTGGTGGACCTATAGGATAATTGAGGCTATAATTAGGGCATGACCAAACCATAATTTAGTCTTCCAATCATTCAACCTTTTTGCACTTTATGCTTTTCTTGAATTTAAATTCTAGCATGACCAAACTAGGGTTAATTTAGGAAAAAGAATATTAATCGCGAATGACCAAACGGATTAATAGTTTTAGTAAAGGGATTGGTAATTAAATAAAATAAGGGAATTCAGGTAGAGTTAGACATAGAGGAATCGAAGCTTGCAAGTGAAACCGTGACTCTGGGTCTCTCTCCATTGCTTTAATATTGCATTTTAATTATTGTTAATTAGTTCTTTTTATTTTAGTTTCTATAACACTCAACTTTATTGGTTCGTCTAAACAATAGAATATCTTGATTATTTTGGTACTTGTTAATTAATCCCTGTGGAGACGATAATCTTTTATACTACCTCTGCGAAAGAGTACACTTGTTCTAAGTGTGTCTTTGACGCAACAAGTTTTTGGCGCCGTTGCCGGGGATTAATTTAGCAATATTAAACTAAAAAGATTTTTATTGCTTTAGACATTTTTTTATGCTTTAGTTTTAAATCTTGTTTTTTTCTATTTATTTTATTAAAAAAATACAAAAAAAAATTGCTAATACTTTCCCAAGAGATTGTTGCAGTTCACCTGTTTTGCAGATAAAAGTCTAAATCATGGTTAAGACCCATGGAGATTATATTAAGAGAGGCAGAGGCACAAAGAAATTTAGAGAACTCATATTGGTATGTGCCTCAGTGCCAAATTCCAATTTCTCCTCCTCCTTATGACCCTTATTTGGATTATTGTGATGACTACGAGCCACCTCCTTATTCCTCCCACTGGGATACTTATGAGCCACTACAAGTGCAGAGGCAAGAAGAGGAAAAGTCAGATGCCAATGAGGTCTTGCCCAAACCAATGGAGCAAATAATTGAAAGATTTGACAGATTTGAGAATAAAATAGATAATCGGTTGTCAAAAATTAGTGATATGATAGCACTAGCAACTCAGTTGGCTCAAGAACTCAGTTTTCACAAACTAAGTGTACCCCGACCGTGGAAATTGAGCAATACCGTGTCTTTGAGAGAAGAATTGATAATAGAATTGATACCTTGGGTGATATAATTGATACTTGGGGGGATAGAATTGATACCATGACAAACCAAATCTCAAGTATCATTGCTTTGTTATCTCAAGAGGCCCAACAAACTTCTTATTCACAAACTGAGCAAAACAAAGATAATATTCTTAGTAGTGATGAAGTGTTCTCCGGAGAAGATAATCTAGAGGAAGAAGCTCTCGAGAAAGATGAAGAGACTCTCTTTGAGGAGTCAAATCAAAATAATAGATCCTATCGAAGAGAGTCAAATTGAGATAATGATTCCATTGATGAGAGCGGTTATAAGGAGAATGAGAAAGATCAATGTGATTCCGATTTGGAGAAAGAGGAGAAACCCCAAATTTACGGCCAAATTGTCTTAACCATTGGTGATGCTATAATTGAGGTTAATAAGGGGAAAGTAACTTTAAGGAGTGGTAAAGAAGATGATGTTATTAAAGCTTTAAATTTCAATGAAAATTTATTTTCTTTAACTTCTCTTTATTTTGATGATGTGGTTGAAACTAATATTTTTTGTGATCTAAAGATGCAGGACCTTTTGAAAAAAGTTCTTATTATGCAGGATCCTAGTTTAGTGGTGGATGGAGATACAGTAAAAATATCACCATCATTTGAAGTTCATCCACCACGTAGAAAAAGAAAGAACAATGTGAACCACATGGTAAGAAAGCTAAAAAGGTGCACCGCGTTAGATGTAAAATTTGCTCTTGGAGAGCCACCTGATTGAGCACCAACTATTGTCAGTCTCGACGTTAAACAAGCGCTTCGCAGGAGGCAACCTGTGTTTTATTTTCAGTTATTTTTGTTTTATTTTTGTTTTCTTTTATTTTTAGGAACAAGCTCCAACTACAAGCTCTCTCAGGGAAGTCACTTTTACTCTCTCTCATTTATTTTTGTGTCAATCAGATATTTTGCATTGAGAACCATGCTTCATGCTAGTGTGGGGGAGGATATTATATATTGTCACTTGGTCTCTATTAATTCACATACCCACTATATATGTTGATAGCATTTTTTCTGGCTTGTTTTGCATGAATTATGCTTATATTGGAAAAAATAGAGATTATGTCTTTAGGGGATCCCATAATTAATTCACTTGACAGACTTGTGCTTGATTGTAACTGTGAGGATGTCCTTAGGAAGCTGATAATTAGCATTTGTCTCTATTGAGTACTTTTTGTGAACTAGCTTCTAAATGTGAGATCTGAGCCTTCATAAGGGGATTGCTACTAAATCATAAATTTTTACCCCTTTTTTCTTTCTATGAGTGTGTTTCCCAATTTGCTACATTCTAGGTATTTTTCTGGCCTCAGAGTTGTTTGTTGAATTTACCCATTAGTTGCCCCCCTTGAGCCTAATTGTTATATTTTTTTTCTTTGATACCCAGATATAATTTTTTTTTTGTGGTAACAATTTGGAATTAAATGTGGAGCAACTATTGAAAATTACAATTACGTCCTATATTTTAGTTGTCTATATTGTCAGGATTGGAATTTCGTCCTATACTTTAGTTGTCTATCTTGTTAGGATGAAGAAAACAAAAGGAGTGAATCATGTGCTTACAAGAATACTTTCTTACAAAGGAAAAAAAATAGAAGTTGTCATGTACTTACATTTTCCTCCTAAGAAAAAAATAATAGAAAGAGAATTTGAAAAAGAAAAAAAGAAAAGCAAGAAGGAGGAAAAGACACATCAAAAGAATGAAATAGCCAAAGGGCAAATCCAAATCAAAAATTGAAAATGCCTACTCAAGAGAAAAGGCAAATCAAAGAGAGCAACCCCAATAGAAGAAGATCGAAGAATCAAAGTGAAATTAATTTGGAATTTGGACAAGATTTGTAAAATAGATAAGAGCTCCATATTTGGTTTCAAAGGTTACTATTTGTTTCTTGTTTTTAGCCCTTTGATTATGCCTTTCTTCTTATTTCCTACCTTGCTTGACTCAACCTTGGCCCCATTACAACCCATGAAACCCCATCTTTTGCATGCATGTAATCTATTTAGTGGAGATTTGGTCAAATTACAAGCTTATGGTAATGTGCATTTTGTGGAAACTTGAGTGTATATTTTCCCTTCTCCTTAAACACTTAGAGAGATTGTGAGCGAGTGCCTTTGTTTACAGAAATGTATTCTTCAGGGACATGAGCCTCTAATTGGGCAACCTTTTCACATCTCATATGTGCTATATTGTCTATTGTCTATCATTGAGCTTTTAATTTTGGATTCCTTATTTGGCTATCTCTATTACTTATTTGAAAAAAATTTATTTAGCTAGGAAATTTGCTTGAGTACAAGCAAAAGTTAAGTGTGAGGGAGTTGATAAACTCTAATTTATTGCATTTTTAAAGATAATTTTGAATCATTATTAAAGCATTTATTATCATGTAAATAAATAAGTGACTTATTTTGCTATTTATTTTACAGACACGAAGGAAAGATAAAAATAATGAAAAGCCAATTTAAAATCACTCAAAACTCAAGATAATATGTTATATATACATATTTGAGGTTGAAATAAAAGAGAAAGAAAGAGAAAGTTAACCTTCAATTGGCTTGGATGCAGCCCAAAATACAAGTGGCCCACGGCCTAATTGAGGAAGAAGCATGCATCATTATCCATCAGCAGCACATGAGTTGAAGGGAAAGCACACAACAATTGAAATCAAGGCACGTGAGCAACAAATTGAGAGAAATAAAAGTGCCGTGAATTGTTTGAACCACGGGATCACACTACCCTACCTTGGAGAAAAAGAAAAGCACGCAACCCTAGGAGGCTTCATGCTTACATATAGGAGCTGCAACAATTAGAAAAGGGAGACCTGACGCAAGAGAGGATGGAGGGCCGTAAATTGACGGAAAAACAACAACACAGACGCATACCGGGTGAGTGTGAGGAGTTCAATGCTGCTGACATAGTGAGAGAGGCTGCGGAGTAGAAAAAAGAGATTGAAGACTGAGAATAATAATTCATCTAATTTTAGAGTTATTTTTATCTCTCTGTAATTCATGATTTCTAATTTCTATTTTATTGTTATTAATTACTATGGATACCTAAATCCTCTTCTAGGGTCTTAGGTGAATCTTGCATGATTAGAGACTTTTTTATGTTCTAATTTCTAGTTTGAATTCCTGTTTTTATTTTAATTAATATTATCCTATTGCTTTAATCACATTCTTAGGATTAACTACCCTTTGCATGTTTATAATCAATTAGTTGATCAGCGACAGTACTGCAATTAGTTGGTGGACCTATAGGATAATTGAGGCTATAATTAGGGCATGACCAAACCATAATTTATTCTTCCAATCATTCAACCTTTTTGCACTTTATGCTTTTCTTGAATTTAAATTCTAGCATGACCAAACTAGGGTTAATTTAGGAAAAAGAATATTAATCGCGAATGACCAAACGGATTAATAGTTTTAGTAAAGGGATTGGTAATTAAATAAAATAAGGGAATTCAGGTAGAGTTAGACATAGAGGAATCGAAGCTTGCAAGTGAAACCGTGACTCTGGGTCTCTCTCCATTGCTTTAATATTGCATTTTAATTATTGTTAATTAGTTCTTTTTATTTTAGTTTCTATAACACTCAACTTTATTGGTTCGTCTAAACAATAGAATATCTTGATTAGTTTGGTACTTGTTAATTAATCCCTGTGGAGACGATAATCTTTTATACTACCTCTGCGAAAGAGTACACTTGCTCTAAGTGTGTCTTTGATGCAACAATAGGAGACGGCCCAATGTGGGTATGATATTTAATTATATTAATTATGGGTGACGACCCAAGAGGATAGTACACTAGGGAGAGGGAAGTCATGAGCCCTCGAGCTAGGCCCATATGAGGATGTTCACTGTGAGTGGATTGGGTTCACCGCAAACCGAAGAAAAGAAAAATGGTTTAAGGTGTTGTACTAGATTAATAAAGAGGATAGTGCATAGCCATCAAGAATTGGGCTATGAACTATAGATAAGTAATTTAAGTTGTACATAGTCATCAAGAATTTGACTATGAACTCTATTGTAATTCATGGTTTAAGGTGTTGTACTAGATTAATAAAGAGGATAGTCATAACCATCAAGAATTGGGTTGTGAACTATAGTTATCATTTAAATTATACATAGCCATCAAGAATTGAATTATGAACTCTAATGTAATTTATTTATCGGATTACCAGTGATTGATTGTGTATTGTAATTAATATTGAATTACTAATAAATGGGCGTACTTAGGTTGGAAGGAAACTCTCAATGCTATTGACCAATTCGACAAGAAATTGGGTGCGTCAAGGCGTACTTAGGTTGAGAGGAAACTTCCAATGCTATTGACCAATTCGGCGAGGGATTGGGTGCGTCATAAATAATCTTTTTGAAAGGATAAATGTTTATAAATGGACC
This sequence comes from Oxytropis ochrocephala, assembly GCA_020916435.1. Taxonomy (NCBI): domain Eukaryota; kingdom Viridiplantae; phylum Streptophyta; class Magnoliopsida; order Fabales; family Fabaceae; genus Oxytropis; species Oxytropis ochrocephala. The sequence continues at coordinate 44,588,999 of CM037091.1, forward strand.
GAGTGATAGGTAAGGGGTCACGGTAAGACTCACTGAGATATGTTATCTCACCCTATCATATGTTGTTGTTTTATAGAGAAACAGGGAACGAGGAAAGTGTAAAGGCATGGTTAGGTGACATGAACGAGGAAAAGATCAAAGATTTAGTTCTTCCATTCTTACTTATGTGTCTCCCTTGTTTCCTTTGTACACGATTAATAACTTGAATTGTATTGAGTTGTTTATCGTTTCCGCTTTTCTTGTAAGGATATTGAGCACTAGGAGTTTATCTCTTGAGGTTAGGAACCGTACCCAGTTTACTGTTGTATATACAGGTTATGATTTGGAGATATTTTATAATATCGAAAAAATCTAATTGTGTTCAATATATAAACAGGAATTTTAATCTCTGATGTATGCTAAACGGTGCACTTTAGTATTTCTACTAGATAGAAATATGAAGGTGTTACATCAACCCTTTAAATAGATCTCAGTACCTCGGGGGATTAGTCTCCGCAATTGCCCACACAGAGGATACCTCGGTTTAACCAAAAAATAAAATTAATAGGATGTGGAGTTAATTTCTATAGAGATAATTTGTATTATTTTGCATTTAAAGAAGTAGAAAGTGACTCACATTATTATATTAGTACTATTTTTATGTTTTAAAATCGAAGACAATTATATAAAAAGGATAGTGTCTTAGAAGAGTTACATCTACATGATTTTTAATGAGCAAAGATACTTTACAATGAAAAACATGAATAAATTATGAGTGAAAATTTTCAAAACAAATAATGGATGTTCGATTTTATAGAAGTAACATAAAAATTTTAGACTTTTTGTCATAACTGTAGCGACCGAAAAATCCAAGAATGGATTCTTCGAAGTTCGAAAGGAAGCCGCCACCAAATTTTAGTTTAATGGCAAATTCGGAAAATCCCTCTTTGTTTTGGACAAAGCATTGTTAGGGTTTGGGAGTCGTTATGTGTGGGGAAGGTATTAGCACCCCACGACATCCATTGTCTAAGTACTTAAGATTTATTTAATAATTACCCTTTTATTTATAGAGTAAAAGACTTGTTTGAAATTTTAGTTTTTAGTGCTTGACAAGAGTTGAATCTTGCTCCTACGTACCTCCGGATGCAATGGAGGAATCAAAGCTACGTAGTTCTTCCTGAACAAGGTTTGTGGGTTGGTGTTTTTTAGTGTAGGGATCCTAGGATTCCTTGAACTATACAACTCACTAATTCCTAGGACGCTGACTAACCCGATTGTACAACCGACTTAGTCCCCTACTTTTTAAAATGATTTTTGAGTTTTTTGAAAGAAATTGGTTTGGTGTGAGGTGGGTTAGTTTTAGAATAGGTATTCTAGAACTCCTGAACTGTACAGCTCATTAGCTCTGGAACGCTGACTAATCCGGTTGTACAACCGACTTGGTCCCCTATTTATGGAAAAAATGACTAACCTAGTTGTACAACCGACTTAGCCGTTTATTTATGGAAAATGGTTTATTTATATTTTATTAAGTTTCTTTAGGATTACTGAACTGTACAGCTCATTGGTCCTAAAATAATGACTAACCCGGTTGTACAACCGACTTAGCCATTTATTTGATTTCGAGAGAAAAATTGTTTATGTTTGTGTTAGAAAAGAATTAAAAAGAAAGAAACAGGGGGTGAAATTGTAAATTGAGGTTTTATTAGTCGCAGGGGGTTGTGTAATTAATAGGAGGTGTAAAGAGAAAGCTCAGTTCGCATAGGAGAGCCCAGTATGCGAAACTGGGCTTAAGTGGGGGGAGGTGTGCGCGTAAATAAGGGGGTGAGAATAGCGTTCTGAACAAAAAAATAATAAAAAAATAGAGAGATACTATCCAGGCCCAAAACCAAAGAAACCTAAACCTAACATTCATTCCTCCCATTTCTTCCAGCTGCTGCGCCGCGCAGCCTTGAGAGAGAGAAGGGCGAAGTTTCCGGCGAAACTTCAGGGGAGAGAGAGAGAGAGAGAAAATCCGGCGACGTTTTTGGCGAGAAAGGTGGCGGAGATCGCGCCTGAAGAAAAAGAAAATCACAGATCCCGTTTTATCTCTCCTTCCATTTTCGGTTGGCACTCTTCTCCTTCCACCCTCGTTCGGTTCTGTTCCTAGTTTCTATGGTGGTGCTGTGGTTCGGTTTTGGATGGTTTTTGCAGCTGCTGGTTCGTTTTGGGGGGACCTCGTCGGAGCTCTTGCCGGAGAAGATGACCGGAGCTCCGACGAGCCCACCAAGGTCAGTTTCTTTGCCTTATTTCGTTCTTCTTTATGTTTGGGCTCTATTTATTTGTTTTGTTTTATTTTACCACTTATGTTCATGTGCTGGGATTTCTATGTTTACATGCTTGCTGTTTAAATTTTTTTACTCATAATAAAAGGAGTCTATTCTTGATTCAAAAAACAAATAACAAACAGAAACAAAGTTTTTAAGCACAACCTAATTCACTCACATGGAACGAAAAAAGCTTGATCTGATTGTTAGACTAATCTAGAGAGTCCTTTATTATCATCCCTCTTTTTTAGAAACCTGATTTATTTTTGAGCTAATCAAGTTTTATGTTGCATGAAAGACCACCTATCTAATCTGAATATAGGCTTAAAAAAAAACGATGACTCTGTACGAAGCTTTACTCCACACGCTTCGTAGGCTCTTAATCGTTGTTGTATATGGTCGATTGCAACTACCATCGTAGGATCGCTTGATTGCTCATCGCTTTTCTCTTTAACAACAGAACTTGTAATCAGTATTTAGTGGATTAGGGTTTCGATGTGAAACTCTAATCTTATTTTTGGGTGATTTTAGCAGTAGTTTTCTGCCTTGATTTCTGTGTCTTTTACTGTGGACTGACTGCTTATTTATATTAAAAACTTAGGGTTAGCATTTAATTGGTTTTGGTGATTTGGTGGGCTTTTGCAAGTTACGATAACGTGGGCATCTTTGGCAGTCTAGGAGAACAAAACGGACCCACAAAGATTCGATGATCTTTGCTCCTATTTTCTATTTTTTTGCTTTTTTCGGATTTGTATTTTTTTTTTGTTTTTTATTATTGTTTTTTTTTTTGTATTTTAGAGATTGGGACATTTTGGACACTCCTAAATTGTAATAAAAATTAAATTAGCCTTTTATACACTTTTGGACTATACATTAATCAAAATAAATTAAACGACTAAAACAATAAAAAAGGACGGACAAAATTGGGGTATAACAGCTGCCCCTCTTTATTTATATTTTACTAGAAAATGTGAGGTGTATTCAAATTTTTCGTAGTAGAAATAGAAATAAAGATAGAATAGACGTCAATTTTGTTCGTTTAGAGGGGAAATAGAGGGTTTAAGAATATACAGGGAGCGGTTGACACTTGGCACATTAACCGAGAACAAAATGAAGGACCATCGTGGTCTGAAGGCTTCCTAGGCCTTAATAGAGGACCATCGTGGTCTGAAGGAGCGCTACTAGCTACGGTACTAGTAAAACGATCTGAGGGGCCTTTAGATTCGAGCGGCCAGGGGTCAAGATTAGATCCAGAAATGATATGTTGACCAATGATATGTTGACCAATAGAGGACGTTCACCATGTCTTAGGCTGACACATCTAGTCTGAAGGACCACACGGGGTCTGGAAGGTCCGTCGGGCTCGACTACGACGTTTGCGACCTGGGCCACTTAGGGCACTGAAGGAGCGTAGTACTCTGAAGGACCACTCGGGGTCTGAAGGATCAACCTGGTGATCTGTGATATGATATGAGATCAACGCCTAAAGCGCTGCTATTAGAGGAACAAAATATGGGGATAGCGTGTCAATCTGAACACTTAGTAAGTGCATTCAAAAATGAAAGGTAATCTCCACTTGGCGTATTTAATAATGCAATGAAATTGGTATGCTTGTATGTGATGTATGCACATGTAATGATTGACATTTGGTGGGATGATGAATGAGATGCGGGATGACACCTTTCTTTTGATTCTTTTCGTCATTCTCTTTTTTTGACATCCCCCCTTTTTTTTGACTGGTTTCATCAACTCGTGGAACTTCCAGTGTGAAAGATGAAGCCTTCTTGTGTATTTGTATTTGTTATACCCCAATTTTGTCCGTCTTCCTTTTTTTTTTTTTTTGTTGTTTTAGTTGTTTAATTTATTAATATATAGTCCAAAAGTGTAGAAAAAAAGCTAATTTAATTTTTATTACAATTTATGAGTGTCCAAAATGTTCCAATCTCTAAAATACAAAAAAATAGAAAATACAAAAAATAAAAAACGAAAATTAAATAAAAGGAGTAGCGTCAGTAATCTCTGGGGGTCTGTTCTTGCTCTCCAAGACTGCTCAGCAGATCTGCAAAAGCCCAGTCAAACAACAATTAATGCTAAAACCTAATTTCTACCTATAAATAAATGGTTAGCCTAGGGTCTAAAAGACACAGAAACCAAGGCGGAGAACTACTGCTAAAATCACCCAAAAAAATAGGATTAGAGTTTCACATCGAAACCCTAATCCACTAGAAACGATTCTGAAGTTTTAGTTGTTAAGGAGAAAAAGCAGTAGCAGTCAAGGAGTCACACAGTGGTAGTTGCAGTCAGTCATATACAACAACAGTCAGTCAAGAGCTCAAAAGAAGATCAGAAGCTGGAAAGGAGGTTAGTGATGGTATTTTCACGTTTTCTACTATAGACTTGTTTATTTTGTGAATCAATGATTGCATGCCCTGTCCAGATGAATACAACAAGCACAAAAATAAGTTGCAACAAATTTTCATAAACACAGCACCCTGGTAAATACATGTTGTTGCAACCAATTACAATTACAATTCAAAAAGCAATAGAATCAATGATATAGAAAATAGATGTTGTTTCATCGCCGGTGACCCTCCGGTCACCTTCTCCGATGAGAACTCCGGCCAGCCCACCATTAAACCGGAACAACAACCACCAAAACTCATCAACGCCACAGCTTCACCCCTAATAAGAAAAATAATTGATTAGCAGCGTGTTTGTAACAAGGAAAACGACGAGAAACCCAGAGAAAAGAAGAACGAACGAACCTCACCCAAAGCTCCGGCTGGCGTGGACGCCATGGCCGGCGCAATCCTCTCCCTCATCGCGAAGCCTCTCCTCCACCTATAACGCCCCAAAAATAATCGGTTAATTATTTAACTAATTAGAGGGAATTAGCTTGCGGAGAAATATTAGAAATAATAATATGGTATCTAGTTAGATCTAGGGAGTGGTGTTGACCAATAATTAGGTGGTGAATGTATTTGAAGGGGAGTGTTTATATAATAAGGAGTGGTGGGTGTAATTTAATTGAAGGGGGTGATATTGGTAACTCCGGAGTGGTGAAGAATGGCCCAAGAAGCCCAAGCCCGATAGCTTAAGCTCCTTAGGCGCTAAGGGGTTAGGGTTTGCGCCCCGTTGTGCAAGAAGAGAGAAAGAAATCAGAATTTAGAGAGAGTGAGAAGTAGGGAGAGCTGCGCAAAAGGAGAGGAAGGAAGGGGAATCTTCTCAAGTTTTCGGTAGGTAAGAGTTCGTAATCCTTTTATGCCGTTTTTCTTCCTTTTCCTAGCGTTGTAGCCTTCAATTCCTAACCTCCATTGTATTGATTCCTCGTTGATCAAGAAGTGAGTGAGATTACGGGTTCGAAGGAGGAAGGAGACGTTTCATTCGTGGTGTTGCTGAGTTCTTGCACGTGATTCTCTTAACCATCGCTTTCCGGAACATCGAAGAATTCAAGGTAAGGGTGAGCGTTTCGGTTTAACGTGATTGGGTATATGATGGGTTTTGGGGTTTTGATGTTGTTTTAATAACTTGTGAGGTTGTTTTGATGAATTCGATGTGATTGATAAATGTTGATGATGTCTTGATGAAATTGATGATTAATTGATGAATTCGGTGATTCTTGATGAATGTTTGGAGGTTGCGTGATGAGTTTATGGTGATTCCCTTGGGGTATTTTGATGTGTCTATTGATGAATCTTATAATGAATATCTTGATGAACAAAATCATGTTTTGAAATCTGAAATTGAAATTGAGCTGGGAAAAATATCGAAAATTACGAGTTTTCTGCGTTTTGTATTTATTTTACCGCTTGGCGCCTCAGTCGCGCTCGGGTGGCGCCTCAAGCGAAAGAGTGATGCGCTGAGGGCTGATGTTTCTGTCCTCTGGCGCCTCGGCGGCGCCTCACTCGCGCCCGGAGCGCGAGTCAACTGTTCTCACTGTTTTGCACTGTTTTTCACTGTTGTCTGTACGTTTTTGTAAATTGAATATCTTTTGAACCGGGAACCCGATTGAGGTGTTCTAAGATGCGTTGGAAAGCTTATTCAGAGGCCTAACTGAATATTCTACTTTTAAGGCAAAATAAACTGTTTTGTGGTAATTGATATAAGAATGAAATGTTATACTATTAGTGTGCTAATTGACTATGGCTAAATTGTGGTTTACCACTAAGGTCAGAATTTCTTTCACTGGTGTATTTACAAGGGCATCACTGAGAGCCTTGCAAAGGTGGCCAATGCCTGTTGCAAGTAGTATCAGTTACCTGAGTAATCCCATAGTCAATCAGTTCACTATTTTATAACACACTAAACCAAAAGATAACCGAAAAATATATATACCTTAAATGATGTTGGTGTGTATGGTTTGACGAGTTGCGGTAAATGTTCCCTATGAGTATAATTAGGATGGTGTTGTAGTATGATTTGTGTGAAAGGTGATGAGTTCACTCTACGAGTGATTATGATGTTGTGATATGACTTGTGATGTTTTGTGAAGAATATACTCTATGAGTATAGTTTTAATAATCTTTGTTGTGTGATTGTGATGACTTGCGCGAATACACTCTATGAGTGTTTTATGATGATGATGGTGAGTGCTCGGTGAGTATTTTGGTGAAATGCACATGTGTATATAGAATCTCATGGCATGTGCATAAATGTGAAGAATAGGCCTCTTGCGAAGAATAGGCTTGGCCTCCAATGAAGAAGAATAAACCCGGCCTCTTAATTGTGATGAATATGGTACCATCATGCATTATGCCACAGTGGGGTTGCACTTTCATACATAATTATAAGCGTGAATGGTCTTTGTTTGTGATTGGAGCTGTTGTTGTGTGACCATGAATGGGTGATGTTGATGATGCTATGTGATTGCCTGCTCTCATTTCTCTATTATGTATCTGATCATGTTTTATTGAAATTCTCACCCCTTCTGCTTGGAATGTTGCTCTATTGTGGCAACTGCGCAGTAATCGCGAGTGAAGGTCTATTTGCCTTCTTGTTAGTTGTCGGGAAGTCTGTTTGTGTGTTTCTCTCGATACCTTAGCACCTAGGGGGCGTATTGTTGGGATTTGATGTTATATTACTTAATTGTATGAGGTTTATTTGAGGATTATGAGACGTGTTTGAGTGGACTAGTGAGTCAATATTTATTTCCGCTGTGATGAAATGATTTTGAAGTTTTAACTTTAAGATGTATGCGTTGTTGCACGAACTTAATGGTGCATACGATGAGTTTATTTTAATGAAGACGTAACATTTCTTTCTACTACTTAAATAATATTTTGAAAACAGTAGAATACTCTGATAATGACGTTGGAAATTAAGGGGTAGGAAGGGGTGTTACATTAGTGGTATCAGAGCAGTTCGGTCTGTCCGGCCAAGTTGTCTAGTATCGAGTCTAGTTATCTCTCGAGTCTTGGTACTCGTTATAACCATTGTCTGTGTAGTAAGTGATGTTTCTGCAGATGTAGGGCAAACCGAGTACTGCTGAATGGTAAGTGAATAAGTGGGGGAGATACCCCGCTGATAATGCGTGTTGTATTGTGTTTCCAATGTGTGAACTCTGTGTCTTCTGTTTTTGAATTCCCTGACGGTTTGGAAAATGCTTGGTTTGCGAAAGATGCGTTAGTTACTTCTTTTGAAACCGAAGGAAAATATTTTTGCCGCTCTAGGCTTCAATGTTCTTATAAATAATTATTACATGATTTTAAGAGTTGAGGACACCTTTCATTTACGAAACTCATTTCCAAAAAGTAAATTGTTGATTGTGTTGGAAAACAACTTTTACTCATTTTTCGCACTTCTACTTATAAATATTTTTGAAGTAGAGATGTCGCATTTATTGATATGTAGATTGTGTGATTGTTATTTGACTTAAATTTGGTCCATGACCTTTGTTGTTGTTGTTGTTGATGGGTCAATGTGACCAAAGCGTGGTTGTTGTTGTTATTGGGTCAATGTACCAAAGCGTTGTTGTTGTTGTTGTTGGGTCAATGTGACCAACGTGTCGTGTTGTTGTTGTCGGGTTGACGAATAATGTATTTGTGAGTTAAATAACTGTGCATTAAATGATGAAATTGCGGTGTTTAGTGTAGAGATGAACTATGAACATATGTTGCCTACAAGTTGTTTGATAGTATTACCTTATGAGTTTTGAAGGTGAAATTACTATGCTTAAGTAGTATATGATGTTGAAAGTGGTATTTTGGTGGTTGGGTGAATTTGGGGTGTCGGGATGATTTGATTAGATTGTAGTCAAAGTGTTGCATGTAAAGTGTTGATAAAATGCATAAGTGAAGTTTAGAGTGCATGTAGGTGTTTGACCAAATATCAAAATGTTGATTGGATGCCCAAGTGTTGTTTGATGACATGAATTGTTAAATTTGAGTGTTGTTTGAGATTATCGTTTCGTGACGAAACATGATGAATTTTACTTGTTTACGGTTTTGTGCATTTCGACAAACCTTTGTTTCGGTTTTTCTAAAGCTGGATTTAATCGCTTTGTTTGGTTGATAAAAAAAATTATGTGGGTGATTGTTTTGAAAAATGGATTTAACTCCAATTGGTCGTTTTGCCATAGAAACTACACTTGGTTTCATAAATTTTCAATAAGAGACGAGAAAGAAAATTCGGTTGCAAGTTGAGTAAGAAGTTCTGTCCAAGTTTGGTACCTAAGTGCGGTATTTTAAAAAAAAAAAAAAAAAAAAAACTGTACCAATTGGCTACTTATTTTGAAAAATAAAAATCATAGATAGAAACTACACTCAGAGAGCTTTCCAACAAGTATTTATTTGTCGAAATTCGATGTCGTTTACTATTTTAATTAATTCGTCAAAGTAGACGCATAGTTGCAGAATTTTCTGCAACCGAGTTTATGAAGATTTGCAAAAACGTTTTGAACTCGGATCTTCATATGTTGTGGATTTGTAATTTAAAAACGAAGTGATTTTTGAGGTTGCTTGTGAACCTTTAACAAACAATGTTATGGTTGGGTATTAATGTGAGTATTAAATTTATTTTCAACAAATGAGTACTCACCTTGTTGTCGTATGTTCTCCTATGTGTTTACTTATGTGGCTAAATTAAACTCTAGTCTCGCATGAACTTGTTATGTGGTTGATTTAGCATTATCACTTTGACTATATGAATGGGTGAAAGTATAGCATGAAGTATAATATGAATTTTTACTGTAACATGTTCTTGATTACGTTTTAATGTTGTATGCTAAATGCCTTGTAGATTAATCTTCTACTTGTGTTAAGATGCTTCATTGTCTTGACCATTAAGAGTGATCCTTTGTAGGGGGTACCCGGTGACCCCGATTTGTGTTTATGTGTTGTGTGTTATGTGTTAGGTATTATGTGAGAACCATTGTAGTAGCAAAGGAGTAAATGTAAATGATGAGTTCTTTATAGTAAATTGAGTAAATGCATGTTTTGATGATGACGTAATTGAATATGATTAAGATTGATTGATGATTTGTTTAAGTGTGCTAGGACAATGAAAATATTTTGCTCACAAAACTTATTGTGTATGATCATGAGGATAGTTTAATGATACGGATTGATGAATTGATTTTATACCTGACAGTATGTGGTTATACATGATTAGTTGAACTCGTGGGGTTGATGTGCTGGCTTGTTCCTTTCTAACTAACTAGTGGATGTGATGAAAAGTTGTGTCGTTAATTGTTCAGATAGGTATGGTTAAAAGAGTTTTAACGATGTCAAAAGAGTGGGAGTCGTGACGACGCCTTCGCACTCTAGACCGCGTTAAAAGCCTTTTAGCGTAGTAGGTGTAAATCGGAAGGATTGTAGTTTTGTGACCTCAATTAATTGGTGGCATGAGTAGGAGGGACTGATCACCCCAATAACTCATCCCCAATGAAAGAGGCGACAATAACTCATGGTATTATAAATTTTGGATATATGTGTTAATTTTGATTTGGGTAATTAAGTGGTGTGCTCACACTTGACTTCATGTTAATTATTACATGTGTATATATAAGTGTTCTCAATACGTGATGTTGTGAAAAATGCTTGATTTTGAAGTCACGTGTAGTACTACAAATTTGTTATTCATTTTAGAACTTGTGGGTCGTATAAGCGATTATGTATTTTTCTATGTGTGGTCCTTGAGAATAGAAGGTTAATTAAATCTTGTTTTAAATTTCGTGCCTTTATTGAGTTGTGGGTAGTAGTTGTGTTTGGATTGAAAGTAGATAGTTATGTGGTATGAGGATTGAATCAATACCTTAAGTTGAGACTCATGAGGAATAATAAGACCATACATTATAAGAACTTTTGGGAATGTGTCCTTATGGAATTTGATATGAGTTTGATGATGTTTGAGTAGTTGAGTAGGACTTTGATAACCTCTGATTAGAACATCTAAGTGGAAGTAAAGATGTAAAGAAAAGTGTTTAGTATGCTACTAAGTATATGATGGATTAAGGGCAATGATGGTTGGAGTTGACAAGAAGATTTGGTATTAGTTTCGTGAGTTTGGTGTGAATTTTCGAGGACGAAAATAATCTAAGTGGGGGAGAGTTGTAACGCCCCAAAAATAATCGGTTAATTATTTAACTAATTAGAGGGAATTAGCTTGCGGAGAAATATTAGAAATAATAATATGGTATCTAGTTAGATCTAGGGAGTGGTGTTGACCAATAATTAGGTGGTGAATGTATTCAAAGGGAGTGTTTATATAATAAGGAGTGGTGGGTGTAATTTAATTGAAGGGGGTGATATTGGTAACTCCGGAGTGGTGAAGAATGGCCCAAGAAGCCCAAGCCCGATAGCTTAAGCTCCTTAGGCGCTAAGGGGTTAGGGTTTGCGCCCCATTGTGCAAGAAGAGAAAGAAATCAGAATTTAGAGAGAGAGAGTAGGAGGAGAGCTGCGCAAAAGGAGAGGAAGGAAGGGAATCTTCTCAAGTTTTGGTAGGTAAGAGTTCGTAATCCTTTTATGCCGTTTTTCTTCCTTTTCCTAGCGTTGTAGCCTTCAATTCCTAACCTCCATTGTATTGATTCCTCGTTGATCAAGAAGTGAGTGAGATTACGGGTTCGAAGGAGGAAGGAGACGTTTCATTCGTGGTGTTCTTTGAGTTCTTGCACGTGATTCTCTTAACCATCGCTTTCCGGAACATCGAAAAATTCAAGGTAAGGGTGAGCGTTTCGGTTTAACGTGATTGGGTATATGATGGGTTTTGGGGTTTTGATGTTGTTTTAATAACTTGTGAGGTTGTTTTGATGAATTCGATGTGATTGATAAATGTTGATGATGTCTTGATGAAATTGATGATTAATTGATGAATTCGGTGGTTCTTGATGAATGTTTGGAGGTTGCGTGATGAGTTTCTGGTGATTCCCTTGGGGTATTTTGATGTGTCTATTGATGAATCTTATAATGAATATCTTGATGAACAAAATCATGTTTTGAAATCTGAAATTGAGCTGGGAAAAATATCGAAAATTCCGAGTTTTCTGCGTTTTGAGTCATTTTTTACGCCACTTTGGCGCCTCGGTCGCGCTCGGGTGGCGCCTCAAGCGAAAGAGTGATGCGCTGAGGGCTGATGTTTCTGTCCTCTGGCGCCTCGGCGGCGCCTCACTCGCGCGCCGGGCGCGAGTCACTATTCTCTTTGTTTTGCTCGCTTTTTCTTTGTTGTGCATGACGTTTTTGTAAATTGAATATCTTTGAAGCGGGAACCCGGTTGAGGTGTTCTAAGATGCGTTGGAAAGCTTATTCAGAGGCCTAACTGAATATTCTACTTTTAAGTCAAAATAAACTGTTTTGTGGTAATTGATATAAGAATGAAATGTTATACTATTAGTGTGCTAATTGACTATGGCTAAATTGTGGTTTACCACTAAGGTCAGAATTTCTTTCACTGGTGTATTTACAAGGGCATCACTGAGATCCTTGCAAAGGTGGCCAATGCCTGTTGCAAGTAGTATCAGTTACCTGAGTAATCCCATAGTCAATCAGTTCACTATTTTATAACACACTAAACCAAAAGATAACCGAAAAATATATATACCTTAAATGATGTTGGTGTGTATGGTTTGACGAGTTGCGGTAAATGTTCCCTATGAGTATAATTAGGATGGTGTTGTAGTATGATTTGTGTGAAAGGTGATGAGTTCACTCTACGAGTGATTATGATGTTGTGATATGACTTGTGATGTTTTGTGAAGAATATACTCTATGAGTATAGTTTTAATAATGCTGTTGTGTGATTGTGATGACTTGCGACAAATACACTCTATGAGTGTTTTATGATGATGATGGTGAGTGCTCCAGGTGAGTATTTTGGTGAAATGCACATGTGTATATAGAATCTCATGGCATGTGCATAAATGTGAAGAATAGGCTTCGGCCTCTTGCGAAGAATAGGCTTCGGCCTCCAGCGAAGAATAGGCTTGGCCTCTTAATTGTGATGAATATGGTACCATCATGCATTATGCCCTCAGTGGGGTTGCACTTTCATACATAATTATAAGCGTGAATGGTCTTTGTTTGTGATTGGAGTCATTGTTGTGTGACCATGAATGGGTGATGTTGATGATGCTATGTGATTTCTCGCTCTCATTTCTCTATTATGTTTCGATCATGTTTTATTGAAATTCTCACCCTTACGCTTGGAATGTTGCTCTATTGTGGCAACGCTGCAGTGTAATCGCGAGTGAAGGTCTATTTGCCTTCTTGTTAGCCGTCGGGAAGTCGTTTTTGTGTCGCGCTCTCGATACCGTAGCACCTAGGGGGCGTATTGTTGGGATTTGATGTTATATTACTTAACTGTATGAGGTTTATTTGAGGATTATGAGACGTGTTTGAGTGGACTAGTGAGTCAATATTTATTTCCGCTGTGATGAAATGATTTTGAAGTTTTAACTTTAAGATGTATGCGTTGTTGCACGAACTTAATGGTGCATACGATGAGTTTATTTTAATGAAGACGTAACATTTCTTTCTACTACTTAAATAATATTTTGAAAACAGTAGAATACTCTGATAATGACGTTGGAAATTAAGGGGTAGGAAGGGGTGTTACACCACCAACAGCCCAGAACCGAACGACTCACCTTCCATGGAGACCGTGAACATCTCGCCGTTCTTTTTCTCTCTCCCTCCGCGAAAACCGGTACGGATTGCGCCGGAAATTCCTCTCACCATTACGAGCAAATTTGCGTGCGCAATGTAGAGAAGAAGAAGAAGGGTTGGGTCAGTTCTTTAGGGTTTTCTGGGTTGGGTCGGTTCTTTAGGGTAGTTATAATATCCCTTATTTATTTTTATGTTCAGAATACTAGGCGCACCTCCCTTACTTACGAGCACACCTCCCCCAACTTAAGCCCAGTTTCGCAAACTGGGCTTTCCTTTTTACACTTCCTATTAATTATACGACCCCCTGCGACTAATAAAACCCCGATTTACAATTTTCACCCCCCTTTTCTATTTTAATCCTTTTCCAATAAAAATATAAATAATTTTTCTCGCGAAATTAAATAAACGGCTAAGTCGGTTGTACAACCGGGTTAGTCATTATTTTAGGGACAATGAGCTGTACAGTTCAGTAACCCTACAAACTTAATAAATACGAGTAAACCATTTTCCTAAAAAATAGGGGATTAAGTCGGTTGTACAACCGGGTTAGTCAGCGTTCTAGAACTAATGAGCTGTACAGTTCAGGAATTCTAGAATACCTATTATAAAACAAACCCACCTCACACCAAACCACTTTCTTTCAAAAAAAACTCTAAAATTATTTTCAAAAGTAGGGGACTAAGTTGGTTGTACAATCGGGTTAGTCATCATCCTAGGAATCAGTGAGCTGTACAGTTCAAGGAATCCTAGGACCCCTACACTAAAAAACACCAACCAATAAACCTTTTCAGGAAGAACTACGTGGCTTTGATTCCTCCATTGCATCTGGAGGTACGTAGGAGCAGGATTCAACTCTTGTCAAGCACTAAAAACAAAAAATTTAAATAAGTCTTTTCTACAAATAAAAGGGTAATTATTAAATAAATCTAAATTAATTAGACAATGGATGTCGTGGGGTGCTAATACCTTCCCCACACATAACGACTCCCGAACCCTAACGATGCTTTGTCCTAAAACCTAAAGGGATTTCCCGAATTTGCCCTTAAACTAGAATTTCGGTGGCGGCTTCCTAAGAACCTTTCGAAGAATCCTTTCCCGGATTTTTCGGTCGCTATAGCTGGCGACTTCACTGGGGACTTAATTTTCTCTAGAGAGTCAAAACCTAGTCTAATTAATTTAGGATTAATTCAATTTTTACCCTTCTATTTATTTATTTGCTTTCGCATAATTATATTATTTATTTGTCTAAACCCTAGGATAGAAGACGATATTTGTTTGTTTGTCTGTTTGCAGCTTTGGGTTATTTTAAATATCTCCTACACACACTGCACCTACACACATCACACACTTGTGGGAAAAAGTCCTCTACCCAGACTCGAGTGAAAACCTAAGTTAGAACGAGATTGCGTAGTGATGGCCTGCGGGACGTACGTCTCGTTGGGTGGTCATGAAAATCTCACCTAGAGTTTGATTCCTTTTGAGGATGCTATCCCTTCTAATAGCTTGCCTATTGTTGGGGTCGTTGTTCTTGAATGGAGTCCTTGGCTCTAGAGACCATGTGTAGGATTCTTTAGAACCGTCCCTGTGAGGTTCACTATAAAAGAAACCTTAGACCCACTCTGTAAGATACATTTCTAGGGTCACGAAGGAGCTTTATACCCTTGCATTCAAACAAATATTTATGCATACCGTCTTTTACCAAAAAAAAAAAATCAAAAAAAAATCAAAAATCATTATTTACTACTTTTTTAGAAAATATACCACATGCATTTTTTTTTCTTTGCACTACAAAAAAAATACAGCAAATAAACATCTACTGTTGCATGCACTTTTATGACCGTCAGAGAATTAAAATCTTTACCTTGGAGAGAAGCCGTGCACGCTGAAGTCAAAATTAAATTTTGTACTTTACTCTCCAATGAAAAGTTTATAATTCCCCGACGCGATAAATAAAATCATACATTATCATTTCATTCATTACATTCGCATTTCACATACATTCATTTGCATTTCATGCACACTCATTCATTTGCATAATTACATTATGCATTACAAAAAAAATCAGGATAATATTAGGAAAATTCGATGAGAGATGAGGCGTTTGTGAGAAATAAATCATTCTTCTTTGGGAAATTTAGCCATACTTAGTTGTGAGCTCAAGGTGTTTCAAGGCACTCATTTTTTTTCAAATTAACAGCTCGTTCACACTTTTTTTTCAACAAAGAGTTGCATTTCATCCATCCCATGATGAATGAACGAAATGGTCCACCAAAAATTTCTTTAATGTTAAAACTCATGTTAACTCTCTATGAAGCATTCGTGTAGTGATTTGTGTGTCACATGTGTCTTCATTCTTGTTTGAGTCAGTTAATGTCCCTACATTGTCATCATCCCCCGTCCAAGTCTTATCCCACCACGACCACCATAAAGTACATACTCCGCTAACTAGTCGACTTTTTGGTTTGTTCTCACTATTGAAATAACACTTGAGACCCTCACACTGGGGCAAATTTGTGATCTCCAAAATACCTTGTCAACATTGTATTCCCTTGGTGCAAGTCCTTTACAAAAAAATCAAAAAGGCCTGTTAGGTTGAAAACTCGTAAGAGCGGCCTAAGCAAAAATTAGGGCACACAAAAAAGGAGAAATAAAGAAAAAAGAGCAAGTATATAAAATAAGTAAATTATTGTCTTTAAATTATTTTTTGAGAAAACAAGCAATCATGATTTGAAATGAAGTTGAACCATCTTTCCATATCCTCAAAAATCCTTTACCACCCACCTTAAGCCAAAATCTAAAAACCTTCCAATCACCCTAGACAAGGATCAATTCCACATCAAAAATGGTGTATCATTTTTATCAAGTCACTCAGCTCAAAAGAAAGAAAAAGAAAAAATCAAAATCAAAAAAGAAAGTGAAATCAAAAGAGGATCGAAAAACCACGAAAAAGCAAAAGTGGTACAATTATGAGCTGATACTTCTTGCCATTAAATGCATAAGAGATCCTTGTCTGAAATAAACCCACAAACACTTCTCTCGTCCTCAATATCCTATCCTCCATAAACCCTTAGCCACATTACAATCCTAAACAAGTCCATCCTACCATGAGACACATCAATTACTGTCTCAATAAAACCTCAAACACTCCTTTGAGCCTAACAACTATTTCCTTCATAAATCATCACCCATTAGCCAAGTTACATCTCCAAATCATTTGTCCCATCAATCATCAAACACTTCATTGAGCCTAATAACCCTTCTTTCATAAACCATTAACCATTAGTCAAATTATACTGCTCAATAAAAAAAAATCATCTTCTTTGAGCCCAATTATCCCTTCCTTCATAAACCATTAACCATCAACCACATTACAACCCCAAAAATCCATTCCGATCAATGACCGATTGCTTTTGTTTTCTCAAAGTTTTTAATCTTAGGACAAATAAGTTTATTTATTTACAATATGTTTGCTCAAAAAAAATGTATCTCAAAAAAAAAAAAACTCAAAATAAAGAAATCAAAAAGGGCTTGCACTCCAAAGGTTCATTCAAGTTCCATTGATATAAAGGCAAGGGTTAGCGATCACCAAGTGCAGTTTTCATCATAGCAAACTCAAGACTATCATAGTCTGAGAGTCATTCAAAAGATAACCAAAAGTTTATACTAGGATCGTCACCTATATCCTAAAGCGGGGCATCCCTTTCACCATCTATTTGAACTTGGGGAAATTTGTACAGTGTCATACCACATCCAGCCTATAGTCATACCAGACAAATTCCAAAAACCCAAACTCCGTCACCTTTTCCAATCTCACTAAAGCCAACCATTCGAAATACTATTCCAAGTGGGACAATCCTGTCGCTCTTCACTCCACCTTCAGATGGGAAAATTCACCCTACACCCATCTCACCCCCTTGCCGTATTCACAACCACAAAAGCATACCGGGGCAATTTCTCGACTCACCATCCTAAATGTCTCTACTCTAGTCGAGGCAATCTTGTCCTTACCATAATTAGGGAAACATCAAACTCTATGGGTTGAGACAACATCTCCTACTTGCCACATTTCATTCCAAAGCCAATGCATTCCCAACTCATCATCTTCTACACCCCTAGCTTGTCACCACTAGACAGGGGCATGCACTCACCGTCATCAAATCTAAATTGGGGCAGTCCTGCATTCCTTGGCTGGGGAAAACCTACCTTTCATGACATTGACAAAGACCAGTCAATCATTCACCTCTTTATGTGCCACAAATGTCCACACCCTAGAACCCCAAGTTAACTGACTCATTCATCTATATATACATTGCTATACATCTTTACTAATCAATGCTTCAAAGAGAGAAAACACAAGTTGATAGTATGATACTGAAAATCCACTTGGTTAACTTTGTGGACCCAAATTTCGGTCATCATGAGGCATCATAGTGGAAAAGAAAAAGAAGCGAGCTTGCAAATATAGTACTTTTTCACATCAGTGTCTGTAAATAACAACTTTGAGATTGCCGAAGTTTGAATCAAATCTAGCCTTTCCAATGAATGATCAATCTCCACCTCTCACATCCAAAGTCTCACATCTCATCATCACAAAAAAAATGTTTCTACACCCAAATCAATCATTTCATATCATCGCACCATAGCATTTGCATTCAATCATTTCATCCACATTCGCATTTCATGCATTTATTGTATACCAAAAAAAGAAGCAAAAAAACTAAAAAACAAAGAGAGAAAAGAATCACCTATTTCATTCATCACATCGCCAAAAATCAACTGTTGCATGTATTATTGGCATTGTATATGCATTACATGAATTGACTTCAAGTGTCTATCCCTATAGTTTGTTCCTCTAATATCAGCGCTTTAAGCGTTGATCTCATATCATATCACAGATCACCAGTTTGATCCTTCAGACCCCGAGTGGTCCTTCAGAGCACTACGCTCCTTCAGTGCCCTAAGTGGCCCAGGTCGCAAACGTCGTAGTCGAGCCAAGCGGACCTTCCGGACCGCGTGGTCCTTCCGGACTAGCCGTGTCACCTAAGACATGGTGGGCGTCCTCTATTGGTCAACATATCGATTCGGATCTGATCTTGACCCCTGGCCGCTCGAATCTAAAGGCCCCTCAGATCGTTTTACTAGTACCGTAGCTAGTAGCGCTCCTTCAGACCACGATGGTCCTCTATTAAGGCCTAGGCAGCCTTCTAGACCCCGAGTGGTCATTCAGAGCCTTAGTGCTCCTTCAAATCCCGAGCGATCCTTCATTTTGTTCTCAGTTAATGCGCAAAGTGTTAACCGCTCCCTGTATATTCTTAAACCCTCTGTTTCCTCCCTAAACGAACAAAATTGACGTCTATTCTATCTTTATTTCTATTTCTACTACGAAAATTTGAATACATCTCACATTTTCTAGTAAAATATAAATAAAGAGGGGCAGCTGTTATACCCCAATTTTGTCCGTCTTCCTTTTTTTTTTTTTTTTGTTGTTTTAGTTGTTTAATTTTTATTACAATTTATGAATGTCCAAAATATTCCAATCTCTAAAATACAAAAAAATAGAAAATACAAAAAATAAAAAACGAAAATTAAATAAAAGGAGTAGCGTCAGTAATCTCTAGGGGTCTGTTCTTGCTCTCCAAGACTGCTCAGCAGATCTGCAAAAGCCCAGTCAAACAACAATTAATGCTAAAACCTAATTTCTACCTATAAATAAACGGTTAGCCTAGGGTCTAAAAGACATAGAAACCAAGGCGGAGAACTACTGCTAAAATCACCCAAAAAAAATAGGATTATAGTTTCACATCGAAACCCTAATCCACTAGAAACGATTCTGAAGTTTTAGTTGTTAAGGAGAAAAAGCGATGTGATCAAGGAGTCACATGATGGTAGTTGCGATCGAGTCATATACAACAATGATCGATCAAGAGCCCAAAAGAAGATCAGAAGCTGGAAAGGAGGTTAGTGATGGTATTTTCACGTTTTCTACTATAGACTTGTTTATTTTGTGAATCAATGATTGCATGCCCTGTCCAGATGAATACAACAAGCACAAAATAAGTTGCAACAAATTTTCATAAACACAACACCCTGGTAAATACATGCTATTGCAACCAATTACAATTACAATTCAAAAAGCAATAGAATCAATGATATAGAAAATAGATGCTGTTTCATCGCCGGTGACCCTCCGGTCACCTTCTCTGATGAGAACTCCGGCCAGCCCACCATTAAACCGGAACAACAACCACCAAAACTCATCACCGCCACAGCTTCACCCCTAATAAGAAAAATAATAGATTTGCAGCGTGTTTGTAACAAGGAAAACGACGAGAAACCCAGAGAAAAGAAGAACGAACGAACCTCACCCAAAGCTCCGGCTGGCGTGGACGCCATGGCCGGCGCAATCCTCTCCCTCATCGCGAAGCCTCTCCTCCACCAACAGCCCAGAACCGAACGGCTCACCTTCCATGGAGACCGTGAACATCTCGCCGTTCTTTTTCTCTCCTCATGGCTTGGCAAGCACGGATTGCGCGGAAATTCCTCTCACCATTACTGAGCGGTGTTGCAGTGCAGTGGAGAAGAAGAAGGGTTGGGTCGGTTCTTTAGGGTTTTCTGGGTTGGGTCGGTTCTTTAGGGTAGTTATAATATCCCTTATATTTATTTTATTTTCTTATTTATTTTTATGTTTAGAATACTAAGTGCACCTCCCTTACTTACGAGCACACCTCCCCCAACTTAAGCCCAGTTTCGCAAACTGGGCTTTCCTTACTGGGTTTTCCTTTTTACACTTCCTATTAATTATATGACCCCCTGCGACTAATAAAACCCCGATTTACAATTTTCACCCCCCTTTTCTATTTTAATCCTTTTCCAATAAAAATATAAATAATTTTTCTCGCGAAATTAAATAAACGGCTTGTACAACCGGGTTAGTCATTATTTTAGGGCCAATGAGCTGTACAGTTCAGTAACCCTACAAACTTAATAAATACGAGTAAACCATTTTCCTAAAAAATAGGGGATTAAGTCGGTTGTACAACCGGGTTAGTCAGCGTTCTAGAACTAATGAGCTGTATAGTTTAGGAATTCTAGAATACCTATTATAAAACAAACCCACCTCACACCAAACCACTTTCTTTCAAAAAAAACTCTAAAATTATTTTCAAAAGTAGGGGACTAAGTCGGTTGTACAATCGGGTTAGTCGTCCTAGAATCGATGGTACATGCAGTTCAAGGAATCCTAGGACCCCTACACTAAAAAACACCAACCAATAAACCTTTTCAGGAAGAACTACGTGGCTTTGATTCCTCCATTGCATCTGGAGGTACGTAGGAGTAGGATTCAACTCTTGTCAAGCACTAAAAACAAAAAATTTAAATAAGTCTTTTCTACAAATAAAAGGGTAATTATTAAATAAATCTAAATTAATTAGACAATGGATGTCGTGGGGTGCTAATACCTTCCCCACACATAACGACTCCCGAACCCTAACGATGCTTTATCCTAAAACCTAAAGGGATTTCCCGAATTTGCCCTTAAACTAGAATTTCGGTGGCGGCTTCCTAAGAACCTTTCGAAGAATCCTTTCCCGGATTTTTCGGTCGCTACAGTATTGCTGGACCGACATGCTGGTGATTGATGATTCATTTGAAGTGACCTTAAGTGCGTTTGTTCATTTCCTGTGATGAGAGATTACGTCCTTTCTGTGATTTTCAAAAATTTCGTAACGGTCGTAATGCTTATGATATGCCACATGTTTCACAATTCAGTATCATTTATCATAAAACACCATTTCGAAAACGAGGGAGAATAAAAGAGAAGGGAAAGTGTTTGATATTTCATATTGGAAGCAGGGTATGCAGAATGCACACCGACTGGAGATTACATCAGTAATGAAAGGAAGAAAAGCTGAAATGCTAAGCAGATTCGTTGATAGATAGTGTCCTTGAGATAACGCTGTCAGTCACCCATACCGCAACCTTGATCGCTCATTATCTGACTTCCGGAAGTGTTGCTTGCCTCAATATTTTAGTCCAACTTCTTGACCCTAATTTTTTCCTGGATCGCCCTTTTGGGTTCTCGATCCACCGGGTCGCTCTAACTTTTTCCTAGGCCGCCCTTTCGGGTTTTCGGCCTAGCGAGCTTATTCTTGCTTGGCTCATTTTTCTCTTTTTTCTATATCATTTCTTTCAGGCATAGTATTTCTTGGCGGTATCTGAGTTGATTGGGAGTGGGAGGTCTTCACCATCGTCAGAATTAAGGTTCTTCCATAGAACGATTTCTTCACCACGTAAGGTTCTTCATAATTCGAGCTCGAGAATCCTTTTGGATAGTGAGATTTTCTTGGGCACCAGGTCTCTTTCTTGATATTGTCGAAGAAAGGCCTTCTTCTATTAAGCTTTCTTTGTTCTTGTCTGATACAATTGGTCATGACATAGGGCAAACATTTTGTTTTAATGGAAGTACTACTTCCATTGTGTGGGGTTGCCCCTGTTGAAGTGTGAAATGAAGCCTGACCTCCCTGTGAGGTCAAAGGGAGTGTTTGCGGGTCGTTATCGCATTTTGCGGGATCTCTTTGTTTGTTGCTGCAATTGCCCCATTCATCTTTGGGTGGTATGGGGAGGGGCTATGAGCACGACCTGAGGTCTCCAAACCGCTCTGCCACCATGATGTTTTTTGGAAGACCGTAACGGCTGACTAAATTTTTATGAACTTCAGCAATCAAAGATCTTGTTACACCGGTGGGCGTTTAATAGCCTCTTATGACTTGATGTATCCATGCCATGACGTCGACCCAATCAGACAAGATTCGAGTGAGTTTTCTTTGTTTGTTGTCCTTAATTGTTGTACTCTTTTTTTGTCTTCTTCCGTGCCCAAGTTAGTTGTTTTGATTGATTCTGTTGAATTCTCATGGGGACCCCGATTATACTCCATATTTCCTCGTTTGATTAATGGGGTGATCAAGGTTGTGATATGAGTTACCGACATTGTTATTTTCAAGAAAATCTTTTTATCTGCATTAGCTGAAGGTGAGAGGGGATAGAAAAGAAAGTGAAGCGAATGAATGAGAAAGGAAGAAAGAAGTTTGCTAGAGAATTCAAAAATGTTATTTTATTATTAATGATACTGAATGAAACATGCGTGCCCTTATTGAGATGTCCTAAGGCCTTGGGCAGAGCCATAGGATTTGCATTACAGAAACTTAACTTTGAATTGAAAAACACAGGACAATCAATAATCTCTTAGTTCTTGAACTCTTCAGGACAAAGACACACTAAGTTGACGGTGTTGTCTTCGGTACCTTGATCAACCGCTAATTGATCCATCGTCATTTTCTTTAAAGTTTAGCTGCTTTGTATCAATGAGGCCTTGAACGATGCGCTTTAAGGGATAACACTTGCACCGGTCGGTGGCTCTCGCTGACATGGAATTCACATTTGGCTTTTGGGTCGTACCATCTTGGGAATGGAGGCTGAACTGGTCTCATCCGACGAGGAGAAATCAAATCGTGGCTAACAAATTGGATGCAAAGGTCAGTGTATGACACGGGGATGGGGTCGTATTGGGATGACCCTTGATGATGGTGTGATTTTCCTTGATCTAGAGTGTTGATTTCCCCCTTCTTCTTACTGAAAGTTGTAGGAGGTCCATCAGAACTATGGGTGATCTTCCCCTTCTTTATTGCACTTTCTATTCTTTCTCCTATGGTAACCATGTCTGAGAAGTTTGAGGATACTCCCCCTATCAATTTGTCAAAGTAGGGTGATGGAAGAGTTTCCATGAACATGGCAACCATTTCTTTTTCTGATAGAGGTGGTACTACCTGTGCGGCTAACCCTCTCCAGCGATGAGCATACTCCTTGAAGGACTCATTGTCTTTTTTGGCCATACTTTGAAGTTGTGTTCTGTCAGGAGCCATATCAATGTTATACTTATACTGCTTTACGAAAGCTTCGACTAGGTCTTTCCAACACCGGATATGAGTGCGCTCCAATTGCATATACCAACTCGATGCTGCCCCAGCTAGGCTGTCCTGGAAGTAGTGAATCAGGAGTTGGTCATTGTGCGCAAACTAAGCCATCTTCCTACAGTACATGGTCAAGTGGGTAAGAGGACATGTTGCCCCCTGATACTTGTCAAAATCTGGCACTTTGAATTTATGAGGGATGACCACGTTGGGGACGAGGCATAGGTCATACGCGTCCTTCACTCCTACATCGGATCCTTCCACAGCTCTTAGGCGCTCCTCTAGTATTTGTAGCTTATTTTCAGCCTGAGGATCTCCAGCTTGGTCACCATGAGGAAGCCTATTCATATTGTGGTACGGACGAGGCACTGGGTGAGTATGATTTTCGAAGCCAGGTTCGATTGTGGTACGGACGAGGCACTGGGTGAGTATGATTTTCGAAGCCAGGTTCGAGAACTTGGGAGAGCCCTTGGGTGATGCCAGGAGTTTGGTGCTGAATTTGTTCTGTCTCGTAACCAACATTGTTTCCTACTGTTCCACCTTGATTCTACGCAACAACCCCAAAAGTATCCTCTTCAAAAATAGAACCCTCGGTTGGAGGTGTGTAATCCAGTGGTAGACCCCAGCGAGGCCATTGTGTGTCTTGAGAGTTGCGAGGACGAGGTACATTTGTAGCCTGATTATTGGTGCACCCAACTGAGATGTTTTTGCCCGCATTCTTCTCGGTGAGAAGCTTCAAAACCTCAGCCATCTGATCCTTCAAACCCAGCATGTCCTTCATTTGTTCCTTGTTTGAGAAGCTTCAAACCTCAGCCATCTGATCCTTCAAACCCAGCATGTCCTTCTTGGTTTTCGACCATGTTCCTTGTTTGAGAGTGAGTCCAATAACGATGTTGATGAACCAACTTGCCTTTTTTCTGTTTTTTTCAATGCATGATGTTAGTATGTAGATGAAATGGTAATGTATGCGCATGAAATGTATGTGTATGAGATGTATGTGCATGAGATGATAACATATGATTTGATTTTATCACATCGGGGAGTTATAAACTTTCATTTGGAGAGTAAAGAAGAAAATTTGATTTTGACTTTAGCATGCATGGCTTCTCTCCAAATAAAAATTTTAGCTCTCTGACGGTCATAAAAATGCATGTAATATAAAACGCTTATTTCAATATTTTTGTAATGCAAAAAAAGAAAAAATGCATGTAATATACTTTCTAAAAAAAAAAAAAAAAAAACTTTGAGGAAACAACAATTTTGATTTTTTGGATAAAGGACGGTATGCGTTAATGTTTGTTTGAATGCAAGGGTATAGAGCTCCTTCGTGACCCTAGAAGGGTACCCTATGGAGTGGGTCTAAAGTTTCTTTTATAGTGGACCTCGCAAAGGTAGTTCTAAAGAATCCTACACATGGTTCCTAGAGCCAAGGACTCCAGTCAAGAATACTGACCCCAACAATAGACAAGCTATTAGAAGGGATAGCATCCTCAAAAGGAATCAAACTCTAGGTGAGATTTTAGTGACCACCCAACGAGACGTACGTCCCGCAGGTCATCACTACACAATCTCGTTCTAACTTAGGTTTGCACTCAAGTCCGGGTAGAGGACTTTTCTCACGTGTGTGTGCAGAAGTGTATTTGTGAAGTGTGTGTAGGAGCAATTTAAAAACAACGCAAAAACTGCAAACAGACAAACAAACATATATACAAATATCGTCTTCTATCCTAGGGTTCATAAATCACATAAAAGTATAAGATGCGAAAAATAAAATAAATAAATAAATAAAGGAAGGGTAAAAATCAAATTAATCCTAAATAATTAGACTAGGTTTTGACTCTCTAAAGAAAATTAAGTCCCCAGTGAAGTCGCCAGCTGTAGCGACCGAAAAATCCAAGAATGGATTCTTCGAAGTTCGAAAGGAAGCCGCCACCAAATGTTAGTTTAAGGGCAAATTCGGAAAATCCCTCTTTGTTTAGGACAAAGCATTGTTAGGGTTCGGGAGTCGTTATGTGTGGGGAAGGTATAAGCAACCCACGACATCCATTGTCTAAGTACTTAAGATTTATTTAATAATTACCCTTTTATTTATAGAGGAAAAGACTTGTTTGAAATTTTAGTTTTTAGTGCTTGACAAGAGTTGAATTTTGCTCCTACGTACCTCCGGATGCAATGGAGGAATCAAAGCTACGTAGTTCTTCCTGAACAAGGTTTGTGAGTTGGTGTTTTTTAGTGTAGGGGTCCTAGGATTCCTTGAACTGTACAGCTCACTGATTCCTAGGACGCTGACTAACCCGATTGTACAACCGACTTAGTCCCCTACTTTTTGAAAATGATTTTTGAGTTTTTTGAAAGAAATTGGTTTGGTGTGAGGTGGGTTAGTTTTAGAATAGGTATTCTAGAACTCCTGAACTGTACAGCTCATTAGCTCTGGAACGCTGACTAATCCGGTTGTACAACCGACTTGGTCCCCTATTTATGGAAAACATGATTTATTTATATTTTATTAAGTTTTTAGGATTACTGAACTGTACAGCTCATTGGTCCTAAAGTGATGACTAACCCGGTTGTACAACCGACTTAGCCGTTTATTTATGGAAATGGTTTATTTATATTTTATTAAGTTTCTTTAGGATTACTGAACTGTACAGCTCATTGGTCCTAAAATAATGACTAACCCGGTTGTACAACCGATTTAGCCGTTTATTTGATTTCGAGAGAAAAATTGTTTATGTTTGTGTTAGAAAAGAATTAAAAAGAAAAAACAGGGGGTGAAATTGTAAATTGAGATTTTATTAGTCGCAAGTGGTTGTGTAATTAATAGGAGGTGTAAAAAGAAAGCCCAGTTCGCATAGGAGAGCCCAGTATGCGAAACTGGGCTTAAGTGGGGGAGGTGTGCGCGTAAATAAGGGGGTGCGAATAGCGTTCTGTACAAAAAAAAAAAAAAAAAAATAGAGAGATACTATCCAGGCCCAAAACCAAAGAAACCTAAACCTAACATTCATTCCCCCCCTTTCTTCCAGCTGCGGCGCCGGGCAGCCTTGAGAGAGAAAAGGGCGAAGTTTCCGGCAAAACTTCAGGGGAGAGAGAGAGAGAGAAAATCCGGCGACGTTTTTGGCGAGAAAGGTTGCGGAGATCGCGCCTGAAGAAAAATAAAATCACAGATCCCGTTTTATCTCTCCTTCCATTTTCGGTTGGCACTCTTCTCCTTCAACCCTCGTTCGGTTCTGTTCCTAGTTTCTATGGTGGTGTTGTGGTTCGGTTTTGGATGGTTTTTGCAGCTGCTGGTTCGTTTTGGGGGGACCTCGCCGGAGCTCTCGCCGGAGAAGATGACCGAAGCTCCGACGAGCCCACCAAGGTCAGTTTCTTTGCCTTATTTCGTTCTTCTTTATGTTTGGGCTCTATTTATTTGTTTTGTTTTATTTTACCACTTATGTTCATGTGCTGGGATTTCTATGTTTACATGCTTGCTGTTTAAATTTTTTTACTCATAATAAAAGGAGTCTATTCTTGATTCAAAAAACAAATAACAAACAGAAACAAAGTTTTTAAGCACAACCTAATTCACTCACATGGAACGAAAAAAGCTTGATCTGATTGTTAGAATAATCTAGAGAGTCCTTTAATATCATCCCTCTTTTTTAGAAACCTGGCTTATTTTTGAGCTAATCAAGTTTTATGTTGCATGAAAGACAACCTATCTGATCTGAATATAGGCTTAAAAAAACGATGACTCTGTACGAAGCTTTACTCCATCTTCTGTGCTTCTGTTAGGCTCTTAACTGTTGTTGTATATGACTGAATGCAACTACCACTCTGTGACTGCTTGACTGCTACTGCTTTTCTCTTTAACAACCAGAACTTCAGAACTGTATTTAGTGGATTAGGGTTTCGATGTGAAACTCTAATCCTATTTTTGGGTTATTTTAGCAGTAGTTTTCTGCCTTGATTTCTGTGTCTTTTACTGTGGACTGACTGCTTATTTATAATAAAAACTTAGGGTTAGCATTTAATTGGTTTTGACTGATTTGACTGGGCTTTTGCAGGTTCTGATAACGTGGGCTTGCTGAGCAGTCTAGGAGAGCAAGAACGGACCCCTAAATATTGCTGATGCTGCTCCTATTTTCTATTTTTTGCTTTTTTCGGATTTGTATTTTTTTTTATTATTGTTTTTTTTTTGTATTTTAGAGATTGGGACATTTTGGACACTCCTAAATTGTAATAAAAATTAAATTAGCCTTTTTTACACTTTTGGACTATACATTAATCAAAATAAATTAAACGACTAAAACAATAAAAAAGGACGGACAAAATTGGAGTATAACAATAACCATAGGAAGAATTCACAAGCATAGGAGGAATTCACAAAACATTGAATACATTATGAATGGAGGTTAAATCAATTGAGCTCATTCCTAATGATTTTATTTAAAAATCACTAAACATTATACTGCGTTATTATTCAAACTTCTTGTCATCACACCCAATATAGTCCTTGTTCAATTTTGTAACTAATCCATTAAATTGATAATTAAACGCAGTCCTTGAGTTCGACACTCAATCTTACTGATTTATTACTTCCAACTTACAATTGCCTTTTTCTGCATATTTCAAGGTTGAAGGCGTTAATATACGGATCGAGCCAAGAATAGTGTCATTAAGATTTTGTAACATTCCCAAATACGGACTTTATGACCTTGCTAGTGTTTTACGAAAAAATGACAAATCTTTGAAAGCCAAGTGTAACACCCTCATATTTCTATCTAGTAGAAATACTAAAGTGTACCTTTAAAGCATACATCAGAGATACATTTCCTGCTTAGATTTACATCTTTACAAGAATAACGGAAACAATACATAACTTAAATACAAATTCAAGTTATAAATCGAATACAAAGATACAAGGGAAAACCATAATCAATAATAGAAGAACTACGTCTTCCATTTCCTTCTCGAGCACGCCATCCACTCGAGCCATAAAGGATCTTCTTTCCATGTTTCTCTCTAAAACAACAACATTTGTAGGGTGAGATAACAAATCTCAGTGAGTCTTACCGTGACCTCTTACCTATCACTCAGTCCATTTATAAAACCATAATTAGTAATTCAAAAAGAATTACAATATACAATCAATCATTTGTAATCCGATAAATGAATTACATAAGAGTTCATAGTCCGATTCTTGATGACTATGTACAACTTAAATTACTTATCTATAGTTCGTAGCCCAATACTTGATGGCTATGCACTATCCTCTTTATTAATCACTTGTGACATGTCACCAACAACCTAAAGAAGCTTGAGTGACAAAATCACGATATACGCATTTAAAAGTTTTATCAATTCTAGTACATCACCAACAACACATAAGGAAGCATGGGTGAACCCCAACATAGCCAATAAGTGTACAACTCTTAAAGGCGGATAACTTTAATTTTAACATGGGGGACTAGGACCAGGGCGCATGACTTCCCTCTCCTAGTATACTAAACGCATGGAGGTCGTCACCTCAATTCGATATTTCTTATATATCGTAAAACGTGGACCGGTTTAGATGAACATAATCATCCCGAGCCAATTATAAATTAAGAAATGGAACATTTTGTTCAATTCACTTTCCATTTATACAACCATAACTCATTCTATGATAGGCTATAATATCAATGAATTCATGAAATCAATCCAATCAACATTTAAGTTATAAAACATTTGGTTCCCACACGTACTCTAGGTTTTACGGTTTTTCGAAATATTCATAACATTAACCACTTAATTCAAAACCATTTTGGATATGTATCAAAAAGTTCTAACCAAAATTCGGCAGAGCTTCCTCTGAAATATGGACATCCCAAAATAATACATTTACCTGTATAACCAGTCCAGACATCAATTTTGTTCAAAAATCATTAATTCCCGCACATATACAAAATTTACGGTTTTCCAAAAGATTTGTAAATTCAACTAACACAGACCCACAACCGAAAACCATATTCAAACATAACAATAGTATCCATATGAGATATGAGTGGTTAGGAAAAGGATTTGAAAGAAGTTTGAAGCCGAACGGAGCGTCGAAACGAAACATTGGATATTGGGGACATAGGAACTTCTCAACTTAGTGCCCAATTCCGTTCCATTTCGTTCTCCGATCGATCCCAAACTGTGTTTCGCTCCAAATTCAACCACAACAGACAATATGTATATATATATATTCCAGTCCAGCAAGCAAAACAGTATGATTTCGTTCTAAATTTCAAACACACGGGATTTTCGTAAAATATTGATTTTGACTCGAAATTCACGAAACTTGAAATTTCGAAAACCAACTCAAACCAATCACACAAAGCAAAATTCAAAAGCCCTAAACGTGAGTAAAACTCACCTATCGTGATGAAAATCACGCAACCAACGAAGACTTTGAAGTTCCCACGACTCTGAAACCTCACGAACTCATCCCGAACTCGTTCAAACTCGAATGTATTCGGACAGCATCTCTTAGCAGTTTTTTGAATGAGCATAACTTAGTCAATTTCTAACCAAAACCATTAAAACCAGTGCATAATGTGTAGATAATTTTGTCTATTTTCCAATGGTTCAAGTCCCACACTGATATGGCGAGTATTCAGGGAGTTACAGCTAAAATACCGAGACTGGTTCCGAAATGTTATTGCAGTAAAAGTGAAACTTGTACTTAAATTTTCTCCCCCAATACTCATCCAAATCTGGTAATTCTTGTGCCTATTTCGAAGGACTTTTTGTCTACTTTCTAAATAAACAAAATTTGACTTCAAATGAGATTTGTGTAAAGAGTTATCAAGCAAATACCAGAGACTGTTCAAAATGTTTTCTGCAGAATTTGTTGTGAGCTGATATCTTCACATTCAACACTCACACCAGCCCCAAAACTTGAACTTTAACACTTCAATGGCCTAAGAGAACTCCTATTGCTACCCCTTCAGCTCCAAATGCAACATTCAAGGCTAAAACCAAAATCCTTTGCACTTTAAGTTCTAAAACAGAATTTGAAGGTCTTCATTGCTAACACTTGAACTGAAATTTCCAAAACTAAAACAACTTCACTCCCTACCTTCCTAGCCTTCAAACCCACTGTGAAGCTCCAGAACCCTAACTTTGGCTCCATTTTGCATTTCCTATCTAAAATCCTCTAGCTTGAAGACTTTCCTACAAACCTGACAGCTCACCCAAACTCCGATTCTCAAAACCCTCCACATGCAACTTGATTTTTGAGACCTTATAACTTGTTCTTCAAAATTGTTTTGGGTTCTGTTTTCATGGGAGGTTTTGACAGTAGAAGAAGGAGAAATAAAGGCAAATGGTGTGTGATTTTGGAGATGAAAAGAAATTGCAAGCTTCCCTTTCCTCCTTCTCTCCCTCTCTCGGCCATCTCTCTTTCTCTCTACTTTTCCTTTCTTAATTATTGTGATTTGTGAAATAGAGGAGAACATGTTCTTTTGTAAAGGTTTGAGCTGAAGTTAAGTGGGTGCAAAATTACCTTGATACCCTTGAGGACTAATCTCCACTAAAATCCATTTTTACCCCAAAACAATCACATTCAATTCATACAATTCAATCAATTATGTATTTAAATCATATACTCTAGCAATTTAAATTGCTTTTGCGACAACCTCATATCCGTGACTTAATTTATTACCTACTCGAGTAATAAATCACTCGTTAATTTCTTAATTCGAAATTAACGAAATTAGGGATGTTACACCAAGTATTATTATGTTGGGAGCATATGCTTAACATGATTTTATGTACAAACACAGTTTAGCATTGGAGTCACAGTCATAAATTAATTTTAAATTTTTTTTACTTGGCTATATATCTAGTTATTTAGGAGCTTTACATGATTACTTCAATATTATTTCTTTCTTTTTTAATTCCTCGTTACATAAATGATTTTAGTAAAGAGCACTAATAAACGTCAGTGAAGATATTAATAACAAGAAAATATGGTAGCACCATATGTACACTTGATAGGATCTCCTCAAAAAACAGAGATGACATACGAAATATGGAAGCCATTGGTATCACCATGTCCTATTCCAATTGTTGGAATTTGCTGTATGTTGTTGGGTGGTACCAATAGAATCCATTCACACAGATCTGCACTACTGGTAGTGGACTATGCGTAATTTGTCCTCAGTTAATCAAAGAAATCACAGTTGCTTGGATATTGATGTTGTTATTGCCACGAAGAACATCGGAAAATGGCTATGGGAGAAGGTGACTTTGTGAGCGATATCGTTAGAGACTTCAATTTCCTTGGACCTGTAACAAAGATCCAAGAATTAGGATTATTCCATGTGAATCTAAGGTCAATAAAAAATGGCATAGAAATAACAAATAAACTTGAACTGAAACTCCTTGAGTGCATTTGTGTGTGTGATACAAGTGTAGTATATTGAAGCCCCAACTCACCATCTATATATCCCTCTTTAGCATTATCATAATAAATTCAATCTCACAATTACATGTTTAAGAACATATCAGTGAGGAAGAGATTAATATAAGTGAAAACTAACCTTTGTTAATGACAAAACCAAGTTGGTGACCACAGAATCATTGAAGTTTTTGGAGAAAAATTTTCTTTGCAAAAGAGTAGTGTGAAAGTGATGATTGAAAACATATATTTATAACAAAATCGTTGTAATTCAATTGTCAAATGTGTAAAGGCTTAAAAGGGGTTGGTACGACTTTAAATTTTCAAATTGAATTCATTTAGCATAAACTAAATAAATTTAGATAACAAAAAAATGATTGATACTATACATACTTAATGAAGATGTTTGAAGTCGAGTGCGTCTAAGTTGATGAATGGTGCAGCTGGTTTAGTCATTAGGAGACGTTTGGTCCTTAGGTGACGTTTGGTCCTTAGGTGACATTTTGGTCCCTATGTGACGGTGAGGTTGACGTTAGCCATAGAGCTATTTATTTTGGTGTCGAGGTGTCCGGTGAGTTTGATGTTAGCCTTAGCGCTAGTGACCGATGTGTTGATGTTAGCCATAGAGCTAGTGATCGATGTGTTGATGTTAGCCATAGCGCTAGTGACTGATGTGTTGATGTTAGCTATAGAGCTATTGATGATGTCTTGGTGAATTAAATGATGGTGTAACGACGATGTAATGACGGTGTAATGACGGTGGATTAAATGACGGAGGTAAATCCAGTGACGGTGTCAATTCATACATGGTATGATTGTTTGTGATTGATGCATTGTACCATTAACCCGGAGTCGGTACCACATGCATACCATTAAGCCGGAGACGGTATCATTAAGCCGGAGTCGATACCACATGCATTGTATCATTAAGCCGGAGTCGATACCACATGCATTGTACCATTAAGCCGGAGTCGGTACCACATGCATACCATTAAGCCGGAGACGGTATCATTAAGCCGGAGTCGATACCACATGCATTGTACCATTAAGTCGGAGTCGGTACCACATGCATACCATTAAGTCGGAGTCGATACCACATGCATTGTATCATTAAGCCGGAGTCGATACCACATGCATTGTACCATTAAGCCGGAGTCGGTACCACATGCATACCATTAAGCCGGAGACGGTATCATTAAGCCGGAGTCGATACCACATGCATTGTATCATTAAGCCGGAGTCGATACCACATGCATTATACCATTAAGCCGGAGACGATACCACATGCATTATGCCCTTGGTGTTGGGTTGCATCCATGCATATACTCATCTGATTGGTGATGTTTCTGGTTGATTATGAGTTGATGTGTTATAACTTGATGAGGTGTGTTTGTTGATTGAGTCGTGGTGTTTCTAGATGTTTTTCTCTAACATTATGTTTATCATACATCCTATTATATGTGTTAGAGACTCACCCTTCTGCTTTCTATGTTGCTTCTTATGTCGGCAACGTGCAGGTGATCCCGAGTGAAGGTTCTTCCTTCCTTAGTCTGGTTGTGGTGTCTTGCTCTGATACGTATCACTTGGGGGGAAACAAAAGCCAGTTATAGTTGTCTTGTTATTGTTTAGTTGGATTTAAGTATATAGGTGATGTATGACTTGCTTAAGGAACTGATGTTTTGAGGGTTCGCCCCATTTAAGTCGTGCTATGTATCACGCCATTATATTTATTAGTGAAATGTATTGTGACTAGATTAAAGTGAAGTTTGGTGTGAACGTATCATTCCCTTGAGGATGTACTTTTAAAAAACGATTTTTGAACTCTGATTTTAAATTAAATTAGCGATGAGAAAAGGGGGTGTTACAAGTTGGTATCAGAGCTGTTCGGTCTGTCCGGCCAAGTTTGTCCAGTCGTAGTGTCTCAGAGTCCCTTGTCGATCTCCGACAGAGACTTTGTTGTAGATTTTGTTTGGTTGTTTGCAACTGTTGTTTGTATCTTTGGGATGTGTGTGATTAAAAGGGTTTTAACGACGTCAAAAGAGTTGGAGACGTGACGACGCCTTCGCACTCTAGACTACGTTAAAAGTCTTTCATTGTGGTATGTGTAAATTTGAAAAGACGTAGTTTTGTGACTTTAACTAATTGGTTGCGTGAGTAGGAGGGATTGATCACCCCAATAACTCATCCCCAATGAAAGAGGCGACAATAACGCGTGGTTACTATAAATTTTGGATATGTACTAATTTTAACTTGATTAATTGAGTGGTGTGTGCAAGTTTGGTTGACTCTTAATTTTTAGATAATTAGGTGTCTTATGGATGTTTGTGTTTTTGAGTTGGGGGTTGATAGTAGGGAGATGTAAAGACAAGGATCGACACTTTGAGTTTGAAGTTCATGCAAAGTGATAAAGCATGCCTTTTTGGAAAGAGTTTAGAAATGCGGTTTCTAGGAAACCTGAGGTGGAATAATTGTTATTAAGAGTATGGTAGTCGAATAAGTACCTATATAGGATCTGGGTGGTCGCGTGTATCTTTGGTGATTAAAGGATTAGAATTCAGTACGGGGAATAAGAATGCAGAGATGGGGAGAGCATTGTTCGTAGTTTGGATATAGATTGATGTAAGAGATGAGCATTAGTACTTTAAGTAATTGCTATAGTGTAGTTTCCTAACGGTAGATTAATAGTGTTTGGATAATCGAGTGAGACTTTGGTGACCCTAAGAATAGAGTTTCGTTACAAGGTAGAGAGGTGTGTATGTCCTAGTACTTAGTGTACAAGAAGGCGTTGTTGATAGTTGGAAGTAGGAATAAGATTGATGGAATTGATGTTTTCATATAATTGATGAGATTTTCGAGGACGAAAATATTCTAAGTGGGGGAGAGTTGTAACGCCCCAAAAATAATTCAAGTATTTATTTAATTAAGTGGTATACTGGTTGGTTATATTAAAATAATGATAGGGTATTTGATGTAAATGAGGAGTGGTGGTTAATAAAAATCGAGTGGTAATTTAATTAAAAGAGGGAGTAGTGCAAGTAATGGAGGAGGTGTGAATAGAGGCCCATGGTTAGGCCCATATCCATGAGATAAGTTTAGGTGTCGATGGTGAGAGAGTTCATTTGCAACCAATTACAAAGAAAAGTCAAAGAGTAAAGTAAGAGAGTAGAGAGAGAGAGGTGTGATAGCCTTAAGGAGGGGGAAGAGAAGATCTTGGCGTGGAGAGTTCAAGTCCAAGGAAGAGGAGCTTGCTTGTTGGTGATGGTTGGTGATTCTTGGTGGAGAGAGTGCTGGTTTCTTCAATAAGGTAAGGGGGCTCTCTTTCACCTATAATAGAGTATATGATGAGTGTTATGTGTGGGTTAGACTCTAGGATGATTGTTGTATTGATTGTGTTGTTGATTGTGTGATTGATGTCGTGGTTGAGTCAATTTGGTGAAATTGTGATGTGTGTATGTGTTGTTGATGGTTGGTCATATGAAAGACCTAGAAAAGAAATGGGATCTAAGGAACCCTAAGCGCAAGGACGCTATTGTTGGTGTTGGCATCTTAGTGGTTACTTTGATGTGTGATGGACAATATTAGAATGAATATGTGTTGTAGTAATTGTGGTTTAAGTTTGATCATAGTATGAGAATCAAAGAAAAGAGGGAAGATGAGGGTTAGGCGTCTAGGGAGCCATTCGAAGTGAAGTATTACTGAGTGCCGTGAAGGGTAGGTGCGTTGTAGGATGTGTACGTCGATGGATATGTGTGTCGAAGTATGTGATGAAGTGTATGTGTAGATGTGATGAAGTGTAAGCGAATATGTGATGAAGTGTAAGTGTAGAGGTGATGAAGTGTAAGTGTAGATGTGATGAAGTGTAAGGATGTGTGAGCCGAAGTGTATCCGAACTATAGATGTATATCGAAGTGTAGTTGCTGAACTGTAGCGTATGTATACTGAGGTGTAGTTGCCGAAGTGTGGCGTGTGTATACCGAAGTGTAGGTGTGCGTCAAAGTATGTATGTGTCGATGTGTAGTACCGAAGTGAGGTGTATGTATACCGAGGTAGTGTAGTATCGAGGTGAATAATGGTTAAGTGAGGAAGTGTGGCAAGGTGATTGATGGTCAAGTGAAGTAGTGTAACCGAGGTAGTGTAGTACCGAGGTGAGTAATGGTTAAAGTGAGGAAGTGTGGCAAGGTGATTGATGGTCAAGTTAAGTAGTGTAACCGATGTAGTGTAGTACCGAGGTGAGTGTTGCGTCAAAGACACACTTAGAGCAAGTGTACTCTTTCGCAGAAGTAGTATAAAAGATTATCGTGTCCACAGGGATTAATTAACAAGTACTAAACTAGTCAAGATTATATATTGTTTAGACGAAACAATACTTTGAAGGTTATTGAAACTAAAATAAAAAGATATAAATAGTAAGAATTAAAATACAAAGTTTAATAAATGGAGAGAAATCTAAGGTCAGAGTTTCACTTGCAAGCTTTGATTCCCCTATGTCTAATTCTACCTGAATTCCCTTATTTTATTTAATTACCAATCTCTGTACTAAAACTATTAATCCGTTTGGTCATTCGTGATTAATATTCTTTTTCCTAAATTAACCCTCGTTTGGTCATGCAAGAATTTAAATTCAGGAAAAGCATAAAGAGCAAAAAGGTTGAATGATTGGAAGACTAAATTATGGTTTGGTCATGCCCTAATTATAGCCCCAATTATCCTATAGGTCCACCAACTAATTGCAGTACGGTCGCTGATCAATTAATTAATTAAGAACATGCAAAGGGTAGCTAATCCTAAGAATGTGATAAAAACAATAGGACAATATTAATTTAAATAAAAACAGGAATTCAAATCAGAAATTAGAACATGAAAGGTCTCTAAATTGCAAGATCCACCTAAGACCCTAGAAGAGGATTCAGGTATCCATAGTAATTAAGAACAACAAAATAGAAATTAGAGTCATGAATTACAGAGATAAAAATAACCCGAAAATTTGAGAAATTCTTATTCTGAGTCTTCAATCTCCTCTTTCTGCTCTAAAGCTCTCTCACGGTGTCAAAAACGGTACCCAAATCTCCAACTCTCTCCTAGGCGTTACTGTTGCCGTCGGTTCCTGTGCGGCTCCGTCCTTCTCTATAATAATGCTGCGCTCCCTCATTTTGGTACGGCTTCTCTATTTTATATTGGAAGCATAGGTTACTTTTTTTTTTTTTTGAACAACAAGCATAGGTTACTTGATGCACACACTTCTAATCATATTCACGTGGGCCTTCTTCCAATTCAATTCCTTCTTGGCACTTTTTGAGGCCCATTTGCAATACTTCACTTTCTTTCTTTATATATATATATAAAGATTATTATTATTTTTATCTTTTTATACATTCCTGCAAAAATAGAGTAATTTAAGTCACTTATTTGTTTAATTAGTAATAGTTACTCTAAAGTCGACTCAAAAATATCTTTAAAAAATGCACTAATTTGGAGTTTATCAACTCCCCCACACTTAACCTTTGCTTGTCCTCAAGCAAATTTTCCGGCCAAATAAATTTTTTCAAATAAGTAATAGAGATAGCCAAGTAAGGAACCAAAAATTAGAAGCACAATGACAAACAATAGTGAATGTAGCACATGTGAAGTGTCAAAAGATTGCACAATTAGAGGCTCAAGTCCCTGAAGAATACATTAATGTGAACAATGGCACTCACTCACAATCTCTCTAAGTGTTTAGGGACTTGGGAAAATATACACTCAAGTTTCCACAAAATGCACATTACCATAAGCTTGTAATTTGACCAAATCTCCACTAAATAATTTACATGCATGCAAAAGATGGGGTTTCATGGGTTGTAATGGGGCTAGGGTGAAATCATGCAGGGTAGGAAATACAAAAGAAGGGATTATCAAAGGGCTAAAAAAAAACAAGAAGCAGATAGTAACCTTTGAAACCAAATATGGAGCTCCTATCTATTTTACAATTTTCATCCAAACTCCAAATTAATTTCACTTTGATTCTTCACTCTTCTTCTATTGAATCGACTCTTTTTTTTCCATTGCCTCTTGAATTGACTCTTTTGTTGTTTTTTTATTTGCCCTTTGGCTCTTTCATTCTTTTGATGTGCCTTTTCTTCCTTCTTGCTTTCCTTTTTTTTTTCAAATTATCTTTCTATATTTCTTTTTTCATTTTTTTTCTTAGGAGGAAAAGGTAAGTACATGAGAACTTCTATTTTGTTTCTTTTGTAAGAAAATATTCTTGTAGGCAGATGATTCACTACTTTGTTTTTCATCCTAACAAGATAGACGACTAAAGTAGAAGACGAAATTTCAGTCCTGACAATATAGAGCACTAAAATATAGGACGCAATTGTAATTTTCAATAGTTGCTCCACATTTAATTCCAATTGGTTACCAAAAAAAGAAAAAGAAGAAATTATATCTGGGTACCAAAGAAAAAATATAACAAATAGGCTCAAAGGGGGCAACTAAGGGATAAATTCAACAAACAACTCTGAGGCAGAAAAATACCTAAATTCCCCAAATCTTTTTACATGATGCAAATCAATTTTCGCCTTGAAATGGTCAAAAGACAAATTCTAGAATGTAGCAAATTGGGAAGCACACTCATAGAAAGAAAAGGGGTAAAAATTTATGATTTAGTAGCAATCCCCTTATGAAGGCTCAGATCTCACATTTAGAAGCTAGTTCACAAAAAGTACTCAAGAGGGACAAATGCTAATTATCAGCTTCCTAAGGACGTCCTCACAGTTACAATCAAGCACAAGTTTGTCAAGTGAATTAATTATGGGATCCCCTAAAGACATAATCTCTATTTTTTTTTCAATATAAGCATAATTCATGCAAAACAAGCCAGAAAAAATGCTATCAACATATATAGTGGGTATGTACATTAATAGAGACCAAGTGACAATATATAATATCCTCCCCCACACTAGCATGAAGCATGGTCCTCAATGCAAAATATCTGATTGACACAAAAATAAATGAGAGAGAGTAAAAGTGACTTCACTGAGAGAGCTTGTAGTTGGAGCTTGTTCCTAAAAACAAAAGAAAACAAAAAGAAAACAAAAATAACTGAAAATAAAACACAAAGTTGCCTCTGCGAAAGCGCTTGTTTAACGTCATGAGCCTGACGATAGTTGGTGCTCAATCAGGTGGCTCTCCAAGAGCAAATTTTACATCTAACGCGGTGCACCTTTTTAGCTTTCTTACCATGTGGTTCACATTGTTCTTTCTTTTTCCAAGTGGTGGATGAACTTCAAATGATGGTGATATTTTTACTGTATCTCCATCCACCACTAAACTAGGATCTGCATGATAATAAGAACTTTTTCAAAAGGTCCCGCATCTTTACATCACAAAAATATTAGTTTCAACCACATCATCAAAATAAGGAGAAGTTAAAGAAAATAAATTTTCATTGAAATTTAAAGCTTTAATAACATCATCTTCTTTACCACTCCTTAAAGTTACTTTCCCCTTATTAACCTCAATTATAGCATCACCAATGGTTAAGACAATTTGCCCAAAAATTGGGGCTTTCTCCTCTTCCTCCTGCTCATGAACCAATGGATCTTTCTCATTCTCCTCACAACCGCTCTCATCAATAGCATCTTTTGTTTCAATATAACTCCCTTTGGTAGGAGCTATTATTTTGATTTGACTCCCTTAGGTATGAGTCTCTTCATCTTTCTCGAGAGCTTCTTCCTCTAGATTATCTTCTTTGGAGAACACTTCATCACTACTAAGAATATTATCTCTGTATTGCTCAGTTTGTGAATAATGAGTTTCTTGGGCCTCTTGAGATAACATAGTGATGATACTTGATAGTTGACCACTCATGCGGTCAAACTTTGCATTTATCTGCTCAAATACATCATTGGTGTCTGGTGTCTTCTCCTCTTGCCTTAGAGCCAACTGAGTTGTCAGTGCTATCATATCACTACATCTATCAAGTCTTTCATTTGCCTGCTCCATATTTTTCTTACAACTATCAAGATTTTTATTTGTTTGCTCCATAAATTTGACTAAGACCTCATCAATATCAGATTCCTCCTCTTTCCTCTCCACTTGTAGTGACTCATAATTATCCCAGTTGGAGGAATAATAAGGAGGTGGCTCATAGTCATCCCAATAGTTTGAATAAGGCTCATAAGGAGGAGAAAATGAGCGTTGACATTGAGGCATATACCAATATGACTTCTCTAAATTTCTTTGTGCCTCTGCCTCTCTAATGTAGTCTCCAAGAGTTTTAACCATGATTTAGACTTTTCACTGCGAAACAAAGTGAACTGCAACGAGCTCTTGGGAGAGTGTTATCAATTTTTTTTTATTAAGATAAATAAATAAATAAACAATAATAAAAGCAAAAAAAATGTCTAAAGCAATAAAAATCTTTTTCGTTTAATATTGTTAAATTAATTCCCGGCAACGGCGCCAAAAATTTTGTTGCGTCAAAGACACACTTAGAGCAAGTGTACTCTTTCGCAGAAGTAGTATAAAAGATTATCGTGTCCACAGGGATTAATTAACAAGTACTAAACTAGTCAAGATTATATATTGTTTAGACGAAACAATACTTTGAAGGTTATAGAAACTAAAATAAAAAGATATAAATAGTAAGAATTAAAATACAAAGTTTAATAAATGGAGAGAGATCTAAGGTCACGGTTTCACTTGTAAGCTTTGATTCCCCTATGTCTAATTCTACCTGAATTCCCTTATTTTATTTAATTACCAATCCCTTTACTAAAACTATTAATCTGTTTGGTCATTCGTGATTAATATTCTTTTTCCTAAATTAACCCTCATTTGGTCATGCAAGAATTTAAATTCAGGAAAAGCATAAAGAGCAAAAAGGTTGAATGATTGGAAGACTAAATTATGGTTTGGTCATGCCCTAATTATAGCCCCAATTATCCTATAGGTCCACCAACTAATTGCAGTACGGTCGCTAATCAATTAATTAATTAAGAACATGCAAAGGGTAGCTAATCCTAAGAATGTGATAAAAACAATAGGACAATATTAATTTAAATAAAAACAGGAATTCAAATCAGAAATTAGAACATGAAAGGTCTCTAAATTGCAAGATCCACCTAAGACCCTAGAAGAGGATTCAGGTATCCATAGTAATTAAGAACAACAAAATAGAAATTAGAGTCATGAATTACAGAGATAAAAATAACCCGAAAATTTGAGAAATTCTTATTCTGAGTCTTCAATCTCATCTTTCTGCTCCAAAGCTCTCTCACGGTGTCAAGAACGGTACCCAAATCTCCAATTCTCTCCTAGGCGTTACTGTTGCCGTCGGTTCCTGTGCGGCTCCGTCCTTCTCTATAATAATGCTGCGCTCCCTCATTTTGGTACGGCTTCTCTATTTTATATTGGAAGCATAGGTTACTTGATGCACACACTTCTAATCATATTCACGTGGGCCTTCTTCCAATTCAATTCCTTCTTGGCACTTTTTGAGGCCCATTTGCAATACTTCACTTTATTTATTTATTTATTTATTTATTTATATATATATATATATATATACATATATATATATATAAAGATTATTATTATTTTTATCTTTTTATACATTCCTGTAAAAATAGAGTAATTTAAGTCACTTATTTGTTTAATTAGTAATAGTTACTCTAAAGTCGACTCAAAAATATCTCTAAAAAATGCACTAATTTAGAGTTTATCAACTCCCCCACACTTAACCTTTGCTTGTCCTCAAGCAAATTTTCCGGCCAAATAAATTTTTTCAAATAAGTAATAGAGATAGCCAAGTAAGGAACCAAAAATTAGAAGCACAATGACAAACAATAGCGAATGTAGCACATGTGAAGTGTCAAAAGATTGTCCAATTAGAGACTCAAGTCCCTGAAGAATACATTAATGTGAACAATGACACTCACTTACAATCTCTCTAAATGTTTAGAGACTTGGGAAAATATACACTCAAGTTTCCACAAAATGCACATTACCATAAGCTTGTAATTTGACCAAATCTCCACTAAATAGTTCACATGCATGCAAAAGATGGGGTTTCGTGGGTTGTAATGGGGCCAGGGTGAAATCATGCAGGGTAGGAAATACAAAAGAAGGGATTATCAAAGGGCTAAAAAATACAAGAAGCGGATAGTAACCTTTGAAACCAAATATGGAGCTCCTATCTATTTTACAATTTTCATCCAAACTCCAAATTAATTTCACTTTGATTCTTCACTCTTCTTCTATTGAATCAACTCTTCTTCTATTGGTCCCTATGTGACGGTGAGGTTGACGTTAGCCATAGCACTATTTATTTTGGTGTCGAGGTGTCCGGTGAGTTTGATGTTAGCCATAGCGCTAGTGACCGATGTGTTGATGTTAGCCATAGAGCTAGTGACCGATGTGTTGATGTTAGCCATAGAGCTATTGATTATGTCTTGGTGAATTAAATGACGGTGTAACAACGATGTAATGACGGTGTAATGACGGTGGATTAAATGACGGAGGTAAATCCAGTGACGGTGTCAATTCATACATGGTATGATTGTTTGTGATTGATGCATTGTACCATTAACCCGGAGTCGGTACCACATGCATACCATTAAGCCGGAGACGGTATCATTAAGCCGGAGTCGATACCACATGCATTGTATCATTAAGCCGGAGTCGATACCACATGCATTGTACCATTAAGCTGGAGTCGGTACCACATGCATACCATTAAGCCGGAGACGGTATCATTAAGTCGGAGTCGATACCACATGCATTGTACCATTAAGCCGGAGTCGGTACCACATGCATACCAATAAGCCGGAGACGGTATCATTAAGCCGGAGTCGATACCACATGCATTGTATCATTAAGCCAGAGTCGATACCACATGCATTGTACCATTAAGCCGGAGACGGTACCACATGCATTATGCCCTTGGTGTTGGGTTGCATCCATGCATATACTCATGCGATTGGTGATGTTTCTGGTTGATTATGATTTTATGTGTTATAACTTGATGAGGTGTGTTTGTTGATTGAGACGTGGTGTTTCTAGTTGTTTTTCTCTAACATGATGTTTATCATACAT
The DNA here is from genome assembly GCA_020916435.1 of Oxytropis ochrocephala. Lineage (NCBI taxonomy): Eukaryota > Viridiplantae > Streptophyta > Magnoliopsida > Fabales > Fabaceae > Oxytropis > Oxytropis ochrocephala. Next base: position 44,631,834 of record CM037091.1, read on the forward strand.
CCTATTATATGTGTTGGAGACTCACCCTTCTGCTTTCTATGTCGCTTCTTATGTCGACAACGTGCAGGTGATCCCGAGTGAAGGTTCTTCCTTCCTCAGTCTGGTTGTGGGGGGAAACAAAAGCCAGTTATAGTTGTCTTGTTATTGTTTAGTTGGATTTAAGTATATAGGTGATGTATGACTTGCTTAAGGAACCGATGTTTTGAGTGTTCGCCCCATTTAAGTCGTGCTATGTATCACGCGATTATAATTATTAGTGAAATGTATTGTTGACTAGATTAAAGTGAAGTTCGGTGTGAACGTGGCATTCCCTTGAGGATGTACTTTTAAAAGAAAAATGATTTTTGAACTCTGATTTTAAATTAAATTAACGATGAGAAAAGAGGGTGTTACAACCTCGATCAACCTCAACCAGCAGCAGAGAATCAGAGTCATCCAGCTTCAGGCTCAGAGAATGGAAACAGGGCAGGCCCGGGCCTCGAGGTACAGATCAGAACCATTCAGCTCCTGGTAGCTCCAGTCAGGGTGATCTTGAGATGAGGAATGAAATGAATGCCATGAAGACACAGATGAGTGAGATGATGAGACTCCTGTTGTCTTTAAAGAATGGGAATGACATTCAAGCTCCTTAGTGGCCTCCTTATGGCCTTCCTTTGGGTTATACTCCTCCAAATCAAGAAGCTAATCCGGGAGCTGGTCCCGTGGCAATAATTGAGAATGTACAGCTGACGTTTGTCGGATCAGAAGGAATGACTGGTGAACCCCGAGTTCAGATCCCGCATCCAATTGTTATACCTCAGCCTACTCCTCATAATCTCACTCCAAAGCTAGCTGCCATTCCACAGACTCAAGGCTTGCGTCCGGAAACTCTGTTTACCCTCAGGTTCAGCACTCAATGCTTCCACCTCCTTATGGTATAAGTAACTCCCCTCAAGTCTATTCCGTTGAGCACCAGCAGACCAAAGAGCAGTTCCAGATGTTAGAAGAAAGATTAAGAATGATTGAACGCTTTGGCTCCAGGGCTAGGGAGGCCAGAGACTTGTGCCTTATTCCAGATGTGGTGTTGCCTCCAAAATTCAAAGTCCCCGATTTTGACAAGGACAGAGGTGCGACCTGCCCAAATAGTCACTTGACGATGTATTGTAGGAAGATGTCTACCTACTCCCATGATGACAAACTATTAATCCATTGCTTCCAAGATAGCCTTGCTGGGGCATCTCTTAATTGGTATATGAAGTTAGAGCCATCCCAAGTCCGCTGTTGGAAGGATTTAGCAGATGCATTCCTCAAGCAATATCAATACAATACAGACATGGCGCCAGACCGAACACAGCTGCAGAGCATGAGCAAGAAGGACAATGAATCATTCAAGGAGTATGCCCAGCGATGGAGGGCTTTGGCTGCAGAAGTGTTACACCTCCTCTTTTAGACAAAGAATTGGTTTCTATGTTCATGGAAACCTTGCCACCGCTATATTATGGTATGTCGATCGATCGGTGTGCATCATCCAATTTTTCAGATGTGGTGATTGTTGGAGAGAGATTGGAGAACGAATTGAGAAGTGGAAAGATTGCACAGGGGTCCACAAGTAACACAAGCTCCCAAAAGAAGCCATTCTCCGGCTTTCCCAAAAAGAAAGAAGGAGAAACCAATACCATCACTATCAGCCCACCATACCAACCACCCAACTTCCCAGTCCCTACTCCCACACAAACAGCCCGTCCATCCCAAAACAATAACCAAAGCAACCACCAAAGGACCTATCAAAACAGAACAACCTTTGACCCAATTCCCATGTCATACACAGACCTTTTCAACTACCTCATCACCAATAAGCTCATCAATACAAGACCCATGAAACCTGTTCAACCACCTTACTTCAGAGGATACAACCCCAATAGTACCTGTACTTTCCACGAAGGAGCAGTTGGGCATGTTGTGGAGGATTGCAAAGCCTTCAAGATAGTGGTGCAAGACTTGATAGACGCAAAGGGCATAACTTTCAAGCAGGAGGATCCAAGTATCACGACCAACCCGTTGCCTGGTCACGGGAAGCATGCCACTAATGTAATCATGGATATGAAAGAGCAGTCCCTAATCAGATCAGTCGAAGATATCCAGACTCCCCTAGAAATCATTCATACAGAATTGTGCAAATTCGAGATTATTAGAATGGGTTGTGTTCAGAAAGGAGTTTGTACTAACGTAAGCTGTGTGGGAGCATGTGAAACATTCAAGGTGGTGTTGCAGGATCTAATGGATCGCCATATCATCCAGATGGGTATACAGGAGAAAGAAGAGGATGTTCTGACCTTCCAATCATACGGGAGTAGAGGTCTACAGAGACCTATCGAGGTGCCATACAGTCGGAATTTGGCTGTGGAAAGGCCAAGGACTATTGTGATCCCATTTCCAGCTCCTAGCCAGAAGAACAATGATGTCCCATGGAGTTACAGTGTGCCATTTCCGGCTCCGAAATCTCAAGCTGCTCTTGACATCACCAATATTGCAGTGTGCCATTACCTGATTATTTTTGGGGCGTTACAATCCTCCCCCACTTAGAACATTTTCGTCTTCGAAAATTTAACTAATATGGACATGGTTATGCTCTAACCAATTCCTACCCAAGGTTGCATCTAAACCACCCAACGGCACACAAGCAACTTCGCAACAAAGTCTCCGTCGAATATTCGACAAGGGACACAGAAAACACACCACACAATACAAAATCAGTCATAATGGACAACACTAGACCAGAACGTTCACAACATCAGACAATAACAGGCAACAAGTAGCATCGGCATTGACAATAGATTCTAGCAGAGTGCCCTTAACGAAACACGTACCTCTAAATGCGACCATCATTCTTCTGTAGGCTCCGTACCTGCCAAGACAAACACCCTCCCGCTAGACCTCTCCTTCTTCGGTTTTGGACACTTGGTACTAATATGCCCCATTTCTCCACAGTTGTAGCAGACCACATCCTTCTTCTCATACTTAGCAGCTATGTTCCCTTCTTTTCCACACTTGAAGCACTTGTTGACCATGCAATCTGGACTCTTATGTCCCGGCTTACCACACTTGTGGCACACAATGTTCGCAGGAACATCTCCCCCACTTGGCTTCTTGCCCGAACCCTCTTCCCCCTTGCCCTTGCCACCAGAAACATCATAGGGCTTCCCACGAAACTGAGAACCTCTCTTTTCTTTCACTATCTTGTATGAAGCATTGCTATCTTCTTCGAAAATCCTACAACCACAACGGCAGTCAAGAAACACCGTATCTTCTGGTAGCCAATCGCCTTCTTGATGTCATGCCTTAGCCCATTCTCAAACTTGATACACTTCGAAAATTCAGAACTAGCGTCATTAGTATAATGAGGGTAGAACTTAGCCAATTCCACAAACTTCGCCGCATACTCAGTCACAGTCTTGTTCCCTTGTTTCAGCTCCAGAAATTCTAGTTCCTTCTTTCCTCTCACATCCTCTGGGTAGTACTTCCTCATGAACTCACTCTTAAACACATCCCACGAGATCTCTCCACCAGTAGCTTCCAATCTCTCCAGAGTCCCCAGCCACCAATCATCGGCCTCCTCAGCTAACATATGCGTACCATACCTCACCTTCTGAGCAGGAGTGCAATCCATAACCCGAAAAATCCTCTCGATCTCTTTCAAACATGCCAGAGCTCCATCAGGATCATACCGACCCTTGAAGGTGGGCGGATTCTCCCTTTGGAACGTGGCCAAACTCCGAGCACCAGCATCAGCGACAGCCTGCTGATTTCCCACAACCTAAGCCATTGCCTCCAGAGCAGCAGCAAGAGCAGCATCATTACGTCCAGCCATCTTAACTTATCATTGAAACAAGAGTTCAGTTAGAACGAGTAACAAGACTCGAGAACTATAAGACTAAAGACTCAACGACTTAGTGTGACAGACCGAACTGCTCTGATACCACTAATGTAACACCCCCTTCTAACTAAACTACTATTTAATTAATTTAAAAATCAGAGTCTCGGAAAAATTTTAGTGCGACCACTCGAGGGTGCCACATTTAAACAACCATATTCAAAAACTCCAAAATAATAAAGGGAATAAACTCCAAGTTGAGATACATAGCACCATGTAAATCCGAGGATAGAATACCATAGCAGCGGAAATAGCAAAACTTAAGTGCGGGAAATACAAATACCCAAATGAAAGATTCAACACATATAATAAGCAACAAATACTAAATGCCCCAGGTGCTACGTGATCGAGTGACTCGACCATACTAGAGGAAGGTACTCAAGTCACCTTGATCCATCATTACTACTGCGATTCTTCGACATAAGAAGCAACATAAAGCAGTAGGGTGAGTCTCTTTTCATAAGTAATAATAAACAGAACAAGTAACGCAACAGGACAGGCAACTAGCACACCAAAAATACAGTTAAATCAATTTCACCAGTAGTTTATGATCACCCAAGAAATCACCAGGGAATGTATGTAATGTATGAGATGCAACCCAAAACTCCACGGGCATATGCATGTGGATCCATCACCAAATAGCCTTGAGGGCATTCACCAAATATTTTATGAGGCCGAGGCCTATTCACCAAAAATATGCATATGATTATGCGACACCATGACTATGCACCATAACACCAAAACACCAAATAATGCATTAATATGCTCACCAATCTCCAAGAGAGGTCATAGATCCCCAATCACCAAATCACATTCACCATTAATATGCATCACCCTAAAGAACAGCCCTACAAGGACTAAAACGACACCCCAAGGGACTAAAAGAACACCAAGGACTAATTTCACACCAAAGGACTAAAACTAATTCCAGGGACTAAATCAACACCTGGGGACTAAAACACCGCTTAGGGACCAATTCAACACCTAGGGACCAATTTGACACCTAAGGACCAATTTGACACCTAGGGCCAAGTTGACGCCACAGGGACCAAAAATGCACCAGGGACTGAACCCACACCTAGACACGGGCGCATGGGGTTGCGCCTTGGGCTGCCAAACTGGCGCCCATCACCTAGTTTCTTGGCGCAAGTTGCGCGCGCACGCAAAGTTGGCGCCTCACCTAGACAAGAAGACACACAAAGAACACAGGCGGCCAAATTGGCGCGCCTGTCTGTCATGAGACACCAACACAAAGCAGCATAATTTGGGCAGCCAAATGGCGTCCTGCACTTAGACACAGCACCCACAGTGCACTTGGGCAGCCAAAATGGCGCCCTACACTAGGATACCACACACACAAGCGCACTTGGGCAGCCAAAATGGCGCCGCCATGCGCAACACACAAGAAGACAAAGCACTTGGGCGCCAAAGTGGCGCCCAGGCGCAACATAAAGACACACACGCGCGCACACAACACGCACACCAGGCGCACTGGGCATGCCAAATTGGCGCCCAGTCTTGCGCCACACACACCTGCACACAATAAACTAGGCGCACTGGGCAAGCCAAAATGGCGCCCAGTCTTGTGCCACCCACCTACGCAACACTCAAACAGTAACATGGGCGCGCTGGGCACGCCAAAATGGCGCCCCTGCCTGCGCCACACCCCAACCCAGAATTCTAAGCACACCCCAGGCGCACTGGGCATGCCAAAATGGCGCCCTTGCCTGCGCCACCCACACCCACACGCACACACACAGTAGGACCGGCGCACAGGGCATGCCAGTTTGGCGCGCTTGCCTGCGCCACGCCTCCCTGCAACACAAACACAGAACACCCAGAAAACACAGGCGCCATCAGGCGCACCATTCAGGCCAATTTGGCGCCCCCCCCTGTTTCACAGCACAACCCGAGACAACCCCCAAACACCACACCACCAAAACATCTCCTTTCAAGAAATCACCCAAACACCTCGTAAGCACATAATTTCTCCTATTTAATTTATGTTGAATTGACAACTAATCACCCTAATACAAATTGACATACACCAAGCAATTCAAAATTCAACAAGGAACAATATTCACATGTAACAACAACACCATATCATCATGACAGTCAATAACATATCAATCAATTCAATGAAAATCACCCCTAGCACCTAACTCCTATGGGTACTAGTTCTAAGAGTTATTAAGAATGGAAAGAGAGCCCCCTTACCTTTGTTAATTGTAGGAAGATGACAATACTCTAAGCAAGTTCTCCCCAATCAACAACAATCCAAGCCGCTTCTTCTTCTCCAAGCTTCACGCAAAACCCCTCTTTTCCCTCTCCTTGCCGTCGCAATTCCTTCTCCTCTTCTCACTTTCTAATTTTTTTTGATTTTTCTCTCTAATGAGGGTTTCTCCTAAGACCCAAGGGTTTTACTAATTGGGTTTGAGCCACTTAACACTAATGGGCCCTATTTGCACACCCTTAATTACTTTCTCATATCACTCCATATTTAACTAAAATACCACCCATTCATTTACCACACCCCACTCCTTATTTAAATTAAATACCCTATTATTATTTTAATATGGTCAACTAAATATACTACTTAATTAAATTAGTTAAATGATTACTTGATTATTTTTGGGGCGTTACAGCAGGCACTGTCATTTCATCACTTCACCAAAAACTCAAGTTTGTAGTCGACGATAAGCTCGTAGTTGTCTTTGGGGAGGAAGAGTTCACAGTTAGCAAGCCTGTCCCCTCATTGAAGCTGCAGAGGAATCCCTCGAGTCCGCCTTTCAATCCTTAGAAATTGCAAACGTTGTGTTCGTAAGTGAAGAATCCCCACTGCCTGCACCCAAGTTGTCCAATGCTGATATTATGGTAGCAAAAGTTATGCTGAAGAATGGCTATCAGATTGGGAAGGGACTAGGAATATCTGAACAAGGAATTTTGTCACCCGTGCATCTGTAAGAATACAAGGACGGACGTGGGTTAGGCTATTGGCCCACTCCACCGATAAGAGAAGAATGGCTTAGGAAAAGCGTCTTCATTAAAAGCGTCTTCATTTTATTCTCAAATGAATAAAAATTGCTTTTTGCGTCTTCATTTTGTGTCTCTATTTTTGCTTGTTCATTGCTTTTCTATTTCCGCAAATGCAGATCTAAAATGAATGCCTCTAAAAATAATGATGCCAACGGTTCATATGTTAATTTTGATTACCCCGTTAATCAAGCTGAGGAGGATGTTGAGGATGACTGGGAAACTCCTCCGGAACTGATGAGAATGGTTGAGCAAGAAGAAAAGGTTATTCAGCCACATGGGGAAACTGTTGAGATCATCAATTTAGGCACAGAGGGCAAAAAGAAAGAAGTCAAGGTTGGCACTTTAATGAAAAAGAGTGAGCATGAGAAGTTGGTTCAACTCTTGCGTGACTACATTGATGTCTTTGCATGGTCGTATGAAGATATGTCTGGGTTAGATACTGATATAGTGGTGCACAAGCTGCCAGTCAAGCCTGAGTGCCCTCCGGTCAAACAGAAGTTAAGGAGGATGAAGCCTGAGATGTCTTTAAAGATCAGAGACGAAGTGAAGAAACAGTTTGACGTTGGTTTCCTAGTCGTAGCCAAGTATCCACAGTGGGTTGCTAACATTGTGCCAGTTGGTTCTGAATCGTGCCAGTCCCAAAGACGATTTTCCCTTGCCTCATATTGATGTCCTAGTAGACAGCACAACACAACACTCCTTTTTCTCCTTCATGGACGGGTATTCGGGGTATAATCAGATTAAAATGGCTCCTGAGGATATGGAGAAGACTACTTTCACGACTCTCTGGGATACATTCTACTATCGGGTCATGCCGTTTGGGTTGACGAATGCCGGTGCTACTTACCAAAGAGCTATGGTCACGTTGTTCCACGATATGATGCACAAAGAGATTGAGGTGTACGTGGACGATATGATTGCAAATTCCAGAACAGATAAAGAGCACGTTGTTAATTTGCAGAAGCTCTTCGAACGGTTGAGAAAGTTCAAGCTCAGGTTAAATCCAGCTAAGTGCACCTTCGGGGTGAGATCAGGAAAACTATTAGGGTTTATTATCAGTCAAAGAGGGATAGAGGTTGACCCAGACAAAGTGCGTGCAATTCTCGAGATGCCCGCTCCTAAGACAGAAAAAGAAATTTGGGGTTTTCTCGGAAGACTAAACTACATTTCCAGGTTCATCTTCCTGTTAACTGCCACATGTGAGCCGATTTTCAAATTGCTTTGCAAGAATCAAGAGACTAAGTGGAATGATGACTGCCAATAAGCTTTTGAGAATATTAAGAAATACTTGCAGAATCCACCTATTTTAATGCCTCCGATGCATGGCAGACCTTTGATCTTGTATCTTACCGTGCTAGAAAATTCAATGGGTTGTGTGTTAGGACAACATGACGAAACTGGCAAGAAAGAGCACGCAATTTATTATCTGAGCAAGAAGTTCACCGACTGTGAGACGAGGTATTCGCTACTAGAAAAGACTTGTTGCACCTTGGCTTGGGCTGCTCATCGCTTGAGGTAGTACATGTTAAGTCACACCACTTGGTTGGTATCAAAGATGGATCCTATCAAGTATATCTTCGAGAAGCCTGCGCTTACAGCAAGAATTTCCAGATGGCAGATGCAGTTGTCAGAATATGATCTTCTTTATGTCACTCAAAAGGCCATCAAAGGTAGTGCGTTGGCCGAATACCTGGCACATCAGCCTATTGAAGATTATCAGTCGATGCAGTGTGATTTCCCAGATGAGGACATTATGGCTTTATTTGAAGAAGGAAAGTCCCCAGAGAACGAAAGGTGGAGAGTAGTGTTCGACGGTGCTTCCAACAGTTATGGGCACGGGGCTGGGGCAGTGCTGATTTCCCCTGACAATCGCTTCATACCATTCACTACTAGATTGAGTTTCTATGTCACAAATAATATTGCAGAGTACGAGGCATGTATTCTGGGTATTCAGGCAGCTCTAGACTGGAATTTAAAAGATTAGATGTGTATGGAGACTCAGCCCTAGTTATCCATCAAGTGAACGGAGATTGAGAAGCCAGAGATCCCGAGTTGATACTGTACAGAGATTACATCCGAGATTTGGTTGAGCCCTTCGAAGAAATCACATTTCAACATCTTCCTCGTAGAGAGAATCGGCTGGCTGATGCACTGGCCACTTTAGCTTAAATGTTTAATATCAACTGTGATAAGAACTTGACCCAGATCAGAATCCAACATCGAAGTTTGCCGGCACACTACCACTACTGTGAAGATGAAGAAGATGATAAGCCTTGCTATCATGACATCAAGCAGTATATTCTGAACAGATAGTATCCTCCAGGGGCATCAGAAAATGATAAAAGAACACTTAGAAGGCTGTCAATGAATTTTTTTTTTGAGTGGCGAGGTGCTCTACAAGAGGAATCATGATAAAGTACTCCGTTAGGTGTGTGGCAAAGGAGGAAGCAGAAAGAATCATGAGGGAGGTGGATGAGGGCTCGTTCGGGACTCATTCCAACGGGCATACTATGTCAAGGAAGATATTAAGGGCTGGCTACTATTGCATGCAGATGTAGTCAGACTGCTACAGTTTTGTAAGAAAGTGCCACAAATGCCAGATTTATGCCGATCACATCCATGTGCCACCGGCTTCATTAAATGTCTTGACTGCATCTTGGCCATTTTCAATGTGGGGCATGGATGTCATTAAGATCAAACATCACAATTCCTCTCCCTACCGTCCGAAGATGAATGGGGCAGTCGAAGCAACCAATAAGAATATCAAGAGAATCATGCAGAAGATGGTAGTAACCTATAAAGACTAGCACGAGATGCTTCCCTTTGCTTTGCACGAGTATCGCACCTCAGTACGCACTTCAACCGGGGCAACCCCCTTCTCTCTAGTGTATGGATCAGAAGCAGTTCTTCCCATTGAAGTTGAGATACCCTCTCTCCGAGTGCTCATGGAAACCAAGTTAGAAGAGGCTGAATGGGTTCAAACCCGTTTAGATCAGTTGAATCTCATAGAGGAAAAGAGAATTGCAGCTTTGTGTCATGGTCAGATATACCAACAAAGGATTAAGACAGCTTTTGACAAAAAAGTTCGCCCCAGAGCATTCAATGAAGGAGACCTTGTGCTCAAGAAGATCTTGCCCATTCAAAGTGATCCCCGTGGGAAGTGGACCCCAAGTTATGAAGGGCCATATGTGGTGAAGAAAGCCTTTTCTTGAGGAGCATTGATACTCACCAACATGGATGGTGAAGAACTCAGGAACGCAGTCAATTCAGATTCAGTCAAGAAATATTATGCCTGAGAAAAATAAAAGAAAAAAGAGAAAAATGAGCCAAGCAAGAATTAGCTCGCTAGGTTGAAAACCCGAAAGGGCGGCCTAGGCAAAATAGAGCGACCCGGTGGATTGAAAACCCAAAAGGGCGATCCAGGCAAAAATTAGGGTCAGAAAAGTTGGACATAAAAAGGAAAAATGAGCGGTTGGCAAGGCTGCAAGTATGAGCGGTTGGCATCGAACGCTCCAGAGACAAAGAATGTTCATGAGATCTGCTGAGTCCATTCTCTTGTTTTTCTTAGTTTCAGAAAAATTTCCAATGTACTCCTTTCAGTCAGCGTGATATTCTGCACGTCTGACTTCTATATGAATAAAAGTCTAAATTTTTCACTCTATCAGTTTGTTGTCTTATCATTGCTTTCTTTTCATTTCTGCTTTAAAACTACGTTTTATGATAGATGATAAATAAATCATGGAAATGTGCATAAGTCATAGCATTAAGATCATTGCGAAATTTTTGAAAATAACAACAAAAAGAGACGATCTTTCAGTCAAGTAAGCTCACAAAAATCAAATAAGAAGCGCTGATTGCATTAGAACAAGAGGACGGAGCTCGGCTCTCGAATTCTTATCAAAGATGATCGTTGTGTCTCATAACGCAAGTCCTGCGAATTGGTCGGACCAGCAAAAAAAAAGCCAAAAGAGCAACAAAAGAAAAAAAAAGAACAGAAAAGAAAAGAGTTGAAAATAATAATAATAATAATAATAATAATAATAATAATAATAAAGTAAAGAAAATAATAATAATAAAGTAAAGAAAAGAGAAATTCAGACATTTGCATTACATTCATCATAAGAAAAAGAAAAAGAAAACAACAATCATGGCATTTGCATTGCATGCATTGGTTCATTTTTCAGCTGCAGACAAGTGAGAGAGGATAAACACTTCGGTGTTGATGCTCGCCTTCAGATTCCAGAAAGCGCTCCCCCAGTTGGGAGTTCAGAGGAGAGAAAAGAAAAAGAAAGAGAATAGAGAAAAGAGAAAGAGAAAAGAGAAAGAGAAGAGAAAAGAAAAAGAAAAAGAAAAAGAAAGGAAAAAGAAAAGAGAGAAACAGAAAAGAAAAGAAAGAAAAAGAGACGAAAGAAAAGAAAAGAGGGCGCTCAGGCGCGCATTGTAGTTTGGAGCCCAGAGAGATCATCGCTACTTTCTGCCTAGGTCTTACGTCGTGTACGAGCAACACGATGGACCGCAGCCCCATGTGAGGCGCAACAGAATAGTTGTATCAAGCCTAAGATATAGTGGACGCCGTGCATTGATCTGTATATCAGTTCCGGAGCTGATAACGATCCCCCTGGTCGCTCGAAAAGGCCAACAGGAAGCGTGCTCCTCAAAGCCACGTGCAAACACGGATTCGTCAAGAGTTCGTTTAAGGATTACAGGTTTTAGGCAACCTAGGCATTTTATCGCTTTCTGCACGCAAGTGCCCATTTTACTTTTTCTGTCTGCACGTAAGTGTCCATTTTACCTTTTCATGCGCGCGTCGATGTTCATTCATTTATTTTGCGCGCGATCGACACGAAAGTGTCTATCTTTCCGAAAAAATAAAAAAAAAAAAAAGAAGAAAAATAGAAAAAATGGGAAAAAAGAAAAAATTCGGGTTTTTCCAAGGAGACAAAATCGGTATAATTTCTGAATTCTTTATTTCTATTTTTCCTCGAAATATGTCTCGGCCAATTCATATTTCTTGCCAAAATCTAAATAAAGAGGGGCAGCTGTCATACCCTAATTTTGTCCGGCTTAGGTCAAAACCCTAATTTTCCACAAAAATAGTAAACTGTGAAGTGTGAAATCATTTTGTAGAATGTAAGGAGCATTTTGCATGCATTTTTAAGGTTTTGAAGTCATCCTAGGGTTTTTTAGAATCATTTTTTGAGTCGAAATGCATTTTTTGGGCAAGAAGCAAGTTTTTAGGTCAAAGGGTATTTTGGTCATTTTGCAAAATAGGATAATTTCTCATCAAGAATCATTGTGCACTTTTAAGGGAATTTATTTGGGGCAAATGTTTTGAGTTATATGTGTGTTGCGCATGCATTGTTGATTTTTGTACAAAAAGTCAACAAAAAAGGGAATATTCTTCAAAAAAATGCAAGGAGAGGTTTTATATCATTTTTGGGCATAGTGATCTCATGAAAATGGCCCATTCATTTATATTCCTAGTACTTGGCCCAATATGGTTAGATTTTATGGAATTGTCTTGTGAAGAATAATCAAAAAGAGGATATTTGGAAGGGTCTCACAATAGTACAATAGTACAAGATGACAACTTGCAAAACTAGGGCACCACTCTCCCACTCATTTTCGTGCCCCACAGCCCATTACCCCTCCATTTTTGATTTATTTTCATTACTTTCAAAGTGTATCTCAATCATGACCCTCCATTCAAATTAAGATGCAAATCTCCATCATTCATTCATAGTTAATGGCAATCTTGTGATATGAAATTGTGGAGAAACATTTTTGGAAATTCACACCCTCTCCACTCCCCTCATGAGCTGCGCATATCACCCATTCACTCCTTCATTTGTGCTTTCTCAATGCCTTCAATTCATGTGATCATCAATCCTAGCCTTTGATTCAAAATTAAGGTCCAATCCTAGAGCACAACTAGAAGGCAAGGACCAAAACACCCTTAAACCTAATTGCATTCTATTTATACCTTCATATCCCATCCTCTCATAAATCTTTGGCCTCTCATTTCTCACTCACATAAACCCTAACACACTCCCTCTCCTCTCCCACTCTCTTGGCCGAATACAACCCACCACCACTACTCCTCCATTCTTCAATTTTTCACCATCAAATCCTTCATTTCTTTGATTCCTACACTAGATCATCTTTTACCATTCTATTCTCTTCAAGGTTTCATCATCAAATCTCCAAGATCTTCAACTTTGGTTTTTACCATTTCACTTAGTTTTTACCAAAACATTTTCACTTCACCCCAACTTTTTACTTTAACTTGCTTGTTTAGTTAAGTTATTTAGTGAAATAATAAGGAGGTCTTCACCCCTTCATGTGCTTCGCACACTTCAAAAGAATTAGGGTTTGGGTTTGTTCCTAAACGCTTGCTTTAATAGACTTGTCTTTGTTGATGATTGGCAAGAGGATTCACACTTGTGCGCTTGTGCACTCTAATTTAAGTGTTGAGGATTGACCAAAGTGATTCAACATACTTTGATGCTTTGATTGCTAAGATGACTTGCTTGTTTATGGTTTTCCAATGACCATACTTGAGGCTACTCTTTTGAATTCATTTGTGCCTACAACTTCCTTGTCTACTCTCATGTGGTATCATCAATACTTAGATAGGTCCATTTGTAACACCCTCATATTTCTATCTAGTAGAAATACTAAAGTGTACCTTTAAAGCATACATCAGAGATACATTTCCTACTTAGATTTACATCTTTACAAGAATAGCGGAAACGATACATAACTTAAATACAAATTCAAGTTATAAATCGAATACAAAGATACAAGGGAAAACCATAAAGGATCTTCTTTCCCTGTTTCTCTGTAAAACTACAACATTTGTAGGGTGAGATAACAAATCTCAGTGAGTCTTACCGTGACCCCTTACCTATCACTCGGTCCATTTATAAAACCATAATTAGTAATTCAAAAAGAATTACAATATACAATCAATCATGTGTAATCCGATAAATGAATTACATAAGAGTTCATAGTCCGATTCTTGATGACTATGTACAACTTAAATTACTTATCTATAGT